>JAWWTY010000106.1:95886437-95947237 GCA_035222235.1 Margarornis squamiger
CACCCCCAGCCCCCACCCCAGTGTGACCCCCTCCCTTCCCCTGTGTGACCCTCCTGTGTGGTCTGATGTGCCCCAGTGTGACTCCCCAGTGTGTCCCAGTCTGGCCTGGGTGTGCTGGTGTGCCTGGAAAACCAAGCTTATGGAGTGTCTTCACCTAAAATCAGTTATTTTGCCTTGTATGAATGTGGAGAAAATTGTAAAATAGAAAGTCAAGACGATAAAGTTAGAATTGTGTTTTCAAACATGGTAATCAGTCTTAAATTTTGTGCTGTAGGACAAGGGTTTGACTTTTAATTACTAGAATGCTTGGGATTGACAATACTGCAATTACTGCAACTTGTTGCCACCTGGAAACATTCCCCAATCCTTTTGCCAGTCTTAAGAAACTGGAGATTTTGAACTTATAAAACAATTTCACTGTTATAAGAGCAAATAATTTGGCAAAGGCTCATTGGAAGGGCTTCTTTTCTGTCTGGTCTTGAAAAAATTACATGAGTAGTTATTTTTGGCCTGGGTTTTGTGGTGTTCTCAGTATGTCACTTTTAATAATTAAACTACTGCCTTAGAGATAGGATTCCTCTCCTGTCATGAAGAGAGGAAAAAAATTACAATATCCTAATCTTTTTCAGCAGAAAAGTCAAGAATGAAGAGTGGAGTTGAGTCTGTGAAGAAAAGAGGGTTGAGGAAGAGGTGTGTTTAGTTTTTTTCTGTTTCTCATTGTCTTATTTAAAAATACCCTATTTTTAATTCACAGTAAATTTAATTAATCTTCCCCAATTTTGAGCCTGGTTTTCCTGTGATGGACATTGGTGCATCATCTCGCTGTTCTCATCTGGACCCTTGAGCTTTGCTGTCTTATTTTTACCCCCTGTCCTGTTGAAGAGAGGGAGTGAGAGAACAGTGGGGTGGGCACTTGGCAGCCAGTCAAGGTCAGCCCACCACACTTCCTCAATTATCATAGAATGGTTTGTGTTGGAAAGGATCTTTGAAGGTCATCAAGTTCCAACCCCCCTGCCATGGGCAGGGACACCTTCCACTAGACCAGGTTGCTCAAACCTCCATTTAGTCTGGCCTTGAACACCTCAAGGGATGGGGATTCATAACTTCTCTGGGCAGCCTCTTCCAGTGTCTCACCACGCTCACAGGGAAGAATTTCTTCCTAATGTCTGTCCTAAACCTACCACTCTTCAGTTTAAGGCCATTCTCCCTTGTCCTGTCACTACATGCCCTAGTAAAAAGCCCCTCTCCAGTTTCCTTGTAGGCCCCCTTCAGGTACTGGAAGGTGTAGAAGGTCTCCCTGGAACCTTCTTCCAGCTGAACAACCCCAACTTCATGGCAGAGGTGCTCCAGCCCTGTGACCATCTTCGTGGCCCTTCTCTGGACTCGCTGCGTGTCCTTCTTCTGTTGGGGTTCCCAGAGCTGGATGCAGCACTCCAGGTGGGGTCTCATGAGAGGGGACTCAACCTGCTGGGCACACCTGCTGGTATCGAGCCCGTCTAGGGAATGTTATTCTGGGTGAATCCTTCACACCTTAGGAAAGATACAATAGAGAAAGAAGAAAGGGGAAGTCATGTGTTCCCTGTGGTTTTTTTCTTTTCTTCTGGTGTAGGTTCTAGAAGGATGAGGACAAGTGTGCCTCCCCAGCTTCAGTGGTCACACTTTTTGACTTATGCTTTAAATTTAAAAAAGTTCTTAATAGCTGAAGTACACAAGTCATTTGGTTTTCCATGACAACTCTCTTTCCTGCATATTCACCTCTATTCATGTTTAGCTATTACAATATTTCACCTGCTGGCTTCAGCATATTTATATTAATTATAATTATAATTACAATAGAGGGAGCTGGAAGAATGTGATTTATTTTTTTTTTTTAATACAGAGCCACTTGTTATAAGACTTTGTGTATATGTGGTTTCATTCCAAGTGTCTAAAAATCTTATGATTATTCAACAAGAAGATGTAAAGTGATTATTGCTCATAATCAGTTACTGAGCCATCCTCTCTTTCAAGTGTAATTTCATATCTCTAAACTTCATAACCAAAATAGTTCTGTTATTTCATGTTTACTAAGTAATTTTGCTATTTATTGTTTATGAAACCTGTCCATCTGCCTTTTTTAATAAAATATGATAAATTTTCAAATGAACAAATTTAGAGATATTTCCCATGTAAAGAATAATTGCTATCTTGATAGTCCAAGTTCCTGTCTATAAAAAAATTCATCTAAGACTGAGAAATTTAAAATATTTTTCTATTCATTAGAAGTGCATATCTTTGTTAAAAATGTACAAAAGAAAAGATGTACACGTAGGGGGGAATTTAAAACTGTAAAATAAAATAATAGAATTTAGAAACTTAAGACTATTCTGATCAACACAGAGCAGTTCAAGCAGTTCTTGAATAATTTAATGATTGACACTATTCTGTTTCAGACATTTCTCATAAAGTTCTATAGTAATTTTCTTATTCAGATGTCACAGTCCTCTTATGTTTTATTTAGTACTGAAACAGTTTAAATCTTCGCAGTGGAAATCAAGCAAACTGGTCTGCCGTGCGACTCTGCTGTTGATTGTTTTAGAGAGATGTAAAGTGAAAATTGCTTTAAACTCAGATGGGTTTTGCAGTTGGGATAGTTACCTTTATTGCTGATTGCAGGTCCATATGAGTAGCACAGATGAGACACTAGATCATTGCCACGTTAGGATGAAATTAGGAGATCAAGATAAAATGGTAAATTCCACCTTTCTCGTTTCTTTGCTACTAAATTACTTACATTATGATTTCTATTTAATAATTCATAGCAAAGGTGAATTCTCTAAATGAGCTTGCACTGATGGGAAGTCAAGCTATTTTGCCTTTAAGTTAGTTTGCTTGTAAGAGCTGAGATGTATTGTTAAAAGCAAAATGAATGGTGTTATTTGGTGTGGCTCAGAATAACCTCATGGAGAAGGTAAATCAATATTCGTATTCCCTTAACTACCTGGTTTGGAAATATGCATTATGTTTATAGGAATCACTTTCAATTTTTTCTTAGGCATCATCTGAAAATGAGGGTTGTGCTACATGTAAATGGCTTTCTTTCCTTTGGGAGAGTAATTTTCATTTTGCTGAGTAATCCGTATACATTATTTAAAAGAATAGAACATTTCTGCCAAAGAATACCACATCCTGGTTCAGTTACTTAGCAACATTTAATGCTAACAGAAAGAAAAAGGAAAGTGGTGTAGCAGCAATAAAATCATTAGACAGCAGAAGGGAACTCAAGGAAATAATGAAGACAAAATTCATTTTATAAGTAAAATGAAAATGGAAACAAACACATAATCCAAGCAGTTGGCCTTTTTCCAAGGAGCCAGTTGCTGATAGTCTCATTTTTTCAGGAAAAAGCTCACAACCTGTTAAAAAAAGCAAATTTTGGAGAGAAACCTCATTGTCCTAAATATTACTTAATGTGTGATTTTCAGTGTCTTACACAGCTCTTCAGAATTTTCTTTTGGGGTTGACATATCTTTTTTTTCCCTAAATATTTATAATCACAATAAGGGGTTATGCTGCTGCTCTTCATTAAATTTATACTCTCATCAATATGAGAAGAAAAATATTTAAGTGTGTTAAGGAAACCATAGATGCATAAGACAGCACTCCCCTTCCTGAAGGCTTGGCTGCTGGCAATCAGGACCAGCTCAGCAGTGGTGCAGCTCAGAGCAGCCCCTTTCCTCCTGGGAAAAGTGGAGAGAGGCTCCTGACGGTGCCAGGGGGAACCAGACTGACCTGTCCATGTAGCCTGCTGAACTGAGCCCCTGCCTGGACCTGCAGAGTGGCTTCCCAGCTTGACCTCAGACCTGTTTCATCGCTTACCTGATGATCTGGACTCTTGGTTGAACCTGGCCACCATCTGCTTGCCCCAGCATCCCTCTCAGCTCCCCAGTCTGCAAGTATGTAATGTCATCAGACAAACTGCTCTCTGAAGACCACGGGGAATGGAAAGACCTTATGAACAGAAACATAGGAGCTTTGTGAAAAAAGAATTCACAGATATACAGTAGGTTATTAACAAATACATTCAGAGAAGTAATTGTTTTCAGCAAATCAATGTTGACTGCAGAATTTTAATGTGAAAGATATTTTCCTATACAATAATTTGCTGTTGAATGTAAAAACATGTTTATTTTGGTTGGAACAAAGGGCAAAGAATTTTGAAAACTAATAATTATTCTAGAGAAAAAAATCAGCAGCAGTTTGCTGGGAAATAACATAAGGGAGAAATAGACGCAGTTTCAGTGTGGCAGTAAAAAACATGATTTTAGATAACTCCAGAGAAACAATCTGAAAAACAGCATGTATCATATCTTGAAACAAATCTTTAATTGAAAGCACTGGGACACCAGCAGAAATTACACCATTTGATCAATGACAAGTTGGATACTGCAACTACCTCATTCGCAATGGGGGAAATGTGAGGTCAAAACTAAGGAGAAGAAATATTCATTTTTCAAGAAATATGATCTTGCCTATATTAGAGAAAGATAACTAAGAAAGAAAATGAATTATTTCAGGGATTTGCAGTATGGGGTGGAATTTCATGGCAATCCGTGCTATAGAAACTAGTATTATCAAAGTGAGGTTCACTGCTTTTATGCTAATAAGGGGTGGCAAGAGGTTTTCTAACCTTTTTGAAACCTTTAATCAGAATAAACGCCAATTTTTAGAACCAGACTTCACATATTGGTAAGTTCCCATCTGTTTTCATTATATTTGTTATGCATCCAGAGAACGTATGAATTGATTTGGATTACTGGTTTCAAATATGTTCCTAAAAGAAAGTGATTACTGGGGACATACAGCTCAAGATAAAAATGGATTGAAACTGAAGACAACATTGTAACAATTAAAATAAATATAGAATTAATCTGTAAATGAGAAGGTATCTAGCTGTTAAAGGAAAGAAATCCTCACCTCTTTTTCTCTCTTTTTTTCTCTCAGTTTCTCTTGTAGGAAGAACTGAAACAAAGAAATCTAATTTTACAGAGAAGCTTAATCAGTATAGGAAGGGGGTTCTATGATATAGTTGAATCTGCAGGGAACTGAATGCAAACTACTAGAGGTACTGAGAAGGATAAGAAAAGAATTAAACTATTACTCTGCCGTTCTACAAAATGACATGCACTGGTGTTTACTAAAATGATCTGCTAAAGGAGATGACTAACAGACCTGCTCATTGCCAAGGGTAAGTTTCCAGAGCAAGACAAAGGTAGAGAAAAATAGGGGTTGATAGAGAAAGAGAATGACAGCTAAAGCATCTAGAGAAATTATATGTTCGTTAGTTTGGCTGAACCTGATAAATTGCATTACTTAGACAGTACACAATACTAGAGACACTAGGAGTTATATAGAAAACATATAGAGGATTGGAGAAGTGTGACAGAATTGCAAAAGGGCAAATACAGTGTTTATTTTTAAAAAAGGAAAAATAGACACAATCAATTATAATTTGTAAATTTAACTTTAGCTTCTGGTGAAAAAATTTGATACTAACATGATCTCTGTAGTGAGCTGGAATAAAGAATAAAACATATGCATGTTAAATTGGTTGATGGTAGGAAATTGGCAGAATGTGCAAAAATATGCTAAGAATTATAAATTACCTTGGAGTAGTGGTCTGAAACACAAAATGGAATTTCCTACAGACCTTTTGTGTATCTACTCATAATTAACACATGTGTCTGTAGCATGCTTCTATCCCATTTAGCTATGCCTGTGATATAACCTTGGTTTAATAGAGTTGAATAAAACCAAACTCAATTATTAGTGTTATCAGTAACTGCCTTTATCTCAACAGCAGAAACTGCATCTGTTATAGCAGCAGCAGTAGTTGGATAAAACTGACCAGTGGGGAAATAAAAAAGAAAGCAGGTTGAAAGAAAAAAACCCACAAAACCAACCCTGAAGTTTCCTAAGCTTGTAGGTATACTTTTTTATATACATGAAGCACCCATAAATAATAATTGCTTTAGTCAATTTATGTTGTGGTTTATAGAAGGGTGAGAACCGAATCAGACTTTCTAATTAATCAAAATCTTAATAGAAGCCAACAAACACATTTTAGTCTACGTCTTTCGTCTACATGGGCTGCAGAATCCTAACTTTAGCAATTAAAGTTAAAAACAATTATATTCTTGCTTTACACATACACTCACTTTAGCTCAGTGGTATCAAGGAAATGTGGTTCTGGCTTACTAAATGTCCAGTTCCAGGTTTCTTTTCTGAAGTGAACTGAATCTGCATAGTGAGGAAAAAGAAAAGGTCTGCTACAATAAAAAGTCTGGTTAAAGTCTGTTAAAGAGAAAGTGTCTTTCCATAGGAGACTCCAGAGAAATCTCTAAAACAAGCAAACCAATTTCTTACTTCAACTAGTCTGATACTATAACCTATGTTATCTTTCAGAACTGGAAAATCTTCCACTCTTGTTGGTGATTTTTCTCTAGCAGATTTTGCATGTTAAAATGAGTATTTAATTTCTTGAGGTTTTGGTAGTTTTTTCTTTCCATGTCTTATGTTCGAGCATTTTTTGACAATGTGAAGGAGAGAAAGAGATAGGAAAGGAGAAAGGAACGAGATAGTGGCACAAGAAGGAAAAGGAGATGCTGAAATAAAATCAGAACCTTCTTTCTCAGAAGGTTCTGAGTTGTGGTGGCTTTCACTTCAAAGCCCTTGTTCATTCCTGAGATCAGACTGTTCAGGGCTTTGGACAGAGGGAGTCACTGTCATATATCAGCAGCTGGAAATTAGTTTTTTTATCCAGTTTTTGTACATGTGTAAGGTTGTCTGCCTACTAGACTTTTCTTGAGACGTAAATTTTGGTTATAAATAACACAATGCTGTTTGTTTTCAACAGAGTAATTTGCAGTGCTGCTGAATGAGAGTGGCACCAATGGACAGCCAGTCTGACCCAGAGATGAAACAGCAAGCAAGCTGGAAAAGCCTTTAGTTGTTAAAGTATTGGAATGATGGGTTCAGAATAATTTTATCATTTCTTGGAAAGATGCAACTATAAGTAATTCTAATGAATAAAACAAAAACCTGAAGGTTGACTGTAACAGAGAATATTCTATAATATATGCTCCAAACATTGTATATTTACAACTAATTTAACTACTCAGAAGTCTATCAGAGATTTATACATGATCAGTAATTCTATACCTCAGCATTAGTAGTCTTTGTGATTTGTAATCCAATGTGATCTGTGGCCGTAAAAAGTTCCCTTTGGAAACACTAAAGAGAAGTCTTAAAAAGTAATATATTTTGTGAAACAGGAGCACAGTATACTTTTATGATTGTTATTCATAGTCTTGCTCACCATGTAATTATAATCCCTAAATTCACATTTCCTACTGAAGAAGTTTTTGTTTTTTTGAGTTTGTCCAGTAAGCTTTATGGGCTGGACTTCCTGCATTTCGTTGTTTGTTCTTTGCTTACTGTATTACTATGAACAACAGTTTGTATGACAGCCTTCCTAAAGTGCCTTCCAAGCCCCAGGGGAATCAAGGAGGATTTTGACCTTTATTTCACAGGAAATGAATCAGGCTTGTTTATTCAGACGAAAAGCAATTGCATGTATGCCACTACAGTTCTAAACTTTATAGCTGAATTCAATGCTAGTGTAGTACTAAAAACAGTCCTGAAAAAGCTGTGCAAATTTCAGGATCATTGTCTTGGTGGCTGTTGTTGTTTTGGGTTTTTGCCTGATAAGAAGGAAGAAATAAAAGCAGTATTCAGAGTCACAGATAGATTTCTGAGTAGTTCTTGGGACCATTCTATTGCACAGAGCAAAATTCTGTGGCAGTTCATTTATCCAGTTCTCAGCAAGGTTTAGAACTATTAATTCTGAGTGTACATTTTTTCACATGGTTTTTTGAAGCTTTTGTTATGATGTTATAGGTATCTTAAATATAAAATTTATGGACATGGATAGGAATTTTAGAAAACATTTAAAGGCCTTGTGCATAGCAAAATTCTTTTTTTTTGATGCATTTTGATAGAAAAAGGAGGATTACCATTAAGCTGTCATTTTCAGAAGAACGTAGGGCTAGAAGACACATAGATTTTATTCATTTACTGCTTGAACATAAGCAATGTGCAAAGAATTAAATCATTTTTAAAACCTATAAAGATAAAACAGCCTCATTAATACACATATTAGACTAGACAAACAGCAGGAAGTGAGCAATGTGCCTTTCAAGTTGGAAATTTATGTTAACAAATACCAATAAACAACACGAATAGTTTTGCTGATAGCATTGGAATTGCTATTTAGGCTGACATTGCATAGCCAGGTGTACAGTTATCCCAGACAGAGGCAAGAATCACTAGATGCTTTTCCTCCTGCAAGCACCCTGGTTAAATGAACATGGTTAAAACTCTGAGAATGGAACAGGAACCACATTTAATTGATTTTTTTCCCCCCCTTCCATTTTTTTTGCTTCTGTCTTCCTACTTTGACTTTCTGGGTCTCAGCCAGCATAGATCCCACACTGCGCCTCGGTAGCAAACCAAAGGACTTGCACTGACACAGCAGACAGCTGTGGGCTGGTGGCCTACCTCCTTTCACTTAGTCTGTGGGTTCTGTGGATGCTTTTGTTCCTCTCAGTTCTCACCTGAGAAAAAGGGTGCCCTGGACCGGTGCTGTCTCCCCACCCTCTGCCCATTTTGATGTTGTGTGGGGGATCTAGATCATCCTGTGGGCTCTTTGAGGAAACAAATCAGTACCTAATGAGTGCATCCACATGGTCATATGATGTGGGAGGTTAGCAGTCACTCTGAATCACTAGCAGTGGATCTTTGGGATAAGCTAGAATTTAGAGCACTGTAAAGTACAGTAAAGACATAGCCAGCCAGCCTGTTTAAAGATGCAGCTAATTTGTTTAAAGATGGCCCAGTCAGGTCCTTTATATTCTATGATTTCTATAAAGGTCCAGTTCTGTGATGGCACCAGTTGTGAAAACTGCTGACACTGAAAGGAGTTTTATCTAGGTGATGGCAGAGGGCTTGCACTCTGCAGAATTCTGTCCAATGGGATCTTTATCACGTTTGAAGCAATATGCTTGAAAGAACGTATTTATGATTGTACTTACAATTAATTGCTGCCATTAACCTCTACCCTTCTATTAATTCTTCAGCTTTGAGAAGACAGAGCAGCTGCCTATTGATCATTAAAGTTAGGACACCATTCTGATTTACCTGTCTGAAAGACATTACAATTTGTTGTTGCTAAATTAAAAACAGTTAATTGCTTTCCTGTGTTCATTTATACCAAGGAGATAATTTCCTGATAGAATTTGCTGACTTTTCTAAAATGTAAATGCATGGCATGTACTATCTTTGTGTTTCTATTTTATAGAATGGTTATATTTTATTCATCTAATTAACTAAAAAATATAAGTAATTTATTACTTTGATACTAGATCAGCATTGGGATCTGTACAAAATGTATTTGGTATAGTAGAGATAAGAGGATCTGGGAAAAGTGGTTTTCCAGCCTTTCTTAAAGCTGGACTACGTTGAGTTACTATAGTGATAGATGAAGTTTCATCTGGATATAACTACCATTTTGAATGCTTATTCCTTTGGTAGTCACTTCCATGCTTGTTATGGAATCTACCTATTTTAGGAAGTGTTAATCCCATGGAAGTAATAAAGTGTAATAAAGTGTTGCTGAAGAGGTTACATCTGTGAGATGAACTGGGCTCAGTAATTTCAGCTGGAACTTGTCAGGATGAAGTCTGGCCCTAGGATGCTGTCTGTGCCAGTCCGAAGAACTAATTTTATTTTTCTCTAAGAAAAGTTACTGAATAAAAACCAACTTGAAATTGTTTAACAATACTTGAGGACATGCATTTAATTTAATGCAGTACCAAACACTGATCTGATTTATTCATTATTGTTTTACCATTTTATGTAGCATGTACATGCTTTAAGCATAACATCCCTCAGGAGACAGAGAGAAAAAAAAAACCTTCACAGCTTCCAACACTACAGGAAAGTGGCAGTCCTGGTAGTGGGAGGAATAATCTGATGAATTCTAGTGGCAGCAGCATCAGTGGCTGTAAAGCACTGAGTTTGGAAGCTGAAAATGCATTAGATAAGTGCTGTATACTTTCACTAATCTATCACAGAACTGTCTGTCATGCATCTCCTTTTCCCTGGACGACATCGCTTTCTAGCAACATCAGCACAAATATTTGGAAGAAGATAGAGAAACATACGGCTTGCAGTACTTACTGACAAATTGCTTCAGCAGAAAGCATGCCTTTTCATTTACCTTCCCAGCCAGCACTTGGAGTTAATCACAGCAACCAAGTGCCACTGCTGTGCCATATGGAAGCAGAGCTAACTGTGTTAACAGAGATTTAAACACGTGTGGGGACAGTCACAGGAACCATGAGACCTGGGAGTGTACATTTAATGGTCAGACAGGAGCACTTGACAGAAAAGAGAGGAAAAAGGTGCGCAATTCTTGAATCTTACTCTTTCCAAGACACTCTCTCTTTTGGCTTAAGCTTTCACTTCATACGGTCCTTCATGTATTGCTGTGCTCCATAAGTTTTAGCTACTTGATAGAGAGCAGGAACACTGAGAATGCAGTCCTGGTCTCACTGAAATCAGTGGCAAGACTCCAGTGGGCTAGGATAAATCAAAATTTCTCTTTTAATGTAGATGTAATTCTTTGAAAACTGTTGGCTTAAAACAAAACCAAAACCAAAACCCATCCTGCTGTCTTTCTAAATATTACAGGAAAATGCTGCAACTGGATCCCTAGTCTCCAGTTACTTGCCATTATGAGGAACTATTGGGTTGGATTGTGCCTTGAGTTTCCAGATCTAAAGGGATGGTCTTGGCAGCTTTGCTATATCTTCACTTTAATCAATTATGTAATAAAATGTCCTTCCTTCTCCAGTGTTCTGTAGACCTCTCTTGAAATGATTAGAAAAGATTTAAAGGATTCTAGCTGTCCTCAGTGAGCACATAACTCGAAAATCTCATTACCACTCATGAGGAATATTCAAACAGGGCTATTTAAAAGACAGGCTTAAGTCCAAATTTGGACAGTTAATAAATTCTTTTCAGACCTCCTGAGAGTGAGTTAAGGTAAGATTCATGTAATCTGACTTTAGCCATCTCTAGTTTAGGTGTCTCCACCTGTGTTTGCTACCTGATCCTGGGGAGCAGGGGAGAAACAGGCAATTTTAAAGCACATCAGTAATGGGACCTGGTTTACTCTTCTACTTTAGAATGACATGAATTGTTCCCTGAATGTATCAGTGACTTTCCAATGACTAGAGGGGGAGCTTAAAAGGTAAATATCTATATTATAAGTTTGTCTAGTTAGGTGAGATTCATTCCCTTTGGGATAACCTTTTGTATTCCTGCAGGACATCTCATATTCCTCAGAGCTTTTGGGGAATAATTTCAGTTCCCACCATAGTTCCCAACTGCTCTATCTAGTCTAAGTTGAAATCAAAGCACTGATCCCCTCTAGCTGACCTTGGAAAAGCTATGTAGTAGACGTGGCAGGAGTTGGGTAGCCTTTATCACAAATAGTTGATAAGGTGAAGAGATATAAAGGAGAATCAAACTAATTTAAAGATTAGTGGAGACATACAAATTGTAATCTTCTAAAAATGGAAAATAGAATTTTAAATACACTGCTGGGTTTTTGACACTAGATGGCAACAGTATACATTAGAAATACTCGATTGTCAACCAGTAAAAGTAATTATTACTCAAGGATTTGAAGGAAGAAGAATCACAGAAATTATTTTTAGAATAGATTTTCCATGAAATCAGAGAAAAATAAAGCATGTTTAAAGTATCTATGTTTCTGCTGTCAAGATACAGAACCTAGAGAAACTGATTTAAATCTAATAGAAGACATGTTTACTCTGTGTTAGAATCTGCCTTCCATGAAAGAATATGTATTAGAGGTTCATCAATCTAATCAAAGGTTAAATGTTGCTTTTACTGGCTAGATGATTACAGAGTCTGATGGTCACAGGCCCCACCCCTTTGCTCCTCAACTTCCTGAAAAAATTGGGTATGCAGAGTTTGAGAGCAGTTTCCTTTTATCATATAATACATTTGTAGAATATAAGAATCAAGTTTCATTCAGCTCTACAACAGAGCAGTAGACACACTATGCTGCATGACTCATTTCCTTAAAAATAAAGACTGAAAGACTGCAGAGAGATGAAATTGTGGTGTTTGGGAGGAGACATCACAGTTGCACTTCTCCTTTCACAGTGGTCTAAATCTTTGGTTTGGTTGGTATCATTAACCAGTGCAGAGGAACAGAAGGATGTGAATTTTGATGCAGACGGTTCCTTTTTCTTTCCTGATGTACCTGAGATGCCACCTTCGGGAGATAGCATGGATATAGCTGTACTGGACTTCCCAGCTGCTCAGGGAAACTCAATGTTCATTGCTTTAGGATAACTTTTCTTGACATATCTTTCTCATTGCCATTTTCCAACGGTGTTGTTTAACATCTCACAGGAGGAGTCTAGAATTAATGTTCTGTTACACCATAATACAACTTCTGAAGTAAATGGAAACATTTAACCTTTAAAGAATAGAATGGACCATTCAAGGCTTAAAAATACTGACTAAAGTTCCTAGACTATTCATGAATATATCCTTTTGTCATTGCTACTATTTTGAAACAAAAAATAAGCCTACATTTTTTTGGTACAATATTCTTCTAGGCAATGGATGCTTTTCCTGTAAAGCAAAGTGGACATTGACTGAGTCAGCATGCTGCAGAGTTTTCTGCAGGACTAAAACCACAGTAGTACTCATGGCTTCACAATAAAAAAATATAAAGAGATCCTTTTGGAGGTCAGATTGAGAATTACCTGCTTTTTTTTTTTTTTTTTTTAGTATAAAATCATACGGTAGAAATTTGGAACACAGTCACTAAAGCTATCTTCCCAACTGCAAGAGCTGCATCTATATTGTCTTTCAGGTGGACACTTCCTTTCACCTTCCAGCAAAAACTCACTAAGCATCCACATTATCTATATTCAGGTCTGTGCTATGGCCATGTAGTGTGTATATCCAGGATTCAAGCTCCAAGTTTGCCAGTGGGTATTTCTGTGGAGAGAAATTCTGTACCATGAAGCACAGAAGAACTTTTAACCCAGTCTTGAAGGTTCAAAGTGCACAGGATAACCTTCAGTTCTCACGTGACTTTGAGGTGAGGTCTGTCCTAAGGGAAATATTTTTGGAGGAGAGAAACAATGACCTTTCTTTACTGTTAGGTGAATATGGTAGCTACATGTTTCACAAATGTGGAGTATGAGGCAGAAAGATTAAGTGAACTGCTCAAGGCTATAAAGAAAATTTTGTATCAGAGCCCAGATCAGAAGGGAGGAACTGCTGACTCCCAGTGCTATGGTAAGATACCTCTCTCTGTTAAAATAGGCCTATGAATCATCCTGAGAGCCAACAGTAATGCTTTATGAGTCTCAGCACTGCAGATGCTATTAGTGCTGTTGAGAAAGAAGGGACTTCTTTATCAATGTGCAGCAATAATCATTCTTAAGTCTTATAGGCATTTAGAAATGTTCAAAGCATTCACAATCTAAATCCAGCAAAATACATCGTATGTCAACCCTGCCTTCCCAGGACTAAAAAAATCCTATTATTATTATTATTATTATTGTTTTTCAAAATGTATTTTCCAAAGCCTGTAAAAATGACTTTGCAGTCATGTCCACTTCCTGACAATGCCTTTCTTTTCCTTGTTTAGGAGGTATTTGTAACATATTGTAAGCTCTTTGGTGGGAGCAGTGCATGGAAAAAGAAAAAAAAATCCAAATATGAATCTTTTTATTTTGGGACATATTTTCATTTGATTCTGAATGATAATAGATGTTTATTTTCTGTCCTCTTTCAGATATGAACAATTTTATTGTCCCAGTCTGATGAATAACATCTGTATATGAGGCATTTTTTTATTGTGCTACAGCTTGCAGAGAACATTCCAGTTCCCTTGTAGGATGTAATCGGCTTCCCAAGACAATATTTTGGGACCTAAAGACTTGGACTGTAATCACAGAATCAAAGAATAGTTAGGGTTGAAAGGGACCTCTGGGGATCATCTAATCCAACCCCTCTGCCAAGGTAGGGTCACCTGGAGCAGGTTACACAGGAACGTGTCCAGCTGGGTTTTCAATGTCTACAAAGAGGGTGATTCCACAACTTCCCTTGCTAAGCCATTCCAGAGCTCTGCCACCCTCAGTGTAAAGAAGTTCTTCCTCATGTTGAGGTGAAACTTCTTGTGTTTTAGTTTATGGCCATTGCTCCTTATCTTGTTGCTGAGCACCACTAAAATAGTCTGATACCATCCTCTTGACATCCACCTTTGAGATATTTACATATTTTAATCAGATCCCCTCTCAGTCTTCTCTTCCCTAGACTGAACAGGCCAAGCTCCCACAGTCTCTCCTCATAAGAGAGATGCTGCAGACCTCTAATATATTTGTGGCTGCTGGACCCTCTCCAGTAGCTCCTTGTCTTTCTTGAACTGTGTAGACCAGAATCAAACCACAATACTCCATATGTGGCCTTGCTAGGGTTGAGTAGAGGTGAAGGATCATCTCCACTGATCTATGAAAATCCTTTTGCTTCTGTTGCTTTCTCATAAGATCAGTTGGAGCACTTTCATTGATAATTCCTAAATCAGGTGAATTTGAAACCATAAGGCACACTTCTTTAGGTTAATCAGATAAATCAGGAGTAACACCACTTAATGATACCACAATGGTGTGTGAGGAGGAAGCAGGACAGAAATGTCATGGGGGGCGGTTCCCTAGACAGTCAAAGTCACTTACCTGACTACTGAATTACTTGGTCTTCTATCTCCCTCTGAGCATGACAAACTCCTTGGCAATTCCAGATTAGAAGGCAGTTTTCCAATGTGTATGGAACACGATGGTAAACCCTGAGTAATCCATAGCTCTATAGCTGTCGAAAGCAGAGAGCTCAGAGGGGCTTGAAGAGATCTCAATCTCTGGCCTAGCACAGAAAAGGCTTTGAGAGTGTGATGCCATCTCATATTTTCTCTGAGTCATGAAGAGAATTATTGCTATAAAGGTGCAAGGCATGAAGCTTTATACGTTATGCTCCTTTATAGGTTATGGGGGAGATTTGCATACTTGAGTGTGAAATGCACTGAAGTAACTTGAAGAGAGAAGCACAATGGCATTGCACACAGCCTCATTCACAAGCAGGCATTAAGTATAAAAGGGTTCTAGTAAGAAGTCATCATGAGGTCTGAAATTATGCTGTTAATTGTTGTGGTGTCTGATGTCTCAGACAAACATCCCACCATGTACTCTCATCTGGAAATAAAAATGAGCTTTAGTGGGTTTTCACTTGACTTGCAGACATGAGCTCATGCAGATACTTAGCAAGAAAATCTGTACAGACTTGTTTATGTACAAATACTATAGCTCATTAGCTTGATGTCCTCAGAAAATAGGTTTTAATTAATTGTGATTTTTTTTTTTTATCATGAATATAGTCCCAGACTTATAACTAAAATTAAATGCTGCAACCCAGGTCTACTTTCTCAACTGACATACATGTAATACTGTTTTTCCTTAATCAATTAGTAGTAAGCAGCCACCTGCATAACTAGCCACTTTGAAACTATTGCTGTTTGTCTTTATCATATATACAATGTCATATTTCTTTCTTCATTTCTTCATTTAGCTGTTATCTCACTGTTTGTCCTTGGTTAAGTTACTTAAACTACAGTGGGCTACCATCACGTGGTGTGATTTATCATAGGTGTTCTGCTTTAAAGCTGCCTTCTCTCTGGAATAACTTTCATCTGTTCTTTCTTAGTAATGCATCCCATATGCCTTATGAAATTTGTCCATACACGTGTTAGCATAAGGCCATTTAAGCATCAAGTGTGTTACGTTCTTTAGGACTTGTCATTAAAAATTTTAAATTCTAATTTTAAAAAAAAAAGTTTCTCTAAAGTAATATTAGCTATATAATATATAACTATATAGTAATTATATTGTTAACAATTCCCAGCAACCAAGTTGTTTACAATCAGACAGCACATTATGAAGAAATGAGAGTATTGTAGATAGTGCTGGTGATTGTGCAAGTCTGGTCCTACTGCCATTCAGAGGGATCAGAAAACAGTGCAACTGCAGCAGCCATTTATGCAGTTCTGAGGTGTGACTGCTCTCCAGCCCAGAAGTGATAATGTAGCCCAGAAATTAGCAACCAATGAGACCCTCAAAATGAGAGGGAGGCTATTGTATCAGTGAAGAGGAATGGCTGATAAAACTTGTGAAATAATCCATGCCCTTTTCTGAATGTGCTGAAATAGTAGTTCATGAGACTGCCTTGGAGCCTTGATGTGGTTTAACCTCATCCAGCAACTCAGCACCACAGAGCCCCTCACTCGCTCCCCCACCAGTGGAACAGGGAGAGAATTGGAAGAGTAAAATTTAGAAAATTGGTTGCTTGAGATAAAGGCAGATTAAAGCAAAAGCTACACTTGGAAGCAACGCAGAACAAGGAATTAATTAACCACTTCCCATGGGCAGGCAGGTGTTCAGCCATACCCAGGAAAGCCACATGTAACAGTGACTTGGAAAAACAAACACCATCACTCCAAATGTCCCCCTCTTCCTCTTTCTTCCCCCTTCTTTATGCACTGAGCATGTCACTGTGTGGTGTGGGATATCCCTTTGGTCAGTTTGTCCTGGCTGTGCCTCCTCCCAACTTCCCATGCACCCCCAGCCCACTCACCCACGGGAGAGTAGAAGAAGCAGAAAAGATCTTGATGCTGTGCAAGTGATGCTCAGCAACAATAAAAACATCCCTGTATGATCAAGACTGTTTTCAGTAAAAATCTAGAATGTAGCCTTCACAATTGTGAAGCAAATTAACAATACACTAGCCAAAACCAGCACAAATATCTTTCAGATAATTTGATCTTGGATATGTAAACTGTTGCCCTTTTTGAGCAGTGTGATATTATTCCTGACTCAAACTGACTTGAACAGTTGCCATTAATCAAATGCCAGAAGCAATTCCAGAAAACCCTTATATCTATAGTGAAGAATGATGAATACTTTGTACAATGTTTAGGCATCCTTCACAGAGAGAAGTACTGTTTAGGTATGTGGTATTTGTATTATGGTAGGTCTGTACAGTTTGAGTATTAGCAGCAACACAGAAATTACAATGCTTAAATCACTATCCCTATTGTTACCATGTCTAAATAGCAAAAGTTTCAGAAAGAGATTTAATCAAGTACTTATACAAATACAGCTTTAGTGTCATTTCATGGAATAAATCCTTCTAATTATGCTGGTATTGAACTATAAATGCAGAATGCATTTAAGCGATCCACAGCACTTCAGATAATATTTTCACAGGAAGGCAGACTTCAACATACTTTACTTAAATAAATTCATGTATGTTTCCTTTTTGAAAAGAAAGCCAAAACCAAAACAAAAGCAGAATGAAATAGAAATAATGAATAACCTGATCATAGGGTCAGTCATTCAATTAAAAGTTAAAAAACATATATGGCAATATCATGAAGAGAGTATGAAAATGCCACTTGAAAAAGGCCTCCATAGAAGAAGTTACTTAGGGCAGGATGATCAGTACTTGCTAGGCATGGTTGTTCGCAGTTTTAGTGCTTGCACCCATCCAAGCTGAAACCTGGAGTCTATGTTTACACCATAAGGCTAAATACAGCCAGAGAACTTGACTGTCTGTACTGTTCATTGTTAGCCTGGGTATTGGCAAACTTTTTCCCATGCAAACCAGCAGCTTCCCAGCTGATGGCTGGGCATAGTTTGGTCAACAGAAGCCAGAGAGACATTCTCTTTTGAGATGTAAGATAATTAATGGTAGGTCTGCAAACTGTATTGCGATAACTGGCTACTCAATGCTAGGAAAATGTCCCTGCAGTGTTTGATTTACTAATACAGTCACAGCCTAAGTGTCAACCGTCAGTCTCCTCCTGACTTTTTACTAAAAACAAAGTGAAAGAGAAATACAGTTGTCTTCTCAGGGCAGAATATACAGACAACCTTATCTTATTCTGCAAAGGTATACAGTTCTCGTGCTTTGAGGCAGATCTTCCAAATTGTTTGGCTTGGAATGGAACAAAGGGGCACTTGGCATATTTGTCAAGCCTCTGGCACTTAAGAAAGAGAGAAAACAAGAACATAGCGATAATCTAGAAAATACTTCACTAAGAGGGAGGCTTGTGTCACAGAGAAATTCTGTGGAAAAAAACCCCAAACCAACAAAACCAGAAAACCATTGCTGGGAGGCTGGAAGCAAAAACAATAGGCAAAATATTTGGTGGTCTTAAGCTTGAGACCAGCTTTTTTTGTTCCAGAAATAACTCCTGCTTATTCACTAGAGAGCATCTTTGACCCTCAGGAAATGAGACTGCTATAGATAAGAGTCTCCTTCAGTATTCTGCCTTGATTTGATCCTCAGACATCTTGGGAAGAACTGTATGTAGTGTGTAATTAAACATTGTACTAAAGCAGACATGCAAGAGCGCTTAATAATGTTTTCCACATGATGTGGAAACAGATATGTCACTCTGTTGGTACTGTTTTTCTTACTCTAGGCAACATTTGCTATGACTAGCACTCATTTCCATGAGAGTCCAAGAACTAAAATAATTTTTATTTTTGCAAGATTTTTATTGTGCCACTCTGATAAACAGGATTTCTCTGGTGCTCAGTCCATGGTTTCATCTTTGTGCATCCAAACTCTTCCACTAAGGAAAAATCCTAAATGTCCTTTAAAAGAACTTGTACTCCCTTCCTTGCCTCAGATATGACACAAAAACATGGGGATATGTTGTTTACTTCATGCTGTTTGCACTGCTGAACTATGGCTTACTGTAACTGTCAGCATACTTGCTGACAGTATTTTCAGAGCATTGTTCTAAATCTCCTTGTGATTTGATTCAAACAGAGAAGTCAAAAGAGATTAGACACGAACATGGTGAGATTTCCTTTAGAGCAGATTGCAGGACCCACCTGTTTGCTAAAGGCTTCCCATCACTGCGAATAAATATGAGGAAAGCAAAAGTCAGGCAGTATTTCATAGAATAAGTGATGATTCAGAAGCCAAGTCTCTGGTGAGTTTGATTTATAGAAGTTACAGTAAAAATCCATCAGCTTGTACCTTAAAAATAAATGTAGAAAAAAGTAGGATAACAGAAATAACTTTGACTATGACATATATCAATTACCACTCTTAAATTTGCAATGTCTACTGTCATAGTCTTCATTCCATTTTCTTGTATACTCTCAGAGGTTTTCTCTTGACTTTTAAATGAAATTTCAAATTAACAAATTTTTGATTCTGTTAGTATATCTGTGAGAAGGTTAAGACCTGAATTTTTTTTACCTAGTTCTGAGACATATGAACACAGAATAGTGCAACTCTTACATTATTAGTTTTCATATTATTGTTTTCTTATTTTGCTTTTTTGTTTTGGGGTTTTTTTGTTTGTTTTGTTGGGGGGGGTTTATATGACAGTGGTAGATGAAAAGGAGAGGTAAATTCACACTATGTGGAAATTTTATATAGTTGTGGAGCAGGTTATCAATGAAACCTTGCACTGTTACCCATTAAACCATTAAACATAATTCAATTTCTGAAATTTCTGAAATACATTCTGAATAAGTCCAAGAGAAGGATTCTTTCTGAATGTGCCTGCACAAAAATTCAGGAAGTGCAAAACCCTGGTTCTGGTCAACACCTTCTACTTTTTTTTCCAATGTTTAAAAAAATGAAAAAGAGAGTAAAAAAGAAAGGGTATTCCATTAATCCATATAAATGTCTCAAAGGTGGATGTCAAGAGGATGGTGTCAGACTCTTTTTGATGGTGCCTGGCAACAGGACATGGAACAATGGCCATAAACTAAAATACAAGAAGTCTCACCTTAACATGAAGAAGAACTTCACACTGAGGGTGGCAGAGCACTGGAACGGGCTGGCCAGGGAGGTTGTGAAATCTCCTTCTCTGAGGACGTTCAAAACCAACCTGGACACATTCCTGTGTAACCTGCTCCAGGTGACCCTCCTTTGGCAGAGGGGTTGGACTGGGTGATCTCTAGAAGTCCCTTCCAACCCTAACAATTCTGTCATTCTGTGAAGTAATACAGAATGCAAAACTTTCTACCTGCTGGCTGTCAGGTTAGGGCAGAGGGGAGGGGAAGAGGGCATTTCTGGGATAAAAGGCACGCTCTCACATGGTATCCTGTCTAGTGAAGGCTGTGAAGGAAGGAAATCATTGGTTTCAGCATCTTTTGGATGCTCTGATGAATGTTAAGAACTGCATTCATTACAGAGTAGTTCAGACCTAGCTAAGGATGAAGATCTCTTTGCACCATCTTTCATCTTGACCTTCTTTTTGTGTATTTTGTCTTTCCAAAGGCTGTCACTGAGTTCCAGCTGATAAGCATCCCTTAGTGATGTGGCTGTGGGGTTGGTTTTTTTAGCTTCTTGTTGGTGGCTATATGTGTCAGCTTCCTGCACTGCAGCTTGTTCTGTTACAGCCTTTGACAAGTAGAGCTTGCTTGCACTTGACTCACATCTCAGGCACTATGGGAAGCGAATGCACAACTGCCTGCCAGGTGTCAAGTTAACTCAGGCAAATAAATTCCATGCCAGGTCAATGCTTCCTGCAAATTCAGTGTTCAGAAGAGGTAACACTCCTCAGAGGCAGGAAAGAACTTCTCTAAAACAGCTCTCCCTTTGTTACGTTAGTCACTTTTTCTAGAACAAGCTACTGTAAAATATTGAGTATGTGAATGCAGAGACAGAATGTGGAATTTCTGTGGTTTTCTAAGTATTTGGTTCCTATATTGTTATCTCACAAATATTCTGTTGCTGACAACGGAGCTATTAAACATTAGTTGAAAGAAGGAAAAGAATGCAAATTCTCTTTTAATTACTTGGAGAATTTTCCACATCAATCAATACCATAATAGGCTTTTTTATCAACATGCATATCCTTATTAATACACCTATAAAGTAAGGAAATACTACTATTCCTGTTTTACCAATGAAATATAACTAGAAAAGATAAAGTGACTTGCTTAAAGCCACATTAAGACAGTAACAGAAGCAAGTTCAAAATTCTTAGTTCTTGACCCTCAATCCAGTTCCTTCACAATGAATACCCTTTCCTGTAAACAATTTTTATTCCTCTAACCTGTACTCTTCTCTCACAATTTCAGTATATTAGCCACTTACTTAAGTCGTAACAGACATTTCAGGCTGAGAGAGTTTGGGCCATCCATTCAGTCAGGAAAAGAGAAGGCTCTGGGGAAACCTTTAGAGCAGCCTTCCAGGACTTAAAGGGAGGGCTACAAAAAAGCTGGAGATAGAGTTTTTACAGAGGAACATAAAGACAGGGCAAGGCGGAATGACTTCAAACTGAAAGAGTGTAAGTTTAGATTAGGTTTCAGTAAGAAATTCTTTACTGTGAGGGTGGTGAGGCACTGGAACAGCTCAGAGGAGCTCTGGATTCCCTTTCCCTGGAAGGCCAGGGATGTTCAAGGATGCATCTTTGAGCAATCTGGTTTAGTGGAAGCTGTCTCTGCCCATGGCAGAGGGGTTGAAACTAGAGGATCTTTAAGGTCTCCTCCAACCCAAACTATTCTATTATTCTGTGATTTAGTACTTTCTCAGCAGAACTGACTACGTGTAGCTCTCACATAGCCGGAAGAGAACAGGCACCTTTTAAACTCAAGTTCCATAGGTTTTTTTAACCAAAAACTCCAGTTACAGATGCAGTTTTTTAACTCAGACCTCTCTGTATTGCCTCAGTATTGGCTTTAGAACAGCCTCTGACAACTGCATTACTATTGAGTGCTATAATTTGTCTCATCTTTACTGCAGTTTGTCCAGGGCTTCACTTTGTGTTTTTCTTTCATAATTCAAATTATGGAATGCTAGACAAACCTGAGGCTAAGACAGAGCCAATGAAAGAAAACCAGTGGAAGTGACTGGTTATTCTGCTACTTCCTTGTGCACACAAATGATATGTACATACTTAATACATCTCATTTAGATGAAGTTGCACAGATGAAGAGAAGTACAGCTTGCAAGACATAAGAAGTAATCCTTAGTTTTTTAAACAGCATAAACTTCCAGTTTATGGAAGAAGAGATGAAGAAATTCAGGAAGAGATCCACAAAAAAAGGAACAGAGGTCCGGAAAACATGACCTCCAAGTAAGAACTGAAAAAACAGGGGTTATTTGGATGAAAGAAGAAAGGGTTATCAGGAGGAAAAGAGAGGGAAAGGAATGTCAAGCTTCAAATTAGTAAGGGTCTTCAGTGAAGATCAAGGAATTAATTTGTTCTCTTTATCTATGACATATGTATGCCATGGGATTCAAGGGCTTGAATTACCTCAAAAAATTCAGGTTAGACACTGTGAAAGTTTTCTAGCAGTAGAAGTAGTAAAGGATGGAAAAGCTGCCTGGGGAAGGTCATAGCATCTCTGTCTTTGAAGAACTTTGAGTACAGATTGGAGATATGTCTACCAGGAATAATCCAGGTATAGATATTGCTGCTTTGGTGTATGGTGCTGCAATGGAGGACATGAAAATCTTTTGTAGTTGCTGTTATTCTGAGACTAGTAGGAATAAAAACGCATTTGCTTACTTTTTGTAAACTTCGCTTGTTCTTTCCAGACATTCCCTCATCCTGAAAGTACGAAATTCTCCAAGGGGACAAGCAGAGATTTTATGGTGCTGGCATAAACTTATATTTGGTGGAGTAATTGCTAAGGAACTAGGAGGGAAACTCAGAAGGCAAGTGTAACAGGCTTTGAGATAAAACCATTTCTTTTGTAGGGAAGGAAACTGAAGAATAATTCCAACATTTGGCTGCAAGGGAAAGTGGCTGGATAGAGGAAAGGCAGCTATCCCCTTTTAGCGAGATAAAGAAGATTTAGGGAGAAGGGCAATTGTCCCTTTGAGAAGGAATTTGTTGAATTCAAGATCTTGGAGTGAAGGGTGAGTGTGAGACACTGGATTATTATATTATTGAGTTGGAGTCAACTCAAGTGTGTGTGTGAGAGGAGAGATGGGTCGACTCTCATGGAGGTGAGGTAATGCCATGTCCCACATGGCAGCCCCTCTGAGATTCTTGGAGCAATCCTGGACAAGTTGTCAGTCAAAGGCAGACTGGGAGAAACCACCCCTTGGAACCCCTAATCCAGCCTCAGACTGGCTGCACCCCATCCTGGAGCCCCAGAGTGGCCATTGGGCTGGAAGTCCTGCCTGGCAGGGATGGCCACAGAGGGCCAAAACATATAAAAACAGCAACACATGGCTCCATTTTTTTTCGAGACCTGCTACTGCCTCATGGAAGCTGGACTTGCACAGGACTCTCTGGTGGTAACTATGGTCTTCATCTCTTCTCTCTCTATTTCTTTACCTTTTTTTTGTTTTCCTTGTCTTAGCCTCTTTTCTTAGTATTTTGCATAACTTTGGACAGAATGGCTTGATTTTTTTAAGTTGTGTGGGTTTGCATGTGCTAAGTCATAGATTAGTGCAATGCTCTATTTTGGTTCTATGTTACCACTTTAAACTTTTGCCAAGATCTCTTATTTTCTCCCTTATTTTCTGAAGTTATCAGTAAAAGTAACTCCTGAGAAAATGTGTGCTGTGTCTTCTCTTTATATTATCTCATGGTATTAAATAACTGAGGGCTCTTCAAAATATTCAATGACTGAATTTTTTGGAGCCTTGTATATTTTTAAAAGTAAACCTCCTTGTTGAACTTGTAGCTCCGAGGCTGGAGTTTTACAGTGATTTGTTCACTGGGTGCTGGCCATTTGCTTAGGAAGCTCCAAGCGCTTTTGCAAATAAATGTAGATACCAGGATTCCAGGATACCAGTACCACAGAAAGATAACATGCTGTCACTGAGGAAAAACAGTGGCCTGAAGGAAGCATGAGTGAGAAATTATTTTGTACAAGAGAAGTTGATTGAAATTGATTAGAAACGTAACAATTAAAAGCTAACTTTTAATGACACTCTGCAAACTTTCTTTTAGTGAGCAAGTGTCACGTTTATGAATTGAAAGCCCAGAAGTAAAAGCAGCAGCAGCAGTGCCAGCGTTCCCAGGGGAGAGAGGGCTTCTGGCACAGTTTCAGCTGACTGCTGAGATCCATAGTGAGGCTGGAAAGTTATCAACATTCTCCTGCCTGATGAGAAAGCAAGATACTTCAGACAGCTGATGCATGGTCTTGTGCAGTTGTGACAGGCAGGTACTTGACCCAGTGGGACCCGAAGGAGTTCATCAGGATCACTGACACCTACTGTGAACACAAAGTTCCCTCCTCCCATGGTCAATACTTCAAGATGAAAAGTGGTTTTATGCCATATAGCTCTGTGGGGCAGTAACAACAACAATAACAGTAATCAGGAGCGTGGAGTTCTAAGTAGCTAGGAGCTAGTTTTCCTATTTGCTAAAACATAGAAGATTTGTTTCAGTTTGTGAGCTTTGCTGAAAGAAAACATACAAAATCTATTCCTAAATTTTCAGCAGAAACTTCAAGCAGTTCTTAGCTCATTACCCATATGCTCACCCTTACTGGTGATAACTTTATCTCTCTGTGGGAAGCATTGCTTTATTTTCATGGAGGGAGCTGTGCATCGGCTCAAAACTAACAAATCTTCATTTTTCAGGGTATCTGGGGAGGACACAAACTACCACGGATTTTGTAACATCTAGGAACCATTCCTAAAGATAGGAGTTCAGGGCTGTTTCCAGAAAATTCATAATATGCACAAATTTCAGAGATGTCATTAAAAAGTGAAGGTGCTTTGCATGTTGGAAGACCAGATTCAGGTACCAGATTATTATGAAAATCTATATATAGTATGAAGGGCAGGAGGAACTTCCTGCCTCTAAGAGCGGTGCTGTTAAGATGTGTGTAGGAGATACAGTAAGAATCACATTCCAATCAGTGCCAGAGCTGGTGCTCAGCATTTAATCTATTGGTATTAAGTGTAGCAATTGATGGAGCGTTTCCAATTTCTGGGTAAGCTTATTTAAGATTGTTGAAATTATTCTAAAATAAGCTGAGAAATCTGTGACAGCTGGTCAAATTTATTTTATGTGTATTTCACTGAAATTAATCTGGCCCAGATAGCATTTTCAATTTCTCTTGAAGTGTGACCACAATGCACAAGCTGGAATGGAGAAAAAAAGTCAAGATGTCAATCAGTTTCTAATGCTATAGTGAATAGGTCTGATCTGTGAGATACCACTATGAACACAGAAGGCACGATACTAAGAAATGTAGGAATCTTGCCAAAATTGGATGTAATCATTTGATTTATTACTAAGCAGTAAAAAGATTTATTTAATGGGATCACACTTTGTTGTTATTTTTCAATTGATAAAATATATTTCCACTACTGTTGCATTGTGGAAAATGGTCTTCAGAGTTACCAAGCTTTGTTTTTGTCTTAACATATTTCGGTAACTTCAAACTGGGCCGCAAAGCTTTAAACAAGATATACCTTTAAAGCATGAATTTCTCCTGGGTCTGAGAGCACTAATGGCCCTGACCAGCCTTGCCTGGAGCCTCTACCCCTACTACTGCCCTGAGTGCTCCATTTCAGCTCAGGTCTGGGCATCCAGTCCTGGCCCCAGCTGTGCTGTGGAGGAGCCTGTGCCCTTCCCTGTCTCTGGTCCTGCCTCCTGGATGGACCTTGGACCTTTGCTACTCATTTCCCTCCAGTACTGTCTCTGTCCTTAATCTCCTGATGGTCCCCGGGTGGACCAAGGCCCTGATTCATGTCCTCACTGTGCCTGGATCTACCCTTGCACCCTGTTACCAGCACTGTAGCACAGATGTTAATGAAGGCACTGCTGGATGGGCAGTCACCCTCAGCTCCCAGCTCACCTTCCCTTAGGGAATGGCCCCATCTCTGCTGCTGTCTGCCCATAAGTTTCTCCACCTCTAAAACCTAAGTGTTCTACAAAGGTTTTTGTTTATTTTTAGTTCAATCCTGTCCTATTTAATTTTAAGGACTTCTGTGTTACTTCAGAAATTTTTCATGGTAGATCACTTAGCATTAGGTTACAGTTATGACCAAGTTATAGAATCTATCAAGGTCTAGCTCTTTTTCTTGAGTCACATACAGGATCTTGCCTCTGGAGCTCTGGTCTGTGCATTGACATTCATCCTGTACTGTAGGAGGTGCTTTGCAAGTGAATATACAAAGGACTGTTAGAACTGTGCCTATTTTTGTGGTAAATACTTAGAATCAGAGGCTCATGGAAAAACAGTTTCGAAGGGTCATTTGAAGGTTATCTAGTTCAGACTTCTGCTCAAAGCAGAGTTACCTCTGAAGGTAGGTGGGGTTCCTTCAAGACTGTGTTTATCTGAGTTATGAGCATCTCCAAGGACACAGATTACACAATTTTGCCTGTTCAATTAACTCTCACTGTGGATTTTCCCCTCATATATGATAGGAATTTCCCTTACTGAAACTTGCATTATGTCTTGTCCTTTTGCTGTGCCACTCTGAGAATCAGAGTCTAGCTCCATCTCCTCTATTAACTCCCTTTCAGAAATGATAGATTGTTACTAGGTGCCCCTGCAGCCTTCCCTTCTCCAAGCTAAACAAATGCAGTTC
This sequence comes from Margarornis squamiger, assembly GCA_035222235.1. NCBI lineage: Eukaryota > Metazoa > Chordata > Aves > Passeriformes > Furnariidae > Margarornis > Margarornis squamiger. Next base: position 95,913,180 of record JAWWTY010000106.1, read on the forward strand.
CTTCGACATCTCTTTGTACATCAGCTGCTCCACATCTTTAAACACTGCAGTAACCTGCTGCTGGGCTTGCTCTGATTTGTCCTTGTCACTGTTGTGCTGGGGACCAAAAGTTGAAACAACAACGTTCCAGATGCAGCAGCACAAGTCCTGAAAACAGTATAACCACCTCCCTTGATCTGCTGACTACACTTCTGCTTGTACAGTCTGGTACACGGCTGTATTTGATTTATACCTGCAGTGGAAGGCTGACTGGCCACAGTTAAGCTCAGAACTCCCCATTCTCAGTAAATCTGAAGACTGCACTGAATAGGGGTAAGGGATCTCATCTGTGTGTGGGCAAGTCTGCAGATTGCCACTGTATGCATGCAGTTGCCAATTCTTTTCTTTTTTTTTCTTTTTTTTTTTTTCCCTACCATAAAGTGGAGAGTATATAAGTGATCCTCACTATCTCATCTTGCTGTGAACAGTCCTAAACTAGTCTAGAGCTTTTAACAACAAATTTTACTAACAGTTTCCTCTGACTCCAGTCAGAAGAGTTCCCACATGACAGTGCTGAGGATCTGGCCAACATCAACAGAAATATTCAGGTCATTGCACTGCCAGATATGTTAGCATCTTGTGAACACAAAAGCTACTTGGTCCAAAATATCCCAGAGTTTTAGCCTTCATACTTGGCATACAGGTACTGAGTGGCTTTGGAGAATTTAAGGGCAAAATTGGTTTTGTTTTGAATATGTTTGTCTGAAGATGGTTACCTGTAAAAGAAATATGGAGAGTAAAAACTTACTGTTGTGTCTCTGTGTCACACAGCCAGCAATCCAGTCCCACACAGCTGCTTGCTTAGTCCCCTGTCAGAATTGAAACAACTTGTGGGTTGAGATGAAGGCAATTTAATAGGTAAAGCAAAAGCTGTATCCACAAGCAGAGCAAAACAAGGAATTCATTCACCATTTCCCATGAGCAGGCAAGTGTTCAGACAACCCCAGGAAACCTGGGCTTCATCACACATAGAGGTGACAAGGGAGGGCAAATATCATTCCCAATGTCCTCCCCTTTCTCCTGGCTCCTCCCTCTTTATATGCTGAGTATGGTGCCATATGGTGTGGGTTATCCCTTTGTTCAGTTGGGATCAGCTGTCTCAGGTGTGTCCCCTTCAACTCCTTGTGCAGCCCCAGGCTTCTCCCTGGTGGGGTGGCCTTGAGGAAAAGGCCTTGACTCTGTGAAAGCTCTGCTCTGCAACAGTGAAAACATCCCTGCATTATGAATGCTGTTTTAAGCTCAAATCCAAAACACAGCCTCGTACTAGCTACTGTGAAGAAAATTGTCACTATCCGAGACAAAATAAGCCCACTCCATAGGTGCTAATGTATTTGCAAAAGTGCTACAGTGCAGGGAAAATCTGTTTCTTTAGTATGCTGATTTAAATACCAAAGAAGAGAGAAAGTTAAAATGAGTACACATGAAAAAAATATTTCATTCTGTTAAAGCTTGCCATTACAGAGGTCACTGATCCCCCTTTATGTAATATTCAGCTGCAAAGCAGGGAGAATGTGTGCTGAACTGTATTTATGATTTTCATTCTATTACTGGACAAAAACTTGAAAAATGCTAAGCATCTATAAACTCCCAAGAGGCAGCCAGCAGCCGGGGGAAATAATCTTCCTCTTGACTTGAAGAGATCTTAGCACTTCTCTGTATTTACATCTCAAGCAGAAAGTGAACAGTGTGTTTCCTTTTCAGTACTTAAGTTGGTGTTTATTGAAGTGCTTGGCTGTTGTTGAGTGAACTTTATGACATTTCTGAGGGTTTAAAAACCACAACTATTTGTGTCTGTATAAAAGCACAGTGTGGTTCTGTCCCTTGTCCCTTCCACTGCAACATGGAGAACAGAAATGACTGGTTCAGGACAGTGCAAGGGAAAGAGATGCTCAGGGCACTGACACACACTCCCCATTGTAACTGCCTCTCTCTGCAGGATGCCAAAGGTCTGCTCAACAAAAAGGGACAACGTGGAGTTTCTTAGCATTGCCTCAGGGATCAAGAATGCTCCAGAGCCCTGAAAAAAAGAAAAAAAACCAACGAAAACATCAGAAATCTGTTCATCTGGCAAGCAGAATGAGAAATCTACCTCCTGTCAGAAATAGAATTCAAAAGAACTGCATTATTTGTTTATTTATTTATTTGTTTGTTGCGATTTTTAATATAAATAGTAACACACAAAAAAAATAAAATTAAGGTGAACTGGGAGGTCAGCTGAGGAAAAGACCTTCCAGCCTAGTTAAAACTGACTTTTCTAACAGAAGTTCTTTGAGGATTTGGGTTTATGCACCTGGGCTAATGAAAGCAATTTTCAGGTCTGCTACCTTTTGAGCTCTAGCCTTACCTTGTTGAAGGCAATACATTGGCTACCCAATAAAGTCTGGAGAAGTATTTAAGGCAGGGATGAGTATTACATGTTTATACAATTTATCTCACAAGAAAGCAGAGGCCAGAAGGAGATATTACTGGTGCAGTGAGCTTTCTTCACATCCTCTTCAGTTTCCATGAAAACATATTTGATATTTAGGTCATAAAAATAGTTAAATATCATGCTTAAAAAGGCATCCCAGTGGAGAAACTGTAGTGGGTAGCTTTCACAGTGTACGCTTTTGTTATGCTTTTACTGTAATGCTGCCACTCCATTTAGATACAGTTGTCCAGCTGAAGTCTTAGCAAAGCAGAGTAGATAGAAATAATACTTTCTTGTATCTTTAGAAACATATTTCTGATTAAATGTGCCACTATGCCTTTCCTCCGCTAGCATGGCACTTCTGATATTTCTTCTGAATATTGACTTCAGTGCTAAACCTTTTTCTGAAAGAATATGTACTCAGTTATCCCCCTACCTGTGTTTTGGAAGAGTATTATTACCTCTGAAAAGTAATATTTTGCACTTGTACCTATGTTTTGAGATGACTTTTCCCATTTGTCAAATTGATTTTGGATTATAGCTCCATCCTGAAATAAAATTCTTCAGGTTTATGAAGTCTGCACAGGTAGGAAGTATATTTCATCCCTTGAAGAGAGCTAGAGACAGGAAAGTCTGTTTCAAAATTTTATTCAACATCTCCTCTTTTTTTTGAAAGTGAGCTGCTGATTGTTATCCTCTAAGTGATTGCACAGTGTTTGAAAGACTAGTCTGTATTATATCCTAATCTGGTTTATGGTAAATTTTAGGAGTGACATTTATAATGTTGCAATTATGCAATGCAATTTTGTCTCATAATTTTGCCTCTTAATTTTGTGAATTCTGCCCTGTTTTACTCTCCTGGGTCAGATGATCCAGTTACTCTTTCAGAACCCTTTTTCAGTCCACAAAATTTATTACAGGAAATTTCTAAATGTGTCGGTCAGAATCTTTAATTTTTTCCCCTTGGCTGATACAATATGGTGTATATAAAAGTCTTGACCTAAAAACTGTGTATATTTAATATTAAAACAATTGAGAAACTCAAGACTAAATTGGATATGCCAAAAGCAGAGACAACGTATATTGCTCTTATATTATACAATATTTTAAATAAATGTCAATAATTACAGTAGGAAATCCTGTATCTTGATTCTTGTAATGTCAGGTATTTTAGCATGATTATAAAAATATTTTAAAAATTACTATGGACTGAATTTGCCTCTCAGACACATTTCTGCAAATCTGGAGGAATTCCCACCTAGCTAATAAAATTATTGGAAATTTAACATGCTGGAACTGCAAGCCAGTGCCTGCATTTACTGAAGTATGGAGTAATCTTCCCACAAATTTCATTAGAGTTTGATTTGTGATATCCAAATCTCAAAGATGTTATTTTTATATAGTAGTGTACTAAAAATATTTTATTGTGATAGGTGTCATGTACACCATTTATTTTTTTAATGTACAAGCATTTAGCTTTAAAAAAGACAAATTATGTCATTTTGTTGTTGCTAATACAAAAAATGTTTTATGTATAGAAAAAGATTATGTTCTCTGAGCTTTTTTAAAATATAATTAATTCTTGAATAGAATTGTTCTGTAGAAATTGAACATGGGGACCAAGATCACTGAGGGAAGGTGTGCCTTGTGTAGTGTTTGACTGCCTTTATCTTGGACTGGTATATATGTATGAAATAAGGTAGCCTCTCCTGATACATCTATATTCATAAATTTAGCCATATCAGAGTATATCCATGGGTGTGAAAATTAGTCCTCTCTTGCAAAATTCTTAGAACATTTTTGACAGGATTTGACCCGTGCCAAGTAGCACTTGGCAATACCTGGACACAGTTTCAGAGTCAGCACAGGTCATTCTGAATGAGAAATTGATGTGGGAATCTTGGGTTTTTCTGGGTAAGAGAATTTGGTGTCGTGGGCATCGGCTGAAGGTACTGATGTCCACAGAATAGTCTTGGACACATGCTTTTTGACATAAAACACCTTGAAGTAGCAAAGTCCTGAATTTCTACTGTGGCTCTGTATAAACACTATCAACAGATGGATTCAATTAAAAATATGGCTTCCTCAAGGTAGGCACACAAACTCTGTGTATGCCAGTAAACCCTACAATGGCTGGGCACAGACCCATGGTGACACATCTAATGCTTTCCCAAACAACACTTGGGTATAGTTCAGGGAATGTCACAGGCCGTCCCATCACATCTCAGAATCTAAGACTGTTTTGGGCTGGAAGAGTAGTTCTCCATGTGGTGTGAGGCATGCTGTGTGGTTTGGTTTCTGGACTCATTTTGTTTACTAGCACAGATGCCTTCTTGTGTTTCAGGCATGGTAATTAATATTTACATATCTGGTATAGGCTCTCAGCTACCACACAAGAAAAATTGGCATTAAACTTAAGATTGTGCTAAGGAAACTTTCTTGTCTGACTATCCAGGAGCCACTTTGTTAGTCCCACTCACACCATCTGGGCTGGGATCGAGGCCCCTTCGCAGCGGGCAGCTCCAGTGACCTAATGGATGTCCCACTTGACTCCCTAGACACACCACTCTCATGCAGTCAGACCAGGTTTCCTTACTGACTCAACCCTGCGGTTCCCACAGCAGTCTGGATCGTTAAAATAATTTAACCTTGGTGCAATAACTAAATAACAAAATTACAGCTTGAGCTGGGAGTCTCCGAGAAAGGACCCTGAACAAAGAAAACCCTGGGCTTTTATACCTTCACAGTCTAAGCACATGAAAGTTTGTGAGTTCTTGGCTCCTGTTGTGTCTCTGAGTGCCTGCACACCTGGCCAGCACCATGGGTCCCTGTGCCCTTTGTTGTGCAAAATGTCACCAGTTCATGACCTCTTACTCATGTTCCTACCACCCAGAGCTCAATCTGCAGCATGCACACCAAGCTACCTGCACTGAATGTATTCTTTGATAGGCTGAGTTACAATAGTGGGCCCATTAAACCTGATCAGTTATCATAATACAATACTTGGTGCATTTTTCCTATATCCAGTAGCCTTTTGCCTCTCACCAAACACTACAATCACTATTGAGGCAAGCAGACTGCCAAACCTGGGGAATGACTTAATTTTGAGCAAGTTTATCTGTATGTTTGGATTAATTAAAACTGACTTCTCTGTTTGTAGAAATGGAAATTATCCTAGTAAGAACAAGCACTGCATTAAAACATCACTCAGAGGTGATGTAACTGCTAAAAAAAAAAGTCATGCAGTCACAGTAAGATTCTCAGAAGGACTTGGTTATTGTTTCCCTGGTGCTCAGCTTTGGCGACTGCAGTCCTTACCTGTAGGAAAAGTGCACTCCACACTGCATTTATGAGTACTCATGTTTATAAGGAATTACACAAAAACACATTTGCGGACTGTATTTTTGTTGTTATGGCGCCTTGGGAGTGTTGGATCATGCATTCCTTTTGCATGGCACACTGTAGCCCAAGTATTAGCCACAGCCAGGTGTCAGAGGGAGGATCAAAGGGATAAACCCTCATGTGAGCGAGATTAACTCCTGGCATTTCAGCAAGAATTTCTGTATCTTTTTTTCTATTTTTAATTCAATTTTGTGAGGGTGTAAACTTACTAAGGCAGGAGGCTGTATGAAAGAGAGAGCTAATTGCAAACTGTAGAGATAAGAGACCTTCCCTTTATACATCCACGTGGACTAAAGTTTCCTGAGGCACTGGATTAGCTGCACAAGAACACTTAGCTAGAAGAATGCTCTAGATGCTGATGTGAACAGTTGCATAAAATATTTCTGCCTTTATGCTGAATTCCCTTACATGTACCATTACTACTGCAATTCCTTCAAAGATACAACAGAATTTGACTTGGCCTAGTCTGCCAAATATGTTCCAGATCTCAGGGTTCTGGGGATATTTTTAAGCCATTGGACCTTTCCATAAAGGTAGAGAATTCCCATAAAGGCCACTGCAAGTAACACACTTTCTTTGTTAAAAAAAAAAAAAAAAAAATAAAAAAAGAGAGAGGGAGAAAAGAATGTTTTGCTTAACAAGCAAGCTCCTAAACTTACCTTGGAAAAATTTTCCTGGCTTAAAAAAATGGAAGTGCTATCTTTTAGCTTCATTCCTTTTCAAATTACAGAAGGGATCAAAAGTGAGCTGTTGGGGATTCAAAGAAATTCCGGGGGTGAGCAATTGCCTACGTCAGTACTTCCTTTTCCAGACAGGTATGCATTGCTATCACAGGTGCATAGTTATGTGTTTTAGAGAGTGTCATGCAAAGCACACAGGAAGCCAACCGGACGTCTGTCATTACTGAGTAATACCTATACTTAGAACAGGGAACTTAAAGGCAAGGGTCATAACTTTTGTTCTGTATTGTACAGAAAGATCCTTGATTTATGTCTGTGATGTCCAGTACTATGATGACTTGCCTGATACTGTTACCAAAGGCTTACAGCTAAAGTTGAAATTATTATTTTATTGGTCACAGTCAGTGATTACACTGATTTCAGCTGTGGGAGATGAAAATGCCCCTTTTAGCCTGAAGATTTTTGTAGTAATTTCAAGCTAGTGCTGTTTCTACTATAACACTGAAGCTGAATTATTTAGCTAATGATAGTGATACATCCTGATGTGAGGGCAACTGAAAAGAACACCTGTAATATCATGTATTTTCTAAGTTACTTGTTTATAGGATTTTGTGATGATAGGAAAGAAAGAATCGTTATGATAATACGATTGTCGATCAGGAAAATGCAGCACTGTGTTACTTTTCTCACTGAGCAGGCAGAAAGTGGAGATTTTGGCAAAGAATAGGGAACATTTCTGCAAGCTAGCTCTCTTAAATTAATAGGAATTTTCCATTGTTTTGTCTAACATAAACCCAGTTTGTTTATTTGCTTTTAATTTCAGAGGGGTTTTGGTGCATTGCAGTTGTAGTGCACCCCACTGAGATAACCTAGAAGGACATTAAGTTTTCATGCACAAAGAACAAATCATGCTCTTGCAGGCTATAACTTCTTTAATTTCAATTAAGGAAAGCGACAAGAAAGAGCAGAAAATAAACACTCCATGACAGAATATAGGAAAAATGTCTCTTATATATTTTACAGAAAACAAAAGTTAGCATGAAGAAAACAACAGTAGTTTGAAGGTGGAAACAGGGGTGTGTTAATATTCCTTAGATTTAGACTGTGTGTAAGATCTCCTTTAAAGGAAGGGTTAGGAGTCCACAACACTCACAATTTTTCATGGCAACATTGAACAACACTACTTTTTGACAGGCATTGATTCAGGATCATAGGATTTTAAACAGGGAAAAGATCTGACCCTCAGAATCTTCCAAAAGCTTTTAAAACAAAGGAAAAAAAAATCCTCCTCGCTATTTCTATTTTAATGGCATATCCCTAAATGTACCAACTCAAAACGTGTAGCCACATGATTACACAATAATAAAGAAAACTCTAGCAGGAAAAAACTTTTAACCATAGGTCCCATGTATCAAAATTCAGATAGGAAATATAAAAAAAGGCAAGAAACAAAGTAGTATTCTGAAAATACCATGATTTTAAGCTACCCACCCAAGCACTGTATCACCCTTCTTATGACTTAGCATAGCTGGGAATAAACAGCCTAAATCAGGATTTAATACCTGTTAAAATTTAAAGGGGACCTATGTGGGTTTTCTCAAAACTCTTACCAATGTGAAGGGTGCACTGGTCAGCAAATGTCCCATGGGAAAAGTCATCCCCATTTGACAGTCTGTTGCTGGTTCCAAAAGGCCTCTGCCTTGTTCAGAGTACCCTGAGCTTGTCCTGGCATCCTGCACACTGAGGGGAGGAACCAGTTGCCCAGTTTGGGGGCTGCCACCCCTGTGTGAATGCAGTCTCCGGCCTGGCAAGTGCTTGGATTCTGCTTCAAAGAGTGGGCATACCACAAGAAAAAGCAAAATGAACTGATCATCATTTTAAACTGTACTTGACAAGTAGTGTTTTTGCAGCAACTATGCACAAGAAAACGCCAGGTGTTTCCAACTACTGATGTTTTGCTTCGTAACTTCAAGGTGGTCTCAGGCCCACTGGCCAAAGAGCTGTCGACAGTCATGCAGCTCTGCCAGATGGGACTCAGACATTTTAAAACATCTATCTTCACAATTGCATTTGAAGGATCAGACTGTCATCTCTGATCACACCTTTAATTTTTTATGTTTTTCTCTGGGGATTCCATTCAAATGAGCTTGGAAGGGGAAAGGGGACAAAGCCAGGCTTGCCAGTGATGAGCGATGTGGTGATGTGCCAAAAGTTGAAGAAATGAGCACTATTGGGATCCCTCAATCTGCTTCACCAGGTGTTAGCTATAGTGTACCACACCTGAAATGTTCCTACACTAATGCATGAGGAACAGACAAGAGAAGCTCAAAGCTTTGGCCCAGTCCCAGAGATTTGACATCATTGACATAAGTGAAACCTGTTGGGATGAGACCTGTGACTGGAGTGCCCTGTTGGATGGCTACAGGCTCTCCAGGAGGGTAGGCAGGACAGAAGAGGCAGAGGGGTGGCACTGTCTGTAATAGAAGGGTTAGAATGTATGTATCTCACAGCTGGCGATGGCACAGTTGAGAAGCTCTGGGTAAGAATCAAGGGGCAAACATATAAAGTGGATGTAATCATGGGACCCTGCTATAGACCTCCTGGCCAGGATGATGATGATGAATTATATTTTGAAGAACTAAGGGACACTTCCAAGTAAACTGCCTTTGTCTATATGGGGGACTTCAACTTGCTGTGAATTACCTGGGAGCATCACACAGCTGGTACAACCTGGGCCAGAAGATTCCTAAAAACCTGGATCACAACTTTGTGAAACAGGTCCTAAGGAAGCCAACTCAGAAAGATGCCCTCCTTGATCTGCTGCTTGTCAACAGAGTGGACCTCATAAGTTAAGTGGAGATTAGTGGCTGTCTTGGCCACAGAGACCACAAAGTGATTGAGTTTAGAATCTCTGTTGACAGGAGGAGAAGTGCCAGCAAAACCTCAACACTGGACATGAGGAGAGCAGACTTCAGGCTGCTCAAGGAAATAGAAAGTAAGATCCCCTGGGAAAATGTTTTTTGGAGGTGCTGGGATCCATCAGCGCTGGTCACTTTTTAAACATCACCTCCCAAGGGCATAGGAACAGGCAGTTCCCAAATACTGGAAGTCAAGTAGGAAGGCAGAAGGCCAGCTTGGCTGAGCAGGGACCTGCTCTTGGTAATAAGGCAAAAAAGGAACGTGTATGCCCAGTGGAAGCAAGATCAAGTGACATGGGAAGAATACAGAGACTCTGCTTGCTACTGTAGGGAGAAAGTTTGTCTGGCCAAAGTTCAACTAGAGTTGAAGGTGGCCAGAAATGTGGGCTACAATAAAAAGAGTTGTTTCAAATACATTAATGTCAGTAGGCAGTATAGAAATGTCATTGGCTCGTTACAGGATGAGGATGGTCACCTCACAAACAGGGACAGAGACAAGGCAGAGGTGTTTAAGACTTTCTTTGCCTCTGCCTTCAGCACAGATGATGGACCAAGGGGGTCTCAGCGCCCTGAGCTGGAGGAGCATGACTGCGAGAATGATCAGCTCCCAGTCAATCCTGAAACTGTGCAGTATCTGCTGCTCTGGCTGGATCCCTATAAATCTATGGGGCCTGATGGGATTCATCCCTGAATCCTCAAAGAGCTGGCTGATGTCATTACAAAACCTCTCAATGATTTTTGAGTGATCTTGAGAATCTGGAGAGGTCCCAGCTGATGAAGCTGGTGAATGTTGTCCCGATTTTCAAGACGGGCAAGAAGGAGAACTCTGGAAACTACAGGCCTGTCGGTCTCACTTCAGTAGTCACAGCACCAAGCCTGACAGAGTTTAAGAAGCATTGGGATGATCCTCTCAGGCACATGGTGTGACTCTTAGGGATGGTCCTGTGCAGCGCCAGGAGCTGGACTCAATGATCCTTGTCAGTCCCTTCCAACTCTGTGATTCTGAGATTCAAAATTAAATGTACTGTCCTGGTTTTCTTCTAGTAAGAAAATCAAGAGTTTTAAAACCACATTCCAAATATTTAGAAATGCTGATGTCCCCAGGGCAGAGTTAGCACTTGGCCAGACAGTAAATAAAACATTCGTTTGAGGCAACATCTAGTTACTTGTCAATGAACCAATCATTTACCTGTTCAGAATTAAGTGTTCTTTGCAGAGTGTTAAGCAGTGACATAAACCTTAATACACAAAGCCTTATATAATACACATCAGAAATATCTTTATATAAACATGGACATGAGAATTATGAAAGCAGCTTATTACTAGTTATTGACAGAGTTTGGAAGTGATGACAGCCAAGCAGGTTTGGATTGATAGTATGTTTGGGATGAGAGCACTCCCCCAGATTTGGCTTTCAGGGAGTAGAGACACCTTGACAACATTACATAAGTAATCCAGACACAATTTTTTCCCCTTTGACAGCATGAATTCATTAACCACTGCTTAAATTGGCGTGTAGTCATCATCATTGTCAAGAACAACTTGGTGTTTATAAGGCTTGTTCTCGTAACTTTTAAATATATTAATTTCAGATCTGAAGAGGATGATATACTAGGCAGAATGGGAAAAGGTGATCAACAAATCTTAGAAGTGAATTCACCTGAAAAGCTTCAACTATGTGCTTTAAAGTGTTGATAAAAAGCCACCATGGCAATTATCTATGTTACTCCGAAACACTAGTCTACTTATTATCTTTCTTCATCAATACTTTTTCATACTTGACTCCCATTGACATCCAGCTGTCTGGAATTTTTCAAGAGTTCTAAAATTTCTTGAAGAATAGAGTCCAGAAAATCAAGACTTCTTTACACCAGTTTCCCAGGTTTTTTAGGTAGGAGTTACAAAGTGTTCAGGTTTTAATGCTTGTTCCTCACAGGTATCCTTAGTAATTAAAAGACAAGAAAGTTCTTCAGTTCCTCCTGTGTATAGTATTCTGCTTCTTCCCAAATCCTTCCATTAAACCTGTCTTTGAAATAACTCAAGATTTTCTTTTAAAACATTACTTTCAGACCAACTTTGGTCATAATTTTCTGCAGTGAAGCAATTAAGTTGTCAGAATGGTCCTCCAAAGTGTTCAGTTTCAATCTCTGTATTCCTTTTATTTGTCAGCAGAAGGTCTGTAGTGAAGTTATTTGTTGTTCTGTGAAATCCCTTGGGAAATGGGAAATTGCCATTTATGATTTCAGGAACTCCAGTTACATTTCTGAAGTGGCCCTGTAAGACTTCCTGTACATGTCTGTCAGACTTGCACACTTTTGAAAATTTTTCTCTATGCTGTATTTGCTTAAGACTCAATGTGACAAGTCCCTGGTGTTCGTGTTGACATATTAAATACTTTATTTCATCATGTCTTTTTAATAAATTAGCATATTGACTAATTCTGATGTTGCTTATTTCTAATTAATTTATAATTACAAAATCTAAAGAAAAGTAAGGATGGAAACTGTATTGCTCAATGCCTCTTTTCAGCTTGTCCTCCACACATTTTAAATTTCAGTGCAATAAATCTGTTACCTTTGACCACAGTGGTTTTTTAGGTTGATAATTGCTTCAAAATCAAGAGCATCTCACTGGAACATAGTTTATCTGTTCATCCACGGAGGTTTTGCAGGACTTAGTGCGATTCTTCTGTGCATATTTGACATGTGTTGCCCTTCTTCTCCTGCATGATGTACAGAGATGGCAGCAGCGGGTGCCGTGGCTGGGCATTGTGGAGCTGAAGCCTCAGTTTTCTGCTTCATACCTCGGTTTATGAGAATGAAATTCCAGGTCTGTTTACAAATCAGTCCCATTTATGGAATGCTGAAGTGCTAAAATTGGGCTTTGTATCTTGTTTGTTTGGATCTTCAGCTTTAAAACAATCCCTCAAATTCTGATGGAGAAACATTTACTTATGTGAGACAGCAGTACGCAGAGCACTGGCATGTGAAATGAGAGCACGCCTGCACTGGCCATCAACAGTTGCACAACAACGTGCCCATTTTTCCACTTATTAGACCTACATCTTAACACAAATTTGAGCTGTTTCTTTGATACCTTCTGAGCCTTGTGTACCATTCAAGTCACGTTTCAACACTTTAATTTCCAGAAACCTTGTGGTAATGCAAAGATGTATGAGTTAGATAATACATTAAACAGAAAAAGTGGGAGCCTTTGATAATATTCAGTTGTTGCTTACTATGCACTTTTTTATATATAGATCAGCAGGATAAGGATAGACACATGGAATGGTAATAAATGAATCTTGGACTAGTTGCAAAAGGCCAGGAGGGACTGGAGATATAACTTAAACACTGCTAAGAGGCACATGGAAAGTGTTTGTGGATAAGGCTTTGGCTTTATTTGCAGCGGAACAAATTTAAGTGAATCATGGTTCCTTTGATCAACTTACATAAGGAAAGGAGATGAAAATTCCAGGAAGAGAATGATCCTGCCATGGGAAGCTTTCTGCCAGACTGGTCAGATCTGAACACACATGTCTGGGCTCTGCTTCCCTGGGCATATGTGGTGATCAGAACCCCAGAAGTGACAGGTTGCCAGTCTGATGTTACCCCATTTACTGTGGCTCTCTGTGCTTGACCCTGAGCCAATTGCTCCCCCAGCACATGCTGTGTTTATCCAGCTGGGTGCTGGGCATCTTGTCCAGAAGGATCCTGAGCGAGACAGTACTGAAAGATTTCCTTCCACAGTGGAAGGTTGTGAGAACTGCTGCAGTGGATGCTTGCCTGGGAAATACTGGGTGTAGGCTTCCCTTTGGTGAGGCATTATGAAATAACACATCCAGAAGGGGAAGGTGCCTTTTTCAGGGAGGTGTTATGAATTTCCAGTGTTTCATGACCTTTGCCCAAAAATGTAGAAGGAAACAGTGCATTGGGTTCATTCCCCTCTGTTGTTAGATCAGACTTTTATTTTTATTGTTTTTACTGCTTGTTCTGATTCATAAGTGATAGAATATTTATGCTCCTTGTGAGAGGATCAAGCAGGCTTATATGGATAGATTGAGATACATTTTGACAAATGAAAACCCATACAGCATAAAAAAAAATAAGTGTAATTACAGCATTGTTTTGTGTAGAATTAGACTGACTGAAATAGTTTTAGTGTAATGATCACTAGTACTCCAAGTGTTTTGGTACACCAGGGCAAATATTGTCCTGAAAGATAAAAAGTGTCGCCTTAACATTCTTATTTTATTTTCTCTGTGCATGAGTAGCTTAATTCTGTTGTTAACTAAGGAGAAACCAAAGGGATCTTTGAGCAGATCTTGGCACCATAACTGAAACAGAAATTCTGCTAGAATATTCTCTTTCACATAATGTCTCTCACTAATTGGCTTGCTAGAGAGGGCTGCACATTTGCACACTGGTTTATGGCTCTGTGCTGTAAACGGATCATTGATTACGACCAACCTTAAAAGTATTCCCCAAAAGATATATCACCAGGGAAGATCCAGAGCACATTCCCTGTGCTACAGATATAGTTGGCCTGTTTATCTGTAGATATGTGATGCAACTGAAAGCTTTAATGTCATTACACTTATATACAGGGTCAATATTCTTAAAAGAATTCTAGTTTACCACTCAGGAAGACAAGTAATAGTAGAATACGATTTGTGGAAATGATCTTTTAATATGAATAATATCTAATAAATAGCAAAAGTACCTTGATAGCAAATGGCCAATATATTAGAAATTATTTTAATTTTCTTTTGATTTTCTTTTGATTTTCTTTTTTTTTTCTTTTTTTGTCTTTTTTTAAGGCAAATGTTGTGGAAAGGAAATATGTCTTTGAAATTGATATGAACTACTGAACAGATTGTTATAAATCAATGAGATTAATAGAAATGTATGACTAATTATGTCTGTACACACATTAATTTTATCATAAAAAATCAAGTTATATATAATCCTTTTCTTACATTTTATAATGGTGTATAGTGCATGTACTATATTTGTATATGACACATTGTGATAATTATACAATGTATAATATATGTAATTATTATATATTTTATTATGTATTATAAAATTGTTACGACATATCATTATAGTATCTTTAATATAGACCATTATATTTGATAATGCATCATTAACTTCCAATAAATAATGTATTTCTTACATTATATAGATTGTCTGAGTGATGTGAAATTAAGTCGTGACATGGTGTTTGAGGTATGAACCAAGAGGCCAAGAAATTTTTGATAAGAATAAGTGCTTGTTCGATTTTGTGATGGGGAATTCAAAGAAGGGGCAAAAATAATAACTAGAGAGGAACAAAATAAGGAACTAAAGACCAAAGATTTGAAATTATTTATGTGACACCTGTTCACAATACACGTAACTAATGTCAGCTCTCAAAGGTCTAAGTTTATTTCACTCATCCTGGAATCCTTTGACTTTTTTTTGGTGTTTTTCAGCAGTGTGTTTTGTAGATTCTGCAGTTCAGGACAGAGTTCAAATGTACTCTGTGAATCAGAAAAATCCCCTTTTTCTCATGGAGTACTTCAGGGTGTGAACAGCAGTTTAAGCAATGTCCCAGCGAAGTGGTTTTGCTAAAACATACGAAATCCATCAGCAGATTTTGTACAAATAAGCAGACTTCAGAATGTGGTTGTCCACAGATGGCCCAGTACCTTGAAAGCTGGACTTTTGTTAAGTGGCCTTTCTCAACACTGGACATGAGAAAACAAGACAATTCTTCCTGTCTCATTTGCCTAATCTAAAATATCTGCTAACTAGCACTCATCAGGAGCAGGCTGAGCAGAGACTATACTGACCTTTTAAAGACATTTTGAAAACGTTCTTGAAAGAGAGGCTTTCCTTTCTAGTGGAACAATACAGTTATTCACGACACTGAATATTGTGGTATATCTTTATTTGAACCTGTAATCCCTTTAAATCCTCTGAATCACTGGGGCCTGATTTTTCTCTCTCACGGTGTTCAGTGTTATTGGTATCAATAGTTTCTTGAGGTTGATACTAAAATAAATGAGAAAAATATTTATCTTGTCTCTTAAAAAATGAATTTTCTTTCTCATCAATAAAAGGGCAGTCAATAAAGGGAAACTGAGAGCCATCATTTAGTCAAAGTAGTAAGAAAATTGTTTTGAGTGAGTTCTGACCTTTCCTGCACAAGGGGGACAGCATTTAGCTTTGCAACATTTCATAGAAATGGCAATTAAGCTTTGGGCAGGTTTAGCTAACAGCATGGAGAATTCACAGGACAGCACGTCTCCTGCTGTTTTACTTGGTCTTGATGAAAACTGTTGGCACTATGTTTCCAAGAGATTCTGGTGCCAGCCAGCATCAGGGCAAAACGAAGACTGAAATTACTAGATATTCTTACAGAGTACCAGGACCTGAAGGTGCTTCTCTCTGCACCTTTAGTTTTTCCACATGTGTTCATCCCAACCCTGGGAAGATAAGTGTCCTAGGAGGTGCAGAGCACCAAACCCACCCTTGCCTGTGCAGACACTCCTCTGGCCATGGCCCGGTGCATGGCTGAGCACCCCGGCAGTCTCTGGGGTCTCTGATAACTCTGCTCTCCACAAACGCTATCAGCATGTGCAAACAATTCATGGCATCCTTAATTTTGAAAAGAGATGAGTCAACTCTGCATGGGGATTTTGTCATCTTGTGCATGTTCATTAAAGGGTGTGTAGGGAATACTAAGCAGAGGTGGATCTAATCTTAGCAAGTGACTGGTCTCCTCTCCATGGAGACAGGCCTCACAGAGCCAAGCAGCTGAAATGCTGTCTTCTGATTTTCTGCTTGATGTCAGTGGGCTGTCCCATCATCTAGCAGGGACATTTTTCTGCAGACAAAAGCCAGTGTTCAGAGGTGGCAGAGCTGCTAGCTTGGATCAAGTGGCTTCATCACTACCAGAAAGAGGCTGACCGAAGAACAGTCATTATTCAGGAACTGACGCCCTGTCCACCCACCCAGTCTGCTATTTCTACATCCCTCTTCTCATTCTTTGCTATGTTTGATTTCAATTGTCCCCTATCACACTGCAGGCTTTCCAGTCATGCTGCTCCTTGCCCTGCAGGGGAGTAATGAGTAATGTACACAAATTTCCTTTTAAAAATGCAATAAATAAAAGGGACATCCTAAACAGTCATCCTCAAGAAGTCTGCATGACTGCAATTGGAGGCTATGGATAATCCTCGGAACTGCTTTACTTTAATGCATTTTCTATCAAGTTTTAGCTGAAAGTAGCAAAAATACTGGGAGATGATGGCAATACAAGTGGTTTAGAAACCTTGAATGATGTAGCATTCAAAAATGCCACTCATCATGGGCAAGGGATACAGGAACCAGCAGAAAAGGCTATACTGGAATATGAATGGGGGATACAACTTTAGTGGTAGAAAATCGGATCAGGAAACACTCTTGCTCTGTGAATTCTACAGGTCATGGTGTAATATTTTTACTCAGTGGAGAGTCTTCAGCCAAAGGTAAACCTGAACTCTAAAAAGACCAGCATGTAACCAGTGTAGCAGCCACAAAAAACCACCTCCCTGGGCCTGCCTGAGTAGACAGGGAATTGAAATGGATGGCAGGGAAGGTGGGATCCTGAACATTTTTCTGGGT
The DNA here is from genome assembly GCA_035222235.1 of Margarornis squamiger. Lineage (NCBI taxonomy): Eukaryota > Metazoa > Chordata > Aves > Passeriformes > Furnariidae > Margarornis > Margarornis squamiger. Next base: position 95,930,281 of record JAWWTY010000106.1, read on the forward strand.
AGAGAATTCTGTCTGTGGTCTCTGGACTATTTGAATCATGGATGTGTTTAACATTAACCTTTCTGTTCAGAAACCATCTATTTTTTACAAACCACCAAGTACTTTTATCATGCAATATGGAGCTGAATACCAGATGTAGACCAACTTCTGTGGCCCCACAGATCTCTCATGGTCTTCAGATCATAATCTATGAGCCATAAATGCCTATGCGCAACATAGGTAGGGAACAGAAGTGCACAGTTTTTGTCATCCTTATCTTTGAAATGGGACAAGTGAATTCAGTACCTGCACCTTAAAATTTTGTTCCAGAATGGATCTCTTACTTTTGTTTAGCTCTTGAATTGATGGATACTTAAGAAATCACTAGTTAAATGTGTTAGTTTAATACTTCATCAAATTTTATGTATTCTTTCATAATCATGATATTGCTAATGATCACTGTTTAAGTGAATTTGGTGGCTGGTTCTCAAAAAAACTTATATGGCAGTATTTGAATCCAAAACATAGAGGATCACAACCCTACACTTTGCCACACCCATTACCCCCCATTGCTGAACACTATGGAAAATTTCCTCATCCCGTACTAATGAGCATCCAGTATGATCTGTGGTAGCATGGGAAAAGTCCAGTCCCCAGTACTCCTCCAGACTCACTGCACTTGGTACCTTGGCTGCCTGCATTGTTGGTGTAGAGGAGCTCCTTCAGGGAAGCAGCTCCAGCCAGGTGCCATGGACAGCACAAAGCCAGCAGAAAACATGGGCCCAGTGGTGCTGCTACTCTGCCTCTGTGGAGAGCCTGGGTGCTGGATGCACCTGGAGCTGCTGCCAGGGCAAGAGCTGCATGCTGGTGGCCTCTCAGAGGAGGTACATCCTATAGAATTGAGGGTCTCCATGAAAAAATAGCCACTGAGAGAAGTGATGAATTTTGCACTGTGCTCAGGCACTGAGAAATATGTTTCTTCTTCCCAGGACAGTGCTCTAACTCAGAGGAGATGATGCTGGGAGGTGGAGCCAGGTAGGAGAGATCAAAGAAGAGTAGCTTCTACCTGCATGATGAATGTTTTGCTTTATCAGCAAAGATAAAGCAAGAATCTGAAGGCCCCACACACAGAGTCCTTGCAGGACCAGAGCTGCATTTGGTTCCCAGCTTCTGCTTTGTGTCCACAGACCATTGCCTGCTACTGCCTTGTTGTACGTATCTCAGGGACATTGTGTGCATCTCTTGGTGCTGCTGGTATTAGCTGGAAAAGCTGGAAAAGCATTCTGGATTGTGCTCTTGAACACTGGGACACTGGACCCAAGTTTTGCAGGTTTTTTTCTTTCCAGCTAATTATTTTTCTTTTTTTTGTTCCAAAACAGAGTGTTATATGTCTTTCACAGTTCTGATATGATCTTTCATGGCATTTCCCACCATATTTCTATTATTTCTTTTATCCCAAAATGTGAGAAACACATTACTCATCAAGTATTCCCTGCCTCCTCTTTTCAGTTTTCAGTGAAATAACAAAAGACCTGCCACAACTTGTGTGCTTTAGTCCTCATCATTTCTGCCCTGTTTTCAACAGCCACTTTTTCAGGGAGTATAAAACCTTCAGATTCAGTTTATAAGCCAAAGAAAACAACTGCAGTTCACAGAAATCCCTTAATAATTTCAACAAAATACTGGAAATATTTAGTAATTAAAGATTTCATATTTTCTTACTTACTTTCGTACTTTCCTTCCATCATGTTCTTTGGTGGGCTGGGAATACTTTTTCTACTCATTCCATGACATCACACTGGAAGGAAAAAAATTCTTGCACAACTGGCAAGTTGGTATAACTTTGTTGTACTGTTATCTATTAGCTTCATGGAATAAATATTTATGTGTGTTCTTTCTCCAGGCAACCTTCAAATCAACATTTTCCTCATTAGATTATTGCAGCACTTAGATTAAGTGCTTTGGCAGAAGAAATTAATTCTATCCCAAGTTAGCGTGTTAGTGTTTGGCGCACTCTAATGCATAACAAATCAATGGGATTTTATCAGGATTCTGTGCCATGCATCCTATAAACTATTACGTGGAGGGTGGAGGATGGAGAGAACTAAACTTTTGATATAGCAGAAGCTCTTATGAATCTGATACCTTAAGAACTACTGCTCTTGCTCTGTCTTTTACGTGCATGGTTGTCCCCTCCACAAAACCTCTGGGGCTTAGCCAGAGGAAACTTCCTCATGTCTATTCTCCCACTTCTGTGTTTCAGGGACATAATTGTGTTTTCTCTCACAGGAATTAAAATGGAATTGAAGTTTATAGAATCCCGAGTTCAGTAAATAATAATTTGAAATCATACAGGATATGAAATGTCATTCTGGCTTACACATAGGTATAACTGGACAATGTGCAACTTACTTTTAGTGAAGCACAATCAGATGCCTTCTGCACAATTGCTCCTTGTCTTCAATGACATCATTCCTTTACCTCTTCTTGGAAGAGAAAATGCATTTAGCCGACTAAGTTGGAGCACCTGCATACTCCTTCTTTGCGAGTTTTACAGAATAATTTCCTCTTGTGCCTTAGGCTAACCTTCTTTGCCCTCAGAAATTGGTCTGATGTTACAAGGTAACTCAGTCCCTCGTTTTTTGAGCCTTTTCTGATAGGATTGCTTACTGCTGAAAGTGCTGAAAGCTCAGTCTTTGGAAAACTGACAGCTATACAAGCCTTAAGAAGTCAAACCAAAGAAAGAAAATTCCTGCCTCTCTATTTATTTGTATGCACATGTATAATGACAGCCAATAACCACTATCATTGATAAAGTACACAAATTAAAACCAGGAAAGTCTCAATATACTATTGCAGCAGATTAATGAATGACTGAGCATGAGATGAAATAGTAAATGTAAAGACAACTTCCATGTATTATAGTTTTGTCCTCTCATCTCCCTATTTTTATTAAATCTTTTGTTGGAACCTATTTCTAAAACTCTTTTAAAAATGTTTCTGTGAAGTGATGTATTCTGTTGCTTAATATTGAATTTTAGGACTTGCAGCCTAGCCATGCAGAAATCTCCTCTGAGTCAGCAGAATGGCAAGAGCAGAGTTTCTGCAGAGAAAGGCATCACCTTCCCAGTCGCACTCTGTCACTGACATGGAGCACGGGCTCAGCCCCAAGCCAGAGAGAGGCAAAGTTTGAGGCAGACTTAACTAAAGCAGAGAAAAAGGAGAAAGCATACTAAGGGGATGTTAAGGCTGACTTTAATTTTCTTGATTATTATTTGAAGGGGCATAAAAATCTGATTCAATGTTGAAAATTTTTTGGAGAGCAAGGTTGGAATATTTGTGGTATAAATACTGAACTCACTGAAAAAGCAAATGATAGCAACTATGATGTCAACTCTACCTGAAAGAAGCACAGTATTCAGCAAGAATACATAGACGTACATTGATACAGTTTGCAATCCTATAGATTAAAAGAACATTATAAAATTGCAGAAATTCTAGCAGAAAAAGTGTTCAAGATGTAGACTTTATCAGGCCAGATTTCTATGTCTGCCTCCTTCCATATTTTGTGTTTTCCCTTGGAGCTGTGCACTGTCATGTCATCAGCTGACATCAGATTATGCCCACTTATTTGAACTTAGATAATTTCAAATGAAGGTTATATATCTCTATTCAATATTACAGTCACAAATGTACACACATGTGTTCATACAAAATATTGTAATCTGAAAAACAAAACTACACAGTTTTATTTCTTATTTGGCCAGCTGGGGAATTACACAAGTTAGTCTATGAGAAATAATATATTATGCTTCCTTGACTTTTCTTTTTCACTCTTGAATTTTTTCTCAGACTAAAATAGAGAAAACCACTCTGTTCAACAGCTCAACTTCTGGATGCTTCAGAAGGAATGCAGCAAAAATAAATGTTTAAGTTGAGGACAATCTAGCCTGTCTAAAATAGTTCATGGCTGTGATGCCTAAGGATTTTAATGTGTATTTTGTAGATTTCTAGGGTTATATAAGTTGAATGAGTTCTCCTAAGTTTCTCACTTTTTAGGTGATATTTAGAAGTCACTGAGCACTTTCACACATATTTACCAAGGACACGCTGTTTTGAAGAACACCTGCAAGGACTCAAAACTGAGACAATAATAGAGCTGGTATTCAAAACAGGAGAGTAAGCTCAGAGCCCTTGGAGGGGCTCCAAAGGGCAGTTCTGAGGAGTTCTGAGGGTGAGCATCAGGGGAAATGGTACCACAGGTTGGCTGTAGATATCACTTATGTTAATTACTAAAAGTTATAAAAGTGCATGCTTTTAGTGTGCTCCTAAAAGCTTCTAATAAAGGAACTGCTCTATCATCTATCTATCTATCTATCTATCCATCTATCTACCTGTCTTATCTATCTATCTTATCTATCTATATATCTATCTTATCTATCTTATCTATCTATCATCTCAACTGATGCTGTTTTGAAAGTCTTTTGCAGGATTTTTAGGCATCAGCTGTCTCTCTGTGGGAGTAGCAATTATTGATCAACCTCGACTTTTTATTCCTTTTTCAAAAGTGTTGGAGTACTGTAAGCAGCTGCATTTGTAGAGGGCTGAGTGTACTCGGTTTATCTACCAAAGCTCAGCTACTGCAGAGCTAATGAGGATGCTGAACTTGACGACTTCACACAAAGTGTATATGGGACACTGAAAGATACTTGGTTTCTGCCTTTTTATTAAAATGCATTCTGTAATGTTTAATAACCAGTACAAATAGCAAAGAGACTAGAGGAAGGTGTCAGAGAAGAAGCCACATCCTGTGGCTAGTTGTGGATTAATGAGCCTTTCATGGCAGAGCTGTACTGCTGCCTTGGTCCTTGAAGATGTGTTCTGCTAGCGTTGAGAAATTCCTTCAGTTTTCATGAAATGCAAGTGTAATCCTCCTTTGACTATCCAGTCCTTTATACTGTGATGAATAATTGGACAGATCAGAAATCCTTGGAAAACAAACAGAAAATTCCCAGACTGTGTTTGACATTTAGGCATTAGATACCATATTCATATAGAACATATTTGGTTTTAAGATGTAAGTCTTTGGCCCTGCATAATATGGTTTCTTAAAGTGTTTGTCTTGGCAAGATAGATTTCCTAATATTTCTTCTTCTCTCTCTGCTTTTGCAGCAGTAAAGGGACCTTCTCCTTTCTTCTCCTTTTCAGGCCTTTTGAACTATTCTCCAGCGTGATAATTTTTTATTATATTATACTTTGAATGGAAATTACAAACCTCCCCCAGTGATACTTATTTGTCCTGGTGTTTAATTCCTCTGGGTTCTTTCAAATCTTAGCCTTCTTGCTGAGACGACCAGTTGGGATGACAAGGAAATCCATCTGTTCAAGATATAAATACAACAGCAGTAGGAATTATGCATAGTGTTTCAATTTATAAAGAAAACTAAATATTCTCTACATGACAGTGACCACTTGTCACCTGAGTTTTATCTAATGGTGCTAAAATTAGAGATCTCATTGCTATCATCATGATTATATTTAATTGTAATAGAAAAGTTATGCAATAAGCACTTTTCGGGCAGTGCTTTGAAGAACCTACAGGATGGTGCAGGCTTTCTGCTCATTACTGGCATCCTGTGAGGCATTTCTCGCTCTTTTCTCTGAAAAATGTCTTTGCTGCTCTTCAGCCCTAATAGATGTCTCCCACCCTGCTGTTCTTCAATTTTTTTAATCCATGCTGGAAGGAAGCCTGCAAGACAAATTCTAGAGCTGTCTTGCACTCTAGATGTGCAGAAAGTGCAGAGTAAGAGTGTGTTTGCTACCATCATGTCAGTGGCTTTCTTACAAAATCTATTGTCAACCTTTTTTTTTTTCCCTTTTGATACTGAGATACACAATTATTCTATTTATTATTTTATTTACTAGTCTAGTCTCTATTCTATTCTATTCTATTCTATTCTATTCTATTCTATTCTATTCTTGTCTGTCCCCGTGGCTTGTGCCTCATGCTTATCAGGGTGATGATTCATCAACAGAGACAATGCACCCTGGCTGTCGTGGCTTGTAACTCCTGCTTGAGGTGCCTGTGGGTCATCTCAACCACTGCTGTGGATTTCCTGACACTGCACACAGCATATTGTCATATGCAATGCATGCACTTCCACCAGGCTGAGGGGCCTTGTCCTGCTGATATTTCTCATAGTAAGGTGTGGAACAGAATAGCATACAAAAATAAAGCTGGAGATGACCTCAAGTATTTGTGTAGTTTAGCTGCCTACCTCAAGATAGAATCACCTATAACTGCAGTTTTTCTCTTTTTCAAAGATTTCTGGGGATGGACATTCAACAATGTCCTCAGGCAATCTCTGCAGAGCTTTACTCTTCTTGCCATTTAAAAAAAAAAGCCCTAATGCCTAACTTGAATCTTTCTTATTGCTATTTAAGTTAATCACAGTGGGGTTACCCTTCCCCGGTAGAAGCCCAAGCAAAAATGTTAGTTATTTCCCCCAGGAAACATTGTGTGTGAAACTTTAATGCATTTTGTAAGCCTGCCTGTGCTTTCTGCATTTCTAAAGCATTTTAAAGGATGTGTAAAAAGTCAAGAGAAGTTGCATTTCTGCATTTAGTATTGAAAAGGCTCTGTATCTTTTAATTAAAATGGACAGCATCCAAGTGCAAGGTCTTATGTTCCCCGTGTTTGTAATGACGTTGTGCATTGCCATCCCTCAGTTCACTGGGATGAATCAGATGTTCCAGCATCTTCTTGTACCTGTCAGGCTGGATTGTACCAGGAGTCATTTAACTTTTGTAAAAGGAGAAACAAGAAGGGTTATATCACAACAAGGTAGCTGGGAAAGCTGCACACACACTACACACCATCCCTTGAAAAATTGTCCAGGGGCCAAGACTGTTCTTTTGTAGAGGTGTAAAATAAGAATTCCTATAGTTGGTCAAACTGCCTGTCAAAATTTCCCTAATAAATTCTTTGCCAGAAAAGGAACTGGAAAAGCAGACTGATCAACAGTACAATAGTGCAGGTTTGCCTCTGTGCAGACAGAGTGACTGGCTGACTGATAACTGACTGATAACTCCATCAGCTTCCAGTCAGCATGTTAATTGGCATAGTTAATGTTCATTTGGACCTGGGAGCATAACTATGACTACAAGGATGAAATGATAAAATATGTAAGGTTTATTATACAGTTAATCTTTTAAAAGTGGATTTTTTTCAGTTATTATCTTATATCCAAACATGGTTCTGAAGCTGAGTGAGCATAAACTATTTGAGATAAAATGCCAGATTCTGTCATTGGTTAAATATGGCTTACATTTGTTTCAACAGCAGATAATGCACATAGCTGACCTAAAAACATGTTTGCATGGTACACAGAATTTTGTGTCTACTTAACAAAAGACTGTTGCTGTCTAGATTTCAAAAACAGAGCAAAACTCTACAGATAGGCATCATGCTGTGAGCTTTTATTGTCTGACTGCGTTTAATGGTTGAACTGCCAAAACTAGCAGCAGGACTAGAATAAATTATGAAGAGATGAAGAACTCTCACATTCTTGTGTGATAATCTAAAGTTCCCTTATCTATAAATAATGATCCCAGGGTTTGCTAATGAGAAGCACAAATGTTATGTGAACAAGTGGTAGGAAGCTTTTACATCCTTGTTAGAATGATCTTCTCTGACAAAACAAACACCAGATACCTAATCTAAACGGGATGGAAACCCTTTAAGTTAAATGCCTATGGTACCTATATAAGATGCCTATAAGATTTTACCTATATAAGATTTTGAAACTTGATATACATAAGTTCTTCATCGTAACGTTAGTGTTTTGTATTCATGAATATGATGACCCTGTGACTCACAGTCAGTGTTCTCTTTCTAGTCAAGAAGGAGAGGCTGCATTTTGCACAACAGATTGTTCAACCTATCAGCTTATGCACATAAGCAATACTATTTAAATCATTATTTTTCCTCAACTAAAATATTCATTTCGTTTCTTTACAGTAATTCTGTCCACTTAAAGACTGGAATGTTTATTTTAAACTGTTTATACCAACATCACTAATGCTAATTCTTCCTTGCATGGATTTGTACTGGTATAGTTTTTCCCACAAAGAAATCACACTCAAATCAGGCAGCTATTCTCATACATCTAGAACTAATAAATTGCATAGTTGCACATTTTCTGTATTTGATGAGCAGAAGTTGAAGTGGGACCTATGCTTCAAGGTGAGTATGATGGGGAAAGAAAGAGAGAGAAAAGGTATGTCAGTAAAAAGAGATTAATCTTCTATTTAAGTTTTGAAATGTTGTGGCAACTTGGAATCATTATCTGGAAGAATATACCCCCTGAGACTTATTTTGACCATCACTTCAGGTACCTGCCTTCCTTTAGTTCCCATTGTCTCCTTTTTCGGTTGTTTAAACTTTTCTCTCCTTCCTATCCTTGTTTAATCTCTTAAATCTAAACTAGCCTAGTTTTTTATTCAGTTCTACCTAAAAAGAGATTCTGCTGCTGTGGAATCCCAATGTTGCACAGGGTAAGCATCATATCTTTTTCATGAACAAGAAGTTCCCTATCTGGCTGAATGCTGATGAAATATTTAAGCACAATAACTAAGGTATGCTATGATATGAATTATTCTTTATATACTTAGATCAGTTTGGTGCTGTGGTCCACGGGCTGTACTTTCTGAAGAAAAGTCAGTTCATTTAAGCCTTTTAGCTTACATACATAAGATTAGGATATATAGCAAGAGGTTGAATGTGGACCAGGAAATAAAATATACAAATAGCATTAACACTTTTGCATATAACTGATTATAAAGAAAAGTAATAGGAAAGTTTTGTATAGGAGAGATGGATAGGATCAAATCGGAAAACCGATACATTTCCTAGTACAAAGTTGTTATGTCAGAAGACACCTTTAGCTATGAGTCAATGCACGGATCTTGAATTTTGCAATTTGTTTCTTTTACTTAATATATTATTACAGCTTCACCATATAGCTTATAAACAATTTCCACAATATGTTAGATGCATTGAACATGTACTTACCTACTCACATCCTGCATGATGACAAGAAGCCAAATTCAGATCGTGGAAGGAGGACTCTAGAAATGCGAAGAAAATAAGACTTGCATATAAATTTTATTTTGCATATAAAATTCTTGTCTTCGAGTGCTTCTGAAAATAGGTCCAGAAATCATAATTTCCTAGACCCTTTGAGCATGGAAGGTAATTGAATCAATCTGTTTTAAGAACTCGGCAATAATTCTGAGTTTTTTAAAAAGTAACTTTATTTTTGAAAATGAAAACTGCCTAAAGAAATTGTATGAAATATCTATTTGATATGTACTATTATGGGATGCATGTAACTTTTAATTTTGCATTACTAGAAATTATAGAAGTTTAGCAAGTCTTGTGACATAAGTAATTTATTGATAGTATAGTTTGTAGAGGCATTTGAACCATTAAAAAAGACCAAATTAATAGAGCATGTATATGAATTATTTGCAATTATTATATGCCCAAGCCCAAGGTTTGAGAGAGATCTGCAATACAGATTCTGTATGAGCTCCCTGATTTCCAGTAACTATGGGATCTTAAGATCTGTCAAATCAGCATCTTTATTTCAGAGCATGAACTCATGGGATATTTCAATTCCCATCTAGCAAAAAAAAAAAAAAAAAAAAAAAGACAGCTGCAGTGATCTCTGCTTTGATGTTTGCAAAAATGTGGAGTGGTCAGGAATTTCTGAAAACAGATTACCAAAGCCACATATACTCCAGTGAAGTCTTGCCAGGCTACATTTACTATGCAGGATAAATGTGATTTGCAAAAATGTGGAATATAAGTTACTAGATTAATGAATTAAAAGAACAGACCTTGATGCCTGTCTTTTGCTCGTTTTCTCTCTCATGAGAAGAAGAAATTATATTTTCTCTACTCACTGGAATAATTAAAATTTTGGAGAGCATGCAAGTACGGTGCTGAAGAGTTACTCATTCATTTGCGATTTTGCTGAACTTTCCTTATCAAAAAGTGAACATCAATCTCTGCACCTAGCCATTAAAAAGAAATAAATGCCCCACTCAAACCACGATTTTTGCTATCTTTTCCTCTGATTTAGACAGCGGGTCCCAAGTGTGATGTTGGAATGATTTTTTCTGCATTTCTTGCCTCATTGCAATTATTTTTTTTCCCAGATTTTGGGTCCTGAATCAATTTCACATCTGTCAGTGAATACTTAGAATTCTTTCTGTGAAACCTGTGGGAGGGAGGACATCTCACACAAAGGAATGATCTGATTAGAGGTCTCCATCCAGGGCACAGTGAAGCTTGTGAGATCCCTTCTTATGATTTCTGTGGACACACAAGCAAGGCTAGGACCCAGGGCTCACCTCAGATAACAAGTAACTATAGTTTGAGAGACAACAGTTGCAGCAACCATCCTCCAGAAAACGGGTACATGCTGAGGCATATTTTATTGTATGAGAAAGAAGCAGGGCAACTAAGGAGAAAAAAAGACAAGAAGGTGTGGGTTGCATGATTTTTTAAAAAAAAAAGACTCTGGGCTTTTGGGTAAGCAAAAGACGGGGTTTGGTGTCAGGGAGAAAGAAACTTCATTGCATTGTTTGATTCCAGATTTGGGGCTCCAAAGCAAATATAGTCTCGATGGAGGGAGAGGAGCAGCTCCTCCTCTCCAGCTGCAGAGAGGTGTTGTTTTACTGGAGAGGCTACTGCAAAGAGGACTGCACGTCTACTGGTTTCTGTGCTCAAGCAATGTCTTGAAGGGAACATGAGCCCTTGCGTTTTTGTCATTGCTGTTGTGAATAAATGGGATTGCATACAAAAAAATCTGTGACTTTGTCAAACTATTTAAATAATTTCTTTATCAATTGTTTCTGGTGGAAACAACCTATAAGATTGCACACCCTGGCTGATAGTCTGGGACAGCTAACAATCTCTCTATATAGTTCAGTGTGTCATCATATAAAATATTCCTCCTCTAAGATAGTCCTTCTGCAGAACTCCTATTTCTGTCAGTTCAGATTAGCCTTTGAAACTTCAGAGCCAGCAGCTAACAAGCTTAACAGCACAACCTCGTAAATCTTCTGTCTTGCAAAGGCACTTTTGCAGAAGAGCTGAGCATCTCTGAAAATCAGGCCATTTCATTTCACTGGCTATATATGGGTGCAGCAACTTAAATTAGGCATTAAGAAATGTTAGCAGTGGAATTTTCTAAAGACTGATTGCTGCTTCGTTATTACAGTATGCTCCAAATGGTTGTTTTGTGCCAGAAAAGGTATGACAGCAATACTTCACCAACCAAATAGACATAATGACCTTTCTGAAATGGCCTCAGTGCGGGATGGGGCTGACAAAGCAATATTAGCACATGCAGGTGGGTAGTCAGAAGTGCAGGAATTCACTACCACAGTGGGTAATTTTCATCTAAGAAGATGAACTCTAGATTTGATAAGATTATGTGGCTACCCCACAGCCCTGAAGAAGTGCTGGGAGCTGGCTTGGACAGGTCACTGGCAATAAGGGCATTATGGCTGAGAACAGGGGTCAACAACACTGTGTTTGTGCTGAATCAGTCACTGGCAACCTTTAAATGATAGAGCATATGTCTTTCCAACTCTGTTTGTGTGGCAGGCTGCTGGCTCTGCCACCAGGCCACTTGCCCAGGGAAGACTATTGAAGCTCTTCCCCTAAAGCTGGCATGATTGCTGTCTACAGACTCTGTCTGGCATTGAGCAGTCAGCATCCACAGATATTTGGTCAGCTTCCCTCAGAACTTTGAAGATTTCTGAAACTTCTTTTTCAGTGAATGGGACAAGATCATATGGGAACAGGCTGCTGTGCACTGCTTTTGAAGCCAGGAAAATAAAATCTATTGAATCTTTGCTGTGCAGCACGTGGCCTGCCTGGTGTGCTCTAACCAGATACCATGAACGGAGGGCTCTGTTGGGCTTGGTTTTCTGCAAATGGGACCCTCCTGCTCTGCTGTCTTCAGGATTGTCTCTGGACATTGATACAAGTGATCTGCCATGAAGGGGTTGCCCTCTATTAACTGCAGAGGCTATTAACTGGTGGGAGCTCCCCAGGGTGTAAGAGGGAATAGTGACAGTCTTTTGCCAGTTCTAAACTAATTGGTGTGACAAGCTACTATGAGGAGAAAAGTAGTGTAATCCCCTTATTTAAGTAATTGTAGTCTGAACTAATTAAACTTTAATGAGGGAGGAGTTGTACTAACTTGCTCCAGCTCACGGTCTTGGATGCTCAAGGAATACCTACCAAGTCATTTGACAATTAACAGATTGCTTCTCTACCAAGTACAGGTTTGTGCCTTGCTTCAGGGGTGGAATTCTGCTGTCAGTGAAATCTTTGTTGCTTCTTTTTTGCTCTGAAATGTTTAATTTAAATAGTGGTGGTTCCACGGTAGGAGAATAGTTGCTATGTCTTGGCATTGCTATAAAAGCTACAAGCCCCAGATAGACTCGCTGTATTGACTCCAGTCATTCCTCTGCCAAGTGTTTGGAGAAAACAAGCATCTGAAGGGATAGGTACTTTGAAATTACTTCCAGAAGTTCATGGTTAGCCCTGTCTGATGACTCATCTCTACACCTCAGTGACTGTGTTACAGCAGAAGCCACAGATGCCTCCTTCTGCTTTTGGAGATCATGCCTGCTCCCCTGGCATTGACTTAGGATCTGATATTAGTTCAGTCTGGTCACAGCACTGGCATAGTACGCTCTGATCACTGTCTTCCACCTGCTAAATGGTTCGCTCCATTTACGGGAGAGAACGGCAGTTGTTGGGCTGACAGTGACAAACAAAGGTGAAGGGGATAAAAATGGGGCTAGGGCACAGCTCTCAGCACTTGCACACAGTTGTCCAAACTGGCTGTTAGCATAATGCCTGGTATGAGCTTTGGCATGCATCAGCTACCTTGTCCTTGAGGAATGCCCAGGCACAGACTGGATCACAATTTCTGTCAGGGAGTGATCCTAAAAAGCCAGGGCAAGCAAGAGGGGAAGTGTTATGGATGCAAGGTATGTTCAGCCAGTTAGCCTCGGGTCCCTGGGCCATTTCACTCAGTGGTATAGACAGAGCTAGAGATGACAAACATCTGATTTTTTTTTTTTTTTCCTGAGTCTGAGAAGCAAGAACATCTGTAGGATACTTCAGACTCGGTACTCGAATGACAGAACTGCCCAGGAACACTTATAGCCTGAGATTTTAGAGATTTCCTTTTAAATAAATATTTAGGTGTTGTACAATTTTAGGCCAGAACTGGTGATGCCCTTTCTTCCAAAGGCTGTGCAGAAAGTCTGCATCCTTTTAAAGAGCAGCAAGCCATGCTTTGCATACCACAGGTAAGGTATATGCCAGGTAAAGCAATAGCTGCTGGCTCACCTCCTGAGACATCTTTGCCATCAGAGTCAGTCTGCAGCTTTGCCATAAATTACATAGCAACAAAAGTGATAAGGAATTGTTTAATTCTTAGGAAATAAAAACGGCTCTTAGGCTGACTGGATTATCTTTAATGCTTTTGAAATTTAGCAGAGAGATTTTCTTCATGCTTTGGGAATTCAGAGGGAGGGATGAGCACAGCTAATGAACTGCTTTCAAGGAGTCTAAACATAGCTAAAGCCTGTTCATGAATCCTTTTGATAATCAAGAACAACAACAGAAAAACAAGGCTGAAAAGACAAAACCCTACAGCTTGACTTTACACCATGTACGAATTAAGGAGCTGACTCTTATATTTGATCTTTTAAGTGAGAGTGTAAAGTATGGTTACATTAACACTTCACTTTGCCTCTCATCACCTTATACCTGTCAGTACAATTTGAATGGTGCTGATTTGCCACTGCTTTATACATCAGCCTAGCTGGACTCAAACTACGTTTCCACATTTTGCTGTTGCCATGTCCTGTCTTTGAGTTGAAATGTTTACAGTTTGTCCTGGTGTGGCTTCTCCCTTTGACCATGAATGAACAATCTGTCAGATATTCTTCCATTCTTTTTGGTTACAGAAGAATGAAATATATTTTGGCTCTTCTCCTCAGCAGATCAAGTGCCTGTTAACAGTTAAAGGGAACTTGAAGCTACACAGATCCTTGAGCTCTGTCCTGATTTCATTGAAAACCAGGGTTGGGCAGCACTTTGCAAAGCTGAGTCTTACACAGTGGCAATACCAGCTTGCAATGAACAGACTGTAAAGCAGCTCTGCCTAATGGGAAACAAAGGTCATGGGCAGGCTGTCTTTACTGGGTCTTCTTTATAGAAAGAATTATGATTGCTTTGTTATTGTTGCCTTTTTTTTTTTTTTTTTTTGAGAGAGAGCTGCACTTCTATTGTACGGATTGAGTTTGTCCATTTGTTAAGCAGTCTAAATTGCCTTCATTCCCAGCTGCTGCCCAATATAACTGTAATAGTGCAGATTGTTTCACAGAGACGGCTGGGGTTTTGTGGTAGGCTGCATGGTGATGAATTGTTTGTCATGGAAATTTAACTATAAATGCAGCAGTATATACACAGATTGCATGAAATTTGTGATCATGGTAATACCACTTTTCTATTTTAAAGATAAAAAGCCAGGTTGGATGACTACTAAAAAAAAGAACAGATGTTCTCTCCTCAACACTGAACACACAGAGTGTGACACTGCTTTTTATGACCTGGAAAGGATGTATTTATAAATACTCTGGATCTGGAAAAGCAGCATAATTATAGGACTGATTATTTTAAGTGTCAGCACTGAAGCAGAATCTAATACTTGACTGTAAACTGTTTGATCACCTCTCTGAAGTTTTCAGTTTCTTGCTAACAGGCAGACTGTTGCCTTCAGCAATTTTAGCAAGAGCAGGATAACTGCTTTAAAATGGTTTCAAGCCTGGATATGGCACTGATGGGAAGACTTCAGGAGTTTTTTTTTCCTAGAACTTGTTTTTGTAGGTAGATGTTACAGCAGAAAGGTTTTGTCTGGGAATCAGCATTGAAAAATTGCAGCAAAAACAACCATTTGGACAAATATCTGTAAACTTTCCTGTGATGCTGCAACACTTTTTCAGTAAATGGCTTGTGTATTAGAGGAAGGATATCATCAGATCATTTTCAGGGAGCATTGTGGTCAGTCTCACAGCTTTGGTGTGAGAGGACAGGACTCACATGGAAAGATGAAACTTCACATGCTGCAGTCATCCCCAGCTCAGCTCAGTGTTTAAGCCCCTTTTGCTGTCACTGCAAAGAAGTATACACTCTGCAAGGGCAGGCATCCCTTAAAGTCAGAAAGGAAGAATAAGGACCTCCTGAAAATTATGTTCTCATATTGTCTGGTGTAGGCACAGGATGAGTATTTATCATGTCACAGCAAGACTTTCTGGTGACTACAAAAGATAGATGACTGATTAGATAGTAAAAGCCAGTTGAAATAAATCCTATTCAAGCATTGGTGGAATTGTGTCAATGTAAAGAGTACAGTGTAACTTATTTCCCTTACAAGCATATAAGAACTTTTAGCCATTTAGGCTACCTCCAACAAAGCAGCGCCATGATGTTATGACCTGCCTCTGAGGCAGGGTAACTGAGGTTCCTGTTAATAAATCTCTTGGGATAAAATACAGTGAGATGACACTGACTCACTGGTGTATGTATAAGGCAGATTTATTCTGAAACAACTTAATTGCAGTGGAAAGAAGGCACATGGCCATTCTGGTTCTTTACTATAGAAGTATAAAATATAATGAAGAAAATACATAAGGAAAAGAAAGGAAAAGAATGAAAGGGTAAGAATAGATAGTGAAGAGAAAAGATATCACTACCTGTGGATCCAGTGATTAGACTTGATTGTGTCCATTTTGTTGTCTGTGATCAGAGTGATGGTCACAGTCTTGATCCATTGGGGGTGAGCTCCTGGGCAACAGAGTTTGTTGGGTTATATACATTCAAGTTAGCATGGGAATGCCTAGACCCCTCCGCAGGGAGGGAATTCTTTGTGCATGATGCAACACTATGGGGCATATGCAGTCTTATGATGGACAGTTCCCAAAAAGATTAGGGGGGTGTGCGTTGGGGTCCTTGGTGGTCTTGATCCGCTTTCATTGGTCTTGCCTGCTC
Organism: Margarornis squamiger; assembly: GCA_035222235.1. Classification (NCBI taxonomy): domain Eukaryota; kingdom Metazoa; phylum Chordata; class Aves; order Passeriformes; family Furnariidae; genus Margarornis; species Margarornis squamiger. The sequence continues at coordinate 95,946,410 of JAWWTY010000106.1, forward strand.
CTTGTCTCCACTTCTGTGCTTGCAAGTCACCATGGACCAGAACAAGAAAACTGGTACCAGAAAGGTGCTGCCTTTCCTTTTCATGGCCCTACCTTCTCATGGCCCCTCTTTGCAGCCATGCACTTTCCCAGCTACTGCAAAAAAATGAACCCTGTCCTGGCTGAAACTGGGACAGCTTGTTACAGAAAATCATTCCACGCTTTTTCCTTCAGATCTGATATCACTTTCCCCACCATAACATGAACTACTACAGATTTTAGATCACACAAAACACCTTCCCTTGCAGTTGAAATAAGCTGAGTCCAATGTCAACTGTACAGCTTTTCTCAGTTACCTAGAGACCGAGTGAAAAGAAACATGTGCTCTTTACTGACCTTACCTTAGATGAACAAAGTAATAAGAAGCTGCACATCTAATGGGAGAGAAAAAAGAATGGCCTCTTCTGTTTGGTGGCATCTATTTCTTTTTCCAAAGCTGACAAGGAAAGTAATTGGACTCTTGCACTGTTCAGTACTGACTAATGGACATACCTTAAATTGTTCTTAAAACAATAATATTAACTTTAATTTATGCAGTTTACAGATTCTTGGCACTTTATATTTTAATTTTTATCCAACTGACAAGAATATCCAAAATTTGGCAAATGACACCATCTGAGTGGTGCAGTTGACACATCTGCAGTATGGGATGCCTTCCAGAGTGTGCTGGTTTAAAGGTAAACCAGTAGGAGAAATGGACCCACCACAAGAGGTTATAGGTCAGAGTTACAATTTAATGAAAGATATTACAATAAATACACTGACACAAAGAGAAACTGCTTTCAACTCA
>JAWWTY010000106.1:95947337-96039946 GCA_035222235.1 Margarornis squamiger
GGTCCATTGTTCTTGGGAAATGAATAGAGGGGGGTAGAATACATAGCTTTGATCACCCCCACACAGTGATAACTGGTTCCACCTGCGGAACTAGGACACAGAGTTACCTGGACAAGCTCAAGTGGGTTCTTGAGAACCTCATGAGGTTTAACAAGACCAAGTGCAAAGTGCTGCACCTGGGTCGGGGCAACCCCCAGTATCAATCCAGGCTAGGAGATGAACAGAACAACAGCAGCCCTGCTGAGAAGGACTTGGGGGTGCTGGTGGATGACATGCTGGACTTGGCAATGTGCACTCAGAGACCAGGAGGACAATTGCATCCTGGGCTGCATCAGAAGCAGCGTGGGCAGCAGGTCAAGAGAGGTGATTCTGCCCCCCTCTGCTCTGCTCTGGTGAGACCCCACCTGGAGTGCTGCATCCAGATCCGAGGTCCCCAGCACAGGAAGGTCATTGACCTGTCAGAGTGAGTGCAGAGGAGGCCACCAAGGTGACTAGAGGGATGGACTACCTCTCCTAAGAGGAAAGGCTGAGAGACTAGAGACTGTTCAGCCTGGAGAAGAGAAGGCTTTGGGGTGTCCTCATTGCAGCCTTCCAGTATCTGAAGGGAGCCTGAGAGAAAGACACAGAGAGGCTATTTACAAGAGCATATTGTGAAAGGACAAGAGAAAATGGTTTCAAATGGAAAGAGAGAAGCTTTAGATTAGATATTAGGAAGAAATTATTTACTGTAAGAGTGGTAAAGCACTGGAACAGGATTCTCAGAGAGGCTGTGGATTCCCCATCCCTGTAAGTGTTCAAAGCCAGGTCAGATGGAGCTCTGAGCAACCTCATCTAGCGAAAGGTGTCTCTGCCCATGGTAGGGGGCTTGGAATTAGATGATCTTTGAATTTCTTTCCAACACCAACCATTGTATGATTCTAAATATACTCAATGCATAGGAAGAGACAATGTTTTCTGTCTAACTGAGTGATTTAATGAGAAAGCTAGTCTGGCTTTTAGTGGAATAGACCATATCTAAGCAGTCAGGTACCTGATTATTTGTTTGGTTTTCTTCCAGCATTTCCTTACCTTGAATTCCCTGTGTTCTGTGGATTCTTGCTCTAATTGTAGAGTCATCACAAAGGCTTGTTTTCAACTTTTGTCTTTGCCTCAAAGATATGTACTGGAAGAAATAACCACAGGAAGGTTTCTGTGGATGGGCTAGTACGTGTTACACAACCTTTGTGCTTCAAATGATATTTTAAAAAGGAAAATTCAATACGTTCCCTTTTAGGAACATAAATACAATTTTCCAAACAAAATCCTGGCTGTTCTGATGTCAGCTTTGGCATTTGACAGCGTACTGCTAGGATTTCATCTTTTGTCTGGGAGGCTGGGTTGGCTACTTACCAGTCATTGAAGACCAGGATCATGCCAGGTTCAGAATGGGAACCACCTGCTGGTGTCATGGCAACTGCACCTATTTACACTCAACAGCTTTGTCAGTTTTTGAAGCAGATATGACTCCAGCTCTAGCTTTGAAGCACTAATCCTGTAGTTAATTACACACAGAAAGTCATATAACTGTTGTACAAGTAATATAATACCTGAAGCTGTGCCCTAACAAGTTCTAATCTGTACCAATCCCCTTGATCTCCCTCTGATTATGAATGCATATTAAGATATAAGGGATAAATCTGACCTGCAGGCCGACACCTTGAATTTTGACTAATTGTACATAACATCCATCCCACTGCACACTAATTTAGGATATATAACGCTGATTTTAGGATTACTAATTAAAATATGAGTGAATGAGCAGTTTTTCTTCTGGAAGAGTATCCTGGATTATGATAGGCTGTTGCGCTTTCTACGAAACACACCTCATATTTCTGCATCAAATTTCATTCTTTTCCTTCCATCCTGTGTCTTGGCACTTTTAGCTGTAAGAACAGGAAAAAATAAAGTATCTAAATGTGTGAAGAAAATAGCAAGTAAACATTCTGTCTCCAAGCTAGGAGGCTGTTATACTTTATAAGTAGTCTTTCATCAATTCTTGAGCAAGTAGCATTGTAAAAGGAATCCTGGAAATAAGAAATAGCTTGATCGACAGACTGTGAAGACTATCTGCATTTTGGGAATGACTAGAAGACATTCTTGGAACTGAATGTCTTTAGTTCTTGAACTATATAATTGTTAATCCATGCGGGAGAATAAAAAGCTTACAGTACTTAAAGGTAACTCATATATTTTGCTATGTTGCTCTAGATAGTAGTCATAGACTCACAGAATCACAGAATGATTTGATTTGGAAGGGACCTGAAAGATCATGCAATTCCAACCCCCCTGCTATGGGTAGTGACATCTTCCACTAGACCAAGTTGCTCAGAGCTCCATCCAGCCTTGAACACCTCCAGGGATGAGGAGTCTACAGCCTCTCTGGGCATCTTGTTCCAGTGCCTTACCACTCTTACAGTAAATAATTTCTTCCTAATATCTAATCTAAGCCTTCCCTCCTTCAGTTTAAGGCCATCAAAGTATTTGTTTCTGAATCTGTGACTGTCTGCAGAAAACTTCACAATGATTTCAAAAACAGGATTTTCAAGTAAATATCTCAGTGTATAGCAAAAATAGACAGACACTCAATTAGATAATCCAGTGGGTGCACATCAAGTTACTTATGTAGGTGTGTTAATTTAGCAGACTTCAGCATATGCCTTAATATTATATGGTTACTATGTAAGAAAATGAAGGTGATGGTCTGAAATTTATTTTACTAGCAAAAGTGAGGAGACCTGTAAAAATGTGATATGGGCTAGTAAGCAGAATGCAAGCCATCTTTGAACTTTGAATATTTTCATTCTGAGTGCCTCTAATGGCTGCATTACTGTCATTCCCTGAAAGGCTCCTTAAGGGCAGTCTGCTTATGTCTACCCTTCACTGTTCTGTACAGCTCTCTTTCATTAGGTTTAGGTCAAAACTTAAAGCTATGAACAGAACTGCTTGTCTGAACATGTCCTCATTTTCCATGGCAGAGAAACAAAGGCAGCAGAATCTGCTCCACGCTAGCTAAGAGCACAGCCCAGCTCCACATATGTATTTCAGAAAAGTGAACTCCTTGTAAATCATATGTTTCTACTCAAACATTACCATTTTTGCTGATTTGAATGTGTAAAGCAAAATACTCCCTAAACATTTTGTAAGGGAGGAATAAACACCTCTTCCTAAGTTTGGGCTGTGGACATATTTTTCAGCTGTGAATTTGTGTGCTGGACATCACATAGGTAATTTGTCTTGGTTTAACATTTCAAATACCTTGTGCTCCCTGAAACTGGTAAGCAAAGATCAAGTGAAGAGAGTTAAAAAATACAAACAAACAAACAAACAAACAAAAAAACCAGAAGCACTCACAGAAGCAAAATGAGAGGCAGATTGATTTCTAAATGCTTAAGGAAAGAAGAATAATTACTTATATTTATGGTTTCTTAAAAGAAGTGGTTTATCTGTTTCTTCCACTTATGCATTGTGGAAACAGATTACAAAGCAAAGCAAAAGCTGTAAAAGCTGTTTGTGACCAGGATTTATTAGCCATTATTAACAGTTTGATCTTCTGTGTCAAGAGGAGGACCCTTTAGAGAGGATAATAATAAATTCTGACCTTTAACAGTTTTGGGAGTGACAGGGCTTGGGGATTTCTTCTTGACTCTTTTTTCTGTTATGGTCCTTCTGAATATTCAACTTTTCAAAAGAGATATTAATTTCCATCTGACACTGGACCCACAGCACAGTTACCAAGGGGCACTGTGGTTTATGCTGTGCCTCAGATCCATAAGCAAAGGTTTGTACAGTGCAGAGTGGCGGCCCGTATGTCTTTCTCCTCACTTTTTGGTGGGTCTGGCTCTGGTGTTGGCTTGTGCAGGGTTGATGAGGTTGTCTCTGGAGCTGTGGCAGAAATTGCCCCAAGATGTCCCCAGGTACCCTGAGCAAAGAACATTAGACGTGGTAGTGATGTTGTATGCAGAGCTCCCATCTGTCAGGGGGAAGCTTGGCTGGTGAATTTGGCTACCCGTGTATGAGGAACAGTGATTTCCTTCCAAGACAGATTTGGCACTTTGCATGTGTTAAAGTATAACTAAGTGGCATATCAAAAGTTTTCATAGTCCTTGTGGGATAAGGCATTTTTTTGCAGTATGTCTCTCTGGTGATTAAAATCCTGATTCTGTGTAGGTTCTTCTTTAGCTACTTTTGTAGATGTGGACCATAATCATTTACCCTTTTATAACAGTCACACAGCTTAAGATGAAGCAAAGGCTTACCTACAATCTCATTAGGAGCCAGAAGACAAGTAGATCACTTACTAACATTTGAGGAGGACCCATATTTGAAATTACAGTGAGCTGTCACTGCAAAAAAAGCCAAAACCCCACAAACAAACAAACAAAAATAGATATCCAAAAGAGGTATTAGTAAAGCAAGAAGGAAGATGTTACAGTTCTTTTGTGAGGGGTGAAAGGGAGAAGTCAGTTGATGTGCTATGTGATGTAGCAGTTGAATTAAATACGAAAGGATACTTTCTGTGTTTACATCTAGGTGATATAATGTTCATGTGAAAACCTGAAGTAAAAATCTTTTCCCAAAAAGCTGAGATTCATAAATTACTCATTGAAAGCTTGCATTTGCTTTCAGTGCATCATAGACAGGAAAATCTAAAAACAGTCCTGAAGAACTGTAGTGTTAAACCAGTTAAGTCCCTCAAATATGCAGCATATCCGTGTGCTAAAATTTTAGTCTTTAAAGCATAGATGTAAAACCTCCCTCTGAAGTCGGTGGAGTTATTCTCAGTTACAGTGATGGAAGAGAAAGCACAACTCAGTCTGGAAAAAGAAAAAAAAACAAACTCAAAAACTGCTATGACTGAAGCAGAGAAACTTTTCATTATTTTCTTTAAGTAGTATCTTGACTTTGCAGTGTTATTTGAAAATTGCACCAAAAATTGCTGTTGCTTAAGTCTGTGATAGCACCTGCAGGGCTGACATATGCATAGTGAATGAGACATCTGGTCTGGAACAAAGCTGTCTTTTAGTCCAGAATAAACGTCACTTGTTGTTCAACCACAAACAGCAGACAGAGGTAGGGATCAAAGCCAGGTGAATGCTTCACAGTGCATATCAAAAGTGATTATAATAAGAGCTTACAGGGCATGTGATTTAATTGTCCCTTCAGAACCCAGGGCATTTGTCTGCTTTTTGTTTTTGCAAAGATCTCACTGTGGTAAACTAAGTTTGTTTTACTAGCTGAAGATGACATGTCAGACTACTTAATGAAGCTGTGTTGGAGAGTCTCAGCATAAAGCTTCGTTTTTAATTTGCCCAGTTGCCCACATGGAGAGACTGTGGGGCCAGGTTGGGAATATGCCTTCTGGCAGCGACAGATCGAATGTGGTACCCACTTGCTTCCTGTGCAGCCCTGTGATACCCCTCTCTCACTGGCATTCTGGCCAGCCTGGCCACCTCAGTCAGTTACCCTGGACTGCAGAGCAGGAGCAGTGTTACAGTGTCAGGAGAGCTTTAGCCTTGTCTCTGTGAAATGATGATGAGGGACTCAACAAAAGCAAATGCAGGGTTCTGCACCTGGGGAAGAATAACTTCATGCACCAGTACAGCCTGGAGGCTGACCTTCTGGAAAGCAGCTCTGTGGAGAAGGACCTGGGTGTCCCGGTGGACAACAAGCTGTCCATGAGCCAGCAGTGTATTCATGTGGCCAAGAAGGCCAGCGGTATTCTGGGGTGTTTTAGGAAGAACATTGCCAGGAGGACAAGGGAGGTGATCCTGCCCCTGTACTCAGCCCTAGTGAGGCCACATCTGCAGTGCTATGTCCAGTTCTGGGCTTCCCAGTGCAAGAGAGGCATGGAAATCCTGGAGCAGGTCCAGCAGAGGGCAACAGACATGGTCAGGGGACTGGAGCATCTCTGTTATGGTGAAAGGCTGGGGGAGCTGGGCCTGTTCAGCCTCAAGAAGAGAAGATTGAGAGGGGATCTTATCAATGTATACAAGTATATGAAGGAAGGGTGTCAAGAGGATGAATCCAGCCTAGTCAGTTCTTCATATTCTAGTCCTTGGCACTCTTTGCAAGGGCACAACATGAATAAAGTGGGATGTGGCAACATCAGTTTTTAATGCTGAGCCTGTCAGTTATTTTCCCCTAAAATCTATAAAAGTGAAAAGGTTTGAGAGTAAAAGTTTGAAAGAGGATTGGTATCTGAAATATTTTTGGATGCCTTGCAAATTAGAAACAATTGGCAATCTGCTGGAAAAAATGTCATTGCTGACTTTTGTGAACTGCATCATTTCTGATAATACAGGCAAGAAAACTTATTTTATATCCCAGAGGACTATTCTTGGAAAAGAAAATAAAAGAACTCCCCTCACTTTTCTTCCTGTGTGGCAACAAGAAAGAAACTGTGCAGCAGAGCTGGATGTATGACAGAGAAGAAACCAGATTTATTGCCCCACCAGCTACTTGCTATAAACAAATACACACTGGAAGAAGGAGTGCAATGACTCACTGAGGTTCAAATTTGAGTTCTATTGAGGGTTCGGCTTTGGTTTCATATGGCCTTTTAGAACAGTGAAATTTTAATTAAGTTTTAGAAACTGACTCTTGAGAATGTCACTTCAGGGCCCACTGGGATAGATGACAGAAAGACTTTTGCAGTCTTCAGTGCAGTATGTACCTGATGGGTTTAATATGTCTGAGCAGTATCAAAGCTACTGTGTGTGCACTGATCCTGCATAGTAAGTCAGACATCCTGAACATATCAAGCGTACAGCAGAAACACAGATCATCTATGAAACCCACACACTGAAACCAACCCCAACACACTCCCAATTTGAAACGGTTGCTGAAGAGTAACCTTCCTCCCCAGTGAGCATCTCTGTGGTTTCTGGATGCTGAGCAAGCCAGCAGTCCTGAATAAAAGCAGGTGGCCATTCTGAGTTGAAGAAGTGAGTGTAGCAAAAGAAACCTTCTAGGAAAGAATCACTGGAGGAGAGAGGCAGGAGGTATCTAAAGGGATACCATGAGAGGCTGCCTGCAGATCTTAAGAGGAAGAAATTCTGTGGAAGAGGACTTTTTTTATTTTTTGTTTCTTCATGTTATTTCAAGCTGATCCTGATTATTGCTTGAACAAATTTACTTGGACAGTCTGCTGTTTTCAGGGATGGCAAATCCTTTGTTTTCAAGAGCTCAGTAGATACATTGGCCTGCTGCAGGGACAGCATATGTGCAGCTGAGCAGGAGATAACAGGATTTTTGCTTAAATTTCCACTACCAACCACAGCAGGTTTTCAGCACAGATATTTCACTGATCTGCAAATATGGCTCATTATTAAAGATGACTTCTCTCTTAAATACTCCAGGTACTTCTTGCAAGATTGCCACTAACATCACCTAAGACACCCATTAAAGGTAATTGAGTCCTGCCTAGAATAAATGTCTTTATGTAAGACCAAAGCAAAAGGGATGAAAAGAAAGGGAAATCTTTCAAAAAGATTAGCATCACTAGTGAGACCTTCTGTCCTAGGTCAGTGAAGCTGATGTCATGTTATTTATGTTCAAATTTTACAGGATTTTATGGGAGAGTGAAAGGTCCTCTCCAGACAACCATATGACATTTTTCATTGGTCTTATTTTCAAACTGAAGATATGGCTTTTGATCCCTCATGATCTTCTCTTGTCACCTGCTGTTGGAGGTGGCATGGCTGTAAGAAAACAAAACTCCTTGGCACGATGCCCATGCAGAACAAATTTAGTAACTGTTTTTACCTGTAGAGTTCTTCTAAATATAGCTAGTTCTCAAAGCAGCCCTGAGAATTATTTTTCTCAAGGTGTCAGTTGTGGAAGACAGCTGTCAATACATATCTCAGACTTGTTAGGCACAAATAAACCTGCTAAGTTACTAACCAGCAGTTTAACACCAAGTGAAACATTTCCTGCTCCTTTCCTATGTATCCCAGGTACCAGAAAACAAGAGTTCCTAAGGCTATAAAATGAGCCACAGAGAAGCCAGTTTGGCCACAGTAAATCAGGTCTCATTATGGGCCTGTTGAAGTATGATGACAGCTACTGCTGGGGGATGTTAAATGTGTGAAAAGTGCCACAGGAGAGGGCTGGAGAAACAAAGGGAAAGCATGTTAATATTTGCACAGTCAAGTCAGGTAAGGACGGGAGAACAAATGTAGCGCAAAGGTAAAAGTTTGCAATTATTTCAGGTAAGAGGTAGGTAATTTCTGCAGTCATACTTCCCTGTGTGGATAAAAGACTTGAAAGTGAAGGTGGAAACTCTATCAGGTAACTGGCAAAAGAGAGCAGGAGCAAACAGCTGCCAAAAATTCTGTTCTCAGCCTAGATGTGTCCCTACCACCTCTTATTATGGTCACTCTCCCCTCATCCAGGCTTCCGTGTAAAAAGACAGCATTAAAAAGACATTCCTTTGCCCACAGAAACAAAGTAGCCATGCATAGCAAGAATAAATGTTTTTCAAAAGTGTAAATAGTCTCAGATTGCAAAAGGCCTTTGGAGGATAATAAAGGGATTTGAGCAGAAATGAAAGTGCCCACAAGTCTAAATAAATCCAGAAATGAAACTCATTTTTTAAGTGTAAGAATATAAAAGAAAATGAAACTAAACATTTTGGTGGATATTTAGCCAAAGTATGACATTTCACCCCTTTACAAACAGTAGCAATACCAGTGTAAAAAGCATGTGACAACACTTACTAGTTTGCAATTAACAGAAAAGAGTGTTTAAGGTTTTTAGGCATAGCCCCAATGCCTTTTGAGAGGTTTCTTTAAAAATGAAAGAACATACACATAAACCCAGGAAATTATTATGAAAATTTGTGTCGCACATTTTATTTATTTTTTTAAAAGTACAAACTAGTTTAAATTATTTTTGCTTGTTTCATGGTTTGTGAGTTTTTGGGTACTCATTTTCAAGCCTTCATCCACAACAGTGATGTCTGATAAAGCTAATATTGGTTATTTTAATGAGCTGAGATTTCCAGATAGTCACTTACCTTGAGTATTAGCTTATTAAGCATGGCACTATATGCTATGATATAGCTCATGTTATCAGATAACACTATTTTCTTCACAAAACTTACCAGGGAGCAATTGTATGCTTCAGCAAGTCAAGTGAAGTGACCTTACATGAGAGGGTCTCAACTAGCACAGAGAAAAAGTAGCTAAAAAATTACCTGATTTCCTATGCTGCCATAGCAGCAACACAGTGATATCCCTACAGGAAAGGCAAACCCACTGATGAGATGGTGGCTTTATCTCATTTATAGAATGCAGCATGTGACTTAGAGAAAGCCTTTTTTCTTCCAAAGAGGAAAATCTACCAACTTAATTGATCTGCTTTTTTTTTTGAGTTGAGCAGACTATTCCCTTGCATGCCTGTGCAGCAGCTAGGCAATTTAGATAAAAAGATGTTGCTTGTTCACTTCCTATCAGTACAGCCCTGCTATGAGAGAAAGTAGTCTGGAAACTCCTAAGGAACTGGGGACTAATTTCATGAGGAGCCTGGAACAGGACTTAAAGTCTAGAAGATCCTGATGACTGCCTGATGAATCCTGCATTTACTTACGGAGAGCTTAACTGAGTTGACACAAGAATATTCCATTTGCAGTGCAAACAAACAAATTAAAAAAAACTTACTTAGACATTCTTAGTGGTGTCAGATTAAACCCTGATCCTAGCAAAATGCAGATGTTATCTTTCTGCTTTTTGTGGTTGATAGGCACCCTGTTTACTGAACAGAATGCCTTCTCGTATGCTGGCAACAAAAAACTATGCTGTTCTTGCAGCAGAATTCAGTATTATAGGATTGAGGAGTACAATTTTAACTCTTCAGTATTGTTAACTTCTGACTTGTTCTGCATTCAGTGCTTTCCTCAGAGCTACTGGGGATGCCTTAGTCAAATGGTCTTATAACAAAGCTTTAAAAATTGTAGACCCTTAAAGTTAAGAAAAGAAGAAGTTTTTAATAAACATTCAATTTTAAGACAATGATCAAATAGCTATTGCAATCAGTCATAAACCACAAAATTTAAGCTCTCTTTTTATATCTTCTGATAGATTATTTGTCAGCGTTACTACTGAGGAGTATGTCATGAAAACAGAAACATCTCACCTGAGACACCTGTCAGTTTTCAACTTTACAGATTTAACTATGTACGTTAAACAGAGAAAATTTTCCAATGTCCTTAACTAATCAATATTACCATTGTGAACCCTGATTATTCTATTGGTGCAAATCGACTGAGAGAGGGATGAAGAATATATCTAAAGATGTTTGCCCCAAATAACACCCTTCAGAAATGTATTTGCCCTTATCAGATGATTTAATCTTTGTCAGAATGGGTACAGTTTATCTAACCCCATCATGGTCTTCAGGGCTCCCCCTGCCCTACGACAGCTGCATCTGAGCAGCTGGGCTGCCAGGTAAGGCCCCAGAGGAGCTGCCTGCTGCTTTGCAGAGCCCAGCCCCAGTGCACACAGGTCACCACATCTAAATACATTCTCAGGATCAAACTCTTCAGTATGAATCTACCCTTATCCTCTTTGCCTTTTAATTCTAATTCTTTTGTGGGTGATTTGTTCCTGCAAGCTCTTTAGGAGCCATATTCCTCTTCACCTGCCAGGCTTCTGTTTTTCAAGGTCATTTTACCCACAAAAAGTGATGTTTCTGCTCTTTTCCCCAGGGAATTTTACCGAAGAAAGTGCATCAGTTCAGTACATTCAGACCACTGTCCAGATTTATGAGCATGGATACTTGCTTTGACACTGTTGTTTCTGAGTGAGGCTGTTATCAATCTGTAGAAGGGGGAAAACAGTTCTTGCTATCTTACCCTGCTGTCAGCTCACTACTTCACATATCAATGTTATGACTGCAGTTCAGTTTATATTAGTGAAGCCCTGGTAAGATATTAAACATTCTGGTAGGGCTGAAGATTAATATTATTTTTCCCTGCAGAGCACACAGCTATTTCAATAGGATAAAGCAGTCCAAACTGGTCTTGACAGTGCCTTGGACAGGCAAAAACATCAAGCATTTGTTACGTTTGTTTCTGCAAGCAAAGGGCTAAGTCTGGCTGAAGGTTATTCTTCTTTCTGAGTGTGTTTCTCTTGAACACCTTAAGTCACACTATAATTCATAGGAAAAGAGGTAAAGAAGCTGTCTTTATTCATATTTCTTTACAGCCCTGATACCTCTCTATGTTCACAGTAAGTGCAGAAAAACTGCACTTGCTGTGATTTCTTTTGATCTTGGACTGGCACCTGCTGGTGCAGGGAACTGGAGGCACTGTGAATGAATGATGGCTCAGCAGCAGTCAGCTACAGCGAGTTAGAGATCATGGGCAAAGGTAGATCTGTACTCCCATTGCACTTTCTTCAATCCCATTCTTAACCCTTATAATGTCTGATTTAAGAATTAACAGCTAGGAAAGATGAATAGCAGTTCCAGGATTGTTTTTTTTCCATTTTAGAAAGCCTTGTGCAAGTGCACTGCAATCAGCATTTCAGAGTGCCTGTATCTCTTCCGTTGAGAAGTCGTGCAGGAACTTACACCTGGAATGCCCCTCATCTGAAATGGGGCTGTGCACTTCGAGCTTCCTAAGCTGCAGCTCTCCCAGCAAGCCACAGGCACTTGGCCTGATTAGTGGTCTTTGAAATACAATCTAATGAGTAATACAGTCAGAAAGGAAGAAAGTAATTTGGAAAATAACAGAGAGGAGAAGAGTACTTTTTAAACACTTTACTGCTACATCTGCATCTGTTTGGCCATATTAATCAAGTTTAATAGCCAAAGAAAGAAACAATCTAGACTTTCTCAACAGCTTTAGAGTAAATAACAATGCATTTAGGAATTTTTTCTGTTTGATTGTTTTCTTGAAAAAGTTACAAAAAGCAGCTTACCTCATCCTCACTCCTCAATAGCTTTTTTTTTTCTTTTTTGCACCAACTACAAGACATAGGTCGGCAGTGGAACTCATGGTGCCTGAGTCCAGTGGTGGGGGTGAGAAATTTGCCCAGACTGCCAGGCCCCAGCTCCATGTGCAGTCACTGGAGACAAGCCATTAGGGCATCTAGTCAAAGATTTATTTCATTTACCCTGATAAAGCATCAAGAATTCAGCACATATTTAAGGATTTTTTCAAAGCTGTGGCAACCTATGGTAGATTTGCCTTCCAGCAGCTTGCTTCCCTACTTTGCCTATGCCCAAAGCCAATTCTGAGTCATGGTGTGGGTATTTCTTTGAGAAGGTTAGTTTAAATTTCCCCTAGTAACTTGACATTTTTAATTGCATAGCATGGTACAGACTTATTAGACTGAGCATAATACACCAAGTCAATAAGCCTTGTATTACATTTTTAACCTGAGGCTTCAGAAAGCCATATATTTATGTAGGTGTGTTTCCTGCACATGCTTTGAAGCCCAGGACATGTATAGTTTAAGGGAACTTTACAACCTTCTTCATTTTATACCTTCAGCGTTGTGAATGAATGGAACTTACAGCTTTTGTCCACACCTACAATAATTTTTCTGTGGTTGGGAATTGTTCCTTTTTTCAAGTACAGGTGAGCATTAAATATCTCAGATGATCTACTTCATGGCTTATCTCCAAATTGGAGACTTCTGAACACAAAGACTCTGCCCGGCATTTAAACCTGCAGAAGAGGCACTCACATCAACTCTTTCTTAGGAGTCATCGACAGTTTGTGCTACAAAGTGAATATGAAGTCAATTAGAAGAATGGTCTTTATTTTATTCCCTTGATTATTGAATGAAAAAAAGCATTACTGTTTTACCATAACACTTTCACTCTGGCAGCTAATGTGTCCCTTTCTGGGGATCAGGTAGATGGGGTGGAGAGGCTGGCCTTATAAACATTTTGGCACAGGGTCCTTGACCTTCATCACTCAAAGCATGCTGGCTTAGTAAGGCCCAGTGTGTGTTTGGTCCCTTCAGGCCAGCCCTGGCTCACCTCATTTGGGTAGTGGAGGGGAGAGGACAGTGTCCCACACAGGTAGCCCTGGGTCAGAACCTGCTGCAGCAATGATGTGTGCCAATGGATGTGTGTGCATGGAGCCTCCCAAGCCAGAGCACAGCTGGCAGGCAGACTTTGCCTGGGAGGAGGATCCGGTGTATCATTTGTTCAGCACTTTGGGAAATTAGCAAGTAAAAGCATCTGGGAGATCTCAGTCTAGCAAAGCATTCAAGTACCTGTTAAAATTTAATTGAATCAATAGCTTGTAGGCTTTGGTGGGACAAATATTGTGCCTCAGTTTAAGGCTGTGTTTAGGTGCTTGGCTGGATTCAGATTTGAAATATTAGTTTTTGCTGAGTTTTGTGTATTCTAATGCAGGTAAGTGTGAAGAAAACAGAAAGTGATATCACTCTTAACATGAATGCTACTAAACTTGTTTTGGAAGAAACAGGTAATTTCTGTTCAAGGTGGAAATCTAACCATCTGTTTTGCGTGAGAACATGTTTTACAGTTTCCTCTCCTGGCTTACTTTAGGACACTCTGGTATTACTGTATTTAATTTGCCTTACCCACTTCCAAGTCTCTTCTATTTGTTTTTCGTCCTTGTTTCACTGTTCTGGGAACTGGAGTTAAAAGGAAAGCAAAGGCCCTTTGAATCTGCAGCAGGCTGGATTAACTGGGATGAGCAGCCCTCCCTCCCCTCCTCTGCTGTTTGCGGCTGACTGATAACATCAACCGGCCCTTGTTCTTTCCTCTGCCCCATGTGTTTTCTCGTTCTGGGTTTGGTTTGTTGTTTTTTGATTTTTAACCTGTCACTGGCTTTAATTCCACATGCACCAGTGAATAGCAGCCACTGATGCTTGATCTAACTACTACACAAGAAAAGCTCTTACACAGGCTGCAACCTGAGCTTCTGCAAACACAATTCAAAACTCCAGCTGGTCAAGGTGCACCTCTGCTCACATTTCCTTTTATCAGAGGGCTGCAGGGGACCATGCTGAGCAGATTATTTACTCTCCTCTGTATGCAGCATATAGCAACGTTTCATATTGGAGGTTGCCACCCAGTAACTAAACATGAAACAAATAGTCTTGAGTAAAAAATACTCGTTCTTTGCAGAATATGCAAAGATCATTAGGGGGTCACACACTGTTTTTTTACTCAAATGAGCAGGCAAAATCCAAGCTGTGAAAGCTTGTCTCCACTAAAACTCTTCCAGTTCATTTTCAAACCTTTTTGGCAGCATAGCTGGGAATCCAACATGGGTTAAAATAAGAGTGCTGGGATCCAGCTCCCCTGAAGGACATCACAGGATATGGTGGTAAGGCATCATAGTTGATGAGGCTTGCTTACTGCATGGTCCTTTAAAAGGACTTTGAAAAGCAATCTCATCCTCAGCAGAGGCAGGCACTGAATGTTACTTCTCTATCCAAAATAGGAAGGTAAGAAAGACTAAACACCATGAAAACACCAAAAGTAATGGAGGAAAACCACATATATGTATGCAGGTGGAACACGAAAAGGCTGTCAGGCCTGTTTTCTTCACTGCTGTTATTGGCTGGCAAGGAGAAGCACTTTTGCAATGAGTTGGCTGGGGCTTGGACTGTGTCTTACGGAGAGGCTTGGGGAGACCCTGCTATTGTTTCCCCAGTGACTGCAGAGGAAGGCAGTGAAGCTTTGTCTTAGCCTCTGATGTGAGGCATGAGTCCAAGCCTCTGCCTCTTTTGTGGATGCCCTCTATATTTAGCAAAGAAACAAAAATGTCCTTGAAATGCCTGGATACGCTAGGCACTTGTTTGCATTGGGCTTCCCCAGGGAATTCTCATCTGGTATGCATCCTTGTGCATTGCACCACTTTGGGGAGACGTATAGAGCTCCCTCTTGCATTGTAACCGTGTTATGTAAACCATCTGAATATGCTACCCTCTGAGATGTGCCAACTCCAAGAATCGCATTCAGATATTTCAGATATGATGATGATCCATTTAAAGTACTAATTAAAATTGGATGAGTTTCTTATCTCCCCCAGCTTTAGACAAGAAAAATCGCAGGCCAAATATAAATTTCATAAATGCTTGATAAACCCTCTCAAGGAAGGAATTTGGCAGAGGGCATCAAGACCAGGCCATTTTGAGCAAATGAAAGAACCTAAAGTAAGACTTTGAAGTCTGACCTTCAGAGTCTATATTAATACACTGGATGACAAAGATAATAAATACTGCAAAATGGGACAGAATGTACCTAATTAAGCAGATTTGACTACGCTTTAGCATTCTTTTCAATCATATTTCTTACCAGAAGTATTTTGAAACTTATCATCACAGTTTCCCAGTGATATTAGTTCTGAAAATCCTGCTTTCTTTTTCTCTGTGCAAAGCAGTACATCATCAGTTATTTTATAGTCACATCCACTTCAGTGGTGTCATTTCCATTACAGCAATGGAAAGGTCTCAGAGACCTGTGACTGTCATTTCACTAAGAACTCTGGGCCAAGCTCTTTCTTCTGAGCTTTCTGTTAAAATCAATGGTTAAGCTAAAGGATAGACACTGCCATGTGAAGTGGAATGCCGATTTCCTCTACTCCATGTGGACAGATTAAAAAGTGTGCTTTCTTACTCATTCTTCTTTTTCCAGAATCACAGAACAGATGAGTTCTGGAGGTTTCTGGTCTGACTCCCTCTCTTCTTTACACCTCTGTTGGTTGTTTATGCACAACTATATGTAAAGCAGAGGGCAGTGTCACATCTTTTGACCTGTTGCACACTTTTAATGCAGCTCAGGAGGTTCTTGACCTTCTTTCCTGCAATTACTCATTCTTAGGTCATGGTCAGCTTATTGTCCACCAGGGTCCCCTCTCATCCCCTGCAGATCTGCTTTTCAGATGGTTGACTCCGAGAGTCTATTGGTGCATGGGGCTTTTTCTCCCCAGGTACAAGACTTTGTACTATTTCTTATTGAACTTCAATAGAATCCTGCCAGCCTATTTCTTCAGCCTGGTCAAATCATGTCTCTCTGAATGGCCACACAACTTCCTGGTGTATCAACTACTCATTCCAACCTTGTATCATCTGCAGTCTTCTTGAGCCTTCCCTCTGTCCCAACATCAATGTCATTAAGGATTTTATGAGAGGCAGTGTGAAAAGCCCTGCTAAAGTCAAGATAAACACCCACAGTTCCCCAGTTTCACTGTTGAAGGCTATCAGGTCAAGCATTTCTTCCCCTTTGCAAATCCTTGCTGACTAATCCCAGCCACTTCTTGGCCTTCTTGTGTTTAGAAAGATTTTCCAGGATTATATGCTCCATCACTCTCCCTGTGATTGAGATGAGGCTGCCTGGGCCATAGTTCCCTATACTGTCTTTCTCACTCTCCTTGAAGACTGTGACGTTTGCTCCCTACCATCTCATGAACCTTTGCCAACTGCCATGACTTTTGAAAGACAATGGAAAGTAGCCTTCCAGTGACATTAGCCAGCTCCCTCAGTACTGATGGGTGAATCCAACTTGTGTTCACCCAGTGTGTTCACATGTTCCCTAAAAGATCCTCCACCAGAAAGGCTATTTTTTTGTTTTTGTTCCAGTCTTTCCCACTGGTCTCAGGACCCTGGGATTGATGAAGGACATGACCAGTAAAGATCAAATTGAAGAAAGCATTCAGTCCCTCAGCCCATTAACTACTTTGTCCTTTGTCACCAGGTCCCCTGCCCCATCCAGCAGCAGGCACCCATTTTTTCCAGTCTTCCTTTTGTTGCTGATACACTTGTCGAAGACCTTGTTGCCCAGCATGTCACACACCAGATTTAACTCTAGTTGGGCTCTGCCTTTCCTAAGCTCACCCCTGCATGTTCAGGCAGTGTACCTGTGTTTCTCCTGGGTTACCTGTCCCTGCTTCCACTTCCTGTTTGGTCCCTTTTTATGTTTGAGTTTAGAGAGGAATGGCAGTCCTGCTGACACCTTTGCTTTTATACCTGCTTATGAGGATGGACCACCCTTGAGGTCAGAAAGCAGACCTTTAAAACTAAACCTTTAAAGTCCCTCCAGGACTGTATCCCATGCAGATCTTCTAAATAACTCTCTGAAGAACCCAAATTCTGCTCCTCTGGAGACAGGGTTGTGATCCAGCTTTTTGCCTTGCTCCCTGCTCTCAGAATCCTGAACTCCACCAGCTTGTGGTTGCTGCAGTCAGCAATCCCTTGACCTTCATATTTCTGAGCAGTTCTTTCTCTTTGTAAGCATGAGGTCCACCAGAGCACTCCCCCTCACTGATTTTTGTCTCTGAACTGCATAGTCCTCAGTGGCTGGAGACAATTGGGTCTCCGCTGGCAAAGCCCAGGAATGGATGATGTGGCCAACCTTATAGGCACTAGTCACATACAAGGAGACATGGCAGACACAAAGTGGATTCCTCCACATTCCTCATTTCTTGCCTCAGCTCTTGGTTCAAGAATCCAGACCAGCTGCATAAAATGGTCTTGCACAGTTTGTGCTTCCAATGTGTGAGATGAAACCCAAAAAGCACCTACAGCAAGGCTGTTCTGGCAGTGGCCCAATGCCCCAGGTGCTTGCTTCACAAACTATTCCATGTAACAGGAACTTGCAAGGCTGAGAAAAGGTGAGACAAAGCCATCTGCTTAAGTAGTTTTAGTTACAGAAGCAGACAAACCTGATAACCGAGGAGCTTTACAGTGCTTATGTCAGCAACCAAGACTATTACATGGAAATCACATTTGAGATTCTGGAGGCTTCCACTTGTGGGATCAATGCAGTTATTTAATGTAGATCTGTAAGTGTGCTGGATGAGCATCTGCTGGAGGAAAAGTGGAGGGCTGCTGAACTGTAAGATGCAAAAGACCACTCTCCACAAATGGAGTCATGCTGAGTTCTGGGAGTGGCTGAGCAACAGGATGCAGATTTGCATCTGGTTCACAGCCCAGTCCAGAGCACATGCATGGTGCTCTGCAACTAAGAAGAGCTCTCTGAGGACTCTGGAGGGGCTTTCCAAAGTGAGTACTCTAAGAGGCAGACAATGAATGGTCCATTACAAGTATGACCAGAACTATGAGGATATCTATCACAAAAGTCACCACAGTGTAGACATACTTTTCAGTCTTTGGCTAATATTTTTTTTTCATTGAAAACACCTGCCTATGTTGAAATTCCTGATTGCATACAGTTTGTCTAACCTACATTTCTGAACTGTCCATATGCATCTGATGCTTGCTGAAGCAATCCTGCTGAAATGAAGCAGTAGTTCTCAGCGGGTTTTCCCGCTTCTCACAGAAGCACTCAGTCACAAACCTGCATGCCCTGCTGAATCACTTACCCTCTGTGCTCTGGCTGAAGTCACCTTTGGCTCCATGTGCCATCACAACGAGGTGGCATGCCTTCTGCAGGCTGATTTGTCACATGGGTGGTAGTGGAAGATGGTCTTTCCTGTCCTCAGTCTTTGAATTGTGTGAAGGGAAAAGCTTTTATTCCTTGCTGAGCTGGGTGACACATGCTTCTTGCAGACTCTCAGGTGTATCATAGATTCATAGAATCATGGAATGGTTTGAGCTAGGAGGGACCTTAAAGATCAACTAGTTCCAACACCCCTGCTGTGGGAAGGGATGTTTTTCACTAGACCAGGTTGCTCAGAGCTCCATCCAACCTGGCCTTGAACATTGTAAGGATGGGGCATCCAGAGCTTTTTTGGGCAACTTTTCCCAGTGCCTCACTACCCTCACAGTAAAGAATTCTTTTTTTATTTTTAATATCTAATCTAAACCTACTCTCTTTCAGTTTTAAGCCATTCCCCCTTGTCCTGTCTCTACATTCCCCTGTAAAAAGTCCTGCTCTGTCTTTCTTGCAGGCTCCAGAAAGATGCCGGAGGGTTGCAATTTGGTCACTCCAAAATCTTCACTTTTGCAGGCTGAACAATCCCAATTTTCTCAGTGTTTCCTCATAGGAGAGGTGCTCCATCCCCCTGATCAACTTGATAGCCTCCTCTGTACTCGCTCCAAGAGGTCAATGTCCCTCCTGTACTGGGGACCCAGAGCTGGATGCAGCACTCCACATGGTGTCTCACCAGAGCAGAGTAGAGGAGCAGAATCCCCTCCTTTGACCTGCTGCCCATGCTGCTTCTGCTGCAGCCCAGGACACAACTGGCTTTCTGGACTGCAAGTGCACATTCCTGGATCACGTCCAGCCTCTCACCCACTATATCCACCATACCTTTTGGGTTTTCCTGCATGGGGACCCAAGAGCAATGTGCACCTCACCTGGTGGCATAGCAGTGTGAGGTGTCTGTGTGGGCACTCTGGTGCCATTCACAGGAGCTAAGCTGACAGATCAGAGAGGCTGTGTAACCATGGTAATAATTTTAATGTGTATCTACACCCCTTTATATAATATATAACAAATGATTAGCAGTACAATTTGTGAATAGTTTGGCAGTCTGTGTGTTGTTCAAGGCTTTCTCATTGCTTCCAGACCCCATGAAACTCAAAGAAAGATCACTGATCTCCTTGAAATGCTTTGTGTTTTCTTGCTCAATGATTTTACATGCCTGCTTTAAATTAACCATGATCAGTATGTACACGTTCATGCACTACACTGACCACACTGTAACCATGGTTAGTATGTACAGGTTTGTGCATGGCACTGACTGCACTGTAACATGCACATACCTGAATATTATATAGCATGAGTAATGGTGAGTTCTTAAACATCAGCTTTGCTGGTAAAGAGATTGAATGCAGTCATCTGTGTGACCTAAATTGTTTCATGAGCTGGGGCTGCTGAGAGAGAGTGAATAAGTGATGGGACAGCATTATGAAATAATGTTTTCTCTTGTGTAGCTAAAAATGGCTGCAGTCAAAGAGAACGGGCTCTAAGTTTGCTTTGGGGTGTGGTGAACATGTATATTTGCAGTTTCTCACAGGAACGGATTTAAAACTTCCTTTTTCTGAAGGGCCACTTCACTGAATGTTAAGAAGATTGGGCAAGGACTACATCTTCTTGCTAAAGGAAATATTTGCTAGTTGTGTTTGCCCTCTGCCAATGGACATTTTCTCAAATGTTTTATACTAGAGGGTTTACAACAACCATTTCAAAGCACTGCAGGTACATGCAGGCATAGCTCACCAGCTGTGCCATGAGCAATTCTTGACAGCTTCAACAGCCCCTAGCTTGCAGCAGCAGCACCACCAGTAGAGCAGCTGCATTGAGAGAACAGCCTGAAAAGCGCTGGATGTTCTAAATCTTCACTGATAACATGAAGGATCAGCTTGTTTCAGGTTTTCTGCATAAAAGGGATACAACGAATTGTGACAATTCCAGTCAGTCAGGATAAATCACCTCTTAGGAAGAAAAGGAAAACAAAATTACTTGTAACACGGTAAACCATCACAGTATAGCTTTGCACCTAGGCTTGGCTCAGCTCTGTTTTTTCTTGTTTACAATGTATATACATATGAAGCCTGTAATTGCTTAAGTAAAGTACTTATGAATAAAGAGAATGTTCAAAGCCTCATTTTGCAGTACTGTGGGGGAGATTCTTGAATATCCCAGGGAAAATCAAACCAAACTCCCCAAAGACATTTATATGAATTTTCTGGTTTTCAATGGAAATAATGATTTTTTTAGTGTGATAAAGGCATATCAAATCCTACATTCCTTCTGAAGAGAAAAAAAAATAAAAAATTGAAGACATCTTCCAGTTATCAGGGTAGCTTTCAAAAGTAATTGTGGGGCTAAGAGGCAATATTTCCATTTCACACTTCCTCCCTTTATCAAAGGCTAAGGATTGGATTAACTCTTTGTTTGCTCTAATCATGGAGAAAATGGAGGAACAAAATGAAAAGGTACATTTATTATTTATAAAACCTTCAACTGTTTCGCCAGTGTGAAGTGTTCCCTATCAATAATTCTGTGATTAGTTACGACTTATATGGTATATGAATACTGTGAAGAGTTTATCACTTTGCCCTTTCCCTTTGGCTTACTGCCTGTTTAGGAATATGACTTTGATCATCTCCCAGTTCAGCAAGCTTTGGTGCTTTTGTTATGTAAATACACATGAAAATTACTGTACCTATCACAATGGTTATTAAATCATTAATGTCTGCAAACTCTACAAATGTTTGTGTTGTCATATGCATTTTAATTGCTAGCCAGACAGTATTAATTAAGGGAAATCCACTATTTTGAAACTGCTCTGTCACTCCTTTTACAGTGGTGAAACTCTCTTAGGAAAGACACTGAGGAATTCTGAAGAGAAATTCCTCCTAATGGGAGAATCATACAACTGAATGGAAAGAGATATGATAAAATGATAAAATCTTCATTTAATGGTTTAGAACATTAGCCATGTTTTAAAATTATTTATGTGTCTGCCTCTTTTCCTGTCTATTCATCTATTCCTTCATACTGTTCTCCAAAAAGGGCACAATATTTCTAATTCTGGAAAAGGAAAAAGTCCATATGTAGCTCTGTCTTATGTTTCAGGTTGGTGTGAATAATTTTAAACATTACGAACTTTTTGTTGGCTGATAGATCAAAAATTGGATAAGTGATGCATGTTTACAAACAGATCTGCCAACCACTCCCCTCCCCTCCCCAAATAAAAGGCAATAAAAGAAGATAAATGTTGATGTATTTCATAATTCTGTTGTTTACGTGTGCTTTTTTGAAGAATGAATCTTTATCAAAAAAAGAGACTGAAAGGATTTGTCATTGTGAACCGTGTTCTTATTGATTTTTAATTTTTTTTTTTTTTTTAAAGAGAGGTTCAAATCCATACAATCATTTGGTGGTATAATGTAATTCCCCTCCAGCACTGCTGATATTGAAGTATTGAGGGAATACTGAGTCTACTCTGAAATCTGAATACTGGGTACATGATGAGCCTGTATTATATTTATAAACAGGAATTTAAACCAAAATTCTCAAAATTTTTAATTACCAACTAGAGGACACGTTGTCAGTCAGGGGTGGGTTCCTATCTGGTATTTTTGCAGAGCTGGACTGTCAGACATGTCTGAAGTTGGCCTTTCTGAATCATATATACTAAAAATCCCTGTGTAGTGTGGAAAAGCTTGGTTCTACACTTGCATCCAGGCAACAAAATGGGGCCTTTTTTTTTCAGAATCATAGAACTTTCACAATTGTTAATACCTTTAATGAGGTCTGTGGTTGAGTAATTAAGTTGCCTGACTATAGATTAAGATATCTAGTAGTAGTTTGAAAATGTTGGTCTTGTTTTGACTTGCACTTGTTGTCTTTACTGCAGCTGCCAGTCATTTCTTGACATCTCCTAGAATGTAAACTGCTTTTGTTGCAAATATATCTTTGTGTTTGTGCCCTGTCAAGCGCTTGGGGACACAGGGTTTGAAGGCACCCCTGTGTGGGTGCAGAGGGCACTGTCCTACAGCTTAGAATGGATTCTGAGCTGTGTGGGGGCATTTCCCACAGCACAAAGCCTGGTGCAAGGCAGGTGCCTTCCTGGTGGATTCATACAAGTACTGAGAGTTGTCCCAGTTGCATATTTTGCCCTGCACAGCTTATTGCCAGTTTTGTCAATTTTTCTTCATCAGAACATGCCTGATTTTTCCATACCAGTAGAATATAAATATCAAACCATTTAGTCTGGTGTTGTATCTTCAAAAGTAACCAGTTCAAGAGACTTCAGCAAAGGGATTAAATTTATACCAATGAGAAAAGAGCACTTAGATCTGAAGAACTGATGAAAGGAACTGAAAAGCTATCAGAAAGTCACTGCTTAATTTTTATTAGACAATAATAGGAGATATTAGAGTCTTTTGAACAACATTTTATTACTGTAAACCTCTATTTTAATAATAAAATAGACCATTATTCCCTCTACCAATTCTCCCATGTTGTGATACCATATATTTCTGGTCAAAATGTGTTTGTTTTTTTTCCTTTCCTTTGATCAGCAATTCTCTTTTGAAATGTCTCCTCTCAGCTCCTTCTTTGATCACCTTTGACAGACTGTTACAGACTGAAGGTCTTGTGCATTTAGAAAAGCAAGGAAAATCTCACCGTACCAAATATATTTATATGAAATATTACTTAGACATGTCTCCAAAGCAGAAAGTCAGGATAAAAGATGTATGTGCTAGTGCAAGGAAATGGCAGAAGCAAGAAAAATTAGTTGGTGTCTCTGTGGTGCTGCAATTCATACTTTGCCTTGGGGTTTCAGCAAACATCATCTGCCTGAACCTAGATGGCTAGAAATCAATAATATAGATTTCATCTGCAAACAGATGCAATCTCTGCCCCTTTATGGGAGGAGCAGCCAATACCCCAGGCAAACACAGGGCATGACTTTCAGGTACACCTAGCGTATGCCCTGGGGGTGGTGTGCAACCTTGTAAGCAGCCTTATTTTCATAAGCAGAATGACAAATCAAAGGGTCAGTTGTGAGGGGAGAAGACTAATGGGGACAAATTTAGGAGCAAAGAGTAAAATAATTAGCTCATAGACAGATTATGAGAAGTATGTAAGCAAGACTCTTAGAAGTGTATCATTTCTTAAAAGGATAGCTGAGCTACCAACAGGTCATAGACTATGTTTTAAAGTATTTTGTTGATTTCTATTTCCGAGACACTTTTATTTCAGCCTGATGTTGCCTGTTTTCCTTCCTTCCTTCCTCCCTTCCTCCCTTCCTTCCCCATTTTTCTTTTATAGTTCTCTTTCAGAGATAAATTTTCCCTTTAGCATCAGCATGCGATTTCTCAATTTTCATTGAATTTTCATTTCTTTTTGCTTCAATTTTCCACCTGGAAGTAAAAATATCATTGCAAAATAGTCTGAAATGATGTTACAAGACTTCCTGCATGATTTAAGAGTGTTGCAGTATCTAGAGAGGGGACATAAACCTTTAGGGGGAAAAAAAAAGGTAGCTAGAAGTGACATTGTCTTTACTGTCCTCTCTGCTGCAAGATATACTTGCTAAATATTTTATCACAGCACATGTAAATCACAAGTTTTTGACAGTAACACAACTGAGAAAACTGCAGAGACTCAAGGTATTGTTCCAAAGTATCTTTCACTTAGTTACATATTAACAGCTTCAATAGTTGTACAGTCACATGTTAAGATAGCATCCAGTTTAGAGTTCAAATGAAAGCTTCCTTTTCAGTGTATTGCCACTGAAATGAGTATATACAACTTTTCTGGAAAAAAAATAATGGATCTTTATATTGCACTCTAACAAGCTGGAACATATTTGTCTGACTGAAATGCTAACAAATACTAAACTTTAATATTAATGGACTTCAGAAAGTATATGTATATATTGAAATTTTAAGACTGAGAAGGTACAGTGCCTACACGCAGTAGTGCTAGTACAGAGTTTTGCATTAGTGGCATAGAGAGTTCTCTAAAACTCTTATCACAGCAGTTCTGGCCTTTATCTATAAAACAACAACAACAACAATAACAAACATTACACATTGAATGCACTTTCAAAACATTTCTTCCTCCTTACAGTTCAGCTGGACAATTGCTAATTAATTTTATTCAACTTTTCCATGATCTCCCTTCAAAAAAAAAAAGAATGCAAAACGCAAACCTAAAAAGCCTACCTCTGAGTATGCTCTGGTCATGTGGCTTCCTTACTGTGTATGTGATGTTTTGCTTTGACCTGTGGTGTTCTTCCTGGCAAAAATATATTAATTTTCAAAGATTTCTAATTTTGTTGGAGAATAATTTCTTTTTTTCTTTTGAGGGGGTGGTGGTGATGGGATATTCATTCAGTACTTTAATGAAAAACATGAACACCATGAAAGCCAAATTTCATTATGAAATATTTTTGTTGGAAATTTTTTGACCAGCCTTACCATTTAGATATCTAAATTTATGTACACTAATGACTCACATCTTCTTCCCCCTTCCCCCCCGATTTTCAACACCTTTGCTATTGTTTTCACAAACTGCTCTTTCCTCTTTCACTCTAAAAATAATACAAAGGCAGCTGTATCAGTCCTTGTCTTGATTTCCCTTGCCTTTTCAGCAACTGCTTCATTTTTTTTTGCTAAAGACACAGCTCTTCTCTGAAATAGAAGAACACCTGTTGATTTTTCAGATTTGTCTTCTGTGTTACTCTCTATCAAAGGGATATACCAAATCTCACCACAGCTCACTTAATACCACTTTAACCTGCAGGTTGAGAATCTAAAATTACCTTCAGAAAAGTGATTGAAGGGAGGAGACAATAAAGCACTGGTTGTAGACAGCTGCACTTCACAGAAGTTAGTTAATATGCCAGATTTTAAGTTTATCTTTAAATAACTTGCCTATTCCTAGATCAATAAGCACATCTTTTACAATTTCTCTCAATGCTGGGGTACCAGTGTGGTGTCACATTTTTGGAGCCCCACCTAGCCTGGTGGCACCTGACCCTCTTTGCCCTGCTGGGACTTTTGGCCAGTGACCTTGTTGGCTCTGCAACATTTCTTCTGGGGAACCTCAGTTTTGACGAATTTGGGGCTCACTAACTGAAGCTCCTTCCAGCCACACCTCGGTGGGGATTTTCAGAAACAGTAACCACTCTGACCAAAATGTTTTAACTCCATAAAGGACCAGAAAGAGCGACAGGCCCTTCCTAAAAATCTCAGTAGGTTTTATCACTTCAGACAGACATGGTTTGCACAACATTACAGGTTATGAACATCAGTCTAGGGTGGGATTGCTCTTGTCTAAATTTCACTAGCCAGTGGTTACTAGTCTAGTCTAAATTAGTCACCTAGTCCCCCTCAGTAGTCAGCAGTGAACTTTACACAGCTCCAGAAGGGATTCATTACTCGTAGCCAGGTCTATCAGAAGATGGGATGATGCACTGACTGTGGAGGGACCTGCAATGGGTAGGCAGGTGGGTGAGATGTACTGTGCTGCTGGGCACTGTTTGTGTTAGCCTGCACTCAGAACAAAGCCTCTGCCTCAGCTGTAAAACACCCACAGGCCAGGCTGTATCACCTCCCCTTTGGAGTGGGGTAAGAGCACACGCCTGGACAGTCGTGTCAGCTCACAGGACAAGTGCTGGCAGGTTCAGCTGCCATAGCTGAGTAATGTTGCTGAACCCTTAGTACCTGCATCTTTTTGCAAAACTGGCTCGGAGATACTTCTGATAAAGAGAATTATGATTTGGAAAGGTTGTGAGTGCTTTTGAAATGTTACACTATTTCAAATAGATCAAGCTATGACCAAATATCTTAGCACCCCTGCTTCTTGACTGCAGTGTCACATAGCTCTTTCTAGCTGTAACTACTACCAAGAATTAATTGCTCAGTTAAATACAGTGAGACTCTTCAAGACTGGAAAGCAAAACATTGTATAAAGCCAGAATCTAGTCCCTATGACTTCATTAAAATGATTCTCACATCAGCTTTCTGTTACCTTAGAAGCTCATCAGAGTCAAACAGAATAGTGAACCTATCCCAACTATTTATAAGTAACCCAAATAATTTACATGATCTCTCACTTTATTTCTGATGAATTTTTTTGCATTCTCCACATAACTGAAAACCCCATCATCACAGCTACATTTTCTTTCCAGTCTTTCCAGTTCACCTTATTCCTCATGTTCTAAGAATCATTCTTGAACTGATTTCATTTTCACATCCTTGTTCAGCTACACTGGCTTTTCTCTTACTTCCAATGAATTTGGTGCTATCTGACACACTTCTTCCTATGAAATGCATCAGTTCACGATTGAACATTTTGTGTTTCCATTGCACCATCCCATTTGATTTCGCTCAGAACCACCCATGTTTACTTCCTGCTTGGTGGAATTTGTTGTCTTTGCCTTACATTTCATCCTTGATCATAGTGGCAAGGGTGTAATCCTGACTTTGTCTCCAGCTATGACTTTGAGGTTAGTCACAACAAAGAGAAGCATTAGGGAAGACTGGGAAGGCTGTGGGAAATGGACATCATAGGATTCTTGGTATTGGAAATATTTGTACTGGGCAATGTTTATGTTTTGCAGTCATGCCCGGGACCTTACCATGCTACATGCTATACACCGACAGCAAAACAGAGCACTTACCCATGACTAGACACACTACATACTGCACATTCCTTGTGACACTCCTGCCTCCTGCGCTGAAATGTGAACTTCCATGAACATCAGGCTTGTAGGAAAATTTCAAGTGTAAAATTGGTGTCCTTCTGTTTCTTGTTCACATTTAGTAACTGAACAGTCCTACATGTTCGGATGATTTTGATCTCAATCATAACTGCGTTTAGAGAACCATGAAAAATTTTATTTGAAATACATCTATATATAACTTGAAAAGATATCTTTGTGGAAGAATGTTGAGTAAAATCAACTGAGAAAAAGTACAGGACTCTTTGGTCAGTGTTTGTTTTAATTTAGGAATAAGCTAAATCATTTTAAAGTGGGCTCAAACTGGAAACACATATTTGCAATCTATTTAGAAGGACAAATACAAGATTTTTTTAAATGGTAGTTTGTTCATTTAGATGAAAATAAACTCTGTCCTCTTCATTTAATTCACAGCTATGTATTCTATTTACGCAGTAGGAATGGGCCTTAAAGCTGAGACAGCTACTGTTGAGAGAATGATCTCTGGTGAGTGCTCTTAGAGTCCACGTCAGTCATCTCTCCTTCCTAGCAGGCTCCTATCCCATCACTCCCCATTCCTCCATCACCTCCTGCCACACAGACAATAACCTGAGAAGATTCCCAGATGTGCTACATCACTGAAGCAGGACTGGAGGTGGCCAGGCTCATTTATTGTGTACATGTCGAAGGCCGGATTGGCAGGTGAGGGATGCTAACTAGCTCAATGGCATTTGATAGCAGGATCTCATTCCATGGCCACATCTCAGTTAAATGAATGTTACAGTTTCAAATATTTCCATTTTTTTTCTGTGCAGCTGAGCCTTGTGACAAGCAGACTTGAACTAAACAGAGGGAGGACTGCTGAAGGACAATCGAGCACATGGAGGTTTCCAACACTTTTGAATCAATTTCATTATACAATTAAAGTAATAGAAATAGATTTAAATCCATACTTCTAATTAAAACAACAATTTCCTGTGCTTCCCACCTGCAGGCAGGATCTGAGTTCTATTCTGTGAGGAAACACCTCTTGTGCAATTTACTGCAATCTCTCCAGATCTTGCCAGTTCTGCTGATCCATTAGATATGGTTAAGGTACTCTGAAGAAAGATAGAAAATACATCAAATTATGTAGCTTTGGAAGTTAAACATTCTTCCATATTATTTTCCTTGTTTCCTTGACTTTTGTAGGACATTATTTTTTATTGCATCGTATTCCTTTTTTCCACAACAAATCTGACAGATTATCCTATGTCTTGTGGTTTAATCAGCAGACTCAACATTTTTATGTATTCCAGAATTTGTACAAATGTTTTACATACGAAAACTGTTGCTAATACTGTTCTCTGCCCTCAGGTAAAACAACATGCTAACGTAATACAAACCACACTGATTTATGCTGTAAATATTTGAACATCAGAGGAATTTATTTTGAGATCAAGCATAGGTAAGTGGGGATTTTAGACAGTGGCCACGGAAGAAAACCACCCTCTTGGATAATGCATGATAAGATTCTCAGGCACATGGTGTGATTCTTGGGGTTGTCCAATGCTGGGCCAGGACCTGGACTCAATGATCCTTGTGGGTCACTTCCAACTCACTTCCAACACTATGATCAGAGGGCAGAGAAGTCCTCTTACCATCCCATCACTTTGTTTCCACGATGGTTTTAGAGCAATATAAGATGATCTATGAATGTCTTACACTCTGGAGGAATGAGATGGTCTTTCTTCCAACTGTAGGATAATAAAATTATTTAAGTAACTGAAAATCTAGGAAACTTGTATCTTCCAGTTTATTAGTCTGTCTGGAAAGTATCATTGACGGCCCATTCTCAGAAATAAGACAATTTTCAGCCTCTTTCTAGTAACTGAAATCAAGGAATTGGATTAATTTCTACATCAGGGAGAAAGAACGGAGACCTATTCTCACTGCTGTCACAGAGATAGAGGCAGCTCTGCAGATGCTCATTTTAAACCCAATAGATGTCTGGAGAGTCACCACAGCTTGTATTTGTAGGTGAACCCAATAGTCTACATCACCGTTTGATGTTGATTGACTTTTGCATGTGATAAAGTTCTTCTTAAATTTATTTTCCTGGATGAAATAAATGTTGAGTGAAAACTGGTTCTCAGGAAATGAGTGACGAACTGCATCTTTCCAAGCTCAAGAGATACCTCGCTGTCCTGGGTCCCACATGGAACTGATTCTGGTGCATTTCTTTTTTCAGTCCTGTTGCTGCAAGGCTTGCCCAATTTGCTTTCACTGGCCTAATGTTCTTATTTGGCCACACTGAACTTCCTAAAAGGTTTAAGCTATAGTATACCATGAAAAGACTTGTGATTTGGCATTTGATTTTGCAGTAGCTGGGCTCAGGGCTCTTTGAAGACAAAGTGTCACCACTGCTCAGAGAAACTTATCTAGAAGACATAAACCAAGCAAAATATGATGTTGCAAACAGGTATCAAAAACAATGAAAAATTATATCCTAAGTTATGGAGGAAGAGCTATGCACATGAAAAAGACTAGAGACTCAGTTTCTGATCTTGTAAGCCTCTGCTTAACTACACAACACATTAATTTCTTGATTTTTGCATCATTACTCCTAGTTTCCGTGGGGTTGAGACAGAAAAGACTGAGTAGAAGGATGTAAAACCTAAGTGGAAGCATTATTCAGAAAAAAAGATTACAAGAATGAGGTGAGGACAATAGTGCCTTGTGTAATGATTTGCACATGAATGAGTTCATTGGAAATGTAAACACAGAAAGGGACTGTCAGAGAGGGCGTAAGACGAGCAACTCAGACTGATGAATAACTGTGGAAGTGGCCAAGACTTCCTGCTCACCAAATTGAAAAACAGTGATGTAAGAAGAGGTTGGGCCAACAGGAAGGAGTAAGGGCAGCATTCCCCTCAGTGTGCTCACCTGTACCTGCCTCTTTGTGCACGAGTCTGATCTCAGTGCTGGCTGGTTCAGCACTTCTATGTCAATTGCCACCTGAACAATAATCTCGTGTTTTTGTGGGCAACTACTGATGATTGCAACCCTCTGGTTCTTGCTACCCGCTATGAAGGAGAACATGAAAATGTGGAGCTCTTGGTAACAGAGGCAAACACTGAAACCCAGACAATCACAACTCTTAGATATTTTTAATAATAACTGCTGAGGCAACTCAACTCCTGTACAAATGTACGAGCTAATTTTACAGGATTTCATGTTCTTCCAGTAGCGGGACTGATTCCTCGAGGTGGATATATGTAACTGACTTTGACCTGGAGGTTGTTTTTCTCCAGTACTGTTTCTTTTCCTGCTATATCCCGAATTTTATTGGCAAGTCTAAGTGATCAAAATTCTCAACACCTTTTCTCATGGAAACCTCCACAGACTAAGCTGCTGTTATATTGTTGCCTGCAAATGAGCTGAGTAGTCCTCTTCTAAAGGCATTTTATTTTCGAGGATGGAGCATCTACTACCTCTCTCTGCAACATTATACTTAAGTGAATTGACATAGTCCCCTCTGGTCCCACAGGATAAATCCTATATAATATGGCACAATCACTAAACCTCCTCAAAATCCGAAGGCACCTCTGTAAAGTAAAGCCAAATCCTGTATTTGCTTATTTGCCTGCTGTTGACATAGGCTGTTCTTTAGCAAAAGCTCTTGGAGATACTAAGTACTTTTGCAGTTCTGTGTTCAGAATGCACCAACAAGTAAAGTACACCTGAAAAGGCCTTTTTCTGGTTTCTTGCCAACACTTATTTATTACTAGAGATGAATGAGAAGAGAAGCAGTGAATCACTGGGCTGTGGACTTTTGGAGGTTCCTTGTCCAAGAACAGGAGCTTACAAAACCTTATTTCTGGAAGAAATACACTGGACTTCATAAAATATGGGACAAAGGTGCTATGTGGAAAGTCACTTAAGAATGGTGTTCCTAAATCCTAAGCTGGGCTGTAATCACAGGTTATTCACAGATTGTGATGGCTTCTTCCTCTCTAAGGCAGCAAGATGAGCAAAGGCTTTCTATGGGAGATTAACTTCCACAGAAAGGGGAATAGACAAATTGTCACCCCTTTCCAGACTTGCCTCGTACCTTGCGCTGAGATAGGTGAGCCAGGGCTTGTGAGAAGAAGGTTATACGTCAGTGATGACAAAGTCGCTCTTGGGTTTTTGTGGAAGAGTCTAATCTGCACAGCAGCATCATTTAGCTCTGCCTCCAGTTGTGTTCAAAAGCTGCTGGTGAAACACTTGTGTCTGAGTAGCTTAGACCACACCAAAATGATAAGTATGAAACTGGAGTGCACTAGTCTCTGGTAAAACATCACTGTATGCAACCATTATTTCTGCGGCTTTCTTCACAAAATAAGTGATCGGGGACTTAGCATCATAGATTGAATTCTTTCTATAGAAAGAATAGTCAAACAGCAGCTTGTTAATAAGATTCTGGAGATAATACTTTTTCCAAGAAGAACTCCAAACTCCCTGCCGCTCTGGATGCTGGCTGTGAAGAACGTGGTATTGCCTGCAGCACACTGTAGCTTTTGACAGTGAGCAAAACCAAACATAATACTACAGTTTGGAAAAAAATAGCATCCTTCAGAAATCAACTCTCTATCTTTTCATCCATATTCTGAAATGAAAAATATTACACTATTGTAGAACAGTCCTAGCCTCATATATTTCTATCGAGAGCTAACAGTTATTGTGTCATCTCCTTGCAAGATTCCCTGCTCAACCTCTCAGCAAGAGGTCTGGGCATGGCCCAGGGAAGTACTGCACTTTCAGATGTTCAGTCCAGTATCAGCCTCAATCACAGAGGAATGAATTCCCTAATGGAACTCCAGCTTTAAAATAATAGTAACTTAGTGGAGACAGCAAAATAAAAGTATACTTTAAAAAATCCAAACATTAACTTTCAGAGTGGTAGTTTTATTTGTATGCATTCAATAGCACACAGGTTCTTTTATGGAAATATAAACATATCAACAAAGAAAAATCCACACCAGATGTGACCAGTACTCCATTTCAAAGGATTCAAAAGCAGGTCCAAGAAACTTCACGGGAGGCAATGACAGGACAACTTGCTCCCAGAAAAAAGTTTCTGCTTAATTCCCACCAGTGTAATGCTTGGCCAATTTCACAAAACATGAGGACTTATATCCCTTAGAAAAGTAATATACATATTATAGAACAATCTGGTTTTCTTACTTAGAGATTTCTGTACAGAAATATTTACAATATATTGCAAAGATTCCAGTGGCTATGTAATTGCAAATACTTGCTTACAGCCATAAACCCCTGACTTTGTACCTCTCTCTTGTTATGGTAGAGCCGTGGACATTGCCCCTTGTCCCAGCACTGGGGCACCTTGAAACACCTGGGTGTAAATAGCAGCTCACTCTGCACACTTGCACACCATTTGACTGTTTTCGTTTACACAGTTATAGTCAAACAAAATCATTCAACTTATGACTTGCCTTTGTCCTCAGCCCCAGTTTAGGCTCTCCAGAAAACAGGGAAACCAACTCTGCTGCTAAAGCTTCTGTTCAAACTGCAATGGCCCACTTTACCACAGCTTTTCACTAAAGCTGAAAAATCCCACCCTTTTTAAAGCATGTCTTTTATAATCAGATAGTTAAAAAAAAAAAAAAATCCATAAAAACCCTGGAGAACTTGTATTTGTTTTTTATAAAAAGATACGTATTGACTAACATTAGCAAGTTTTTCTCATTTTTAGGAATACATCTGAAAAACCCAGCTGAAGAAGGGAAAAGCCTGTACATGTAACAGTAACAGGAGCTAAATGAAGACCAGAGCTCCCACTATTTGGAAAAAAGCACTGAATTACCCATTCCCAAGATGTATGGGAAAAGAAAGATTGTCATCTACTGTTGTTCTGACATACTGGGAAATGTAAATTATTAACTTCCCCAGAGGTATTATTAAAGGGCATCTATAGATTACTAGGGAAAGATCTTAGACAGGTCCACATCTGAAGTAAATGATACCTGAGAGAGCTTGGAATTCCTATAGAGCTTGAACAAAGACAGAGAAATTTTGCCACATATCAGTGTGGAAAGTCACCCCAACCCCACCAAACTATTTCCAAAGACAAAAAAGGGGATTAAAAAATATTCACAATGGGGCCAGTTCTAATTTCATAACTTCTGCCATAAAACCTTCATCGGTTTTGAGAAAGGCTGATGTTCAGTATTTTCAAGCAAATTAAACATATTCCTTCCTAACATTGAAAACTCATGAGCAATACATCTTTCATCCTAACTTTTGAGAGGTGCTCAACTGAAAGAGCAAAAACAAACAGAAGTTTGAAAATGAAACCAAAAATTTCCTTGGAAACAAAACAAAATAATTCTCTTCTTCTGTGGCAGGGCACTGAATTGCAATGCAAAAGATTTTTCCTGCACTCTGAGCTGTCTACAGTCATCCATATTTTCAAAGAAAAGCAATCCTTAGCTCTGACAACTGTATATAAATACATACGTGGTATGGCACCTTGCGAGTGTGAACAGAAAAGGTATGTCAGGTCATGTTCCTGACTAATAAACCTACACTCATCCCTTAAAAACCTGCACCAAAAGTGCATAAATCTTTTTATATTAGCACCACCTTGGAGTATTCTGAGAATAATCCTTTCATAATAATGTAACAAATGCACATGGAAATT
The DNA here is from genome assembly GCA_035222235.1 of Margarornis squamiger. NCBI lineage: Eukaryota > Metazoa > Chordata > Aves > Passeriformes > Furnariidae > Margarornis > Margarornis squamiger. The sequence goes on from JAWWTY010000106.1 coordinate 95,981,144, forward strand.
TCATTATTTAAGAAAATATCTGACTGTACTCTCCCTCTAAATTATTTTATCTGGAATTGTCATATCGTTATATCGAGAACTTCAGACATGTAGACCTTAGCACGTAACACTAGAAAGAGAAGACAAACACCTTGCAATCCCAGACTGCTGCTGTAATTGAGAACCAACCATCCAGGGGCTGACAAGTACATTTAAAACATATGGAATTGAAACTTGGATGATATTTAGCTGATGTAAACTAAGTCACTCAATGAGCTCTTCAAGGGCAACTCTTCCATATCCACGGTGACACAAAGTTAAATTTTAACCACTGCAGGACCCCCAGGCCAAGTCCTCATTATGCCAGTGGAGCAGCTATCACAGATGGGCATCCATGCAAACGAAAGAGAAACTAGATTTGGCTTTGGGTTTTTCTTTTAGCAGTGTTTTGTGGTTTCTAATGTCCACATAGAAATGCTTTGGTGCAAGATACTTCCTAGCAAGCAATGACGGATTGGGGTGTTTGAGGTACAGCCAGCAAATTCCATGAGTTATTGCAGAGGCCTCATTCACTACACTGATGATCCAAAGTATCAGCTTTTAAAACACGTTTAGCTCAGCCAGCCCAAATGAAGCATTTAACTGGTGATACTGAGTAAGGTGCTGTCTACACTGAGTGTCACAGGCCTGGCCTGGCCATTTCCTGGCCTGGCTGTGCCCTAATACACCTTTTGCCCTGCAGCGCAGGGATGCCGCCTTGCACAGCCCTACTGCAGACCCAAGCTACAGAAGCCTGGGATACAGCTTCCTAATGTGATTCTGTAAGCCACCTGCTCACTCACCCTGCATAAAAGTAAAGGTGTTAAACCACAAGCTGCCAAACCTTCCAATACTTGCAATGTCAGAGCTGGGGACACATTGCATCAAACTGTAGTGTCCTGCAAGGAGAAACAATGCACAACCTTCCCTCAATACCTGTTTTTTGGAATCATGCTCCTGGAAGTATTTTGGGCTATTCTTCCCCAGTGGCTGATCAAGCTGTGTGACAAACTAGCAAGAGCAAACTAGATGGATACAAGGTGCACCAATACTCTCAGAGAAAGAGAGGTTTGGCAGGGATTTAGTTTACAACATTTCTGCCAAATACCCCAGACAAAGCTGCCACAGTTAGTCCTCACCAGCCAAGTAAATGATGTTGAACGATGTCAGGATGAGCTCTGGTCATACAGCCCTGGTAAGAAGAGCCCTTGAACATGCAGGTGGAGCCTGTCTGCAAGGAAATGCCTGACCCAGAGGTCATTGCCACTTCATTCCCACTTTCTTTGCCCACCCCTGTAGAAAAATTCATTGCTGGAAAGAGATGGGTGCACAACACAGACCTTCTGTCACAGCCTGGACTGGTATTCTGAGGCAGTGAGCTGATGTTGAATGTTATTGTGGATGGCAGCTGCTGCCACGCTTCGCTTTTCCAGGGGCTTTTGTTTCCAACTGTCTCCATGGGGCACAGGTCACAATCTCCACTTGTCATCGCAGTCTTGGACACCCTTGGGCTTGACAAGAGTGAGGCTTCATGGGAATAGGGGCAAGAGTAAGAGGCAATAATAAAATACTAAACTTGGACAAAGTAGCCATAACCCAGATGATGGAAGAGTTTCTTCCTGCGTCTGGTTTTGTTCAACTTCCAAGTCAAGAATTCTGAAGAAAGAAGAAAAAAAGTGTCATTTGTTATTTACTACATCAGACAAGCATAAGGTAATACTCGAAACCTATTGGCTATTGCCTACATAGTAATTCCCCTCCCAAGAGATTTCCACTTGAATAATGCCCATCCATTTAAGAAGGATGCTGAATCTCGAGGCTGAGTTATCTTGACTCAGCTCAGGAAGGAGGATGCAGAGTGAGCCCCCCTTCCTTCTTAGAATCAAGCAGGACTGACAGCGAGAGGAGCTGAACTGCAGAGGTGAATCCAGCAGTGTTGCACCACGAAACAGCAATGTCCATCTTGCTGAAGACTTGTTTTCTGAAGCTCACAACTCACACTCAGACTCTGCAATCATCACTGTGATGAAACATGTTAAAGAACCTGATCCTTCAAATAGCTTTTTATTTATATGGTGCTCCAGGTCCCAGAAAGCTCATGAAAAATTAAACAGAGAACATAAAATATGAATGAAATGATCACTGGCCCATAAGAGCCCTGCAGTTCTTGAAAGGTGTTTTATACATAATGAATGTTGGGATTTCAGAAAACAGGTTCCTGCCTCATTGTCCAAAGCAGGTGTAACAATTTTCAAGCCTCTATACAAAACAAGGAACTTCTGAGGATGTGCTTGGGAGAGCCATGAAGAGCACATTGCTCCCCAGTGCAGCACAGGAGTCTCCTGCTAATAATCAGTAAGTAAACTAAACAGAACCAAATACTTGGATACCGCAGAAACACAGATATCCAACTTGATGTTGCATTGTCAAAGAAAGTGTAGGACTGAAGGAAATTTTGATCGGAACTAAAAGATTCATCTTGCAATCACGTGGTGATAAAAAAACTCTACTTACAATCTTCCCAATAAATACAATATGTAACTTATGGCGGTTCTTGATGGCCCTTGCCCTTTATTCTGGGTACCGTGTACAGGTTGTTTTTAGCTGACCTTTCTGAACTTCCTGCTTCTGTGGCCTAAATGATAAGTATGTTCTCAGTTTTCAGAAATTACTCTACTACTGAGATCTGTCAGCTGCAAATCAGTCCTAGTATCCTTAAAATTTGGTTTGTAATAAGGGCCCTATGAATTAGTGCTTCATAGGCTGTCAAAAATGTTGGTGGTGAAGGAAATTGCTGCCAGTGTGAAGTTCTCTCTTGTTCTAAGTATTAAAATTATTGCAGGATGACCATAGACTGATTTGAACAAACCTGATGTTTACTTTATGGAGATCTTTGTACCAACCTGCTAGGCTATGTGCTATGAACTAATATTTTATATTATATGTTAAAAACAAAAAGGCATTGACCAAGCTCATGTGAGGTTACACTGGTTCAGCCCCTGGAAAAGCACTTCCCCCCTTCTGCCTTTGCCTTTACCCTGGTGCAGCACCTTCTCCAAAGAGTGCAAGCTCCCTGGGGTGCTCACCTGCATCTCCTGCCACAACTGCAGCACTGGACATGCTTAGCACTGTGCAAAAGGATGGAGAAAGGGCCAGTTGTTCCCCCTGTGGTCTTCTGGCCCTAGACCCTAAACACAGCAGGGTCATTCAGGAGCAAACAGGCTTTATTTTGTTTGTTTTTCTTGTGTGGTTCATGCTTGCTGAAATCTTCCACCCATCCTCTGTGTTTAGCAAGCTTGGCAGCTGCAAGGAGCTTCACAAAATGACCACCTTCCTCATTTTGTTTTCTCTATCTCCCTGGCCTATTACACAGAAGGATGAATAAGGAGAAATGATTAGCTCAGGAGAGCCCTTTCTTCTCTCTAAGGTAATTTGAGAAAGGATCTGTTACACAACAACATTTCTTTAAGTTGTCAACCAGACACCTGACAAGCATTCTTATCTGCACGGGCTTGAAACATCTGTGTGAAAATGGCTCTCTCCCCTTCTTCCTTCTCTTGCGAAAGAAAATAGGCTTTTGAGAAAAGTTCTATTCTAAACATGAACCAAATTTCACATAATTAAAACCAATTTCAAGGAAAGTAAATGGATTTTTGTATTATATGAATTAAAGGAATCAGGAGTGACAGCCCCACATCCATGTAGGAAAGAGGCTCAAGCACTACAATTCTCTGCATTCATAAGGCCCACATGCTCTATCAACAGCTGTATGTGATGCCCTTCTCACGCACCAATTACGAACTGTCAGAAAATATACATGTAATCCTTCATATCAAGACCCATTCATGCAATTTTTAAATACCACACTAAGCTGTGGTACTTATCCTAAGGGCATTATGTATTGGAAGGAGAAAAACTGCTATGTCCTAGATCAATATTAAATGCTCCATGAATATAGTTCTTTTTCAGGAGATCATATGCAAAATAAACACTGCTTTTATTTAAACCAGGATATAGGCCTTCAGCAGGGCTAAATTTGTTCTGCTTCTGTCTGTGAAGTAATTGATTTCAAAGTCTAGATCCACAGACTTTTGTTACCTTTAGTTTAAACAGTGAAGTATCCCTCTGACCAAGGCAAACCACAGAACCCATTCCCAGCTACCACTGCCAAACCACATGGCAAAACCCACTGGAGAGGAAAACCCAAAGCCTGTGAAATGCTAGGGGGTCACCTGGGACACACTTATGGTCCCAGCAGAAAGCTGTGGAGGAAATAAGATTGCTAGCAGAAGCACTGACCCAGTTTTGCTTTCCTGATACTTGGGGTTCCCTATGTGTAAGCGGAAAGAGAGGGAAGGAAAGCAAGGAGGGGAAAACTGTAGCAGTATAGTATAAATACAGTGTACTCCTAATGACAAGTTTTAGCAGTATAGTATAAATACAGTATACTCCTAATTAGTAATAGTTTCAGTTCAGCCTGTTATCCAAGCAAAGAGTTGAATACTTTTCTAAGTTGTGGTTTTTCTGGCTTTTCTTTTCCCCTAGCATTTAATACAGAAGAAGATAGAGAAAACAAGCTCTTTGCAAAGCAGGAATCTGCAAAGTACAGGCATCCTTCACAGACGCTGACTCTTTAATTGCATGTGGGGGGTCTGATCTAAATCTGGTAAGCTGCAAGCATTAATTTGTTTTTATTTTGGTTTTTGTAACAACATGGATTTCTGCTTTGCAAAAAAGCCATACTTGGAACACACCGTAAAGAAAATTCACTTTCCCTCAGCCCTTCATGACAAGATAATATAAACTAGGGAAAGCCAACTACTCACTAAACAGGAAAGAGAAATACACGAATCGCCAGGGCGAGGCTTTGCACACACCTTGAGTTCACCAGGCTGCAATGCACGCTGAAAGAAGCCATCACGCCAGTTCCTGGATCATCTTGGTATTCTCCCTGGCTTTCTTACACGTGTACAACCACTTGATTATCCGAGCGTTGCGCTCGACCACAGAGGTGCTGCTGGGGACCTGCTCTGTGAGTTCATCCTCCAGCAGCCCCTCGTCCCCGCTGTGCCTCGTGAAGTCGCTCTCGGACGTTGCCACACTGATGCTGCGGATCTTGAAGGAGACATTGTCAGACACCACGGAGAAGTTCTCTCTTCCAAGATCCTCAATGACCTCCTGCTCCAGGCCACAGTATTTGAAAAATGTATCAAACTCAGCAAGGGACTTGGAGTAGCGAGAGCTGATGTCTGACTGGGAGCGATGGAGACCTCTCCTCTTCACCTCCTTGACCTCTTCAGGAGGTATATTCAGTTTTGAGGGTGTCTCAGGAGGTATATTCAGTTTTAAGGGTGTCTCAGGAGGTATATTCAGTTTTAAGGGTGTCTCAGGAAGTATATTCAGTTTTGAGGGTGTCTCATTCTCTTTTGTACATACCCCTGGGCCTTTGGTGCTCACAGGGACAGTTTGCTGCACTGCGTGGTCGCTTGGCTCACGGTCACCATCTTTTCCTGAGACAGCCTCGTTGCTGTCGGCGGCTGCAGAGTCCTCCATGACTCTGGGCAACTCAGGGGAAGCCAACTGCTTCTCCTTTATGGACCCCTGGAAGAATCTCCTCACCAAATTCCCCCGTGAGCTGTCCTGGCTTTGACCTCTCCCAAACTCGCATTTCTGACGGTAAATCACGAGGGAATCCGGCCGCATCTGCCTCTTGTGGGTGCTGCGCCTGGCGATGGGGGGGCCGTGCTGCAGGGGGGCGCGGCAGGAGTGCGCCGCCTTGGCCAGCTCCAGGGGCTTCGAGCCCTTCCCTCTGCCCAAGTCCCTGCTGACTGCTTTGCTCTCCACCGAGCAGGTCTCGCTGCTGCTCTCCGAGGCTGAGCTGAGCGAGATGACGGGCTCCTGCCTGGTGCTGATGACCTGCTGGCTCTTCACGTACTTGGCCTTATCGGCGGCCAGTCTCTCCACGGCACTTTTCCTGCCCGGGTTGCCGGCCTCCATCTGCCTGCGGAGGTACTCGGGCCCCTTGTTGAGGAGCCGCAGGGGGAGGGAGGAGTGCAGGTCGGAGACGGCGTGCATTCCCACGGCCCGGGAGAGTTCAGCTGGCATAGCAGTTTCAGGGACGCGGATCCTGCTTCCAGTCCCGGGAGGGAAGAAAATAATAATAATAGTAAAAAAAAGGGACAAAGACACAGCAAGCGGTGGGGAGCAGCCGGTGCGCGGCGGCGGCGGCTGCCAGGGCCGAGCTCCGCGCTCCGCCGCGCCGTCGGGGCGCCGCTGCCCCGTCCGCGCCTCCCGCCCGCCCCGCCGGCCGGGCACAGCCAATCCCGGCCGGGAGGAAGGCAGGGAAGAGCGAGGGAGCCGCCCTGGTGGGGGCAGCGGCCCGGCCCCCGCCACCGCCCGCGGCACGGGGGCGGCCGGAGCCCCGAGGGCACGGCACTGCGGTGGGCGCGGGGTGCCCGCCCCGACGCCGGGGCGCTCTGGGGGTTTGCGGCCATCAGGAGCATCCTCTCCCGGGCCGCCTCCGGGGCACGGGGCGCTGCCTTAGGGCCTGACCCGGGAGACCCCAGCGCAACTTCCCGTGGGGAAGCAACACCTCGCACCGCTCCCTTCGCGGCCCTGACACGTCTCAGTGTCCCCCACGCCGCCGGTGTCGCTGCCCGGCCGTGCCGGGTGCTGAGCTCAAAGGCATTCTTACCATTGGAATGGTTTGGCAAGGACGGGGCTCGGGCTTCCAGTGCATAGAGGCGGAGCAGGGTCCGGGCACGGCGGGTGGGCAGCACAGTTGTGCCTCCAGCTGTGCCTCCAGCTGTGCTAGCAGCATCCTGTCCTTCCCGGGTCATCGGCAGCAGCAGGGAGACATTTGTCCCTGGCCCACAGCTGTGCTGCCGCTGTGCACATGTAAAGTGCTGTAGAATGGCATAAATCTGAATTGCGTGTTATAAATCTTTGCCCGTCAGAAAGAGGGCAGATTTGAAAGAGGACAGAATTCCCATCCGGGGCTGGCAATTCTGAAGAGGCAGGACAGAGCCATTGGCTGTAATGTAAACACCTGAAGATTAGACATATAAGTCATAGATAACCACCTGGGGCAGTCCAACTCTAACTCATGATGACATGTGACATGTCCCTCCTCTGAGGTCAATAATAGATAATTTTTCTTCTTACATAAGAAGCAAAAGTCAGTTTGTAAGGTTTTTCAGGTATATTTTTTGTTGTTTCAGTTTGGTTTGGTTTTAGTTTGCCTGTTACCTCTGGAGGATTCTAATATCAGAATGCTTTTTTGGTGATTGATTCATACTTGATCTTTACAATTACTAAACTGTAGCAAACAGGTTTACAAAGAGAGACATGAGCTATGGGCCTTCCTGTCCTCATTATGAAGTTTCAGGGTATACCACTTTTCTACCAGCAAGGTTCTCACTGTGATAAGGGAAGGGTTAAGAGCAATCCAGGAGTTAGAGTTTGGGCTAGCTCTTCAGCAAAGACCTTAGAAACACAGAAAACAGAGATATTCTCTTGTCAACATGGTTCTACACCTGGTTTTCCCCTTAATTTTACATTATCTTTTTTCCTAGACATGTAGGTCTGAACTCCAAAAGCTCCATAACACAGCGAGCCTGTTCACAGCAAGGATCCCAGACATGATGCTTGCCTGAATCAGGACTGAAACTGATGTCATATACTTTGAGATCACTTAGAGTGAAATTCTTGGGATTATGTAGAATAGGTGTATTTTTTGAGAAAGAGCCTTTTTTTTTTTCTTCTGCAGGTATACAAGTAGAGCTGGTTCACATAATGACTTGCCTAAAAAGTAGTATTCTCAAAAACTGAGAGATAATAATAAAAGTTTAAGCACAGTTAATCACCAGGGAGTACTTTCCTGTTAAAGCAGTCCATAACACAGATGTGTAAGAGTATAGTTAATATCATTACATATTTAAATGCTTCATAGGATGCTGGGTATATAGAGAAGACTAGTGTCTTCTGACGATGAATCTGAGCGATAAACTGATAGATGTGATGAGTTTAGTAATGAGATTAAAGTTTCATTCCCATATTGACAAATCTGTCATAATTTTTTGCTTCAGCCTTTTACTTGGAGCACTGCATGATGTAACACATATTCACATTCCCCCGTGAATTTTAATTTGTTTGTTCCAATGTCTCATGCCTTGTATCTCTGAGCTTTAAGAACTTAAAAAAAAAATCATTTGTTTGCATTTATTTGAAATAATGAGAAAAATGAATACACATGATTATCAGTAAGAGTTGTCTTATTAAACAACTCCAATTAATTTCTTTATCAAAGCTGTTTATTCACTCCTTGCCAGATGGAAAAGCCACTAGCTAAAGCAGATATTATATAGATTTTCTCAGTGGACAATAAATTTGTGTTTAGAGTTGATATACAAAAACAATTGAAAATATTGTTTTGGATGAAAATAAGTTTAAAACATTAAAAGGAATTGAGACATTTTCCTTTCTGTTAAAATGTCCTTGGTTTTGAATATATGCCTGAAAGACAAACCTGGACACTTTTGTTAGAACAATTCCTATTTTCAGTCTGTTTCATCCTCTTCTCAATGACAAAGGAAGATGCGAGTTTTGATTTGCCACAAAGTGCACGTCACAGGAAATTTCTCATGAAAAATTGCAAGAGCAGTTTTCAACTGCCTTTCCTGATATATGAGATGCTTTTCCCTGAGAATCCTGGGTGATGACAACAATATTTAAAGTGGGAGAAGAGTTTCTCCAGGGTCAGGAAACACTGTGAGCAACAAAATTTTATAACCCTGTCTCCTTTAATAAGGTACACCAATATAGCAGCTGCTCATTTATGTGATACTTTAAATATATTTAGGTCATGTATTTTAAAACTTAAATTCATTTCAGTTTAAAATATGATTTTATGATTTGAAATATTTATATTTCTATCTCTTGGAATTAGCTCTTATATTTATGGATATACTCTTACAATGTCCAATGAAGAGAGAGGCACTGCATTTCTTCTTTCTGGAAAGCAGAGAGAAAGAGAGTGTATTTTGAGAGCCCCAAGCAAACCACCTTTGCCCCTGTCCCAGCTCAGGCTTGTAGATAATAAAATGGAAATAAAAATGGGTTCAGCAGCACCAATCCCTCAGCCTGTCCACTGTCATCAGTCTCTCTCTGGCATCAATGCATTAGGCAAAGGTAAGAGAAGCAAGTCCTGCACACACTAAGCCTTAGATAGCACCATGGATTTTCACAAGAAAGGGAGTTTTTCAAAATGCCTTTGAGTCAGCTGGCATTTAAAGTTATCACTAAAGAAAGCACAGCTGAATTTTAGGCGGGGTAAGGCAAACCATTTCTTACTCTGTTTGCATTAATAAGAGATGTGTTTGGGGCACATTTTCCTTCAGCTGGCGACTGGAAAGTCAGTAACTGAGAGTTGCTGCAATGAGACTGTAGGCAAAAAGTACAATGTGTGCAAAGCTTGGGTCATTGCTGTCATTGCTCCAACCCATTGCCAATGTCAGTGACACTCCTTTGGTTTATAGTGGTCAAAGGGCAAAAATGAAGCAGTGGCAGTGGGAGGTAAAGGCAAAGAGGAGAGAGAAGGGAGAGCTCAAGCTCTAACAGAAGTGGGATGCTCCCATTTTGGAGACCATCATAACAGCTGTGTCCCAGGACTGAGGTTTCTCTCTGCCAGCAGCATTCAGTGACAGGCGCAGGTGTTTCAGCCCAGATCAGAGGGTGCTTCGCTCCTGCTGTGACACACTGAGTGGTGCCACTGGGTGTCCTGTTTGCTGCATTCTGATGATGTAAAGCAGCCACAACGCGGAAGTGAACAGTTTCCAAACAACTGCCTCCAGTGGGGAAATTTCAGGCCCTTTGGCATGAAATCAGTGAGAGTCCCAATTCACTCTCAGATTCACACACTAGAAGATGTAGGCATGCCTGTACATCTTCAGGCGGAATTTTAAAACTCTGGGCCTGAGCACCGCACAGCAGAGGCAGACCCACGTCACTTCTGTGTCCTCTTTTAGGCTCTCCCACCACTGCCAGATTGCTTAGCAGCCTTTCCCACCCTTGTAATTTTGGACTGTTTGCTTCATTAAACAACTTGGCATCTTAGTCAGAAAACATCTTCCTCCTAAAATCAATCCAGCTTGTTCACAATTGTCATTAGTGGTCTTTATGTTGTAGTAAATTTTGGAAACCCCAGGTGTACCACTTTCCAGATTGAACAACCATCATGGATCTCAACAGGACTGGGTAATTTACGTCACAATGATTCATGGCAACATATGGGGAGCCTTATTAGAACAAAGAGCAGAAGAAAAGTGATGAAATAACACAGTGAGAGTAAGAGATGAAAGGGACAACAAATACAACATGCATTACACCAGGCAGTGACAACAGGGAAAAGTGCAAGCCACAGCATGTTCCCTTCCCCTTTTATGCCTTTTTTCTGCTCTAGTACATCTGAGCCTACTAATTCCTTTTTTTTCATACATCTCTGACATACCTAATGTAAAAAAATAAAAAATCCAACCCAAGTTTGATACCTAACGTATTTAAGTGTGTGTTAAAATGTTGCAGTTCAATATTTTGATTTAAAAACATTTATCTATTTTTCAGGTACTCTGAGGGATCAAATTCATTGAGTAGTGTATAAAAGAAGGGGAAGAGCCAGAGTTTTCACAGTAAAATACAGCTATGATGCTCTAGAGGAAATAAGTAAGTTAACTCCCAGAACAACTCTGCTTGATCCTGAAAGGGATTCTTTGAATTTTGAATTGAAATCCTTTAGGAATGAATGCATGCTATATGTGTTAAAAATAAACTTCACACTCAGTAAAATGTTCTTGCTGTTGCTTCTGTTGTGAATGAGTTGGATAAATGTTCCCACAGTCGTAGCTTGCAGTTGTAAAATTGCCTCCCTCAACTGTTGCAAAACCCTTTACAAATCAACTAAGTTCATACAGTCATTTCACCCAACACAGGGATGGGTCAGAGCAATTCTTAAGTACTCTATACTTCCCAACACTGTAATTATAATTTGGGTGCTGTAGTTCATTGTCACTCAGGTTCTGTTGCTGAAAACATTTTTATTCTGCTTGTCTAATTAGAAATTTACTGAAGGTAGTGGACAGGATGTTATTTCTATAACCTAGTATTCATGCACTTAGGAGGTGCATGTATTTTTAGTTAATCTTGAAAAGTGGAAGAATTTAAACAAGGAAGGTTGAAAAAGTCTCACCTTTAGTCCTGGTCAAGGTATTCACTGGAGACATCCATTTAAATCACAATAGGGTATCTAAAAACTTCAGCTCTTCTACCATGCATGCTGTTATAAGCTCTTTCAGTCTCATTTTCAATGATACAGACTCAAATTTAGAAATCAAACTACAGGATAATATTCATATTTGAAAATCCTAGTGATACATACCAACTGAACAACATTCAAAGCAGTCTTCAGACATTTGAATGCCCTACCAGCTTATGGAGGTGTTGCCTCACACAGACACTGACTGCTGAAAATCCCATTCCCTATTGATCTTATCCATTTTCTGTAGAGAATATTAAATGTTTTATAACAAGTGGTGAGTCAGTCACTAAATCCACAATGGTTATATTAAGGCAAAAATTTTGACACATTTTCCTTGAGAGAATGGTCATAGGAGTTTTGGCACTGCAGCCTTTCCCACCAGAGCTGAGCATAGTTCTGCTTCCTTGTGCTGGTGGGAGAGACCCATAAACATCATAGTGATCTCTGAGAAGACAGCAGACATGCTCTACATTTTCAGTATCTCCAGCAGTATTTTGAGCTGTGCAGCTTCTCATAATCTGGATGATTGCAAGGAAGGTGGCAATAAACACAAAAAATCACTGCCCATCATGGAGCTCCTTTTAAATATAATAAATTTTTCAAACATTATGTATGATCAACACAGCTCCTAATGTTTAAAAAATCCATCTGTCAGTCAAACACCAGAACACTGTAAATATCACCCAATGAGCACAGTACCAGAACCTGGAATGTACAGATATGTGTAACATACAAAGTCTGTCGTCTTCTGACTAAGGTTTTAGTAACAAATTGAATGAGTTCTTGATGCTTCCTCCTTAAGGCTTTCTTGTAGTCTGACTGACGATTCAGCTATCCATCACTCAATTTTTCTTATCAGTGGTTGCAAATTTTAGCCTCTTTGTTTATGAAACCTGTGAAGAATCTGACCAAAGACAATGTTTTATCTGTACGTCCTTTATATTAATTTAGGGCTAGAAGAGCTCTTTCATGGTCTCTCTAGCAGAGTTACTAATGAATGAAGTCTGCGTTTTACCTTTCTACAGAAGGAGCCAGCACTTCTCACTGCTGGGATACCTTGGGGTTTTCTAGGATTTTGCAGAGCTTAGAATCTTTCCCATTTCCCTTAGCACGCAGATTTGTAGTTTAGTTCTTGATGGACCTCTGATAGTTAAGGGAGGCTGCTGGAGTATAGGCTGTCTAAGGATTCCAAAGGGTGATTGGTTGTTACTTTTTAGGCACAAGAAATATGCAAATCTAGGAAAACTGGTAAATATGCTTGTATGTATTACTGCAGGTTGTTTGCTTCCCTCTTCTAGGTATTTTCAGGTCTCCTTTGGTTTGCTGATGCAAGAGCTCCTTTCAGAGTTTAGATGGGAAAATGGACTAATTTATCAAGGCAATTCCCCTGCCAAGGACAAATCTTTAATAGTCATCAGTCACTATACCTCTGAAGGTGTGGTGGTTTATCCTGTCACTTTCTTAAGGTCTTTTGTACAGTTCAGGCATGAAAGGCAAATACCTTCCAAGCTTAAACGGGAGCCTGCATTATGCCCTGTACGTATGTACTGAGGAAATAGGTCGGCTATGCTTCCTTTGCCTGACTTTAGGACTTAACATAGGCTATTGGCTATTGCCAACTATTTTATTTGGATAACAAGTGAGTTAAATAGCATAGATGTGGTCAAATCATGTCTGATTTAGTATTGAGGCCAGGGAATAAATCTGAGCTTATAGATGCAATTCTGATTCCTCAGGATAAATTTAATTAATTGTCTGTTTGACCTTCTCTAGATATTCACCATGGCATGCAACAATTCTATGCATATGTTTATTCTGAGTTGGACTGAGACCATTTGATAATTTTCAGCTTTGGTTCAGGGAGATGAATAAGTTTCTGTTACACTACAGAGTTCTGTTTTAACTAAGCTGAGTAACACCTGTGTTGTAAGTGGGTTCTCTGACACAGTTGTTTACATGGGGAAATCGGACCTTGTCCTGAGTGCTTCTAAATTCACCCCAATACCACCTGAGCTCCACATAGCAGCAAAAGAGCATTCACAATACTCTTGAGATGACCTGATTACTAATTCTTGATTTACATTAATTTATCTTGAAAATTATAACAGATTTCTTCTAATCTGATTGACTCTGAAGGTTAAATAACTTCTTGGATAAAGAAAGTAAAATAGCTTAGCTGTTCTGTATAATTATACCAATTCCAAAGCTATACAAAACAAATAAACATAAGCCCCAGTATTCAAGCCTCATTAGGTTTATGTTGCAATAGCTGCATTAAACAAAATTACAGATTCAGTAAGATCTTATCATGGTGGTGTTGCAGCAGCTGCTCTGGACATGATCGCACAGTTATTCTTACTGCAGAGCTTTTCTGGGAAACAACAGCTCAGACTTCTTGCATGAACAGCTCCACCCCTGCCCTGCAAACATTAACTCAGGTGCTAACAAGATGCTCAACCTCAGCTGAGAAATGACCAAAAAAGAGCTGCAAGTGTTTATGATTTTAATCATTTATTCCATATGACTATTCAGTGTCCAAACAGGATTTTACCTGTCAGAAAATAGTCTTCTATCTATTTCTTGTTATTGTCCATCTTTGCAAGTACAGCTGGTACAGGAACCTTATTTATGGCACCCTCTCTATAAACCAATCTGTATGTTTAAGGCTTTCTAAGATATCTTTTATAGAGAAAAACAAAAAGGGGAATGTTTTCTGGATTTCTAAAGTAGATGTGCAAGGTCATTGGGTTTTTACTAGAGCCTGAGTTGCGTGGTGGTGAGCTAAACCAAGGGATGGATTTTGACCTGATAGATGTGAGGGGGCCAGGGAGGGAAGGCGAGTATTAGTCCCCTTGTTCCCATACTGGCTCTGCTTTGAAGCCTCCAGTCACATTTTTCTGGGAAGGCAAGTCCCCTGGGTGCTGCTCAGAGACATTCCACTCGCAGAGCCATTCTGAAGGAATGCACAGACAAGACTTTCCCAGGTCTGGCTCCTTCTGCCCTCCCTCTCTTGCACCCTGCACTCCCAGGCAGGCACCATTTGGTCTCCACCACAGATACTTCAGACTGGACAATACATGACCCTCACTTTTCAGACGTTTTGGACAAAATGACCCCTTCCCCACTCACACCTGTGGTAATTATGTCTCGGGAGTAACACAGGTGTTCGGAGCAGAGGGGTGTGTGGTGACTGTGAATTGGCTCTACATGTACTGTGGGTGCAGTGGTCTGCTTTCACTCTCTGGTGCCCTTCTCCACCATGGGCATTGGGGTCAGCCCCAGGACCTGAGGGATTTGACAGTGTGGATATAGCTCATAAGCATGCTTCAGTTCAGAGAGGGATATAAGTGGAGTCAGCACAGATCATAGGATTGGAGGGAAATTCATGTTGAAAGCAACTTCAGGAGGCGTCTAGTCCAACCTTCCACTCCAAGCAGGGTCAGCTGTAAGACCAGAGCAAGTTATGGCATAGACCTAAAAACAGCGTTGTGAGAAAGGATTATCCTGCAGAACAAGAGGCATAAGGCAAAAAAATTAATAGTTAATAATTTGTCATTCTCAAACAACTATTTCATTTCCATTTTTACCATGATCCATTTGTTTAAGTTTTCTATATAGACTTTAGGTTTCTGTTTGTGTATTAAACTGGCTGGTAAATTACCTAGAGCATCTTTAGGCATAAAATAAAGAAATGCTAACAATATTAAAAACAACTGACATACAAAGAAATGGGATACTATTTATTTACAGTCTAAAGTAATTATTTATCCCTACTGAAAGTCAGTCTTCACTGAAGAGAAAAATAACTTCAGTTTCTTTTCCTTTGGCTTTAAATAGAAAGTTTCTATTATTTTAGTACCAGCTGAACTTAGAGGGAGACCTATAATATAGGCCTAATATAACTAATTTCTTGTTATTAAAAGTTAAAGAGTAACTCCAGATAGTAATTTCAAAAGCACTTTAAATTTCTCCTTAGAAAATTACCTCCGTTAGCCCATTTGCTAACCAGTGCCCCCTCCCCCAGAAAATCCTCCCCCCTAACAAGATTTTAAAATATTTTAATGATTAGACTGGATTTTTTTCCCTTTCACATCACAAGAAAATATTTAATTATTCTATTGACATGTTCAGGATCTGTGTTCAACATCTTATGAAAGTGAATTAAAAAAGAATACACAAACTCAAGTAATGCAGTATGTTGTAGAATGAAAGATAGTTGAAATATCTGATCCTTTGTTTTAAGACTGGTACTAAATAATGAATGAACAGATAATCTGGTAATCCAGATTATGATTCTGGATTACCAGGAAAAACAATATTTCTAAAAAGCCATAATTACTACGGTTTCTGGTCTGGGGTTTTGTGCAGTGTGTATGTGTGGTTCTCCCAATGACCCCAAGTAGAGAGCAAATTTGATCCATCCAATTTTGTAGCATTGAGCATTCAGCCCAGACTGAAGAGCCCCTTCCTGGGAGCGCAAGGCAGTGTGCAGCCAGGCACGCACAGCGTGAGCCTCCTCTTGAGCCTCTGTGCACCATCGGCACTCAGCACCTTGCATGGTCAGCCCTGACACGTGGTGAGGGGAGATGGGACAGAGCTTGGATTAGCACTCTCTCTTGTCCTGAGCAAAACTCGTCTGAGGCTGGAAGGGCAGGGTCTGGTTGTTGCAGATATTTTACAGAATGGGGGAAGCTCTCTGGGGAGATGAGTGTGTACCCAGCAGAGCTCCTCCAAATCCAGCACTGGCTCTGGATTCATGTGCTTCCTTGGGGTGCTTCAAACTGCCCTTGATCTGATTTCAGCAGAGCCAACATTTGCTGAACCATTTGTGAATCACTTGATGCTTGCACAGACTTGTTGAGAAACCAAAGTCATCTGCCAGACCACAATGTTCCTGGCTTTTCTTTCCTTCCTTCTTGACACGCTGCTTCAGCCAACTGAAATTACATGAGCATGGCAGGGTGAAGAGAGGCTATAGATGGTGAAAAATAATTGTGTCCTCATAGGTTTCCGTGCAAAAAAGACCTTCTGAGTATAAACTATAAACAACTCCAGTCTCCACTGGCTTCAGTCAGAGATAAGGACATGAAGCATCAGGCAAGTTTGTTTGCTCAGAGATACAATCACTCAAGAAATAAAAGTAACGTGCATCCTGTGAAGTTAGCAGACAATATCAGTGCTCACTGAACTTTTACAAAGGCTTTTGAATGGAGATGAATACTGTAAAGAGCTTAACTTATCAGTTAACTAAGTATAATATTTTATTTTTAAATAATTTCAGGTAAAAAAAAATATAATCTATTAGTTATTTAACCTTTTTAGAAGCTTTAAAGTACTGTAGACAAAATATGCACACATTAGATTACTATTGCCTTACTTGAGAGATTTATTTTTGTTCATACTGTGTAGGCCTTCCTAACACTGAATATATAAATGGATATGACATATCCAAGTGTCAGGTTGTGCCTTTAAGCTTCAGTGTCCGTGCTTTGCCTTTTATGCTTCTATACTGTTCTTTGAAGAGACTGACGTTATGCACTGGTCACTATGTTGCCCTGTTATCTTTTAATGGATTTTAGGGATCGAAGAGGGATGATCAGCAAGGATGTCAGCTGGCAAAATCAACTTCCAATTCCAATCTGCTCAACAGAGCAAGGAAAAGAGAAAAAAAAAAGGCACAAAAATCTTTCCTTTTCCAGGCAAAGAATATGACTAATAGGCAATGTTTTTAATGAACACTCAAATAATTTTACACATTATTTGAAGTGGTGGCAACTCCAAATCCTTCTGGTAGCAGAGCTGTTACCTAGTGTGGGTCTTGTGTTTCTATCTGGTGAATAAAAATACAGCACTACGGCAGCTCACATCTTGGAGGCCACCACGCAAAGGCTGTGGTCCCCATCTGTCCCATGCACCTTCCCAATGGGGCTTACCACCTTCCCAAGTCAGCACTGGTGTCTGCAGTGAAGAATGCATCTTCCTCCACATCAATATGAATTTTCCTTCCATGTGAAACCATACGGCCACTTACATGAACTGCATTTGTCCTGCTTGGTGCTGAGTGTCTAATTTACAGACCTGAAGCCTGGCCACACAGTATCAAGTTCTCTGTGGCTTAGCATGAGAAATGATGGCAAAGCACATGGAAATGAGGACCATGTTCGCTAGTACAACAACAGCAAGGTTTTGCTTTCTTTGACAGTAAGACACAGTTGAATTGCTCAGTTGAGCTCTGTGTGGCTTGAGGTAAGGAGTATTAGATTACTGGCAAAGTCATTGGACTAAAATTTTGTGCTGGAAATGGCTGAAATGCATTTACTGACATAATGTGGTTGGTATTTTATTTTATCTCAGAGCACACAAGGCCCACTGTCCATCTTTTCCACTCCCTTCTTCCTCTCAGCTCTGCACCTCTGTTATCACTCTCCCTCTCTTCCCACTGCTGCTCCCTCACTGCTGTCTTTGGCCAAACATTCAGCAGCCTGCAGGGGAGGTGGCCTCCCTCATCACGCTTGTGCTAATTGGGGCCTGAGGAGAGGCATTTGCTTTCCCCTCTGTGCTGATGGCTCCCCAGCTGGGGCCCTGGCTGGCTCTCCCCTTTCCGTGTCTCTCGGCTGTTCCAGAAGGAGAGCAGATGCTCCCTGCTTCCCCACAGAGAACAGCTGGCTGCTATCCCTGCCATGTCACGGACCGCCTTGTGCTTCATGCCGCTCAGCCAGGACACTTGGAGTCCTCCACCACCATCCTGCTCTGCAGGAAGAGTGCCGTGCTTCAACAGAAATCATCGTTTTCTCTCTCACATAAGAAAAATAACTGGTTGTGTCCTGGTCTCGGTGTTTAAAAGAGGAACCCCTCCAAGGACAGATAGAATCTCTACTGAAAAATACTCACAGATTGGTGAAAATATTGCTGTGAAAATGGCTTAATTTTTAAATAGTAACGTAGAATTTAGAAAGAGCAATATCTGATGGCTAAGGGCAAGGCATGGCCACGCACACAAAGCTCTTCTTACAGGGGTGTTTCTATTGGTGTTTCTATACCAATTATTATGCAGTTCAGGCATGAGTTTTTCAACTAAATCTCCCAATAATCTCCTTTTGCTGCACTTTGATTTGTACTTTATCATCACCTCAGATTTCCTAAACTGGACCATATTTGGTAGAAGTGCACCAGAGCACCCTGCATCCCAGTTACTGACAGGCAGTCAGTGGGAACTGGTCCAGCCTGGGTGTCAGGTCAGTGGATGTGCTTCCCTCGGGCTGTGCTGTCTGCTGACCTCACCCATGTGCGCCCCAGAGCAACCAGTTCTGGCCTCACTTTCCCCACGATGGTAACAAGGAACTGACCTCCAGCCTCTCATTTCAGGTGGCCTGACAGAGCTTATCCCCCTTCCCCTGGCTGTGTACACATGTGTTTATGTGTGTACACTGTGCTGGAGGGAGGGCATCCTCAGAGCCTTTTCAGAGACTGCAGCAGCATCATTCCTGTTCTGCTGCTGGAAGCAGGGTGCTGCCAGGGGCTTCACACTCAGTACAGCTGCAATCCAGTTCATCCTCCGGGTGGTTACTTCACTCCTGTTGATTAGGTCATTCACTCCTGGGAACAGATCTAGTTTAAAAACAAGATATGGGAAATTTTGACTTCATTATAAGAAGTCACTGAGGTTTTGTTTTGCTTGTAAGCAGAGAAATGCTAAGTTGGTGGTCTTTAGCCTTCAGTGCACTGTTTGTGGAGCAGGTTGTGGCCATTTGGTCTGTGGTCCCTGAGGACACACACAGAGACCCTGACAACTTCACTTTAAATAGGGCCTGATGTCAGCTTTCTCGAAAGCCAGAAGAAACAATGAGTTTTTGTAAAGTACAAGGTCTCCCAAACATGTGGGTTGGAAAGGAATAATGGTGAAAGAAAACTGTTGTCACTTGACTGGTTTAAATCTTAAAATATTGCAATTTGGTTTAATCGTTTTATCACTTAACTGTATCAAAAAAGCTGAGCTTAGTAGAAGGCTCTGAGCACTTTTTGAACAATACTTCCTTTGAGCTATTTATCCATGTAGTGCTCTGCTGGAATGCAACCAGAAGAAATAGTATCTGATGGGCTTCTGCAAAGCCCACTTAAGGTATATTATGTTGTCAAGGCAGATCTGTAAACTAGCTCCTTCTGATCAAGGGTTGTGCGTTTGATCTTAAATCTTCAAAACTTGGCATATAGCTGAGGTGAGAAACCACCATTTAGTCTTTGTCCACATCTCTAGTGCGCTGCAGTGAGCCTTCTGACTGGGAGAGTTTGGAATCCTACATTTTAAATAATCTATTATGTATTCAGATACACTGACTCTATGTCTGGATTTGTGTCACCTAATGGTACTGGTGGGGTTCAGCAAAGGACAAAATGTTGTGTTCCCATGTAGGTGCCATGAATCTAAACTGCACCCATGGTCAATGGAGGTCTAGTCAACGCAATCCCTAGGCAATCTTGTACATCACCCTAAAGCCCACCTAAGTTCAGATGCTGCACCATTTGACTGCCTGAGGGTCAACCCATAGGATTTCCAGCTGCTGCTCTGGAAGGAAATTGGTGCACTATAGGATATGTCCCATATTTGATGGCTCCATGAGGCTACTTTATACATCTTGTTGTGACTCAAATGACACCAGATGTCTATGGTTAGGGTACTCAGTCCCCATGTAGCATCAACACTGCAGACTTCTGTATTTGTACTAATCCTTCTGGGTTGTTCCCCTCTGCTCCTCTGTTGCTTGCTGGTGACATCTGTTTTATTACAAGATGAAGTGTATCTTGTAATACCTCTTTTACTGCATCAGGACTGCTCAGGTGGTGGGCTTCTGTGTTAACAATGTTGGGGGCAGCTTTTCCTGGGAATATGCATGCTCTAGGAGGGAGAAGCCCATAGAGGGTAATGCTCCATATAGTCCAGGTGTCGTGTGGAAAAGGTTCTCCAGTCACACCCTGCTCGCACACCACTGCTCCTTGTCACCTGACTACACTTCACCCTTCAGTCAGGACTTCTGGCAGTTTCGTAGTATGTCCTTGGCTGATACTGTGCCAAAGTTCACACAGGGTGTGGCACAGGCAGGGCTGGCACACTCCTGCTCTATGTTTGTTTAAGAAAGAGTTCAGGGAAAATAAGTTTCAGCATAACGGATCACACTTTTTTCTTAGGAACACCAAGAAGACACTTCATTCATTGTCTGTATCACAAAAATGAAGGGGATAGAGGGCTTTAATAAAACCTTTCTTCACAACCAATCGATCCACAGCCAACTGTCTTGCAGATGTGAAAAGGATTTGAGACATTTGTTCTTTCTCTTCCTGTCAGTGGATCTAAGAGAGCAATTGTGCACCTGTGCCTTGGTTTGTGGCAGGCTCAGAAGAATCAGAATCTTGGTGTTTATTCTTGCTATATTTTTAGATAATGTTGACCTGGTAGTGTGTGTGAGACTCTCTTCTGTCTATTATGTCTCCATTGCCAAGGCTTTAATTTCTGTGTCTGCTGAAAGGCTTTTTTTCCATCTGCTTACTCAGTTTCTTCATGAGACAGGTTGAAGAGAAGAAACCACCTTGGATGCAGCAGGGCTGCTCATGCAGTGAGCAATGTTTTGCCCTTTTTGTTTTGCTCATACATCTAATCGGGCTCAGCTCTTTAATACAAGGGTAGATTGCAGCTGCCTGAGTAGACTAAGTGCATGTACAGTCAATGATTATTTTACATTAGGTCTTAAGCTCAGCCTTATGTCTCCAGGCTAATGTGCTTCCTCATACTACTAAAACTCTTTCAGAAGTCCATATCATAAAGGCCACAAAGTCTTGTATGTTATGCAAAATGCATTACATCTTGCTTCCTTGAGCTAACATTTTCTGTTTCCATCTTCACGATTTCTCCCTATATATTTTGTTCATCCTGAAAATTGTACCTTTTAACAACAAACAAATAAACAACAAAAATACAAAACCACAATCAAACAAAAAATAGCTGATGCCTTATGTTTGGCTATTTGTTTAACAAAGTTTTATAATGATGTGCTAATAGTCCCAAAGTGCTTTCAGTATAGTGTGTTGGGGTTTTTCCCCCTGCTGTTCCATTTTCAGCTATTCATAGTTCTTTGAATTTAGGTCTGCTATCTGAGAAAATCCTGTGGCAAACGGGATCTTTAGATGGTAAAAAGCAGAGGTAATTATTGTCTTTAAAGATATTCTGAGTGAGTATACACTATAAGAAAGTAAAGAAGAGTGCCAGGAGCTGTCAGTTTTCTAATCATGGTTTATTTGGTCTGGGTTATTAATGACATTCTCTGTATAGTTAATTGCTCACTTTTCCTTAGCTGAAGCCTAACTAGAAGATAAGAACACCAAGACTCCATTTCTTCTTTTTCTCACATATAGGAACAATATGTACCTTTAAAAAGGGTGCAGACACATACAAATTAGATCACGACGTCAGAAATTGAAGGAGATTTTCTTGTTTCTCCTCAAATATGCTGAAAAATTGTTGTATAGTATTGCACATAAGTAAGTTGCATGAAGAGCACCATGTTTTCTCAGCCAAATTCATAGGCAAAGTATATAATGGTATAAGTTACATATAGGTGACCTGTTGTGTGAAAGTAGGAGGCTTAATTTAATGCACACAGAAGAATGATGGCTTGTAAAAGATGCAGGAGATGAAAATGGGTGTAATAAAATCATATGAAAAATCCAAGTAGCCCAGTATTCTCCCACTGGTAGGGTCCCATAATGGATGCTAAGCACAAGCAGGAAACTGGCTCAGGAATGCTGCCATGCATCTGTCTCCCTCTGGTATAAGCCTACTTGTTTTCCTTAAGTTATAGTCTGTCCACGTTGTGCTTCTCTTTAACTGGCTCATCCTGTGCTAACCATGCAGCTTTTTTCAAATTAAGCTTTTTAAATTAAATTCTAAATTAATTTTTTTAAAATTAAATTTTCAGATATTCTCCCAGATGCACTCATGAGCAAAATTAAAATAAGAGTAGGGAAAATCCCACTGTAAGCACAGATGAGAAATGCATGTGATAACATCAAAGACAGGTTTTAGGAAAAGTCTCAAAGAATGGCCACAAAGATTGCAGAAGGCAAGGTTTTCATGCAGTGGAGCACAAGATGGCAGGGGTTTGACATTAACATACAACTCCACCATAATCTGACACTTATGATGTGATCTTTTAGCTTGGGCATTTAGTGAAATATGTATTAGTAGAGCATGAAATTTCTATGGCATGAGTGACATCTGTGTTTACTGGCTGTTTTTTATTGCTAACACTTTTGAGTCTGTAGTATCCTTAATTAACCCTACATGTTTTTTTAGGATGTGACTGAGTAAGGGACAGAGTGGTTGCTGTAGAAGTTTACAAACAATAAGAAAGGAGCAACACCGGAAAATAACAACCTAGCTACTGTTTATTTCATATAGCTGCTAATAATACATATTAGAAAATATCAATGTGTTACTTCTGCAAAGACAACAGGGTCATAAAAGTGGAATGATTATATAAAACCGAAAATAATTTTGTGAATTATAAATGGAACAATAACAGTATCTAACAGATACCATCATTTTAATCTTTCAACTTTCAAAATGCCTACAATAGTGAATTTCTACATGACTTAGATGAAAAGCTAGCTTTGGTAACTGAAACTATATTTACATGGCATACAGTAGATCTGGCAAAAGGTGTGTGACAACAAAAGGTACCACTGCATCTTACTCTGGTGTTTCTCAGATCTTATACAGAGTACCAAATTATGCCAATATATAATGATGCAAAGCTTGAGGAGCCACTTTGTGCTACTGTCTTGTCCTTGTCACCTGTAGCACCTTTTTACTCTTTTAAAAGTGATACCATTGCACAGGGAGAAAAAGGTATTTGTAACCACTGAATTGAACTAAACCTATTCTAAATTGTATGGATTTTTTTTTTTTTAGAGGCTACAGGAACAATTACAATGTCTGCACTCATATGAGTGTGGAAAATGTCCAATATCAACCTCTCTGGTTGGTGGGAGCTCCAAAGTGAGTCATGGTAGAAGAATATGGTTGTTTTCTGGTTCTTTCCCTAGTGTGGTATAAGTTTCTAGCACTCATTTGGGGCTTTGGTATTACAGTGAAAAGTCAGTCTTAAAGATCAACTGAAAATACTCATTACAGTAAGGGGTTTTTTTGTACATTGGCACAGCTGATACTTTGCTCTACCACACACAAAAAATAGTACTCTCACTTAGATGCATGGGCACGCTCCAGATGTAGTAGTTATCCCTGAAATAACAGATGCACTTAAACATGTCTGGGGTGTGGCCTCATTGACTTCAGTGGGGCAGTTCATGTGCTTAAAATTAAAGGAGTGTAGACACTTTCCCAGATTGCAGTCATCATTACACACTCCCAGGAACTCTACAGCTCCGTGAGATCAGCTTCCTTTTGCATGAATAAATAAAAGCATCAGGATTAAAAAACGTTTTTTAAGAGCTGCAGAGAGGAATGATGTGGCAGGAAACAGATTTTCCAACTTCAGTGACAGATGCTGGAGTGTGGAGAATGCTAGCATTGGCGTGTTACAGGCGCTCTAGGGTCTGCACCACTGGCACAGGGGAGCCACTGGTCTAGTTCTGTTTCAGAGGGTCCTCCGAACCTGCACAAGCACTAATAGCATTCCCTGGCCCTGGACTTGATGTGATGAGACAGCCTGGACAATTGGTAACATGTTGATAACCAGGGGCTGCAGCTGTCCTGGGGCTGGCTTCTGCTTTGTTAGTACCTTTCCTTTTGACTAGAAGTTTCAGAAGCCTGGGATTTAGCTTTGTCCTGACTTACAAGATGTAGCTTCCTTTCTTTTGATGGCTTCTCCACTCTGGATTGTGCATTCCTCAACGCACCGAGTTGTAAGAAAGATTAAAGGAAGAGTCTTCCCTCTTCTCAATTACTTTGCAAGAATTGATAGCAGATTCATTCAAGTTTAGGGCCAAAATCCCAGTCTGTGTTGGCAATTAGTTTGGTTCAGCACAGCATGATGTTATGAAGCTCTTTTTATAGCCATTGATGCTAGGAGTTGACTAACCTGTGAGTCACAGAATATTTCAGAGGATAAGGCTAACACATTTTTGGCATGCAGCTTCCAGGGGACTCAGTCTAACACCTTCCTGGAAGAAAGACACTGGTGTTGCTCCAGAGGACTTGAAGAATCTTGACTTTCTCTGTATTTATAACATTACCTCATATGTCACATTATGCAGGTATAAAAACAGAGAAAATATATTTGAACCCACAGGCTTCATCTGTTCAAGTACATTAAGTGTGCTGGAGTTGCTCAGGATCAGGGCTGACCAGCTAAATTAGCCTATGCACATGGCATTGAACTTGCCCATTGTGCCAGCCGTGGGGACCACACGCAGCCTGCCGGGGAGCAGGCCGGCTGCTAGACCATACCCCAGGGTGGTTCAGGATGTTGCTAGTAGACCAGGACTCACGTGCCGTGGACTGTTCAAACAATGCAGGCAAATGAGTTGCAAAGCCTGGAACCACTTCTGTTATAGAGATACCCAGTTTGTACTTGGGGACTCTAGTGTGGGTAGTGGTAAGATACTTTTGTCCATGTTTGACTATCACAGATTACTCTAATTTACCTGTTTCTCTGGTGAGAAAAGATACAGCTAGTTCTACTGAATTTTCAGAAGTATATTAAAAAAAAAAAAGGCTATGTTGTCTTTCTGTCTTGTAGGAATGCCACAAAAAAAATCCAAAACCTGCTACCTGAAAGGAGGTTGTGGTGAGGTGTCACTCTTTGTCCCAAGTAGAGTGTGACAGAACAAGAGGAAATACACTCAAGTTGTGACAGAGGAGGTTTAGATTAGATATTAGAAAAAATTTCTTCACCAAAAGGGTTGCCAAGCATCAGAACAGGCTACCCACGAAAATGGTGAAATCGCCATCCCTGAGGGTATTTGAAAGATACAGCAATTACAGACATAGTGCAGTGGCAGACTGCAGAGTTAATGGCTGGACTTGATGATCTTACATGTGTTTTCCAACCTAAATATTCCTATGATTCTACACAATCGGGGCAAAATTCAGCTACTCTAGCTTACATAAATGTTATTTAAGTGTTCCAGGTCAGTTTTCTTGACAATTTGTCCTAGTTGTGGTAGCACACAAAAGACAGCACAAAGGTTTGTAGATACAAAGGAACAAGGCCAAAGTCTCATTGTTAAACATGGGCCAGGTAGACTTTTTTTTATTATCTTTAAGCTGAAAAGGAGACAAAGTTCAGTGGAAGATGCTTGATCTGCTGAAGGTGGTAAAGGATGTCCAACATGTGTGCAAGCCTCTTATTCAAATTTATGGGTTCCTCTACCACCGCGTCTGCTGTGTAGCTAAAATACTATCAAGTAATGAGTTAAAATACTGAAATTCTACTTTTTGAAAGACTAAACAAGGTTCAGAACTGACATTTGAGCAGTGTATAGAATAAAAACCTTGCTGCGGTTTGCATAAACATGAGTATTATGGAATGTACCCCCTTCAATACATTGTTTTGACAGTTTATCCCTTGGAGTCTGCATGAATTGTAAGTCTTTTATACAGAGGCTTCTTCCTCGGATGCTGCCTTAAGAGAATGAAGGATTGGTTTGTAACAGTGGATGGGGAGCTGAAGGTCGGGAATAAATCCTGTTCACTGAAACATATACTGGTGCTTAATCTGATCCGGGGTGAGCTCACTCACATAACAGAGTTTAGAGAAAGAAAGGAGAAAAACCTTGGCAACTTAATTAAAATGATTGGTGGTATGTGTGGGGAGAGAAAGACAAAGAAAGGTCCTGCTAGTAGAAGAAGGGTAAATACTGGAGAAGATGAATTTTACTTTCGAAATAATAACTGTGTCCTGGTCAAGTATCCCCATAAATCTGTAAAATAGCCTAGGATTTGAGAACTAAATCCCCTTTCTTCCCAAAATAAATTTTTGAGACATAATTCCAGAGCTCTTTTTAACAATCTAACAAAGGAAAAACATGACTGGTTTGTATAATTTTATTCAGCAACTAAAATTGTATTTTTCATCACTGGGTTGACTATTTATTTGGAAAGATCTTTCTGACACCGCTAAATTTTTATTCAGTACCACACTTTACTTTTCGTTCAGAACTGTCCATTGACCTGAAAAAAGTATGGTCTTTTAAAGCACCTGTTTGGAAACAAGATGTGTGATTTCTGTCCCTCTTTCCATTGTTTAACGTAAGAGGCTTTGAGGTTAGTTGGTTGAGTCTTTAAAAATAAGGTACTCATTACTTCATACTTTTCATTACTAATATGGTGATTTTTTTTTAAGTTTGTGAGCATATTGATCACAAAAAAATTCTAAGTTCAGTGTGGGACACAGACACCATCCTTAGAAATGTGCTGTATGGAAAATACCTATGGAAAATGTCTGCCTTTTCCCACCAGCACACAGTATTCATCCTGCCGGGAGGCACTGTCAGAGCCCCCATCCAGCACTGGAGGGGCCAACCCATGCCAGATTCAGTTCGTGGGCACCCTGCTGAGCCTGTGTCCAGTCCCCCCTTCACTGTCCTGATGTCTACTCATTGATAGAGTCAGAATTGCATATTGCTGTGGGGAAGTTTTTAAACTACTTCTTGGTCAAATTGTAGGTGACACAGATTTGACATATTTAGTGCAAGGGGAAATGACTGCCAAGTCTCTCAAGAGGCTGCTTTGTAATTGCTCTCAGCAAAGCATCGTTATTACCACTAATAAGAGGGCTGGAGTTGAGAAACAGCACTCATGTTTGGAAGCTGGATGTGCAAGGGAGAAATGGAGTAAGTAAGGAGATGTCAAGAGTTGTCAGCATCCAAATTCTCCAGCAGTGAAGATACAGGGGATAGAATGTTAATTGCTTTCCTGGAAGATGCCCTCTAATATGGGACTTGCTTATATGAGTATTCTGTATTCCTACAAGCTTTATTTGAAATTCAAAACCAGCTTTTCTCATCAGTGCATACCAGCCAGAGTGACTTTTAATTTCACATTCCCCTATAGACTTCCACCAAATGTTAATAAGCGATTGTACACAGCACAGATGGTTGAAGAAGCAACCTCAGAAAAGGTTGCAGAAGCACGTTGTGCTATAGTTTGTATCAAGATAGCATCTTGGGAACCAAAATTAATTTGTATTTTTGCAGTTTGTTTTCTGTGTGCTTTGCATTTTAAACTGCTTTCATATGTGAATCCTTCGCTGCCTCAGCAGGTCGCAAGTATTTAATCTCCATAGTGTGGGGGGAAAAGAGATAAAGGCAATCGAGCTACAGAGCGTCTGCCCAGCCCAGCTGGTATCTGCAGGTCAGGGTGTTGGTGGCTGAAATGGAACAGGAGGATATTAGGAGCTGGTTGTCTTATGCTCTGCAGAGATACCTGATGACAGTAAGTGCACTGAGGAATTTATAGTTTGAAAGATGAGGTAAACAATGGAAAAATGAATAAATTCACTCCAAGTGACACAACAGATACAGGCAGACCTGGCAGAAAGATTCCAGGATCAGCAAGCGTTATGCAGCACCCACCCTCCATACCTCACAGTGCCTTTTTGACATCACACACACAAGTGACAGCTGATAGAAGAGGTTGCCGCTCTTGGCCTCTAATTTTCTACCAGAGGGCACCAGTAGCAGAGATCTGTGTGTGCTCTGGGGTTCATAGCCCCCCACTCACACCTGGGCTGGCAAGGCTGAAATGAGTGCAGCAAATTATGAAAAGGAGTGTGCAAAGAACAAGTGTCCCTTGTGCTCTGCTGCCAAGAGGCACAGGTGGGCAGGAGCCTCCAGTAGCCCCCTGTTCATCTTGCACTCCTCACCTTGCCAGCTTCTGGGGGAGGCAGAGCAAGACACCCTCCTCCCCTGCAACATCCCTGCTCCTGCAACCATCCCATGCTGCTGCAGCTTTCAAACTCGCTCTGCTTTGATGGATTAAAACCTAGTAATAATTTACTGATCCGTGAAGCCTGATATTTCATCCAGGAAATGAAAAAGACATTCACAGGATGATGCACTCCCACCACCTTATATCATCAGTCTTCCCTTTCAGTTTTTCAAGGTAGAAACTATACTGGGATTATGTAGTACTTATATAAGGGGGAACTTGAAACTGAGCAAAGCTTTCAAATGCTTAATTTGAAAATGTGAATCATGCACGTGAATCCTGAACATAAAATAACATAAATTTCTTCTGGATTTTCATATTCCAAAATAGTTAACTGAGATGAAAACATATTCATTTTCCTCTTCAGATACTTTGAATGATACTTGCCAGTAGAAGTTGCAGTCATATCTTTGGACTTCTTTTAAAATACAGCAATATTACAAAGAACTATTTTATCAGTTGGGCTAAGGTTTGGTTTAATTAGTCTAATTCATACATAGAACTACAAAGTCTCAAGAGAAAGAAATTAGAATAATGTAAAAATGCAACACATGCCAAAACATGTAGAAAGAGATGGAAAGTCTTAAATGCTGTTTTAAAAACTGTTTTTATCTTAAAAATCAGGGAACTTTGAATTAACTACCATTAGAAGATTTTAAAGTTCTACATACTCCTTTAAAATGTGAATTATTTCCAGTGTAATGTAGACCTTTACATCTAAATATGAGCACACAGTAATTACTTATTTATGAAAGCATTTTGTACCAAAAAAATTAAAATATTAGTCACCAGTTTACTAATTTTACTTTTCCCAAAATTTGAAGTTCAGTGTCCAAGCCCTGCTCAAACTAGAGCCTTTTACTTCTGCCAAGAATCCATAATATGGAAGAAACATCTCTCACCTGTCTGAGCATTTTTGCAATGACCATGTGTCATATGTGACAAACGTGACAGTGAGCAGGGGAGCTGAAGACTGGAGAACAGTACAACAGTCTGAGTCAAACGGGTCACTGGCTCCAAGACAGACCACAAAATAAAAGTTGCCCACTAAGTAATTTATGTATTGGTGGTAAAACTATCTTGGTTTTATTTAGCAGCATTTCTCAGATTTTGTTACATCTACTTTCTATGTATGTTCTTTATGGTCTTTAATATATATTCCAGTAATTTTTTTCTGTCTGACAGTGCAATAATATTCTTACCCTTTCAAAATAGGTCAAACCAGCTTTGCTGTCTGAAATCTTAAACAAATATCTACAGTCACTCTGCAAACTAGTGCCTCCCCCATGCATTGCAGTAGGTTATTTACCCCAGAAAATAATGGTAGACATCTCAGTTCCAATACTGTGAATAGTTGCTGCACAGCTCATTTTATCACATTCCTGCTATAGGCTGCTCAATGTAGGAGGCAGAACAGGGATTTGCCCCCTTGGCTGCCCACAATTATCATCACCTATGAGGGGTCAACTGGCTGGCACATGCCAAACTCACAGCAGGGCATGGCATGAACCGTCTTTTGCCATACAGGTGTTTGGAGAGATGAGGGGTTTGATGGGAATGGAGAATGGGATGGGTGACATTAACAAACAGACATATAAGGAGGAACCATTTGGGATGGGATTATGGTGGAGGAAAGGGAGGGCCAAGACCCTGATGTTGGAGGCACATCAGGCAGTACGAAACAATGCTCTTGGAAATCACACTGGCAAAACTATTTGTGTTAGTATATTTGAACTCCAACCTACTACTGACCTTGAAAACCAGGAACAAGACTTTTGAAGTGGTTATGGGAAAGATGTAAGAGGCAATAGAGATTTCCAGAAGAAAAAACAGGAGAGTTGACATCCAGAACCTTTCCTTTTGACAGCAAACTAGCCAGCCCCAGGACATGGTGATTCAAAGGCTGACAATAAACACAGAACTAAAGATTCTTCTCATCTCCGGGGCTTTAATTTTACCTGTACCAGGCTGTTTCAGAAGATATTACAGCCTCTGGAAAGAGGCAATAGGAAACTTTAAGCTCAAACAAGGAGCTCTTTCTTTTCTGGCAGAGGAAAGGGCAACTTAATTACCCTGTTCTGCTTTGCTCAGCCATCGTGTTCTTCCTGCTGAATACAAAGTGCTGAGCAGGAGTGGAGGCTTGATAGAAGAACCAGCACTGAGCTGATTCACTCTGTTCTGAGAAACAGCTTATTATTTCTTTGTTGGTATTAGTTTTGCCATTAGCTCTAAGGAGAGGAATAAACACTATTTTTCTGATGCACCCATGAGTCCCTCCGTAAAATGTACAATTACTCAGTTCTTAACTGGAGATGTTTTTATTGTAGGGTTGCAAGCATATTGGTTGCCCTGCTGCCTCCTTGCCTATGGCTATTCTCTGATGCTGTTGAGAATTTACTGAACCTAAAAGTTTGTATTTTTAATAAACAAAGGTTTGCATCATTAAGCTTTCATGTATCTTTCATCGCATTTTCTTCCTTGTCAAAAGACTCTGTAATCCCATGAAATTATTTTTAAAATGCCAAAATAATGATTTTCAGTTAGCTGTTTCTGTATCTAACTTGTCATCATGAGATTTTAAGAGCTTGGTATAGTTTTGTCTTTTCTTGGTCCTTTTGTGTGTGTTTGTGCGGGGTTTGCTGTTGTTGGTTTGGCTTGGGTTTGGTGAGTTTTTTGTGGTTTCTTTTTTGCAAGTTTTTTTCAGGTAGAATTGTCTATGGCCATTTAGTCCACTGATTTATACAGCAAATGTAAGCCAGATTCTTGTTTCTGCACACTCAAAATAAAGTGCATGGCTACCACAGAGATTCAGCTTGTACCATTTTTATCAATGAACATGTTGGCTGAATAACGAACTGTTTTAAATTTGAAGTATCTTGCTCTGGTATCACTGTTTTGCCCCTATTCATAAATTATGTTAATCTTTAAAAGTTTATCTAATTCTACTATGGATATTTTCTTATCAAAGGGAAAAGAAAGCAGAAGTCCTTTATGCATGCCAAATAGCCATGTATAGAGGACCATTTTTTTTAATCTCACTGAAACTTCAGACAGATGAGTTTAGTTGCTTAGGGAAGGAACCCTGATGTCAAGATTATAAAAATATATATTTTTCTACTGGCGAAAGATCATAAATTTGGAAGTTCTTAAAGCTTTTCTACCACCAGATAAAAACCTGTGAAGAACTCCTGGACTGAGATGCTTGTTTATTATTCTTCACTTTTTGACATTTTATGATCCCACATAGACTAGATGAGTAATTTAATCAGTGCTAATTCTAACCAGATAATCAAACAAAGTGTGAGTAAAAACATCGTGACTGTGGGACAATGTCCCTTCAGAGACCTCATTCACATTTTCCTTTCTCTGAACCCTCCTTCTGGCTCCCGTCTCTGTCCTCCACATCCTGTTACCACTGTAAACATATAACATTACAAGGTTGGGGGATAATCTTTTATGAGAACAACTTCTGTATTTGAAAGAAGCAGATAAGCTTTCAGGAACACGAGTCTTTCTGTGGCTATAAAACTGAAGCAGCAAACTTCAGAACTAAATCCTAGCTCCTCTGTATTTAATTAGATGTGTAAATCATTTAGGACAACTGAGAGTGGCTGGGCAGCTTGAGCTTCGGGAATAGCATGGGGGATATTAGACAAGATAAGAACGTGATTATCACTTACTGAAGAAAATAACCAAAATAACAGGTGATGTATTGCCTAAGGAGGAGGGGAAGGTTAATGGGGAGGAGGGAGGAGAGATACCACAGCATTCCATTAAAAACGTCTATTGAGTCAGTTTTATGGACCTGACTTCCTAGCATCATATTTTGAAAGTGTTTTGTTTACTTAGTAAGGAAAGCAACAAAAGAGGAAGCAGCAAAACAGAATGAGAGAGTAGTGCTGCTCTGTGGCCTCAGGATTGGAAAGCCATGATCCTCTAGCACGGGACTCAAAAAGGGTATGCAGTGCCTAAAAAGCAGAGACAGAACAGTACTGGAGAATAAAAAGGAAAATCAGTTTTGGCTGTGGAATGAGTCATTATTTGAGATGGAACCAGTTCCACAGCTGGGCAGCTGTGCAGGTTGAGATGCAATAGAATGATTTTCACAATTACAAGAACTTCTTGCTGAGCTCTTTTATCTGACACTGTATGCATGTACCTAAAGGAAAATTGCCGAGAACAACTAAGCGGGTAAGAGGAAAATTCTCTAAGGTAACAGATATAATAAAGATTATGAAGATGTATCTTCCCAAGAAACCATTATTGTAGGGAGGCTCTAAGTAAGATAAAAAGTAAGACAGCTCGTTCATTATAGCACACTGTGCATTGTATATCATAATAACTGCACTCTACTGATGTAAAAAGCTTTACACTGTTTTTTATCTTCTTTTTTTTTTTTTCTCTGTAAGCTCCTGATTCAGGATAGTAGAGGTTCAAGCATGCAATCCTTGAAACGATTTTGCTAGTTACAACAGCAATGCCCATTCTATAGATTAACTGTAAATAAAAGCCATTAAAAAGCCGTATGAGTCAACATTTTGGCACAGCTCTGCTTATAACCCACCTCTCTATAAGGAGATTGTCTGATTATGCTTTATATTTAGACATTTAAAAAAGCAGAGTCTCTTTAGAGCTTAAAGTACAATAGCATGAAATAATTTACTATTGTTTGACAAAGATTTTCAAATGCTCCTCCAGGTGCCTTTGAAATGACTAATTGCCTGCTGGTGTGAAAAATGCAGGAGAGGGATGCCCGGTGTCATGCGAGCTCCTCAGCACGTGAGCGTCAGCCTGCTTCCATTACTTCCACTAATTCACGTGAGCCATGGGCTTAGCTTTTTACCACACTATCTGAGTTATTTGTAACTACAAAGAGGGTCATGTTCAACTACCAGAGGCAGAAAGAATGGATAAAATTCGTAGAAATTTCATTCGTACCTCACTCAAATGCAAAAAAATCCCTTAAAAGGAACTTAGCTTTAGAAAAAGAGAACTGTCCTGTGATACTTCATATCTAAGGATATTTGTCTAGCTTATATTCACAGAACTGTGGAGTTTTCATTCCCTTATTATCTCAGGGACATTTCACAATAAAGGGAATCTTCCAGCAAGAGTCTAAGCACTCTATGTATTCATCAGAAAAGTGGACTGAATACCAGATTCTGAGCTGTGTAGTTTGTCTGCAGTTTGGTGCAGTATCCAAGAGTTTTAATTCTACAGGGAAAACCTACTCTCCCATGCCAGCAGGCCTAGGACTGAGTTTCTTTCATCACTCCTGCAGCCAGTACAGCCACATCCCCCCCTCTAAAGCTTTGCACTGTGCTTTAGGGTCTCTATCCATCAGAACAAGTAGGACCCACTGCTCAGTTAAGACCTTTCTTTGCTCCACCCGTCCCAGACTGAAGGCTCTTCTCTGGAGGACAGACTACAACACATTCCTACAGATTCACTGAGAGCAGTGATCTTCACACAGTCTGCTGTCACTGAATAACCGGTTGTGAATCAATTGATGGACATTCTGGCCCAGGCAGTCTTGCTTTGGGAATTAAACCTGGTCCTGAGCAATGCCCAAATAGGATCTGTGACTCCAAGACACTCCTTACTTGTGAAAATCACACACTGGAATGGTCATTGAAAGAGTGACACTTTTACAGCAAAAAGTAAAACCAGAAAAGCAGTTTTCTTCAGCGATGTCAGTCCTACACAAAGTCTTCTAGTGTTGTTTGAACTGATCCAAGCCAGTCTTTTATTCACAGAGTATTTGGCAGGAGCTACAGCTCTTGAGCCAATCTGAGCTAGAGTCACTTGGCACCCCGTTCTCAACTGTGGCAGGTGTATGTGCCACCTTTGGCTGGCACTATTCCCAGAAATACCCTGGGAGTAAAAGTGACACTGAAGAGACACAGTATTTGTGTTACATGCTTTTTCCCAAATTGTTTGGTTCTTAAACTGGCTAGAGCCCTCCAAAGCTATCACAGACCTTTAAGTTATTTCTCTGTCACAGAAAACTTTCTACTGGTCATAAACTACTTCTGAGTTTTACTAGAGTCATCAGTCATTCTGTGGAAGAACACAGTTCAATAAAGTGCACTAGGACTCAAAAATAATTCCTGGCAGAAGACACCAGCATGAAGGGTGATTCACCCACAGGAGGATTACAGTAAATTACAAAGCAACCTGGAAAGCTGACAGCAGTAATGGACACAGGAAAGCAAACATGATTTTATATAGTAGGAACTTGATATGTGAAGGAAAGTTAAGATCAAGTTGAGAAAATGATGACTGTGCATAATCAAACAACTACATCCATCTCATTAAAACAATCTTATATTCAGCTCATTAATTAGATATGACTTTCTTATGCATTCACGCTATATCTTCAGTCTTTAATGAAGGAAGTTGAATAAAACTGTCCATGAAAGAAGGTTTATTTTACCCATATTTTGAGGTACATGAGCCATATGTACACTCAGGCAATGGGGGATCTTACCCACAATACTGTGAACTGGAGTGTTTTGTAGCCATATTTAATTGCAAATGCAATGCTGGAGGCTGTCTGCTCTGCACCTACCTCCTGCTGCTGCTGCAGGAGCAGATCAGGGCATCCCAGCAGCTCCTCCAGATGCAGAATTACAAAATCCACCATGATTGGAAAGGAAGGGGTAGCAGCACAGGCTGTGCCTGTACACATCAAGACCACATCATGGAGAGTGGCTTGAGGTAAGAAAGTCTCTCTTCTTCATGTGATTATCTACAGATACATTCACACTGTGGGTCACTCTGTGAATGTTACCTGCTTTTGCAGAAAACTGCTGTCAGGGAGGCTTTGCTCTTTGAAAGCTAAAGGAAAGAACAGGATGCATGGACTGAAAAGTCTTTGTTACAAAAGGTGTAAGAAGTAGGCTCAAGTCTCACTGGGGAGTCTGCTTCCAGAGGAAGCACTGAAAACTCTCTTCAGTTGAGTGACAATACAGTAAGATGAGAGAACACTGAAAAACCTGCATTTTGTGGGTTCAGAGCAGTTACATGTTTTCCTCAGTTTTGGGAAGTAGGTCTACACCTTTTACTAGGTAATGTTGAAGCCCTAAACCAGAATTTTAATACAGGTTTGCACATAGCTGGAAACCTGATCCCCTTGGCCAAATACATTTTAATAAAACTCCTCCTGCAATTGCTGAGAATGCCATTACCAAGAATAAGCCAGCTTGCTTTAGCCTACGAGCCAGCCCAGGATCAGCCATCACCCTACTGCTTTTATGACACTTAGGTGAATGGAGAAGGATTGGATATTCTCCAATGGCTCCTGTGAATTTGAAAATCTCTGGCTATTAGTGCATGTGTATAGAAACATCAATCACAGCATTATACCTATACACAAGCACTTGAAAAAAACACAGTGAGGATGTTTCTTTGTTCCTATACATATTTAATAATAACGCATTCCCTCCTGAGTGGCCTCATTTAAATAGGAGTATCTGCCTGCAGTGCAATGTGCTGTTGGATTAAAGCTACAAAACATGCAGACATCAACAATATATTGCTTTCTGGCAACAAGGGTTTGTTGTACCTTGCTAGTTAAGAGTTTCATTTTCAGCCCAGTATATTGTGTGTAGGATGGGCTGAGGCCTCAGGCTTTAAATTAATGTTTTAAATGAGACAGGCATTCCAGGGAAGAGAAATTACCTGAAAATCACACATCTTCTGGCATATAATTCTGCTTCACAATTTTGACATCTGAATTAAGTTAGATTTGTATCTCTATTCCTATTTCAGAAGGAAATTTTTCCAGGCTTCATTTGTAGGAACGAGACCACAGAAAAGAGAGATGCAAAATGTACTGGAGAGGACTTCCATTTGCAGATAACAAACAAGTTACAAACAACAAAATGAAACCAATGTTCAGTAATTACACTAGAATAATCAGAAACCAATGTTCAGTAATTATGCTAGAATAATCACCAGGATTTACAGACAAAAACAGAGCCTAGGACACTGATCCAAATATTTAACAAGATGAAAAATTCAAAATCTGGATGCTTTTCAGTTTCAGAAGATATGTACTGAGAAATTTGAAATGGAAATAGCTGATTTCTCAAACACACAAATTGACTGAAGGTAAGGTGGAAACTATTTGCTTAATAATCATTAATACCCAGCTTTTCTTGTTATTCTTTCCTTTAACTAAGGAGAAATAGATGATTCAGTGCAACTGTAGAAACTTTATCTGGGCTTTATTCCTTGGGAGGACTCATGGCACAATTAGTAAATTTTCCATTGTCAAGCTTTTGCACAGATTGCATTCTTCCATAGTAAAATGCCATGGCTGAAGATTAATGTGCAACGAAAAAACCAAGCAAAAAACCTCACCAAAACCCCCAAACAAACTGACAAGACTTCAATTACATTGTGCCTTCTTTAACACTTTCTTTATCAGCTCTGATTTTGGGCCCACCAGAGCTTGGCACGTGCATTTCAGAAACGCACAAATGACAGTGTACTTTAAAGGAAGACAGTCCCTTTTAGAGGAATTATTTAATTTTACCAGAATAAAGGAGGCATAAAGAAGAAGTAGGATCTCAGTCATCTTGGCCTCATGCAGAGAGAAACCCAAATATAACCCAAACAGTGTCATATTGCTGAAATTTTGGTGAAAACAAACATTTAAGTCATTTTAGATTTCCACACCATTTGAAAATGCAGGAAGCTTGTGTCAGTTCTCTATTTCACATTCACCCTTTGCTTTTATCTCATGTCTTTTTATAACAGGAGTTCTGATGTGGTGGGAGCAAGCAAATGCAGCTAATAAAACAGGTGAATTGCATCTGACTTCCAACCTTGCTAACACTGAGTCCTGGAGTTACTGATCAACAGCAAAAGGTAATTTCTTTACATAATGGATTTTGGGCTGAACAGGGTTCACGCTTCTTGTCATGATTTTCATTCCCACTTAATATCTCTTTGGGAAATGAACAGTGGCACAGTACAAGGTAGTGGCTGCTGCCCAACTGTGCTGGGAGAGGATGTTGAGTCTAGTGTGCTTTCACAGAAAATAATTTGGCTCTGCAAAAATAGTCAGTATAAGTTACAACTTTACAACATGACATTACAGTATAAATGCACTTTTTAATTCTACTTTGGTAGGAGCTTGCTAGCAGATGATCCGGGGACAGGTCCACAGTTAACATGAGTGAATGGAAATGGGTGAAGCCCTCAGGGGGACTCAGAGCTCTTGTTGCAGCAGATGTTCAGGTGTCTTTCACTTTCCACTCAGAAACATCCTTATTTTGTTATTTCAGCAGTGATTGAATGAGGTGCTTTCCAGTGTTGAGTCAGGAGAGGGGAAAAGGGGTTGGAGACCAGCAGTGGCCCAGCAGGCAGTGGTGAGCTGAGGAGGATGGCGGGTATTGGAACGGATCTATCCATTTAGGAGAGGATTCATAAAGGAACTCACTGGGGCTAAATCGAGTCTTCTATAGTATGTGCAATCACATTTTGTCCATGTGGAGCTTGTGGGACTGCTACACACATTTCAGCCCTCTAGACTAAAATTTTGTGAATGTAGAAGGCTTATGTTTAGTTGTACAGTAAGAAAGTAATACAAATAAGTTACTTCTGCCCTTAACTCAGTCTGAAGCACAATCTCATTGTTTACAGGCAGGGTACAGCAGTTCTTTATCAATTTGTACACACAGACATTTTTACTGAATTTATATTTCTGATTACTGACTGCTAGGCCTGCTTTTTACAAAGGGTGCCAATAGCTGCATTTTCATCTGACTGAAAGGTATTTATACATATAGGGTTTTTTCTCATTACTTCTCCCAGTTCTGAAAAAAATTTGTAGAGATAAGCAACATTTTTCTCTCCATGAGGGATGGTATCACTCTCAAAGATATTTTAGTCCTTATAATGAGAGATATGTAGAAAAGCTAACCACTTTAAAATGCCACTGCACTATCAAGGTTCGTTGTTCTGCATATTCTGAATACTCGTGTCGGAGTCATGGAGGCTCACTTGGGAACAGACAGCAGCACAGGGCAGGAGAGTGAGGCCAACAACCCAGAAAGTTTGCTTTTCAGACATGCCAGCTGTAACTCAAGGTGAATTTAATCAAAATGGTAGTTGTTTACTACTTCTTGTGAGTCTCCACATAGTTTCAGAAAGGTTTTATGGAGATTACTTCAACCAAAGTAAAACATGTCAGACAACATATTGGTGTGTCCATTAGAAAATATGAAAAGCACTGCAGAGCCTAGTTTGATTTTATGCAGTGTAAGCATGCATTTCTGTGGTTGCTTCTCAAACTGTACTATAGTAATTCTTCACATAAGCTAGAATTTATTTTCTTCTTACTTTCTGTGTTTAATCTTTTAGTGAAAAAAAAAAAAAAAGACTTTTTTTCTATATTGATTGTCATCCAAAATCTTAGCACTATGAAGAAGATGAATTACCATGAACTCTATTTGCAGATGTATGCTCTTGGCTATCACAGCAGGATTTGAGAAGCTCAAGGTCAGTGAGGCAACACTGAAGGAGAAAACATGCCCTGCAGATCCTGATTCCTGTTCCAGCATCTCTCTGATGGTTCATCATTCAAATTACTGTGGGCATGAAGGGAAGGCTTAAGAAAGGTGCCAAAAATCAGTGTACCTAGAGAGATGATATAAAGCAGAGGAGAAAGAGAATGTACCACTTCTTTGAATTCCTCCCCTTGCCCAAAGGCAGGTTTATATATCTCTGGCTCTGCCTGTCCTGTTAGTTTTTTGTCCAACCTGTTCTTAAAAAAAGTCACTGGCAAATCCCTCCCTTGATTAGGCAATCTTTTATGGGAACTGGGCTGCATATCCTGGGTCTCCAGATTTGCCTTTCCTTGCAACAGTTCTGGGGAACTGGCATTCACATGCTGACTTGTTGCGGCTAGTCTTCATAAACTCCATGAGATAAGACATTGTGTGGGCTGCAGCCGTTCGGGGTGCTTGCTCTGTGGGTAAGAGCTGGAGCAATGGGGGAGCTTTTGCATTGACCTGTGAAGAGCGGGTGTGAACTGCGTGTATGTGTGTAGAGGTTCGCAGTTGTATGGAACATAAATTGTGGCAGCCATAGCCCTTTGGTAAAAGTTATAAGGTGCTCTGACCCAGCTAGAGAGCTGAGCTAATGTTCCGGTGGGTATGCACAAGTCAGCAAAGGCTTTCAGAGGGTCTTTCTGAGAGAGCAAGAGCTGCACTAGCTTTGAAAGCAGGAGAAGGCCAGTGAGGAGGGAATGGGGAATTAGGAGTGAGCAGGGAATAGGAGGGAAACAAAACATTGGAAAGTGTGCAAATTTTTAAGATGCTACAATACAGAAGTGGTAGGGCTTTTTGATAAAACATAAGGGATTGGTTTACAACCTTGCAGCCCTAATGGGAGAGAATAAAATATTGATAAATCACATTTATTTTCCTTTTTTAATTGAGTCTTAGTGGGTGCTTTTTTAATACCACTCCTTATGTACCCAGTACTTATTCTGCCTAAGTATCAGTACATCAGTTAATATCTGTAAATCAAGATTAACATGTGTCTCTGAGCACGTCTGAGATGTAGTCCTAGTGACTACATCTATTGTAATGAATATTGTATTTTAATAATTGATGTTTCACATGCTATATTTTGCCCTTCTTTGCACCGGGACCTTATCCAAATGCATCTGAAACACTCTTTTTAAATGGAAGGTAATGATAAGTGAAACAACAATGCAATCTCTTCCCTTTTAAAAGTGCACAGAATTTACATGCTAAATTCAAGTGAATTTCAACTCAGTCACTGGATCCCTGTTAAAGTGCTAACGAATTGAAGTTTTGTGAACCCTTCCCCAAATTCAGTGGAAAGGAAGTCATGAAACATTCATTTAAGTAAATTACAGCTCCACACCCTATTACTCATAGAACTTGGAAGTAATTTGAAATCTTGAGTATACATGAATTATTGAACAATGAGTGAAAATGAGAGAAAATGGGGACTTATAACTTGCGCTTCCACCATTTGTGTAAATTGCTGCTGTGGTCCCTCTCTTCAGCAATTTCAGGGCAGTGTTGAAAGAGCAGCAGAAACCTGCAGTATTTAAAACCAGTAGGATCCTTATTACATACCAAAGCCAGAAGGCAGCAACAGATCAAAGATGAGAAAGGACTTAAAAGGGAATATGGAGGGTTCTAGTTAGTACCACCTGAGCTCATGACTGGGTTGAGTTCTACACCTTTTCAGCTGGTTGCCCTCCTTCCATTTGGTTGGTGGAGAAGGACACCATATTTTGTTAAAGACAGCTGGGACAAGCTATGAAAATATGCTCTAGCATCGTCCCTGACAGGGGACATGAATCTATGGTATGAAAGAGGCAAAGCAAAGTTACAGAAACATCTCAAACATTTTGAATAAGTCTTATTAGATGAAATGGAGTCTAAAATGCATTTAGTCATCCAGCAAAATTTCCTGTCCTCCAGGAAAGGAGAATAACAGAATATCCATTAAATATCACAGCAGATTTTGAAGGCACCTGTAGACTTCTTATAATACAGGGACAGGCACTGCAGAATAACTGTACAGAGATACAGATTCAGCTGTTAGGTCTATGAGTAACGTTAAATTTTGAAATAGATATTTGTTTTCCCTGTGTTTAGTTTTTTTACCTATTCTGAACATAATTTTTATGTGGCTATTTACCTAAACAATTTTAGGATCCTTCTGTACAATTTTGTCCTTTCCTTGCTGTGAAGGTCTGAGCAGCACCTTTTTTTGTCTCTCACACCCAAGTCTCATTCAATTTTCTGAACTCCTTATCATCAGTGCCTTCACTCATTAGCTCTTCCTGTATCCTACAGATTTCCCTTCTGGAACTGAATAGTATTTAATATGGGCTCTTTTTTTAATCCTTCTAAGTTAGTTTAACCCCACATGAAGGAGGACTACCTTCTGTGGCCAGCACTTTTACGATAGTCTTATGTTTTAACAAGACTGGATACAAATCCTTTCTTTGTTCTCAGTTGCAAGCAAACTTCTTGACTGTCAAACCAGATATCTGATTTTCATGTCTAATTGATATCTGGAAGCTAAAAACCTTTTATTGTCTTTTATAGTATTTATCTTCCTGCACTGTTAATATCTTTTCTAGGAATCTTAAAGAATCTTTTTCTATACCATCAACAGTACTGAAGAGATTACAGCAGTCTGCTATGTATTTCTATTTTCTCATTATCATAAATGCTAATCTTGATTGCCATTTGACTGTGTTTTGGTTTTCTCTACAGTAAATGTATCTCCTAGTTTACTACATAGAAACTCATTAACCATACCTTCTATCTGATGACTTTTTAGAAGAATAATTCTTTCTTTCTGTTCTGCTTCTGCTGTTTCATTACCCATTACTACATCCTTACGTTCCTTCCTTCCTTTTTTTTCTTTTTTTCTGATCAATAACAAGGGTCTCCAAGATCCTTTACCAATTCTTTTCCTTTAGTTCATAAATTAAAATTCATAGTCGTACACAGACCTCGCACAGATACTTTGACAGAGTTCAAGAGGAGTCCTTTCTCTACAAGTGCTTTCTGATGCTTTCTAATGAAAAAACTTTCTTATACCATCAATCTTGTGCTCACTTTTAGTATTTATTCTTTTGACATGTCACTTCATTAAAGCCAGCCAAGCTACAAATGTCTTTTAGTAAATGAGTTTTTTAACCTTGTCTGTACAAGAAATATTTCCTTGCAGTTGTCTCTGAGAGGATATGATCCTTCAGTTCAAAAGAAAAAAAAATTAGGCTGGCAAAAGGCAAAGCTGGGAAAGGCAGATAAGTTATGCACTTGTAGTTAATTTCAGAGCGAGCTGAAGATCTTTTTGGCAAGTACAAGCTGTACTTTCACAATGGCCACACTGGCACAGCCCACAGAGCGCTGGAAGGGCCAATTGACCAGCTCAGTCTGCAGTCATGCAATGAGGCACTGGCCAATACCTGTGAGTACTCATAGGAAAACCTCAGTGTGCTGTTTGCGCATTGTCACAGGAGACCTGTTGGGAGCGTTCCAATCAGCAGTTTGGAGCCAGGCCATGCACCTTAGTTTGCCAGTCTAAATTAACAGTTCACGAACAGGTTAGTTTGTGTAAGGTATCTGGCACCTAGACAAGAGTCAGACTGAGAGGAAACAGGAGTCCTTTGTGATTTTCTCACAAACAAGAAAAGAAACTAATTTTATTGGGCTGTATAGAAAACAGATCAGTTCCAGTTTTAAGCCAGAGCAGTATTATTGAACCAGCTGTAAGGAAAGGAATTTAGATTGACATAATGACAACTTGTGAGCCGTCTCTTGCAAAATCATTGGGCCATATTTAAATAGTTAATTGATTTCTTTAGGTATCAGGGCCCCAGGAAGTGTTAAGACTGCTTATGAAAAGGCAGCTTAAGCAGTTTGGGTGCTCGCTGCTTTGTAAGTATTTGTAGGATTCCAGGTGAGATGGACCGCACATTGCCATGCCTACTATGGCTAACACGGGCTAGGACAGGCAATTCCTTGACGAAAGATGGTGTTCTAAGAGTTCAGAGGAAAAGGAGAAGTTTTAATTCTCTTTTTACCTGTGTGAATATAATACATGACTTCCTCCTGATTTGTAACACAAAATTTCTATGCATCCATTTCTGGTGTCATAAATAGACAAAAAAAGCTTCTGAGTAAAAGTATAACCTGAAAAATAAAAGTGCACTAGAGATTTTACCCTCCAGCTCACCAAGGGCATTAATCAGTACTCAAAAATGCCTCTTCATCTCAGCTTGTACCTCTGGAGCAGTCACAGAATAACCTGTATCTGGCCTTCTCATTTAATCTTCTAACCCCATTGTCCAAACCCAGGGAAAAAGCAGCAATGATGTAAGTAGGTAAGTTAAAGACTAGAAACAATTCTGTTCTCTGTTCCTCCTCCCTTTTTCCCCTTTCAAATTAAGAAAACACATACCAGGATTTTTAAGGGGGATTGAGGAGTTGAACCAGGACATGACTTTTAGCTGTGACAGGAAAGGGACTTATCTTGCTGTTTTCCATTCACCAAACCTTTTAGGACCTGAAGTGGGGCTGTGGGAATTCAGTTTGCTTGCATGGGGAGTGACCATCCACAGTGTGAATCTTCTGTTGTTACTTAATTTAGCACTGTAAAGGACCCACTAATTTTACTTGGGACTCCACCAGTGCTGTAAATGTTGGCACTTCGGATATGCAGAGTTTATCTCAACAGATAGTCCTAGGAGCCTGATAAATTTAAATGCTGATGCTAGTGTTTAAAAAGTGGAGTTATATCAGCAGTGCCAAGCCAAAATAAGATGCAGATAAGTGGAGCCATTAAAAATGTGGTGTGTTGCTGCTGGCAAAATTCTGTTTCCTCTTTCAGCTTTTATTTCAACAACAGCACTTCCAGTTTACTGGAAATAGCATATGGAGGTTTTTATTTTAATTTACTTTCATTTTTGTATTGTTCATTCTTTATGATCAGCATTTCACAAGGTGTGAAAGTGTTGGCAAAGGCCTATTTTATTCTTTACTTTTAATGCTCTGACACTGGACATGTCAGCATCTGTGTGAAAAGCACTGCTCACCTCCCACCACACAATCCCAGAGAGGTCTCCAAGCTGCCACCTGATTTAACTTAGTGAATGTGCTACCCATACACTGGACACTGGTGGTGGTGTGGACTAGGGGAAGGCAATCAGTTGTGCTACATGAC
This sequence comes from Margarornis squamiger, assembly GCA_035222235.1. Taxonomy (NCBI): domain Eukaryota; kingdom Metazoa; phylum Chordata; class Aves; order Passeriformes; family Furnariidae; genus Margarornis; species Margarornis squamiger. Next base: position 96,025,153 of record JAWWTY010000106.1, read on the forward strand.
TCACTGCTGAATCACCACAGCAGTTGGTATTAGTTTTGCCATATAAACCCTATTTAATATATTCTATTCAGGTACATGAAGGAAGACAGGCATAATGAAGATAAAAGGAAGAAAAAGAAGTATAAACAGGTATCAATGTTATGGGCCCTTGTTGTGACAGACACAGTTCATAGTTTGCTGCTATAGGTCCACCCTTATTTCAGCCATGTTACACCAGGAAACTTTCCCAACTTTGTTCTGCAACCTCCCACTGCATGTTCTTGGCAGCACCTTGCTTTTATTGTGGTTAAATGTCACTTCGCACAAAGTGCCCAGGGACACAATGGAACATTAGTCTATACCAGAAACAAGGATTAAGTACCACGCAAGAAATAATAGTGGAACCCAAATGGATTCCCACGGGAGAGGGAAGTGTTTCCCTCTTCCTTCAGTGCAGGTGTAGGCACTGCAGTGCCACCTTGCTGATCCTTCTTCCATAAAGATCCCTGAAAACCAGACACTTCCCTATTTTCCTGAAGCAGAAAAGCCCTTTCCCCAATTTGAAAGAAGGTGATGCTTGCTAATGGAGGAATATCCAACTCAGTCAGTGACTGATCCTTGAAAGCAGCCCTTTTTGCCCTGGAAGTTAATTTACAATGAGCTGTATTTTTGACGCTGTCAGGAAGCTTGGCTGGTTAGTCCTCAAAGGTTACAAACAACGAGAGGGAGGGTTCCTGTTGTGCTATGGCAACTGTCGAAAACTCATGTACACATTAGGAAGATCAAACGTTTGCCCAGCCTGGGAAGGAGCAGGTAAACACCAGCTAATCCCTCTGGAGCGGTGAGACACACGGGCTGCCAGGATATGCTGCTTTCATCAAGAGGTGCAAGAAGTCAGTCAGGATTTGTTTCCCTCCTGGCAGTTTGTTTATTCAAGGTACCCATGCTCTGATGGTTGGTGCTTTACAAGGCTGCCCTGCTTGTTCCTTGTTGTGCAGCTGTGCTGATCGAGGTACAAGGGAGCATAGCACAAAGGGAGAGGAAACCTTCAAAAGGTCAGCTCTGCACTAGGAAAGCACAGAGAAGCTGATAGCAAGGTCCCAGCAACCTACAGATCTGTGGCTGCAAGCTCTGCTATTCCTTAATCATCAGACCTATCTGGCTCCTGCAATATGTTCCCAACAAACTAAACTGGGTCTTGAGGATGCATTTATAGAATGTGATACAGCACATTTGAGCCGATGCAAAACGTACATAGTCATCATATGTGATTTGGTGCCTGAATCAGGGTTACCTCATGGGCACCTTCTTCCCTTTGGGAGCAAGGCTCCAAAGGCTGGCTGTTGGATATCCCAGGCAAGCTCAAAATTATACTGTCTAGCTTCAGTCAGAAATTAACCAGGGCTAGATTTATTTTTATATTCTGCTAGTAATACTGAAAAAAATGGTGTGTATCTCTGCTAAAACCTCAGACAGTGCTACAGGCTGTGCAGAACACAAGTACACAATGCCTACTAGCCTTGGATCTATAATTATTTTCAGGCTATATAAATTAAAGGGAAAAAACCTAATTCTAAAACATTATTAAACATTGAGGCAGACATCATCAGTGGTGCCTTCACTTTCAATCAAGCCAGGTTGGCACTATGGAAGAAAAAGAAAGTCCTGAAGAACTGAAAAGGAAATGAGAGAGCTTGGTGCAACTGGAAAGCTGCTTCCTCATTTATCCAAACCCATCAGCATCTGCAGAGCAGTGGTTTGGCTTGGCTACCTTGGAATATATTGAGAGACTTGTCTCTGTACAAATTGTTTGGGTTTTCTTCTAAATGTCTTTCCAAACTTGTTTTCCTAAAGCCTTACTCAAAACTTTATAATGAAAAACAAAGATACATTTACCAGAGTTTACTGGGTGTTAGTGGCAGGTAGGGCCTGCTAAACCTTGTGGAGGAAATGCTGCTTCCAGAAAGTGAAGATGTTGACGTGAAACAGAGGGAGATCTGTCTCTGCACGTCCTGTTGAGCCAGACAGACACACAGCTAGGGATGCAAGACAGCGGGTGGCAGTGGAGCTGTTGTCAGAGCTTAGTGGCCAGGACATCTTGATAAGCTACAGACGAAAGCCAGGCTCCATTCCTGTGTCCTGCAATGTTTACAAATATATCCTGAGATAACAGAGAAAAAAAAAATAATTTGGGCTCCTTAATTTGAAGATGACCCAGACATTGCTTTGCCCACACAACTCAGGTGAAGATGCAAAATCACACACACACAGAGCTGTGGAGAGGTGGGCCACTCTACACCTTCTGCATTGAAAACATGTCCTCAGTTGAGGGGCTTGTCTGAAACTAAGGGAGTTTGGGGGTGGAAGTACTAGAATGAATCTCAATTCGTGAAATTTCCTAAACTGCATCAAAGACATTGATCAAAGACCAACATTTACATTTCTTCCCTTGAATCCCACGGACTGTGGCTTGCGCAGAAAAAAATTAGGGAATTTGTGCTCTCAAGGGGAGGAGATAATGAAAAATTCAGAGGGCTCACAACCTGTGGTAAGGTTAATAAAGTGGGTGCTAATGAACTGCCAGAGCTGAGAGAAGGGAGTGAGTCTTCATGATACAACTTGTGACTGCAGTAAGTCTTGCTCTGGTGCTACAGCCACCTCACATGGTAAGTGGGTGGTAGATAATTCAAATCAAAACAAAGAAGCTTCAAAATTGTTTTGGTTTGTTATTTTCTTTAAAATGTGAAAGTCACAACTACAACTGGGAATTTTTTTTTTAACTTTTGAGGGCAAGAGCCATCCTTATTCTGATTTTCTCTAGCATATAGTAAATAAAAGTGATCTTAGGCTACATCACCTTACCATTACTTCTACTACAATTTGAATCCAGTGAAATTGCTGAAGGTTTTCTGGAATAAAATGTATGAACACCCTGGAAAAACAGTTGCATATTCCTGGTGCAACAGGTAATCTGGTTTATATTTCACTGTTTACTTTGTAAACAGGGAGAGCTTTGCTGTTATCAGATACTTTCCTACAGGTTTTAACAGCAAGATAGATGTACAGCACTTTGTGAATGTGACAGTTGAGTTCTGTTTCATTTCTCTTTAAAATTTTCTCTGCTTTCTCTCTGTTTAAGAAAAATCAAGGAATTATCAGGGATTTGCTTTTTCACTATGAATGCAAATACATGGGATGACAGCTGAGCCTCACTGATTTAAGGCTTCACAGACCAATCTTGTAAACATTAATGGCATTTGAGTCATCTTGTCTGCCTCCTCACAGTCATGCAGAAAGTATTGAATGTTGGGCAATCAGGGAGGTAGAGGAACCCTCTGTTTTATGATGTCGTCCACAGTGTTACAACTGTCATGAAAGTTCAGTCTGACTTAAAAGATTTATGGAATTTGGAGACTTTTTTTGTTACTGTTTCCTACCTATATAAAATAAATAAAAATCAGACAAGAAAGCTTCCTAATAGGGCAGTCTAGATCTGAAGAGCAAATTAAGGTCAATTCCTGCAAAGAATTCAAGCGTGAGCTACTTTTCTTTTTCAAGTAGTTTTACTTATGTTAATAGCCACAGTTCCTTAGTGTATGAATTATTCATGTGCATGAGTCTCCACAAGACTTGAGCCTGCAGGTTACAAACTTGTATTAAGCGCTGAGTGCCTTAAAAATACATTGTTAAAGAAGTACAGAACAACTTTTAATTGGCTCTAGACAGAATTGCAACGGCAACAGTTAATTATTGTGAATAAAGATGGTTAGACAAACACCACCTTCATAAGCAGAATGTAGTAAATATCTTCAATATATCTTCAGCATGCTGTATTGCATATTATGCCTTCATTTTATGCGGGAACGTTGTAAGGAGCGTATGGCTGCAGTCATCCAAAGGAAAATACACAGACATTAAGCAGTACATGTCAGACAGAGGTTTCAACAGAAGAATGACAACTCCAATTTAAAATCTTCTTTATTTTCTCTCTGTATCCATCAGTGTGTTCTCTACACTTCTGAACAAGGTTAGCCACAATTTTAGGAATGTTGATTGTTCTAGTGGCTTTTTTTACAGTGGTGGCAATTCCTGGTGATTCCCACCATCTTGTTGACTAATGATGAGCAGTATCAGCCTTCAGGACCCTGATCCCCACTCCCTGCAACTGATGTCTCTTAGCATCACTCAGGATACTCTACAACTTGACAAAACAGTATACTCAACATGCATGAGAAGCCTCACCTGCAAACAGGATCCTAGGAGTTCCTGCCTGTATTTGATCCAAAGTTTCCATTAAAGTGGCAGAGGTGGCTTCCAAGACCTTGATGACCTCTTCCATTTCCCTTAGAAGTCAGTCCACAATTGCTCCCCTCCACTTGTAGGGTTTTCCTATCCATTGTTCTTCCCTCTGCTTCCCACAGCAGCAGTCATGGAAGCAGGCACCCAGTCAGAGAGCACAGCATGGAGACAGTGGTCAGGCAGGGAACAGCAAAAACTAATGGCAGAGTGAAGAAGAGGGAGAAGGGTTACAGGGAGCAGGAAGGTGGGGAGGGAAGGTCCCAGTGCCTGCGGGAGGGCTCGAAAGCTCCAGCTGTACACAGATATGTGGAAATGGTGGCTGAAATGGCATCTTCTCCATACTGTGACTGCCACATGTTTCAGTCATAAATCTGTGAGGTTCTCCATCAAGTAATTTTTCTTCCACCGTGACACTCAGGCATCAGGTTTGTTTTGAATAACTGACGTGACAGACTCATCACATGCGAAACCTCTCCAGGAAAACTGAATGAGTGGATTGTGGGTTTTTTGTTTGTTTGTTTGTTGTTTTGGTTTTTTTTTGTTTGTTTGTTTTTTGGGGTTTTTTTTTTGGTTTTTTTTTTTTTTAAATCTGTACAGCATATCTGTTACACACTGCCAAAAAAAATTCAATACTGTGCAACAGGATCCATGATTTGGAATTAGAATGAGTGAAAGAGGTTAACTGCACCTAGGAATGGCAGGTTGCCGTGGATATAATCCAGTCCTTTTCACTCAAGAGTCCATGTTTTTGAAAGGCAGCCACACTCAGAACAACACTGTGAAATTTCAAAAAAAAAGATAAGAGAAACACAGCCCAAAGACAAGTTGTTCATGTCAGCTTACTGAACTTGGGGAAACGAATACCCATTCAAAATGGCACTGCCTGAAGCAATGCAGCTACATGGGTGAGAAGACTGTGGTGTGGTGGAGGAGAAAGCAAGCTGAAAATTGTTCATACTCTCACTTCAGTAAATTTTTTTAGCCCTAGGTCCTTTTCCTTAATCAGGCACTGGGGAATGCTGCACCCACCACCTGTAAGCATGCCTGCCCTGCTGGTCCCAGCCAAGGGACCTCTGGTCTTTTGCTCCACAATTTCTGCTGAAACCATTAGTGTTATCCATTCTATCTGTCCTCTTTGTCTCAGTAGCCCAGTAACTATATCCCATTCTGTGCATCTTATGCCATAAGTTGAAATTTGTCGCCTGCCAGTTGGTGCTGTTTCAGTTGTTCACCTGCCAATGTCTAAAAGCTCCCTCTGCCCTTGTGACCTGCCCCATTAAACAGTTGTCCCTGTACAGTAAGGGCAGCCTTTAATGACATTTGGATGCTTTCTGCGCTGAGTAGCAGATAAGACATCGACATATCTGACAAATGATCAGGAAGGGTAGAAGAGATCTGTATGTGCTGGATCTCATTAACAAAACGAAGTAAAGAGCTGAGCTTTCCTGCCTGTTTACCACCAGGTTTAAAAGGTTAGGCTGGGGATGATGTCTGTGAAGGGGTTCAGAGCACTGAGGAGATTGTCACCAAATTGTAAGTGTTGTTTTCAAGTACCAGTTGTTTAATTTGCAGAGCAGGTAACAGTGTATTCTTAGTCTTTGCTGGGTGCTTTGCCTCCTCCCTCTGCATATTACACACTCAGGGAAGATGGGGTGTGTGAGTGCATGGGTCCTTGGGATGCTTTTTGGGAGACTGGCTCCACCACAGGTATTTTTTGGACCTTGAGTAACTTACATGGCTTTCTCCATCCAATCTTCTCCCTCTTAAATAGTAGTGTATGTGTGCCTGGCATATTGCAGCAGTGCACCAAGATACCTGAATTGCCTTCCAGCCCCTGTGAGGCTGAGGGTGTATTAATCCAAGTGAAGTACGGCATTTATGTGGCTTAGGACTTCTTGGCTTGGTCTTTGATACATGATACTGCACTGAGCTACATAAAAGCTCCCTGTTTCCAGTATTTTAATGTTTCTCACTTTTGAACCCCTGAAAGAGTTCAGGAAAGGCACAGTCAGCTTCACAAATGTCCCAGATATAGGTTTTGAGTATGTGAATGTCCTTTCCTTAGCCACCTCCTTCAGTTCACATACAGGTCAAACTCTTCTGCAGTAAGTACAATGTCTTTTTTTATTTTTTGCAGTGAGCAAATCCCACTTGGTGTTGAGATTGTAAATAGCTTAGCCCAGGCAGTGAGAGTGGGGGAAACACAGAGGTGGGGCGTCTGGGTAATGTTAGTCACTTGAGGACCCCCTGGTGACCTTGCCCAGCCAGCCCTGCCACCTCCTTGCTCCACACTAAACAGAGCCCAGGGCTGTACACACACATGCAGCTGCTGCACAAGTACAGACACAAGCACAGCGTGCTTCTGTGCTTCTCCCCACAGCTAGCCCGGAGCCTGCCGAGACACTAAATTATATCATTATGTGGATCTTGGATTATATTATCCAACTTTCTCTTTCCTTTCTGGAAACATATATAAACATATATTTTCACTCAAATGCAGTTTGAAGATTGTTTTCTTTTGGTCTTCTGCTTGCTCTTTGTGTTGATGGGCCTGTTGCTTCTAACTCCAGTGACATTCAAAGTTGTGCAAGTGCTTTGCAAACATTCAAGAAGATGAGTCTCTGCTTGAATGAGATTATAATCTTTGAAGGCAACAGCAAACACTGACCATGTGAATAGCTCCTGAAAGCAGGTCTGAGAAAAACTGGTTGAAAAACATTGTTGTTAGAAGCTCTGTTAAAATTCCAAACATTTTAAACCAAATTAAATTCTCTGATTTCTCTTAAATTGTCATTTATTGTGGTTATTATTCTTTGTGCTTTCTTGTGAAGATGTTGCCATAGCATTTCTTAATGTCTTTTCCACTGATTTATCAGAAACTGAGATTTAGCAGGTAAATATTTTAGCAGCTATTTCTGTAACACTATGTAAAAAGACTGGATGAAAACCAATTAAGCAGCTCAACACTCTCACAAAATTAGAAAAATCATCTTATTATTGCACTGCAAAGAGTTTTGTTTTGTGAAAAAGTACTTCTTGTCAAAGCCATTTAATGAGAAAAAGCCAACTGGCTTTTGTGGCTTGTGCTTCTCAGAGAGCCTTCAGCTTGTGCAATGCAGAGCCTGGCCCGAGGTATGAGGGGCAGTTTCCACTCTGTGACCTGAGTTGCTGCCAGGCAGCTGCCTGTACATGGCTCAGTGTGGGTGAGGCAGGTCCACCCCAACCCAAGGCAGAGAAACCTTTCCTACTATACCCAAATCCCTGCTTTGTAGTCTGTGACATAGAGCACAGTTTATTCATGTGCATCACTTTATTTCCACCAGGGAACTTACAGAGCAACCATACATTTCCTCATCGGGATTTAAAGCTCTGCCCAGCAAATTAAAACAGGTTTGGAAATTGGTCTCCTTGGCGTGGAGGTTGAGAAGCAGCTTAGGCACTTTACATGGCACTTGACCTGCATCTCCTCAGCACCTCGTCTTGGGTCCCTGAGCCATCATTATTATACTGTGGAAGGTTGTTTTTTTCCCAGCTAAAAGTGTCTGAAAAAACATGACAGTTTTGTTATCAATGTTTTTTCCCCTGTAGTAGGAGGGTGGTGGTTAGTTTGCAAAACCCGTGGTGTGGTGTCCTGCCGTGTGGAAGCATTTCTGGGTGCAAAGTCTGCACACAGGTTGAAGGACAGAGCAGAGGGAAACAGCCTGATGCAATCACACCCATCCAGCTGGAAACTGGCCCTTGCATGTGGCCTCTGCCAAACCTTGCTCTAGCAGGATTTGGGAAAATTTCATCTGGCATACACCAAAACTTCACCTGGTAACATGTCAACCATTAAACAACCCGGATAATTGGTGGGACATTGCTCAAACCTGCCTCCTGGCCGTGTTTGAGCTGGTGGTGTGGATACTGTGCTGCCTGTGTTGAGAAATAGGATGGGACTGCCTTTGGCAGTGGTAAGGAAACTGCAAAATGTCTTTCAGTAGTTATTTATCAGATTCTATTTTAATTGCATTTTCGTTTGATGATTCATTGTTGTCCATTGAATCTGATGTTTGTCTTTGAAAATTACCAATTTTCTTCATTCTGATTCTTCCTGAGTGCTGAACTCCTTGCAAGCACCGTTAGCCTGCAGGCAGTCTTTCCTCTTTGCTCCCTCTCTTATCTTTAAGAAGATTACCAGTTGGCTAATGATTTTATTTTTTTCATTCCTCTCTAGAGGTTCTTTTCTGCTACTCTTCAGACACTAGGAGAGTGCTGCAGGGCAAACTTGCTACCCTAACTTTGTATCACATTGGGAAATAAATGGAGAATATGAACAGTGAATGCCTTTCTGATAGAGAGGAAGTGGACCTGCCTCTAACAAGCCCTTGGCAATAGCTTTTTATTTCTTTTACCTGCCCCACTGCAAGCGGGATGTTTTTTCTACAGCGCATTTTCCTTGACCAAGCCAGGCCCTTGCATGGTCATGGTCCAGTGCTACTGTACCTTGCTGTAGCTCTGATGGATTTACATTAGCGATGCTCTGCCCTATTGCCCAAGGCAGAATATAACCAGGCAGTGTTTCTCATGCACCATTTAGGTGATTTAAACGTTTAGAAGTTTACATTTGCCTTCTCCTTTTGATGAATTCCTCATCTGCATTCCGAAAAAGAGCCTCATTACCTCAGGACAGAAGCATTATTTACCTACCATTTATTTCTCAATATTTTGCTCTCACCCAAGAGCACAGTAATGTTCCCCACAACGTGAGCTGCCACCAGCACTGCCCTGGTGAGCTGACTAACAAATCTCAGCGACCATGCTGCAAAGGGACGGGAGCTTTGGAGGGTGAATGAGGGCAATCTTAGGAGGATAATATGGCATTTGGTGGCACTTAACTATAATGCAACAGAGCAAAGAAGGCTCTTCTAAAAAAACCAGATTGAATAAATAAGACATTATTAGAAGATCCTTAATCAGCACACTTGTAATTGTTATTATGAAACCTAAGATCAGTATAATCCTTAAAGGGCTTTTAATTTCTGTTTAGAAACACCTGCCCCCTCTCATGGCACTGAAAGGTAATTTTCCCTTGAAGAGAGATTCCACATTTTCCTGGATCAGTGACAGTCTAACGCTGTATCTACATCTAGTGGATTTCCCACAACATTGCCACTGACTCCAGCATGGGTGCAGTGCGGGTACAGCTCTGCCCAGGACAGCGAGGTGCCCTGGGTGTGCCTGCCTGGGAGTGCCCTGTCCACACCAGCCTTTCCCGGACCCATCAGTCCCCACCCAAGTCTGATCAATCTGCATCTATTCACGTATACACACTGTAACCCAAATAGATAGGGGTGTCTCTGTGCAGTATAGCACCACAGGAGCTCACATGCCCTGTGCTGTTATGCTGGTCACTTACATCTGGTTTTCTTACATATATCAGTATTGATACAGTCATTAACTGGGTATCACCTCTGTCCGTAGTTAGTATTCTCAGTGCCTTTCTCTGTGCATGTCAGAAAGGGGGAGAAGACAGGAGGATACAGAGGGAGTGCAGCTCAGCTTAATGCTTCGTTTTTATTTTTCAGAGAACATTATCATTAAAAACAATCAGAAGATCTGTGTCTCACTCCCCAAATCTACCGTGCCTCCAGATACATCATTCTGGACATTTCTCTTTCCCCTTCCCACTTCTGTTTTCCACCCTACCCCAGTGGAGCTGAACTGCTTATTCCATGGCTCTTTGGGGCCACTATTGTCTTTTGCTGTACACTTGCATCACAATGGACTCTTGTAGGGCCTCAAACATGGATATGGTTTAGATATGGTTCCTCAAGGTATGGCTCTGGCTGTATCACACACCTATGGGAGGGGCCTCAAACCCCCTTGTGCCAGCAAAGGCTGTCTCTGTCACCACATGCAATGACTGTCTTCTACTGTATCCCCTTCCTCGTTATCTGTGCTCCCTGCCTAAGGCTCCAGCTTTCCATGTCAACCAAATGGACACAGCTGGCTTCGTTTCATCTCTTTCTGTGGCTCAGGAGAGGACCCTCATCCTTGGCCCCGCACTGCTGCTGGGGAGGTGTGGTGCTGCAGCCTCAGAGCAGCTCATCTCCCAAACATCAGCATTGCAATACCAGAGCCAGGGACGAGGTCCTGCAGCACTCCAAGTGCCCCATCCAAGGTATTCATGACCGTGCTCCCATTGCTTGCCAGAGCTGCAGTAGATGTCTCTGCTTGTTTGGATGGCAGCACAGGCTCTGTAGTATGTGAAGAAGCCCCACTTTTTTGAGAGCTCCTTCAGCAGCAGGCACTGGCTTTACCAGAAGAGAAGCTGAGGGAAGGAATGCAAGGCAGACAGCAAGACACAATTGCATGGCTGAACAATTTTTGTATTATCGTCAAATCCATGTGTTCAAACAGCAGGAGACAGACCCTCAAAATAAGGAGGCTGTCAAAACCCTGGGATTTATTTTAAAAGCCCTTTGTGCGTGTCTCTTTAGTTCGTGTGCATGTTCAGAGGAGGTTTTCAAGGCTTTTACTGCAGCCACCAGCCGGGACTTGGCTGTTTAATTCAGTTTGCACTTAAACTGTACTTGCTTAATGAGGCAATTCTCCTCCAAAGTTAAAACCCAAACTCCCTATACAGGCGATCAAGAAAGTAGCTGGGGCTTCTGAAAGCCTCTGCAGTTGGTCCCATAAAAAACATTACCCTTCTCAACAAATCTTGCTTTCTTCAGGCTAGGCACAAAAGACAGACATACAAAAACTCTCCTTGGGGGTCTAAGTAGCTCCTTCTCTGTGCTGACTATTCAGCAAATCCTAGGTGCTGCCTTCAGAGGAAATGTTGTGTTGTTTTGGTTTTTTCAATATTTATCAGCTGGATCTGGGCTAGTAAGTAAATGCTCAAAGATTCAGCATAAACCTGCAGAGTAAAAGAAACTAGTAGATTCAACAGCTGCAGGTAATTGCAAAAGAGTCTAATATTAAAGATGGCTAGAAAATGTAAATTGCATTTCATGTTTCTTTATAATTTAAGTAAGATGTGTTCTGGAATATTCAGTCAATATTTTGGTAATGTCAGAATTACGCGACAGGAAGTATAGTGTAAAAGACATCTAAATATGTTATAAAATTAAAAAAATAAATCTAAACTATGAAGGTAAAAAAACCTTAAAAATCCAGTATTTGAAAAGACAGAAGAAATGGGTTTATTAGGCCTTCTTTTCCTGAGAAAAAATTCTCTAAATTAACTGAGACCCACAAAACTTTCTCCTTGAACATAAGGGCACTTTACAATGGAAAACTGTTTTATTAAAAAGAAGACCAAGTGCCATTGGTACCAGTACATATAAAATCCCACAGTTGATATGACTCATAAACAAAAAAGACTCATGAAATACAAAATCACTTCAATAAAAGGAACACTGAAGTAACTGTATTTATCTTCACCAAGGTCTCCCTTTTCCCCTCACAATTCCTGCAGGATAGATGTAGAATGGATACATTCAGACAACAGGGAAAATTATTAAGATGGTACTAAACTAAATCCAAGAAGAACTACCATCTAGTTTATTCAATATGGACAAAATAATGTGTTTATCATCAGCCCATTCCAGTGTAAAGAATTGTGGAAGTTCTCCAAAAGATGAGTCCCTTTCCAGTTCATCCTCTAAGAGATCAAAAGAACCCTCAGCAACCAGTGAAAGAAGCAAGTGACTCTTCAAAACAAATATGAGTCAGCCTCAAATACTGGGGGGAAAAAAAAAGATCAGGTGCTGTTTTCCATGCGATCCTCCCCCTTTCCCTACCCACGCCCGCTCCAAATTCGTGTGTTCATCTGTAAATCTGTAACTGCACTCTTTTGTTCATATATCATGTTTGTCTGGAGTTGAAAGAGTTTTGAGGAAGTTCTTTGTCAATCAGTGTTATTAATGACGAGGTTGTAAATCTCACTGTCATAGTATTGACTGAGTAAATAAGTACTTTTTGACCTAAAGGAATATTTTTCCAGTGAGGAAACTGGTTTGAAAAAAACTGACTCATCTTTTTTTCCATTATACCCCAAAAGTCATGCATGGGACTGGGCACTCATTCAAAGATGAACTCAGACTGTCTGTATTTCACAGGATCAGTAATGTGGAGATTTTTTTTAATTATTATTTTTATTATTTTATTTTGTATATCTGTGCTTCCAAGTAACTCTAGGGCTTGCCTGGAAACAGAACAGGTTTGACCATTAATTTCCCCTTTTAAAATGAATATTATCAGTAACGTGCCTCAGTTTCTTCTGCTATAGAGTGACTCTCCATCCCATTGCAGGTGTGACAGCTTGCTCATTTAAAGCCAGCTACAAGCCACGCTGGTGTGAGTGGTATCACTGCCCCAGGCTGCTGTCTAGACAGTAGCTGTGATAGGATGGGCAGGCTGGACAGAGGCAGCAGGAGGAATTTGTGTTGGCAGCCAGGTCCAGATTACAACAGCTGTACCCCTTGAGTCTCAGACCCAGGCTGTCCCTCAGCACAGCCAGGTCAAGATCCAGTAGATCCAAGCCTTTGCCATCCACCCCTGAGCAGGTCATTCCCTTTTCCCTGCTGCTGTCATCCTTCACAGTTATCTTTCTTACATCACACTGAAGCTCAGGCTGCAGCTACGTGCTCAGCACGGTGCCTGCACCGTGTAACCATCTGCACACCCGTGCTGTCGCCAAAGGCTGGGGGCTGCGTGTGGAGTGGAGCTGCACTCTGGCAGCACAGAGAAACTGCTGTGCTGAGACTGGCTGGACCCTCTGACAAGCTTTTTGGGGGAATTCAGGGCATTAGCTTAAAGCTGTGGAGGCTTAAACACTTCCTGAACTAGTCCTTGACTCGACAAAGACCAGCAGAGCTGTTGAATCTTCACTTTGTCAGCACAAAGCAAAAGAAGCTGTCCCTGGGGTGATCCCTGCAAGGAGTCCCCATCTGAGTGGCTCTCCCTTACCCTCATGCATCACTCCCTACTCATTAACAAACCCCTCAAGCTGTAATGCTCCTGGCATGTTTGGATTCCTGTGCTAAGGTGGCTGCTTAAGGGAGCGAGCAAGGTGCACCCACCTTTGCTGCTGGAGGCACCCTGCTTGCAAGACATAATGGAGGTGTCCAAGGAGCTGAACGGGTGCCTCGTGACCTTGTGTTGAGATCTGGCTGAACAGATAAAGACATCTTTCCTTTTTCACAGAATCACACAGCAATTTAACATGCAAAGGTCTCTCTTCAGATCATCTGGTGCAATTCCTGCAGGACTCAAAGTCAGACTCAGCTTTGACATTAGACCATATCACTCAGGGCCAGGTACCCTTGAGTATTTCCGAGGATGGAGATCCTACGAGAGATTTCAACAAGTTTTATGAATTTTATGCCTGACGAGAAATTGTCCAGAAGTTAATTCATATCCTTGGATCTACCATGATCTCTGAAAAGTAATTAAGGTATTATGCAATCTTAGTATTGAAAAACTTGCACAGGATATTTATAATGCAGTGTAATGAAATGACATAATACAGTGAATTATTTACCTATTTTTTATTTTATCCTACATATGAATAATATGGCAGATACAAAAAATTTGGTTTCATTTATTCAAAAAAAGCCTAATTTGTAGCTCTTTTGTGTACCTGTGCTATCTGTGTAAACTATTATTTATTTATTTATTTTTAATTCTAGGCATATTTGTTAGAGAAATCTTCATGAAGATATACTGTATCCTGGATGAGATTTCTCTCTCTGTGTGTGATGGCTGGTTTTTACTTCATAGAGAAACAAGCACAACTTTAAAACAGACTGTGGAAGTAGTTTTAATACAGAAAAAATGTCTTATAAAATATTCTATTTTGATAGAGGGTAAAAAAGGTGTATTCTACTACTTCTTTATAAAATATAAAAATAGTATACACAATAAACAGTAATCTGGTTTTCTTAAACTAGAAATATATTCATATCAAATTCTACTTATTTCAGTTTGCTGGAGAACTGTAAGACTGGGTTGTGATGTTGACATTGACAGAAGGCAAGATCTGAAAACATGATGATATAAGAAGCCCCAGAATGGGGGAGGTGGGGGTGGGGGGGCAGGGGGATATGACCTCAAAAAGAGAACTTGACAACAAGACAAAGAAATGACATTTTGATTTTAAAAACATGGTCAACACTTGCCAGACAAAATCTCAGAATCTCTCTTTCTAAATTCTCTCAGTGGAACGTTATTGAAGCAACAAATGCCTTCATTTCTTTATTTTGTCCTCCTCTCTGTGCAGTGATTGAGAAGTTTTATTAAGCAAGTCTGACCTGTTACCCACGTTTCAGTGGCGAGAGAGTCAGGTAGCCCTCTTTGCCATATTGTTTGTGCCTGATCCCCATCAAAACAAGAAAGACAAAAGAAAAAAACCAACAACAACAAAAACCCTCAAACAAAACAGGCAAACAAAAAACACTCAAAAAAACCACCCCCCAAAAAAACAAAACACCAAAAAAGCCCCAAAACAAAAAAAAAACCAAACAAC
>JAWWTY010000106.1:96040348-96216020 GCA_035222235.1 Margarornis squamiger
AAAAAACCCCAAAAAAAAAAAAAAAACAAAACAACCCCCCCCCCCAAACCTCAAACCCCCCTCCCCCAAAAAAAAAAAAATTAAACCCCACTATATCCATAGATGTAGATTTGTTTACTTGTTTCCTAGTTGCTTGGCCATCCATAGTTTTGAGATAATTAATCACAGCTTTCTTCCACTAAAATAAGAGGAAGTTTATTACCTATCAACAATCTAGTTTCCTCCTTCTGTCTCCCCACTTGCTTGGCTGGCAAAGATTTCCCAGCCTCAATTCCTAAAATGTTTTAGCAGCTGGTCTGTGATACACTGTTTATGAAAAAAATCCAGGTGTTTGTTGTTTTTTTTTTTTTTTACCAAAACAATTGTGACTGATTTTATCAAAAGAGAGTTGTTGCCAGATTTATTGAGCTGTCTCATGACCACCTGATCCTGAAGACCTGCTTTAAGGGCCAAGTTCACAATTCTTCAACTAACAGAAATGAGGTTGAGGTCAAAAAGAGTTTTTGTGGTTTAGGGGCACATATTGTAGGCCTGGAGCAAAGCAGTAAATGTTTACATTAATTACACTGACAATGTGAGAAAGAAAATATTCTTTGTTAAAAAAAAAATAACATCACAAACTCTAGTAGTTAATCAGGACTATTTTGGAGTAAAGTTGTATACAGTAAAAGCAGTTTTATAATAAAATAAATAGTAGTAACCTCAGGCATTTATTTTTATTGCACATCTCCCTAACCCGGTAAATATCCTAAAAATTATAAGGCAGCTAAACTCTGGAAAGAATATATTTGTATTTCAATGGACAAAAGCATCATTATTACTTTACACTGCCAAACACTATACAAATTCAAATTACTCTTTCATTGTTCAGTTCCAAAAATCCTGTAGATTCACTGTTGCATTTAAGACTTTCTATGGAGATCATGAGTTGATTTAAACATGTCAGATTCAAACTATGAACTGTCAAAGGCAAAGCTAAAAATAAATGTTGTGTATGGTTTGTCTCGCAAGGGTGAGCAACTAATAGAAGAGCAAAAGGTTATTGAGTAAATATAGATTTTTAGATGGGGGGAGTGGGTATAAAGGTCCCAGATTTTTTAGTGCTTTTATGGCAGACTGACACAAACATTAAGAAAGTTTGACCTACTGTGTATCCAAACCGCAACAATAAGTGATTTATAGCTTATTTAAACTTGTGGTACTGAGGGGGAAGACATTCATCTCATTCTACGGATGCTTAGAATAAATCAAAACTGATTTGTGGGTAGGACATTAAACTCGTTTTGTATAAAATTGAAGTTAAAAAAATTATACCTGTGCTTTCTCAGACTAGTTTCCATAGAAAAAAAAATAGTCAGTAGAATGGTTAAAGAAAATGTTCCTTTTCCTACCCAGCAAACATGAACAGCTGCTTGGTTTGAAATGTTTCCCTTGATATGAATAATGGCTCTGGATGAAGGGGTCAAAGTATGAAGTAATTGTCAGTGGAGCACAGGCAAACTTTTGGCAGTGAATTATCCAAATCCCATTTAAACACGTTTTCAGATGATCTGATATTCCTTTTGTAGCAACAGTGAACAGGGTGAAGCCAAGGGGAAAGAGAGCAGATTTAAACAGAAAAATCATGAAACTGTGGTTACTAGAACTCGGCACTTTCCTTAGATGCTGAAAAGCATCTTGTCAAAACTAAGGGAAATAGCTTATGGCACTTCATGTGTTTCATAAATACCAATATGTAACAATCAAAATAATTTAAAAAAAAAAAAAAAAGATTTTTTGTTTTTTTGAAATTTGATCTGCTTTTCTCAAGATTTCTACAGTGATCAGGATTTCACTGATATCAGAACTTCACCTGGAGTAACTCCTATCTTCATGTATTGCTGTTGTATAATTTGGGGTTTAAAATAGTAAGAACTCTTGTTACCAGAGATATGTGTAAAAAAGCACTTTCTCAAATCAGATCTTTAGGTCACAAGTTTTGTGGAATTCACGAATCTTTGCCATGTCCATCTTGCAGTGCCCTGCCAACATCATTCAAGGTTTCATTTATTTTATCTTTTAAAATTTATTTTGTGAAGACTCAGTAAGACTTAACAATAGCAAAATCTAATGTTTCTATTTGGACATCTGCAATTAACACACACTTGAAAGGCACAGGATTTGAACTTTAATTGGACCAGTTTGAAAATACTGCAAAAATAAACATCAGCATCGACTTTAGTTCACCAAGACTGTACTCTGAAACTTTCCATTCTGCTTCTTTCAGAGTTTCCTTCCCCTTGGTAATAGATAATGCTCAAGCATACTTGCTGGGAAAAAGGAGGGATTTTTCTTTTAATGGTATTCTCTTTGGGGACATGAAAATTACATTGCAGTTAATTCAGAAAAGAAATTCTAAGGCTTCTAATCTCTCTCAGTAAATACAGTCCTGCTGAATTACTACCTCTCATATAACTTCTGTGCTAGTTTAGCATCCATAGATTTACAGGTATTGTCCTCTGCCCAATTTCAATGTTCAGTAAAGCAGAGAAGGGATCTTGGTTTTAATCCAACATAAATCCCTGGTTTGTTTTATGAGGCTATCTCAGACAGGACACAGGGAGCAAATACAACTGCAGCATGTACCAGGACTCAGGGATGAACAGAGCCTCAGGGGGCTCAGGGCTGTTTTGAGGACTTTGGGATTGATTTTTGTGTTGTATTGGTGAACTCTTGGTTTTGCTTTGACTCCTGGGCTAAAATGTTTGATTTGTACTTGGCTCTGAGTTAATAAATATTTGAAATGGGACTGTTGAAGGAAAAGAAAAATTAAAACTTTCCACCCTATAGGGACAAAAAGGATGGACCCTTATCAGGAAACCAAATGGGGGTTGTTTAGTCTGAATTATTATCAAATGTCCCTGTCAGCCTTTACC
The DNA here is from genome assembly GCA_035222235.1 of Margarornis squamiger. NCBI lineage: Eukaryota > Metazoa > Chordata > Aves > Passeriformes > Furnariidae > Margarornis > Margarornis squamiger. The sequence continues at coordinate 96,043,264 of JAWWTY010000106.1, forward strand.
TCTCTTTGCTTTACTACAGCCAGGGTTTTGTCTTTCTGCAGGGAGACCAGTGGCAGAAAGAGGGCTCTGCCTTAGTGCCAGGGTCTCCCAAAGCACAGGAAGTGATTTGAGGGGAGTGGGGCAAAGGGAGGGCTTGTGAGGAGCACCATGACTTCAGCATCCTGGATGTCTCTGGAAAAGCTGAAGGCAAAAAGGACAGAGGGAGACTTTTGGGGGTCTAGCAAGCACAGGGTGTCTTCTGAGGCTGGATACATTGCTAGTTGTTGTTTTTAATTTTTTAAAAGCTTTTTTCTGCAATGTGAAATGCTGATCCCATTTGGCAGAAGGATGTGGAGGAATGAGCCACCCTTCTGTGACAGTAGAGGGTATCAGATTCTACCCCAGTCAGAGAGGTCCTTGCACTGGTGCACACAGTGAAAATAGTCTGTGCAAGACCAAAAAATTGTGCTGAATCCAAAATTGTGATGTTGAGGAAGTGTCCCGTCTTCCTGAAGGGACAGGGAAATAGTATATGTAAGGTGACAAAATCTTTCAGCCCTTGTTTTCATACAGCTTAAATCCAGAATAGACTACTTTTTTTTCAGTGTGAGCTCAATTTGACTCATTGAATTGCATGCAAACATGTATATATATAGAGAGAGAGAGAGGGAGAGCTCTATAACTACTTGAGAAAGCATATTTCCATTCTCATAGCCTCTGAGAAACAGGAAATGAAATAAGAAACAAGTAAGAAAAAGGAAGGTAACCCCCACGGATATTTGCAGTCCCTGCACTGCCAGAGAGCTGACCACAATGGTCAGATGTTGAGAGGCCTTATTGTGAATGAGGCAAGATAGCATCTTGCCTTCATCTCGTGTCTGAGATGACATCCAATCATTCTCTGAAATGATATTTTCTGAAACAGTCTTCCAAACTGTAGATATTCTTGATATTCTCTTGCATATAACTGAATTGAAATGAATTTTGTTGAAATAAAATATTTGTCTCTAGAGTTTCAACTTCTATATAACAGATATTTATTTTTACTATTTGCTACCTTGCCAATTTTTTGTGTTATTTGAAGACACAACAGCAATGATTTTATATCATCTGTTATATGAACTGCTTTAAATAAAGAACTGATACCCTGTTAGCAACTATCTGGCTAATGGTCACCCCTTAATCAATAATTTCTTTTCTGAGATCTGTCACTCAGCATGCCTTTTGTTTATGTGATGTGTGTTCTGTTCATTCCACATATAGTGCAGACATTTTAGTTAAAGTACTATGCTGTAGTAATAAATGTATAAAAATACCATGCTGTAGTAGCAAATTATTGTAAAAATTAGTTGTCTTCTCTTTAACAACCTGCTGTACCAAAAAGAAGGTAGGATCCCTTCACTGGATTTGCCTTCTGAAAAGCCATGAGATATATTTCCTGAGATATATTTTCAGTTTTAATTGTTTTTTGATAGAATCCTAAGTGACAAATTTCATGTTTTGACCTGCGGTGGCAATACTCCAAGCTTCTGAAATACCTTCAGTTTTTAAGATTTTCTCAAATTGGACTTCAGTGCTTCAGAGATTCCCCTGATGATGCTGGGAGAAGAAAAGGGGTCTACTGATTTCTAGAACCTTCCAAAACTCCTCTGAACAAGACCCTGAGCAACCTAATTTAACTTTGACGTTAGCCCTGCTCGAGCAGGGAATGGGTCCAGATGGCGTCCACAGGTCCAATCCAACCTAAATTTTCCTATTAATATATTTTTCATTTGTATTTCAAATCTGGGTAAATAACCCAGAGAGGGGGAAAAAACGAGATAATCATATAGCTGTGTCATATTGCAAAAAATTTTTCAGATGATCTTAAACCTATAATCCAGTAATTTTTGACATCTTGAGAATTTTCATGTATTTTTTTGTACAAGATATCTCTTGACTACTGTGAGTGCCTAATGAGAATTAACGTGCTGCTATGGAAGATCTCACTGGGAGAAGAAAATCAGACAATGCTGACATCAATAAGACCTTTCATTGTTTCATCAGTTGCTGGAGCTAAAAAGGTTTCTAAGAATCTTTTGCTCAAAATTAGTATGTAATTGAATGTCATGACACTAGACAGGGATGCAATGGACTTTGTCAGAAGGGGAAAGTGTAATAAAGCAAGGGCAGCTTGAATTAGCCTCTAAGTTAGAGGAACACATACCTAGTAGAAACAGCAACCAAATACATCAGCAAAACACAGCATAGCTTGTTGCAGAACCTCAGTGCTACAGGAATACTGTCACCTTGGAGTACTGAAGTAGAGAGTTGCGGTGAACCTGCCTGTAGCCTGATCTTGTAGCTCCTTTAGCTACATTTTCCCTCAAGAATTAATTCAGAATTTCACTTTTATATTAAGTGCAATGAATCAGTTTCTCTGCAGCTGTGTCTGAAAGAAGTACTGTGTCCTTTATTTTTAGATGCATTAAAATCAATTTATTGTGATTAGTCCTTCTCCTTTACTGAACTTCCCGCTTTCTGAGCTAATGACAATTAGTCTTAGAGTGCAAAGTGCATAAAGCTCTGATGTAGAGTCAAGTTCTGCTTCCATTCATCTCACTCTACAGCCTTTTTTTATCCTGATTTCAAGACTTCTCACTCCAGTCATGTACCAGTTTGACTCAGGCTGGAGGATCTGACACAGCAGTAACCTCTGCAACACTGTTCTTTAGACAAAAAGTGTCTGAGGGGGATTTTGTATGCTCTGTAGGAACCTTCCAGCCACCACTGACTCCTGCAGCAGAAATCTCCCCTATCCTGCTCTGGTCTTCCCTAAGGAGCTATTTCAGGGAAGCAATTTCATTTAGTGCATACTGAAATGCCTGGTTTACTTTCCAAAGCTAATCCAAGTATGAATACTTAGCACAACCCTATTTAAAGGAAACATAAAATTCTATGTACTGAGTCGGAAGAGATCCACAGGATCATTGAAATCTTGCTCCTGATTATTGACAGACCAATTTAATTTTTCCTGCACTTGATCCATAAAAGGATCTACCACAGGGACTTCAAGTCACTGCTGTTGGCACTGAACAGACCCCTCAGGCTCCAGAAACTAATGTTACACTCATGGGCATGCACATCCCAGCCCAATCAATGGCCTGTAAGAGGGTACAAAGGATGGTAACCACACAATGAGTTGTAAAAATTGGGGGTTTGTACCTAAAATATGTTGAGGGCAGAAGATTGTCCTAATAGGTCTGAGTTTGTCCGAATAACAGAGCCCCCCACTGCTCCCTTGACCACTTTGTCTTATTAACTAGGGAATTTTCTGAATCATCCTGCTGCTTTTAAGGCAAGATCGGCTTGCAAGACCAAACCTTTCCCTGTTTATACATCCAGGAAGATGCCTGCATGCATATCCATTTTAATCTTACCTTTTTAATCTAATCTAAGTAATTTTTCATTATTTTACCTGAGTAGGTTTTTAATGGCTCTTAGGAAATGATACCTGGATTTCCTGTCTATGTTCTCTCTGAACATCTGTGTTAATAGTGGATGGGATGGTACTAGGTAACAATAATGTTACTACTATTACAAGCTGTTTTGCTCTCCTCTCCCCTAGCACAGCAAAGGCTTTGCCAAATATTGTTCCTGTTTTCCCAGTTTCAGCTTGAAAAATGTGTTTCTTCCTAGTTATCTTTACTGCCAAAATGAATTCTCAGCTTGAACACTGCAGCCTCAGCACTGCAGCCTCTTCCGTGTACTTCATGCCCGCTCATCTGAGTACCATCAAAGGCTTCATTCACTGTACCTCTGCCTCCTGCTTTGAAATGTTGCTTTGGCTTGCAGCCTCCTCGGAGCTCATTTCTTGTTGTCTCAGGTCTTGCTCTACTGTGTCAAGCTTTTAGATGTGATTGTTATTCAGAGCAGAGCTCGGGTTGGGAGCCAAACTAGCACTTAGGCAGCTTTCAGATACCTAAATTGCAAGATGTGAATCACAAATCTCCTTTCCTCTCCCATCTTTCCCCTTTACTCAAAAGTGCCTATTCCTGCAGACATCCAAGATGACCCTGCAACATCTAGAGGACTCCTTACCCTTCTACAGTTCTGCAAGTGCCCTGAACTGCCCCATCTCTCCAGCTCTATGTCTATCTTTGGACTATCTCCCAATGCAGGTATTCTATATAATTTCTTTGGCAGGCCCCACACTGACTGTTAGGCACCTAGGCAAATACTTGGATGAAGGGAGTGATGTGTCCTCTTCTTAGTATCATTTAGTGGCTCCCAAAGATTTCTGTCACAACCTCACATTCAGCCACAGTTTATGACCTGGCTGCCGGCTGCAAAGAGGGGACTGTTAATGTTTTCCAACACCTGAAATGGTTCACATCAGCACCCACCAGTTCCTGAGCTGTGCCCTAACCACAGACCTAGATTAGGGAGACAAGCTAGCTCTTTCCCCTGTCCTGTGCAATTTGTGTTCCTCACTAGGAAAAGAAGAAAGCATCTTCAACCCTGTTTTCTACACCATAATCACACACTTAGGGAACTCCCTTTGGAGGTCAGAGCGATGGGTTTGATCCCATTTATTTGACCTCCACTCCTAGTAAAAAGGGGAAGGCAGAGATTGAAACTTTTATTCACTGGTCACTGCTAAAGCCATTAAAACACTACATAAATGTGGGGCCCAATACTTTCCAGAGTGTGGAACAGCTCTCATCATCCAGGAAAGAGTCAATCCATATTCCCTTCAGGGGTAAGGTATCACACCACCCAACTTGCTGTTTCCTACCTACTTCACCAAATCTATGCCTTCACCCAAATTTCAGCATTTAATATTTCTGCTTTGTTTCAGCTTAAGTGATTTAGGGAGTGGAAAGAATGAACATATTTTATTTCACATTAAACTGGCATTGCACAAAGGGATATGGCTCGATTCCATTTCCATTATCTAGTTTGACCATTATTTGACATTTCAGATGGAACTGATTTATTGAAATTATATTACCTCAGTGCTCAGTGGTTACTCACTGCCTTCAATGGGAAATTGTTCAGATAATCCATTGGGGCTTCATTTAAAAGGGCTGTCTTAGAGTACTCCTGCAAGTAAGGCAAGCAGCACTGGATCAGCATGGCTAATGCCACCAAGTGGGAGGCAAAGTCTAGCTGAAAATGGTTGAAAAAGTAAAAATTTATTGAGAGGATTATCAGATACACATTGCAGTGTTCTTGAAACTAATCCTATTGATTCCCCTTTCTTTTGATCTTTACTATTTTCCCTGTATCAGGCAAGCTGAAGGAACAAAAATGCACTTCAAGTTCAGTTCACTCTTATTACTTCATTTATCTGTATTCTACAGACTCCCACATAGAGAAGTTAATCTTTTATTTATCTGAAGAATATTTTGTATGTATTATCCCATAACAGCCTTTTCTACCACTGCAATAGTGAAAGTTCTATCGGCAGTAACATGAACAGATGAGTCTCATTTTTGAAAATGTAGTTGCAAAAATATGGTGTGGGTTCAGACTCTATACTCAGCAATCAGAAGGCAATTGTTTTTTTTCCTTAACGCTCTTCTACAGTAATACAGAAGATAAAAACTGAGCAGAGGCATCTATAAATACCTAAAGTAGGAACCAGCAGAAACAGTTTAGAGCGTCTTTATGCCTACTCAGTGCAGTATGCTATTGAGCTAATTGAGAATATTTAAATGTAGCTCTGCTCTTCAGATATCCTTAAAATCACATTTAAGTCCATCTCTATTTTCAAATTCTCTAATGAAGATGAAATCTGTACATCCTAAAATCTTAATTTTGGTGGTCACAGCTTGCACAGGGACCGTCTAAGCTTTGAAAGCCTCACTAAGGCACATGCTTTTGCATGAGCATTTTTTGATCTCTTCATATGAAGCTTTAGAGTGTTAGTGGAGTTTTTGTTGTTTTTCTATTAATATCTTTTTTTTTCTTTATTATTTTCATGTAGAAATTCAAAATCTGATTAGTGATGTTAATCACAAGACTATAAAATTAACATGTATTCTGTGTGAGATTTTTGTAAAAAACAGTGTGTTAACCACATCTGTATACTCTCTTTGGTTTATTAATAGTATTAGGTTGATAACACAATTTGAAATCCTTTATATAAGCCCTCACCTATCTTCTGTGGGCCACTTTGCAACTCGTCACACCAAGTGAGAAATGTTGCTGTAGGCTGACCAAAACTACTAGCTCTAGGAAAAAACTGACCCATGGTATGCAGATGCATCATAATTGTTCCATTTTGGCCTTAAAAATCTAAGAAAAGTACAGTCAAAAAGCTTTCAGGGAAACAGTAGTAGGAAACTCTGTATTGGTCTGCAGTGAGAAGAGGGGAGAACACTAAACCTTTAATTTTGCAAAGTTGCAGATTGGTGAATAATGCCAATTACTGTTAATAACGCTTCATCTGAAAGCAGATCTTAAAAATGTTTTCTTGTCCCAGAAGAAAAATTATGGTTTTATAAGGAATAATTATAGAGATTTGAGATTATAGCCACTATAATTGCTCGTTTATGAAGCAGAGTAGTTTCCTTGTTATAAGTTAGTAAAAGTAAAATACTAAAAGTACTAAAATAAAGACACTAAATGCTGTAAATGGAAAAGTTGCTACTGGTTTCATTGGTTCTTCCAGCTTCTCATTGAAACTGCCTTGAGAGGTGTCCCAAGACATGTGCACTGCAACTGCTGCTACTACAACAGCACTGAAGAGTAAATGTTCTTCAAGGCAATGCTGAGCTACTAGGGGAGGCACTGAAAAGAATTCAGACCCTATGGAAGGCCAGTTGCACTGAAGTGGAGGGTGCCAGTGGTGAGGATCACAGCTCACTGGTGCTGAATCAACCTGGAGGGGCTCCTGCTGGCCAGGGGCTGTGGGACTTTCATTTTCAGCACAAAGGGATATTAGCTATCTTTCAAGCAGTTACCTGCCTCCCTTTAACTGGGTGGGAGAAGTTCTGCAGTGGGAGAGTCTTTGGGGAGCAAAGAGTGGAGAACCCCTGCCAGGCAGGTTATCTAGGGCAGGTGGGAGTCAGGGGCCTGGGAAGGAGGGGTGTGAGCAGGGCCTGGGAAACCACTGAAACATTTCTCTTCCTTGCCTCTAGCCCCTATCCTCTGTTTTTTGGTGTCTGGCTTATTAAAATCACACTTTTGAAAGCTTAAATACACTTGGCATAAGGGTTGAACAGATCCTCAACTTTAAAATATTTTGATGGTATTCCTCTCAATTGTCTCTTGGACATAATAGGCTCTTACTGTTCTAGAGGAGAGATCAAGGTTTGGACTAACTAAGGATAAGAAGAAATGCTTAGTTTGCAACTGTCAGGAATAATGTCTGAAAATCAATGCATTTTGTACTGTTGAACGTTTGGAATTAGCCTGGAATAACAGCGTTTCTTGTGAGGTGAAGGTTTGCAGTGGATAAGAAGTGGATATTGAATGAGTTTGAAACTAAAACTGAATGCAGAGTGCTACTGAAGGAGTTCACAATATTAAATGGTAAAATGACAGATGAAATTCAATGCCATTAAATGCAAAGGAATTCACATAGAGAAAGGTATCCATAACTGTACATGCATAGTGATGGATTCTAAATGAGCTGCTACTGCTCAGAAAATGAAGGTTTGGGGCTGTTGTGGCTAATTGTCCTGAGACATCAGCCCAGTCCTTACCTTTGGTTGCAAAAACACAATGCTTATTCAGCACCACTAGAAAGAAACGAAACAGAGAACTTAATCATGTCACTCCTCATCTTGAATTCTTGATGCATTTCTTGTCATGCCACCTCAGGAGGAACATGGCAGAACTAAGCTCATCTACCTCCTGCGTGACCTTTGCCATTCATTTTTTCTGAACATAATAAATATTCAAGGCTGTTGCTTCCCTTGTGCAGAAAGAAATGAGCTCCTTCGTCACGCTCTCTGTTGGAGAAGAGGAAGCCACCCCACCTTGCCTCTTGGCTGCAAGTCTATGGCTTGTTCATGTTAAGGCAAACTCACAGTCTGAAGCAGGTGAAGCTTGAGGTCCACCCGGGGTTTGGGAAGTTCTTTCAACAGCAAGAATGGGTTTCCTCTGTGATTTAGTGTGGTGCCAGGGATACCAGTGTTGGTTAGGACTTCTAGTTGGTTATTTCTACATCTAAAAAGTACAGTTCGTTTAGATGTGCAGGTTAGGTTAAGCAGAAATGACCCTGAGCTTAGCTTTTTTGCAACATATTTTTTGCTCTGGTCCAAGACGGTATATGTTATACTCACTTTTCCACCTTTGGGGGAGTCATAGTTTTAGCAATGAGATAGTTTAATCATCATACAATCATGGATACCTTTTTCTGAGGCTGGCAGATGGCTTGAAGCTGGGCACCATGATAACAGCATCTGAATTCCTTTTAAATCATTACAGGACTATGCAGCTCTGAGGTCTTTGTAGCCACAGTCCACTCAAAGAAGAATCTCTTCCCTTCTACCACTCCAGACCCAGCACATTCCTCCCTCCTCTGAATGTAAGATGGGCATTACTACTCCATAAATTTCATAAAAATTAAGGACCAAGGCAGTTTCTGATGGGGCCTGGAATCGTCTTGAAGAAAATAATTGACATAAGAACATCTGTAATGGAAGCAATCCACATGAAAGGGACAGTATATTTTTCTATCTTTTCTGCTTTCTTAATTTTAGTTTTAGTAGTCACCTGTTAAATGTGTTCAAGTAAATTCCTGCCTATATGTAAAAGCATCAATAAAACTCACAAAAGATTTTTTAAGAACTTCAAAAAGCAAAACCAGAAAGTGTGAAGTATATTTAAGGTTGTTCAGAATTTCAGTGTCAGTATGAACTGTGCAGGGAGAACAGATCTGTCTAAAACAAAAAATTTAGACAGACATTTCATAGCTGGGTAACCTAAACCCAGAAGCCCATCAGAAAATGCAAGATTATGTGCTTTGTGGGTGAAATAACATAAGAATAAAAGAAAAATTCTGAATTACCCTTTCTTCTGGCCAGTCTCAGGAAAACAAGGATGGGCTACAAATTACCTCCAGCAAAATGTGGCTTTTACAGGACATTGACTATACAAAATAATTCATTTGGAAATAAGGTATGGTGTCAAGTTGGAATATGGTTTTGGAATGACTGTGAAGTCAGTCATCTAAGACAAGCCTTAGATGTTTGTACATACAATTGAAGTGGTAACAACTCTTGTAATTTTATCTTAAGTTTCTTGATATGTGACAGTTTTCTTAAACCTCAGCTATGGAAATCATAGGGTTATGGAAGAAAACCCAACACAATCCAACATTTATTAAAAACCAGAAAGGTTTAAGGTTTGAGTCTTAAGTGAAAAACCAGAAAGTATGACCAAAATGCATGCTCAGATTTAATCACAGGAAGTGAACTAGTTCTTGCCAAAGGCTGACTAGGCTTTCCAAAAACATTTTCATGCCAAACATGAGGAACAATTGTTTATCTAATAAGAAACATTTAAAAAAAGGCAGGTATTCACACATCTTGCAAAATGAAGTCATGGGCTGAATTTGGGCCCCAAGGCCACAGGGTTTTCCACCTTTGTTATACTACAAATTTGGCTGGAATTTTCCATCAGGTGTATATTTTAGCAGATAGAAATTAGAAGTCTAAATGCCACTTCTGGTGTAAATTCAATAGTTATGAACCTTTGATGAGTGCTCTCTGACTGTGCTATACACATAAGCAGCAAGATTCTAGTGCATGAAGGCAAGCAAAACTTTGTTTCCATATTTATATATCTGTCTTGTTTGAAACTATAGAAATATGCAAAGGCTAGATGGAAAATAGTTTGTTCCTAGAATCCAGCCCCAATGAGAAAGACAGGATTTATGTTGCTGTATGGCCCTATATTCACTAGCTACTACTCATTTTAAGAGGACGCTCTGGAAAAACACTGTCCATGTATTATTTTCATCTAACCTTGTTTTTTGCCTTAGTTTGGCTTTCTTCTTTCCTTTTATTGTCTGCAAGGCAAACTCTTTGTTGTTTGACATGCATGAAATGGTATGGAACAAAGACACCAGAAATTACAGTAAAGAACAAACTATTACATTTGCTTGCTGTGTAGCAAAAACACATGCCATAAAAGACCAAGAGTAAATCAGTGGAAATTATCTCCCTGGTGCATGTGGGAAGAGGAAAAAAGAAAAAAAGTAAAAACTAAAATAAAATCTCTAGGGCACCAGGTATGTGATATAGCCACTATAGGTGAAACACAAGATGGAATAAAAAGGATTGTAGGTTCTGAGCAATTTTCAAACTTGTTGTCATCTAATTATTTACTGCAGTCAGTCTTCCATTACAGGAATTATGGTGTGGCACATATCAGCATGAATGTTCAACCTATAAGGTCATAAAGACTTGAGCTGTTTTCCTCTGGATGTTTTGATGGGAACTGAGCAATTCTTAGGATGCCTCATGCCATGGAATGTGCTGATGGGAAACTAAAGGGTGTTAACAGCTGCCCAAAGCCAAAAAGAAAAATTCAGTCTTTCTTGGCAATAGTCCAACACGGTCTCCTTTCAAATTAATCTGTGTCATTCTTCAGTCTCATTAGGAATTAGGGACTCGCAGATTCCTATCGACATTAATATCACAAAGGGAGAAGTGGCCTCTCCACAAAAAGCAGAAAAAATTACTGTAACAGAAATATTTAGAGCCAAACTCTGCACTTATTTACTCTTTGATAAGGTTATTACAGATTGATAGATGATATGTGGAAAATGGCTCATCTTGGTTAAATAACACTGGCCTGATTTTCAGTGCTGTGGAGTGATTTTCAGCTGCAGGCATTTCATACTTCTGCAAAGGAATGTCCCAGTTCTCCATAGTATCCTTTCATTTGGAGTTGTATTTTTTTTTCTTTTACCATACATTTCACACCCCCCCCCCCCCAAATTCTCTTTTCCTTTGAAGTTTGCTATATGGAAAAAGTAAAGCTGCTTAATGAAATTTTTATTGTGTTGTTGCCCTTTGCATGGTGAATTTGGGACTGAAAGACAAATCTGCTCTGTCACTGTAGCAATCAGGTGCAAAGGCAGTACATTGCTGTGCCTTTGATCCCAGATCATCTGCAGTCTCAAAGTGGCATGGGTGATTTTGTGCATAAAAAGATAGTTTAGATTTGAGGGCTTGCAGTGCGGCATTAAATGCTCTGCCTCATGTGCAGTGAAACCATAGCACTGATAGTGCCAGCCTGGTGGGAAAGAGGAAAGGTAAGGGTTGTAAGGGATAAAGGGTGGGGACTTGGATGGGTTTTAATCTCTTTTTTTTTTTTTTAACTGATGGAAATATATAAAACCCTAGATTTTGCACAGTGTTTTAAAGTAATGATTTAGTAAGGCTTTAGTAACATGGATGTGAAATTGAAATGAAAGACATCTACTCTAGATAGAAACAAACTGTAGTGAAGATTGGTTTCCTTTGGACTGAAGTAGGGTTTTCTCTTTAAATGTAGAGGTGGTATCAAGTTATTGTGAGATGTGCAGTGGAATGTGAAAACAATTTAAGTTTGCAATTATTTGACATGTTTCATTAAATCACAGAATCATAATTACTAGACTTGGAATGGTCTGGAGGAGGACATATAGTCTACCTCCCTCTCCTCATGGATATTGCTGTCAAGCCACCTCTAACCATGCAGGCTTTACAAGCCTCCCCGTAATTGGTACTTCACAACTGTGATGATTAGGGAAAAAAATTCCTAATGGTAAATGCAAATTTTTCTTGCTGCATCTTCAGCACTTTATAGAACCATAGAGTCACAGAAAGGTTTGAAGCCATTCCTCTTGTCCTATCATTACATTCGCTTGTGAAAAGTCGCTCTCCATATCTCTCCTAGGCCCCCTTGGGATGTGCTCCAAGGTCTTCCATAGTGCCTTCTTTTCTCCAGTCTGAACAACCCCAGCTATCTCAGCCTATCTACATAGGAGAGGTGCTCCAGCCCTCAAACTTTTCCTGTTGCTTATTAGATGCCTCCTGAGTGTTGTCCCAGGGACAAGCAGGCGAGATGTCAGCGTTACCACAGCAGAGTACATACTGTGGTGCTGAGATCTTGAAGGCCTCAAAGCTTATTGGGCCAAACTGGCATTTTGCCCTCTGTTTGCAGAGCAGTTGAGTCTGCTTTTGTGGCTGGTTCTTAGTCACTTTACAGAATAAAAATAACTATTTTCAATAATTACAGTGTTCCGAGGTAATGATGGCACAAGAGCTGTAGAGCAGAGTCATGCTGTGTTCAGTTTAAAATCTAGTCTGAATTTTGTCTTAATTTCCTGGGGTGGTGTCTGTGGGAGCTGGCCTGTTCTGACCATCCGAAACCAGTTCAGATGAAATCAACAGTCTCTTCAGTGCCATGACTCTTGCACTGCTGATGTTTACAGTAAATCCACATCTATCTATGTGAGTACCTTTGACTTCTTATGGTTCAACCCATGCCTACTTCTTCACAGACAACTGTTGTATTGTTTTATTTCCATTTGATACAGAAATAATACAAGAAATATATTAAATTCCTCTAATTTTCTCTGCCTTGACCCAAACTTGTCAAACTAAAAGCTTTGCTCCAGAGCAAAGAACAGCCAGAGGCAGCTGAATTACCAGTGAGGGATAAGGAAGACAAGTTAAAAGGAAGCTAAACTTGTGCCATTCAGTAGGCTGAAAAAGCAGTGAAGTAGCCAAGACAGTATAACTTCAGGTATGATTTAATGTACACTGCAGAAAGTTCCCAGATGTCCTAACCTTGAGAATAAATCTTCAGATTAGAGTGTTCTTCTGGCAGAGAAGGCAGTGCTATTTGACTAAGAGGAATCCTGCAGCAGCAACAGAAACACCTACCTGGATTTACTGGTGGAGCATGTTTCTGGTTTACAGCCTCTTCTGTAAGCACAAACCCCATGAGACCTTTGTTGTTGTTGCTTGTTGTTGCTTTTCCTTATTCCTTTAAATGTAGTCTGTTCTCACTTTCCTTTTTAAATTGAAGTGCTTTTCCACTTGGGAGGGTTTAAAATGTTTGCAAGTATTTTTCATTTTTATAAGGAAAAAGGTGCTGGACTAATACAATCCATGCCAAAAAGATTGCTCCTTTCGGGGCTGCTTTGGGAGTCCAAGGAAATACTACACATCAATGTGTAGATGATACCAGTTTATATATAGCACAGATTATAGTATTGCAATATAATGTCAGATGATCAAAAATATCACCAGTCACATCTACCTTTGAAAATCTTCCTCATAGGCCTTCTGGTTTGTCAAAGGCAGCCTCTTAACTAAAGTCTTTGGTATGAGGGGTAGTACTTTACAAGAAAGTAAGCCCTCTTTAGGTACTGGAAGGCAGCTACAAGGTCTCCCTTAGAGCCTTCTCTTCTCCAGGCTGAACAACCTGGAGAACTCTCCCAGCCAGTCTTCATAGGGAATGCTGTGTTATAATGGTGATACTCATCAGACAGCCACAGCACTGAAGTGACTCTGTTGATCTCACCTGAACTGGTTCAGATGGTAAGAACAGGCCAGCTCCCACAGACACCACCCCAGGAAACCAAGGCAAATCCCAGACTAGATTAAAAACTGAACATGACTGCCGGGCAGGGCCATAGCTAGAGGCCCTGGGTGCTGCTCCCCACCCTCTCAGCTCTAGGGCCTCTTACAGGACCAGGTGCTTCTGAAAAAGGAAGGCATGAGGTGTGGGCAAGTTGCTGTGGAAAAGTAATTTCATGCAAGAAAGAGAAATGGAGGGATTTTCAGAAGGACCAAAGGAAGAGGAGTTTTTCCTCTTAGTGGAGAAGCTGCTGGATGAGGCCCTAAGTCACCTCTAGAAGGGAACACAAACCACCTGGCAGGTCTGATGGAGCTCAGGGGCAAACTCAGCACTGGTGCTTCAGTAGCTCATTAAGCTCCAACTTTCCTAATTTTCAATATGGAATTACTTCACCACTCGAACTGGAGGACTGAATGCAAAAAGGTTTTTTTTGAAAGCCATAATTTTCCAGCTAACAGAAATACACCATGCCTCCTGCATGAGAAGTGCTTGCCTGGTGTAAAATGTCTTGGTTTATATTTAAACCAGCCGTGGTGTTCAGTGACATCTAGAGACTGCCTTCGAGAATTGCATTGCCTGGAAACCACATCCTCTCCATACGTCTCCTTCAAACAGCAACTGGGGGTTTGAACCCTAACCATCACTTCCAATGACGGTGGTGAGTGCTGAGGTCTGCAGTAGACATTTCCATCTTCACAGTAACTGAGAAATGCACTAAGTCATGACATGTGGAAACAGATAAATGCTGAGGCACTACTTTATATTTTCAATGAAACATTCTGAGCTACTTAAATAATGTAGTTTTTGACGTGAGTAGAAAGTTTGTGCTCACCCCTCCACAAGGCATTGTGTGCAGGGGGAGATTTATTTACTCAATACACAGTAAATATAGTGGGGTGCAGGCAGACTGTCCTTAATCACATCCTAGAGTATCTAGGTTATGAACCAACTTACAGTATTATTCATTAAGAAACAAGATTCTTATTTATTAGTGTTTTGGGGTTTTTTCCCTATTCAATAGGTGAATAAACATCAGTTTCTTCTTAAGCAGCATTTCTCCTCTTTCAATTCCACTTTGGAGAGTTGGAGAAGCTACTTTTAATTCAATTTACCTTTCATGTCCCCTGCTGTTGGTATTTCTATGCATCAGCCACCTGGAAAGCACCTGCTGAGCTGGAGGAGCAGGGGCCCAGTTGTGCCTGGCATAGGAGCACAGAAGCAGCAGGGCATTGGGCACCACAAGCTACTGGGGGATACAATGGAAACAGGTCAAGGTGTGTCTCAAACTAAAGCAACTCTACTAAAAATTCTCCCTTTCCAACACCTAAACCTGCTCAGGATTGCAGAAATGAATGCAAAAACCAGAGATCAAAGGAATCATATTGTTCTGCACAAAAAATACTCTGGAAGTTTCATTCCCATGACAAGATTGTTTCAAAATCAGGATTACTTTGCTAAGAAGCCAGCTGGGCTGCAAAGACAAAACAAATCCATACTTGGTGGACTGAATAGTAGCATGAGTCGTAGTGGAACTGTGGGGCCTTACACTGTCACTATCATTGTGTTGCCAGTACCTGCAAGCCCTGGTAACTGTACTAGAGATGTTCCAGCTAGGAAGTCTACTAGTTAAATAGCAAGAAGGGCAAGATGAACCACCACAGGATCTTGTAGTTTAAGGTCCCAAAGCAATGTCTATATAAGAACACTAGAGTTTTCTGTCTATTCCCCTTCTCAGATTTAGTGAGCAATGTCAGAGCATTTCAATGGCTCTCAGTTATCTTAGCTGTGAGAGAATTTCCTTGAGAATATGACTTGGATATGTGGAGGGTAGCCTTTCCTTTGACTGTTGAAGGAAGCCAGCTGAGATGATGTGTAAACTGGTACCTTGATCTTCAAAAAAATGGCATGAATTTTATCCTGCATTTCTGGTGTGGCAACCTCAATCAGCTCTGCTGACAGTTCATTTCTCAGTAAGAGATTATGTACTGAGGAGTGGTGGAGGGCAACATGCTTACTTGTTTATTTGCTTTATTTTTAAATTCAGATATGTTTTTTGAATGTTGCCTGTAACACTACACTGCTGAGAGGGATTCCAGTGCCTTTCATTCCTTGAGATTTTTGGATTTGTGGTTACTCTGCTGTTTGTTGGATAGCATTTACTGCATGTGTTTATAACCAGGGGGCCATTTGTGCTATTACAAACATATAGGTAATTAAATAACCCTGTTCTGTTTTGAATTTCATATTGCATATCTTTCCAGGGATACCCTGGCTTTCAGTGCATGCTGGGCAGACTGTGGGGATGCTTCCCAGTCCTGGAGCACTCAGCTAAGCAGTACTTACACCTTGGTCCATGCACCCCTTTTGTTGTCCTGCTCCACTGACAGCCTGACCCAGAGAGTGGCTGTGTCACACTGGCCCATGCTCCGCACAGACGTGGCTCCTGTACCTTCCTGAGTGAAGTTCCTGGCTGACCTTGGATGGGGTGGAAAGGGCATGAGGCTGAGTGCACCAATCCGCATTCCCTTGCCCTGCTGTTTGGTGGTCACTTGAGGTTCCAGTTCTTCTCCCTTCTGCCATTAGTTTCATATACGTTTTTCTCATGTTAATTACTAACCTACTTATTTGCTTATGAATAAGATAAATTATGTTTCTCCTTGGAGAAATCAAATACTCCCAATCCGAGGTTGCCTCAGAGAGAAACCTGTGCCCAGGCTCAAAAGAAATAATTGCGTTTGCCCCAATGTAATGACAAAGAGACAAGCAATTTCTATGGCCCATCAGTTTAGTGAATCTATCTTCCCTTCTGAACAGCTGGATTAGAGCTTTGTGCTCCCAAGCTCTGGAATAGTTTCCATCTCTCAGAGAATACAAATAATTACTAAGAAAAAACCATGCTATCACAGTTGTAATATATTTCTTGGTTGAGTTATCTGCAATAACTTATCTATTATCCAAGGTTTATTGTTTTGGCACCTTTGGGAAACATACATGAAGCACAATGAATATAAATCATGTTGCATTTTGACAGTATCTTGAGATTTATGGAGAAACACATTTTGTATGTGGAAAGATGGGAAAATTATTGATTCAAAACCTGCTTAGAATGGTCTCAGTCTAGTAAGACAATGTGAGCATAAGTTTATCTTCAGATCCATGGAATAATGCCAGTGACCTGAAAATAGTAAATGATTTTTAAGCAGCTTCACTGAAGTCAATGGGGGCAGGGAGGGAAGCATTTTTTATTTAAGTCGTGGGTAGACTGACAGAGAATGCTTTTGAAAATCCTGCCAACAATTTGTACTGTTTATAACAAGTAAAGAGTCACAAGGAAGTGTTTTCTATTTGATTTTCAAGGAAAAATGTTTGCCACCAGAAGAGCAGGAACAGCCTTATTACAATCTCTATTAAACCCAGAGAACCTGAAGCTACAACACCACTGACATTTTCCATGAAAACTATTTGATTTCTAGTCTCTCTTGTACAGATTCTTTATTTCCTCCTAGGTTCTGTAATATGCCTCTAATCACTAAGGTGATTCCCAGAGCATGAAAGTGAGTGACCTAACTTCTTTTCAGCTGTATTCAGCCCACCTGTGTCCTAAGCAAATCTTTCAGCTTCAAATCAGATGGAAAACAAAGAAAATGTTCTGCTTCTGTTGCCCCAAGAGAAGGACAAGTTGTCTGTCAGTCCTGTCCCTGGGTGCTCACTCAGCTCAAGGTGTTGGTCTCATGACATCCATCTCTGGTAGAGCACAAATCTGCATCTTATGCTTGCATAGGTACGTCACACAGAATACCAAGTTGGTGCATTTTGATGAATTAAAATTTGATTCCCACTGAAAAATTGCCATTGTGATAAAACCTGGAGAGTTTGAAACAAATTAAATTGGTTTGGGTTGGATTAATGGCTAGTTTGATCAAAAGTGCTCTTTTAAGAAATATAAAAATATTTCCACCTCAAAACTATTAATTTTATTAGGCCAGCCATTAACTTTCATTAACCCATATTTTAGAGGTCAGCCAGTAAGCCAAGTTATTCATTATGCACATAGACATAATTTTTAATTTCTGAAATAGTCACAAAATAGAATTCAAAGAGGGAAGCAAAATGAAGAGAGATTGATTAAGAAATTACTAGAAAACTAAATCAGAAGAAATAAATGTCTTAACCAGGTGTTTCTCACAGAAAAACACAGTGAAAGATGACAAATCCCAAAGTAAGAGAGGATACTGATAAAGCTCTAAACACATATACTTCTATTTTCTGTTCTCTTCAAGAATACACAAACTTCTCATTTCTGCTGGAAAGGAACATGGAATGGGGAGAAAGCAGGGGAAATTTGAGTGGACAGTGGATTCTAAAGACTTTTTATATTCATTGTAACTTGACTCTCTTCAGATTAAATAAAAGAGCTGGTAAAACTACAATCTCCTGTTGAACGTGCTGCATACCAGTCTGAAAACTGGCAACCTTCTCTCAGGCTATGAATCAGATTGCAAAATCTGATGTTCACATAACTAAACATTTTCCAAGACAAATGCCATCCATGCCTGCTGCCTGCCTCAGCTTGCTCTGCTGGACATGATATTCATAGCACTGACTCAGGAGGGGCTCGGGAGGAATATGTTCCCCAGCAGCTGAGGAACAGCAATAAGAGAATTTCATTGCACGAAATGCAGTGTTGGAGCCTTAGCCCTCTGAAAGGAGGGAACAATGAGGAATTCCTGTAATATTGGGTCAATTTCTTTCTTTGTGGCCTGCATTTCCTCCCAGTTATAAAAATGATCTGGGAATGGAATAGCAGTAAAGCATTGCCATAGCTTTTCTTCTGGTATGGGGAGATTCGGGTCTCCTTGCCCAGAATCTCACATTCTGGATGCAGTGTAAGTAGTGCTTCAGGAGATGTTGGAAAAGGCTCACCAGAAGTGTGTGGGATTCAGGCATGTGATAGAAGCTCGAAATGTGGCCCTGATGTTTTGGTGTTCCTTTGTGTCCTCTGTTCTTGCATACACCCAGATGTCAGGGTGCTCTTTGTTCATGTTCCTTGTTGAGGGGGCAGGATGCAGGTACTCAAGGTACTGCTGACTGCCTGAACTATGCTTTAAACTGAGGTTATTTGAGTTGGAGCTAGGTAAATAAACTGGCTGAGGCTGCTAATATGTCCTTTAAATATTTGTTTACTTACTGCATTCCAGTGGTGTGGCTTACACACTATCACATCTAGTTTTGTCAATACAGGAAGAAAAGAAAACCATTCTTCTCTGCACTTAGGGTCTGGAAGCCAAGTATCTGTCGGGAACAATCTTGAGGGACTGATTTATAGACATCCAGGAATATATATTTATAAAGAAGAGGCAGTGTCCCAACACCATACATAAAAGTGGGGATTGCTACAGTGCCTTAAAAAGCAGAATCATAGCACAAAACAAAATCATCTAGTAGTTTTTAATAATAAGTTTTTAATCTGTTCTCTTTGAAATAGTTCTTTTCCTTAAATGAATAAGAGTGAGGGAGATCCAATATCTTACTAGATATCAAGTTTACCTGTCTGAAAATTATTTTCATAATATTTGGGTTAGGGTTTACATATCCTTAAAAGTGCAACTATTTTTTCTCTTGAAAGAGCAGTATTTGTTCAGCAATCTCACACAAGTTCATGAGATGGTGTATGTGAATGTAAATTCTACTCCTAAAATGAAGTGGCTCATCGTCTTTCAATGGGAAGCTATGCTAGAAAACAGAGTGTTGACTTATGGTTATGAACATTACTGTATACAAATGGCAGACAGTCTCAAATACTTCACCACACTTCACCCGGAGGGATCAGATGATCCCAGAACACTGAGAGAACTGGCACACGGAGGTACAAGTCTGATAGAAACCATTATAAATACACCCATCATACTGACTGTGGTAGCTTTTGACTAGAGAATAATAAACTTCCTAGCTATATTTAATGAAAGAAAAACACAAACCAGGCATCTACTGAGCCATTTGTCAGTATTCATGATTTCAGAACAATTTTGAAGAAAAACATAAGTATAGATGTGGAAGAAATACAACAATACTTACCAAATATGGATTCTGCAAAGCTTATCTGGCAGATTCTGTGCTAAGCTATTCCTGGGTAAGAGGTATGAACGAGAGCCAAACCATCCGGACTTGTCTAAAACACTTGCTTTGATCATGTCCTACATGAGAACTGAACTGAGATGGAGAAGAGGATGAAAATGGAAAGCAATCATCAGGGTGGAAATACTTCATCAGGAGAAAGTGAGCTGTTGCCTCAAGTGGGTGTCTATGGAGCTGAAAGGTGCTTTTTTATTTTTCAGATGTTAGTCATGCAATGGGGTTGATTTAATATTTTAATTGATGATTTTCATATACAAAATGTGTACTGACAAAGTTTGCTAAAAACAGCACAGATTAGGGGTACTCTGCATCAGGGCACTATGAGTTAGTTTTAGAAGTAATGTGTTTTAGAAATTAGGCAGTGGAAGGTTCCCAGTGTTCTGATGGCAAAGTATAAACTGACTTTGAAAAGACCAAAAGGATGTTTACTTTCTTGCCAAACTGTTCTCGATATGTGGTTTTGCTGGATAAGCTTGAGTTTTGTAATACATTTACCTACAATTCTGCTTTCCTTCTTCAGCACTGAATTTTTCTGTTTCTCAGCTTCTGAGCGTTCTGAAGTGATTCTCATGACAACCATTGGGAAGGAAAACAAAAACGAAAAAGAAATAAGAGGAAGAACTCTTGTGTTTCAAGATAGAAGCAAAAATGAGTAACTGGCTCACTGAATTTTCCTTTGTGTTTTTTTTTTTTTTTTTGGCACGATTATGCAAAAAGCAGAAGAGAAGGACTTTTTTTAAGGATTAAAGCAGATGCTTGCTGGAAAAGGTAGCTCCTACACAGGGCTTCAGACAGCTTGACAGGGTAATGCATTGTCACTGATGCACTGAAAGAAAACCTCAACATGTATCAGTAACAAGGTTTTTGAAGGGTAAGGGCGCCAGTGAGCTGTGCTGCGTGCATTCGGCGTGCAGATGGGCTTAAGCAGCAGCTTGTGCTTAAGGGTGAGATTGAGGGGGAGAATGATCTGCCACATCATACAGCTCTCATGTAACACAGTTCCTGGACCTCGCTTGTGGGAAAACTAGTTTTTGGGGGTACCCACAGGCAGTCAGGAGGATTACACTAATCAGTGCAGGTGCAGGGGACAGGGTCTGACTTGCTTATTGAAGACCGTGCTCGGGAAGAATCAAGGGGGTGTGTTTTCTGATGGGGATTTTTTAAGGGCAACCTGCCAAGCATTTCAGCAACTAATTATATTGGGAGTTTATTTTTTGAAGTGTTTATAAGTGATCCAAAAAGAGGGAGGTTTGATTCTTCCACTTGACATGTGCCAAATATAATTGGAATGATCACACACTGGTCAATCTGTGAACAAATTGGATTTGCAATTTTGGCAATCACCCGGCTTTTGAAAGGTGGCCTGGAAATCAGGAGGTTTTCTTCATGCAATGCTGACAGTTTATGCACAAAAAAAAAAAAAAAAAAAAAAAAAGAAAAAAAAAAGAGAGAGAAAAAAGAAAAATAAGCACTTTCTTTCTAGACAAATAAGATCTAGGATGAAATCTGAATCTTTTGAAGTTGATGGCAAAATTCCCATTGGCCATGATTTCACCCCAAATCTTTCAGCAGTGAACCTAGTAGTTCCTGGATCTGCAGAAAAAATGCAGAAAATGAAAACCAATCTGGTGAGTTATCTTTTTTTCTGGAAAACATTCCCAACTATAAACACTGTGTATGATGAAACTGGCATTGTCCTACTGTAAAACTCCCCTAATTTATAGAAATTAGGAAGCAAGGAAAGTCAATACTTTCTTTAGGTCAATAACATAATGGGAGGGGAAATGTCTAAAAGTGCTTAAAACAAAGGCTGAGAACTTTTTCCGTTCTGTCTTCAGTATTCTTGACCATCTGGTCTCTTAACTTTATCAGCCTGTCATTCTGGAAGTCTGGCTCCAGGTCAGTTGTTTCTAGCAATTTCTTTACTTTTACTCCTTATGCACTCTTCTAAATGGTTCTTGTCCTTCCTTTTCAAAGTCTGTGGGGCTTACTTTTTAAAAACCTAGAAGGAAAAATGGGAAATAAGTAGTAATTCCTTGTTCCGAATATTGCTATTTCATGTGTTCTCCCAATTTATAATTATAATGATTATTATTTTTATCATTAATTTTAGGATTCCCAAAATATACTAATATACTAAAAACTACAAGCCAGGAAAACTATTCTTCTTTTTTTTTTTTTTTCCTTTTCTTAAACTATTTAATTTAGGCCTTAATTCAGCAAAGAAACTTAGTTCCCTCTTAAGTGTAAACATTTATTACAGTTCAGTGTGACTTTAACATCTTATATGCATTTCTTAAGAAAAATGGAATATATCTGTATATCTTTCACCTATAGAGCAACAGACTGTGAATTTTAGATTGCCACTGCCCCTATCAAGTAACCTTCACTCTAGGTTATTCTACTGTCAGCTCAGCTCTTTTGACTTTAGTGACAGCAAAATACAGTGCTTAACTTACTTTTCTGTGTTGGATATTAGTTGTTAGATTTCATGACAGAATCCAAACTTCAAGAGAAGTCATTGATGCATATTTGTGATTGTGACATGGAGCAAAACCTCAACAATTACTTAGTCTTCCTAAAAAAATATCATTTTTGCATGACACATTCAAAACCAAAGAAAACTACAAGTGTTTTTTCAAATAAAATATTAAGAATCTAAACCTAAATACTCTGCAATGCCATATTACAAAATATGAATATAGGCACAAGGATGCTAGATTTCTTTCGAATTCAGATGTTCAGTTTCAATGATTGTAAGTTTTTGTCAATGTAATGGTGGGTAAAAATTGCTTTCAAAACAGTTTGTTAACCCAAGTGTCTAACAAGAAGCTCTATCAAAAGCCAAGTTAGCTATTGTTCCACCGGCTGCTGTCTGAGAGCAAGACTCCCACTGAAATGGACTGAACCATCAGAGTTCTGTGTCTTTGAATGGCAGCCAAACTACACTCAAAATTTACTTCTTTCATGAATACTGTCCCTACTGGATATTGTTTCCCCAGTAAATTTTGTTCCATAATATGAAGTACAGATACTCAGTTAACAATCAGGTAAACATAAAAATTTAAAAGCATATTAAAATCTATGGAACTCATACTAATGCTAGCATTTTAACATCAAATAAATGTGCAGAAAGGACCACACCACTGGGTTATGTATATACATGAATTGTGTTGATTTTCTGTAGTTACAGAATCACCCAATATGTCAAGATATTCTTTGCACTCCTTTCCACAAAAATATCCTTGTAGCTCAGTATGGCCGGTGTAATCACAGCAGTGACCTGCCACAGAAATATCTAAGAAGAAAAGTAACAATAACCATCATTTTCCCCTTTCTTTCCTGTGTGCCAGATTTTGTATTGAGTTTAAAAGTGTATTTTTCTTTGATTCCACTGAGTTGATGCACAAAAGCACAGTGGCGGGGGTGGGGGGGGGAAACAAAAATTCCAGGACACGGAATGCAAAAAGTAGATTTTTTACTTAGTTCTGAGTGGTCTTGGAAATGACGTGTGTTAGGGACAGGTGTGCAAAGGTCACAAGAACTGCTTCACTGAGGTTTGCATGGTCCCTTGCCCATACATTTGCTCACAGCTGAACGCTTCCAACCTGCTGCCATTCCCCCGGCAGGCTCACCCTGCCCAGCGCTCAGGGTGGCTGTTAATAATCCTCAGGAGGAAGACTTTTGCTATCAAAAATTACAAACAGCTTTGCCTGTGACATAATTTTTCTCGAGAGGGATTCCAAGTTCTAACTGTATTTCTGGCTTTGCAGAATGCTACACGGGTTTCTGTGCAGTTCTTGTGTGGGAGCCTTGTTAATGTTTGTGCTGTGCCAATTTTAGGCTTTTGGCTTTATGGAGAAATAAAAGGATGTTTAATACCATCTGGAGCTCAACAGAACAGAGATCTCTTCTATTAATCCTTAGTTTGTTCAACAAGACTTGGGCTTTGACTCTTCCTGCTCTGTGTGCATGAGAAAACTAGTATCTGGGCAGTAGTGTCTTGTGTCTCACACTTATCGAGAAGCCTTGGTCAGCTTCTCGTATTGCCCCTGTGATATTAATTTCATTTAGAACTTATAAAGTTTATGAAAAAAAAAAGCCCAAACAAACAAAAGATAAGAGGATGGAAAACATGGATACTCTTGAGCTAATACAGAGCCCACTGCTCTTCTTGCTGACATCCATGGTTTCTTTTAATCTCTGATTTGCCTAGGCTGTAACCCTACAGCCGCTGGCACATTAGCTAACAGCTCTGTAACTTAAATGCCCTTTACTTTATTCTAAACTCTTCAAATATGTTCAATAAGACAGTTAATTTCTTAAAAGAAGAATGTCCATAGGCTTTCAATATAAAACTCCCTAAACTTAATTCCTAATGATTTCATGAGGAATTGGATCACACCTTTTTAGCATACAAGCTATTTTAATCTGGTTTCCTTTTTGGTTTTTTGTTTGGTTGGGGTTTTTTAGTTGGTTGGGGTTGGGTTTTTTTGTTCATTTGTTTGTGTTTTTCTTTGGGTTTTGTTTGGTTGGTTGGTTTTGGTGGGGGTTTTTTGGGGGCGTGGAGTGGTGGCATTTGTTTTGTTTTCATTTTGGCATTTACTAAAGGGATTATAGGACCACAGTGGAAAAGCAGCAAAAATGAGTCTTTTCTTTCTTGCATTCTTTTTTTTTTTTTTTTATTGGCAAGGAGAACCTCCAATCCTGTATTTATCATTCATGTGATACTTCTTTCCACAGATGTTTCAAATTACATAGACTATGTAGCATCTGTGTACTCTCACCAGCAAACAGCCAGCACCCAAACTTGCCAAATGAGAAGGCGCCTTTGCTTGGCCTGGTCTCCTGTTGGCTTTGGACCTAGGAACCACAAATTGTGGCCATTTTTAGTGTCTCTAAGACAGACTATTTGCTGTCTGTTTGCTTTAGGGTGAGCCAGGCAGGTGCTTAAGCACCAGTGCCTTTCTAAACAAAATAGACATGTATGCAAGAGAACCTTGCACAGAATTCCACTCTGCTGGGAAGAAGAGTTACTGCATTCACCACTCTTCCCCCACCACATTCCCACAGTACTGATGCTTATTTTAAACCTTTTTTTTTTTTTTTTTAATTTCCCACGTTCTTGCTCCTTTTTTGATAACATACATAAAATTGTGAAAATATAAAGGGGCCAAAGGTTTGCTTTTGGAGTGATGGATGCCCAGGACAGTCAGGGTTCATCCAAGACAGCAAGTCACCATTAGGATACAGCTTTAATTATTTTGTGGGCACATAGCAATATTACAAATAATTTGCTTTTACTTTCATTAACACCGTGGAGACCACAGGGAGATCAGCATATTACTGTGCTGTCCTTTAAAATAAGTGACTAGTCCAAAATGACTGTACACAAGTAGTAAGTTGAGCAGTATTGTCAAGGTACCAGCAGAGAATCTAACAGGAGTGGTTTAGAGACTTCCATCTTTCAAACATTCCCGTGTTCAGTTCTTTCCATGTATTAGTCCTTGAAGTGTTTTAAATACAGGATGTTCCTCACATTGCACATGGGGATAAGTAAGTGCAAGGCTAGTTCAGCCAAGAGATTGCAACCAGCAAGTGGTGGATTGGCGAGCTGGATGGACACAAATGCCCAGCTTCTCTTCTCTCTGTTGTTTTGACATTTTCCCAGCCTGGCAGCCTTGTCCTTGATCACTTCTGTTTTCAAAAAGGTGTGAATAAAATTTCATCTTCCTTTTTAATGAGGTGATGCTTTATTTCATGCTACTAACTCTGTTGTGAAAGCTGCATATAACACCTAAATTCAGGAGTGTAAAAGAGAAGGTTGTCAGACTTTGAGAATAAACTCATCTGTGTTTGCCCAAAGAAAACATAATTTTAGCATTTTTCTACATTGACCTTAGAAAATCACTTAATTCTTACAGGAAGAATTTTCTGTGCTGGTTTACTCCTTGGCTGCCTTGCTGAGTATACGAATATGGAAGTTTGTTTCATATATGGGGACAAAATACACTTTTATAATAGAAAGCAAAATTATTTGATTTGGTTCTGTTTTGGATTCATGGAGTAACCTTGGTGAAGGAATTATATCCAGGCACTCAAATTAAATTGTGCCTACATCATATCTGCACCCTGAGTTATATTTGGCAATGTACAAGTATGTTGAAAGTCATGGGAAGTGAACAGACCTTGAAAAAAACATGGATACTCCAAATGTTGATATCACTGCTGTAAACTTTTTCATTGCTCTGGTATTTGGAGTACTCCACACTGTTTAATTTGAGCTATTAACATTCCAAATGAAAGTAGCAAGAACTCCACTATAAGTTTATCTTTCTTTGACTAATCTTAACATGCACCCAAGTCCCTGTCTCGCTTTCCAAGAACCACATGGTACGGTTATATTTCAGAAGCATGTTATCTATGGTGTTTGCTTTAGCCATTTACTGACACTGCCTAAGTGCCCCTCCCTGGAAGCACTTACCTCTCTCCAGTGACTATATAGGGAGTTTGCTCTTCTAACTTTTCTCTTCTGAATCAGAGCAAAATTGGATCTTACAGTAGACTAAACCAAATGATGCCAGTAAGTCCAGCAGTGTCAAGTTAGAGTTTTGATTCATTAAATCTTATTCATGCAAGTAAATCAGCAGTGCTGTTTGTGGAGTGGAAGAGAAGCAAAGCTATGTTACTAAAGGGCATGGGACCAGGGCTTCAAAACTTCTATGGCTTTTTCTCCACTCAGCCTTAAAATTCCCATGCTCAGCCCCCTCCCTGCATTGCTGTATTTAAGCCAATTTCTAAATAATATTCTCAGCACAATATAATCCTGAACTTCAAAGAAAGCTTTTTTTCTTTTTTTCTTTTTTTCTTTTTTTTTTTTAACAGCTGTAGTAAAAGCACAGTTATGAAAATAAACATCAGCTAATAATATAATAATGGAAGGGGCAAGACACAATATAATCTAATCAAAGACATTGTCCGGCATTCCTTATTCACCAAAGACCACAAATAGATACATACACGTGCAGATGCACTCATGAAACCTGCTACATGGAATCTACCCTTACCCTTACCCAATCCCTCCACTTTATTACTGACTGATGCAGTAAAACCTTTTGGCATTAATTTAAAAAATGCAATGAACACTTATAAAAGATACTGAAGAAAAGGTTTTGAAAGAACCTTTTTTCTCTGCAACCACAGTTTCAACTGGCTTTGGTGTGTTTTAACATTCAAATCTGAAGTGTCAGAGCATTTTCTTTAGTACAGACAATTACTAGACCAATGTATTGTTAGTACAAGAAAAATAATGCCAGGTAAAGAAAAAAGGAAAGTACTCTGATTACAAAGCACCCATTTACAGCTTTCTGTATCTCTGATGCACACACTCTACTGTAGGGATTTCAATCCCTTTTTATTTCAGTAAAGTTTATTTGCACTGAAAGGCCTTGAAATGTACAAACACAAACCTAAGAGTAATATGTATGAAAATTACTGAAATATTGCAGAATGAAAAAAATATGGGGAACAGTATAAAAAAAGTTTCAGAGGGCTGGAACAGCTGAAAAACACTTGAAGGAAAAAATATTTTCTTGTTCTAAATACTTTCTGTTTCAGAGACTATTAAAAATGGGCAAATTTTGTGGAAGGCAGTGTTTTGTGGAAAATTCCATTCTGTTGAAAAAATTACTTTTGGCAAAATCAAAATTCACAGCTGTGATTCAAAGAGGCAGAGAATACCACATACCAAATAAAGCACATTCCCCTTTCAGCACCCAGAAAAGGGGGCACTGCCTTCCATACACTTCTCAGTACTTATGCAAGGATAGTCCTTTGCTGTCATCATTTCAGTTATGTAGGTGTGCACATGGTATGGTGATAGCTGTGTGTCTGTGGTAGTGCTTAGGTAAAATGCAATACAGGGAAAGTTTTGTACTTCCTGAAGCACATATGGCATGAAGACACTTCTAGCTCAGATCCTCAGACTATCTGCTGACATCACCTGCGGAAGTAAAAATCTGTTTAAAATATATTGTCATTCCAATTAAAACTAATTCTGACACAAAAGGAAAGTACACAATATTCCTGTAATATTATATCTAATTCATTGATTGTAGTAGGAGCTGGTCATCAAATTCCTCTTAGCAGTAGAAAGTAGCAGGATGCTCGCAGTATTATTATTATTATGCAAATTGAAAGGGTTTTTAGTGAGAAAAAGATAAAGACAACTATAGACAACTTCAGAAAGTTAAATACAGGTACTAGATTGTAAAGGAAGTAGATATTTTAAGGATGCCAGCCATGTTATACAGGTGTTTCTCCAAGACAAGAAAGCAAGGTTGAATGGACTGTACAAAATCCCCTGGGGAAAGGTGAAGTGAATGCTTGGTAGCTGCTTGAGAGGACATGGGAGGCGCACTGCAAGAGGGGAGAAAGGAAAAAGAAAAACTGCAGCCAGGAAATCTGACAAGCTCACAGGCAACACTACACACAGACTTCGAAGAACACGCAAGCAAAGAATAAAGATTTAGGTAGGAGAGAGGAATAAAGAGTTCTTGATATTTTAACCCTTTTCTGCATATATCTCTGAATTGTAAGAGAGTGTTTGAAGAAAGCCAATTCCGTATGACTGGTCATAGGTTCTTAGATGAAGGGATACTTTTTTCAGTGTCAAATACAACTGAGTTTATCTTGCCATGTCATCTGGAAGCAACAAAGTACAACCATGGGATTCAGTTCATTAACTCAGATTAAAATGTGATGATATTTCTGGCTAGAAAAGGATGGGAGTTCAGACTCACCAGGGAGTCCAGGCAATTTTCAAAAGCTTTTATTTATCATACACTGCTTCCTTAAATTTTCAGATTTCAAGTCACACTGAAGAGGAAGGATTCCCCTTTCTTTCCTTATTCAAAAATTACTAAGGGATGTAACACAAATTGAGGAGCCAAGGCACAAGGAGGGATTAACCAAATTGTTCATGTTTTCTGTTGACTCTACTTACTGCACCATGTAAGCAAGTACTAATATGGGCTGCAAAGAATGACTCTATCATGGAAGGTAGAATCCATATTCAATTTCTCAGAAAAGAAAATATCTGCATAAGAAGAAGAGATCTTTGTGGTTCAGTAAAGTGTGAAGTTCTCTAGTTTTTGAACAGTGCACAAGACCATTACCAAAAGGAAGTATAGGCCCCTGAGGACTCATTTGCAGGTGGATATGTGAAAATGGTCTTGAGAACAACCTGATAATTTTATTTTCTTCCAGGAAATCTGTTGGAAAAATTGTTAACTATTTTGGAATTAAACTCTGATGTGTTGGACTGCCCAAAATCATCTTTCCATTGCTCCTGCAGATTTCAGTGGCTATCAGATAAAGATGTGACTTGATACAGAAGATAGTACAACATAATTTTGTGCTTAGAGATTTCAGACCAGATTTGTTAATATGTTTTAATTGCACAGCTGCCACTGAACCAAGTAGAGGCAGGCAGTGTAATAATACTCTTCTGAAATACCTGAATCAGATTAGATGACTTAAATCTTAAAGCCATTATATGAATCCCTGTGATCAACTAATACTTCAGATCACTTAAACTGATCAGGTTCATATTTTTAATTCAAGAAGTAGCCTTTAACAAAAAATGATTTTTTCATCCAAGGTTATATGTTTGTTACGGATTAGTATCTATAATTCTTGCTTTAGCTTTTGCTACCTGCAGAAAACTTTGAAAAACAAACATAGAGAATCTATGGAAATTATGCATTTGTTTAGACATACCAGAATTTTAAGGCGTATTACTCTGCTAATTATATTAACCTTTACTTATCTCATAGTCTGCACTGTTCAGACACCTATTCTGATTTTCACAGCAGTTTATAAAACACTTTCACTAACATCCAGAAAGAAACTCTCCATCTATCATGGAGGTACATGACTTTCTTTAAAAACAGCCTAGGCTTTGCGAGAGAAAAATGACTTTTTTATCTTTGTGATAGAAATCCCAGATGACAGCTCTGTTTATGCTACAGAAAATAATGACTGCTGACAGGCTCAAGGACCACCCGGTGGATTATTTACATTTGAAACATTTGAAATCAGCTCTGTTTAGATAATGTTTCAATTTTGCATCTGGCTTGCCTGCACATGTTGCTTGTACGCTGTATTAAAGCTAGTACATTGGAACTGTAATCAATAATGTCCAAGTTTCATACTGTCAGCCAGGTTCTATTAATGTGGTTTCATGCTAAACATTTTGTTCATTTGGATTTTGGAGCCCAGTTGTTAACAGAAAACTCTTCATGTTTAAGAAAACTGGCATTTTTAAAATGTAAATGAATTAGGCTTTTTATTCTAACATTGGCCTCAGGAGAAGAATATAAGTATATATTTGTTATATTATAACATGTAAAAGAAAGATATTCCAGGCTACCTAAGTTCCTTAGGCTTGGACTGTACACTGGTGTAAGACATCATCAAAAAGTAATATTGTAAAATTAACAACCCTAGATTAAAATAACTCATGTAGCAATGTATGATTTAAACAGTTTTGAGAAATAACAACTTTTCATGAGATCTGTATTTTTTCAGTTCAGGAAGTTCTCTTTTCAGCTTTTTGTTTTGCCAAGAATATTTCTAAACCGATCAAAATAATAACTTGAAGGGTATTCTATTAATCTAAAACAATTCTCTGAATTTGAAATTAGATAGATACATATTTTTATCTGGCATTTTTCAAGTACCAAAAAAGGCAATGATGAAATAAAGCAGATAGCTTGAGTGTGTCAAAACTAGCAACTAAGATTAATATCCCATAATAATTCCTATTACCAAAGTAGATATGAACTTCTATTGCTGTTAATGATATCTTTCTCTTTCTTAGATTTTTCATTTTTCATTCACAGTGGCAGTGAACCATAGTTTCAGTTCATGTTCCAGTTTGGAAACATTTGTTAATAGGATTAGAAATTATGTCTCCTTCTTTAATTTCACAGGCCATGGAGTTAAAAATCATACTTGTTTTTGAAATGCAAGTATAAAGCATTTATAAACAGAGATCACCCTGAGGCATTGCCAACAAAATTAAATTAGGATGGCAGTTTCAAGGAACAAGTTAATTTTCTCTACTACAGACTCCAGAAAGCACTCTAGAAGGCATTTCATGAAACCTACCTCTGTTAACTGACTGCTTTGGAAAAACAGACATCCAAACTGGGAGGACTCCTAAGCCCATATGAA
Organism: Margarornis squamiger; assembly: GCA_035222235.1. NCBI lineage: Eukaryota > Metazoa > Chordata > Aves > Passeriformes > Furnariidae > Margarornis > Margarornis squamiger. The sequence continues at coordinate 96,074,191 of JAWWTY010000106.1, forward strand.
CAGAGACCTGAAGTAGATGGCAAAAATCTAAATATATTTTCAAAAATAGAAGTGCTTTTTGAATGATGTGTTTGTTGGTGTTGAATATGCTTCTCCTCCTCTGCAAGTGCAAGATGGTCTGGAGAGCTGGTCTGGAGAAATTCCAAGAACAAGTACAGGCTGGGCAGAAAATGGCTTGAGAGCAGCCCTGGGAGAAGGAATTGAGGTTGTTGGTGGACAAAAAGCTCAACATGACCTCACAATGTGCGCTTGCAGCCCAGAAAGCCAACTGCATCCTGAGGTGCATCAAAAGAAGTGTGGGCAGCAGTTTTCTAGAGGTGATTCTATCCCTTTACTCCGCTCTTGTTGAGAACTGACCTGGAATTCTGTGCCCAGCTCTGGGGCCCCCAGAGTATGAAAGACATGGACCTGCTGGAGTAAGTCCAAAGGAAGGCCACAAAGATGATCACAGGGCTGGAGCACCTCTCCTGTGAAGACAGACTGAGAAGAGAGAGCTGGGGTTGTTAAGCCTGGAGAAAAGAAGGGTCTGGGGAGACCTAAAATCAGTCTTCCATTACTTAATGAGAGGGCTACAAAAAAGCTGGAGACTTTTTATGTAGGCACATAGGGACAGGACAGGGGTGAATGGCTTCAAACTGAAAGAGTGTAGGTTTATACTAGGTTTTAGTAAGAAATTCTTTACTGTGAGGGTGGTGAGGCACTGGAACAGGTTGCCCTGAGAAGTTGTGAATGCCCCAAGCCTGGAAGTGTTCAAAGCCTTGCTGGATGGGGCTTTGAGCAACCAGGTCTAGTGGAAGGTATCTTTCTCTGTGAAAGATGCATTGGAACTAGATATTTAGGGTCCCTTCCAACCCAAACCATTCTGATTCTATGATTCCATTTTTGTTTTTCAACATTTTTCAGCAGTGTGCCAATGGGTGCTACTCTACAGAAGGGGCCCTCTGTGTATTATAAGATAAATCCTTGCTACAAGAGGAAAATTCTTGACGTCATGAAATACTCCAGCGTAAGGTAATGTTCAAAACCTGGAGAAGGCAAACCAAGTAGATAGCTATAGGCTTTTACTTTTTATATAGTAAATTATTTTTTTAAATGCTATCAAAAGAGCAATTGTGACTGGAAATCTTCAAAGAGAAAATCTGTTTCCTTTGGCTGCCATGTTTGTGACCAGACTCCAAGGGTTTTATACTAAAAGATGCTGGCACTCTGCACAGGAATCTGCAAAACTCAGGGCTTGTTCAGAGCTTAAGTTGTAACAGGCTTCAAACATGTGAGATGGCTTTTTAAATGACAGAAGTAACTGATCAGAAGAACACATAGATGGTAACACAGAAAAAAAAGTACTTGATATGGACTGATGCAAAGCAAGTATCCTTTCTGCTAAGAATGTGAGCTACCGGAAAGCAACATTAAGAGTATGTATTGCTTGAGAATGTGATGGCCACAGAGAAAATACTAATTGGGTCGTTTTCAGAGGCATATAAATACATCAATAATCTCTGTTTTAACATGTAATTTGAGCAGCAGTTTGGCTCCTAGTAAAGTCAGGAGAGTAGTGTAGATTTTAAGTTAATGTAGCACCATTTAACATCTAGTATACCTCAAGCTACCAAAAGAATCCCACTGATGTCAAATCAGCAGGAACAGGCCCAAGTATTTTCAGCATTCCCAGAAGGTACCAAGGAGTTAGTCTGAAAAGTATGAAATCGGATATGTAGAAGGACTGATCCAAAACATATCAAATACAATCTTCGGCTGCAAAATCTTAAAGCAGCTTGTCCTGGTTCACATTTGTAACAATCTGATGGCTGACAGAAAACCAATTAGAATAAGAGACTGATGTTTTGAATTTTTTGGCTTAACTGTGGCCTTAATTTTGACATCAAATATGACAGAAGGAAATGGGAAAATTAAAATACAATATGCACTAAAGGGAATACAAGGCTGAGAGCAAGTAATTGCCTGAGACAGGTTTTAAAAGGTAATGGGCAGATCTAGTTTCTACAAAAAATGACCACCACAGAATGTGTAAGACAAATCAAACCTAGTATTTTAACAGATATCACCTCTGCTTAAAAATAGGGGTTTTTTTCCCAAATTTCTGCAGTCGATAAACTATTACAGAATGGCACCTATTTAAGTGACTTGATGTTTTAGGAATCAAAAATGTCTCCCAAGAAGCTGGAACTATCAATCTGTGACAATACTTTTGCATCCAGGTGCTTTATTTATTTCCCTCAAGAGCATTATCTAAATTTAATGTGAGGCATAAAATCACATGCAGTTGGCATGAAAATTAGAGTCTAAAATAATTTAAAACCTTGGAGAAAAGGATTTGACTAGTAGTTGCCTTTGGAAAATAAAATTAAATGTCTGAAAGTATAAAAGGCACTGCAAATTTTGTGAAAATACAATGTTCAGAAACTCAGAATTCTAATAATGTTTGATGTGAGACCATATATCTGATATGACAAAATAACAACTTTCATTTTGAAGAATGATGTGAGAATTTAGGCTGCCCAAGCCAGTTAACTGCTCTTTTTTTGCCCTCCCCAACTATATGGGACAGTGGTTAGCATTACTCAGATGTTTAGAGGAGGGCCACATGATGTTGAATGGAATATGAACTTTGCCAGGTAAAAGGCTCGAGAACTGTTGAAGAGAACTGCAAAATGGTGCTACCTATAAGCTTTATAAATGCAGATGCAAAGGCTTATCTTGGCAATGCAGGTGGCAGAATTCCTCTGCAGTCTACAATTACCATAATTTTTATATTTTACTATTAACAAAAGATGTAGGTATGCAGATATAGGAAAAGATGTAGCGTAAGGATTAGAACAAATTAGTTCATACATGCCTGACATTTAAGGAACTACTTGCAGTTAAATTTCAAATGAAATTAACTAAAAATCTTTTCCAAAGAATGAAGTCTTACTATTTCTTTTTATTTATTTTTCTTACATTACTTATGGCATGGGAAAAGCCCAAAAGGTTTACTCTGCAGTATTTCTAATTCAATTAAGACCAAGAACCAATTAAAAACTCAAATGGTTTCCCATGAACTTTTAGACTGAAGTGTTGGATAAATTTAGATTCCCAGTAAAACCTAATTTGATTTCAAAATGTTCTGGCCAAGTTTTTTAGAAATAGATGCTAATAGGTAGGACACTATGTATTTTTAGGTAACACAGAAGAAAGATCTATAATTCAACATAAGCAGCTGAAGTTCAGCTTCCTTCAGGTCATACAATTCTTTTAAAGATCTATTGCAAACGTGAACAACTCCTTTTGTCTTCCTTATGATCCTATAGGCATAGGCTATGCATAGAATTGACAGAAATGTATGAAATATGGAAGTAGGTCTTTACAGTTTGATTCAATTTGCAAAAATCTGGCTTCAATATCTGTACAGAAATAATTAGAGTTACTGTAGAAATTTATTGAGGTTTTAAAGGAGAAATATAGTAATTTTTCAGGGAGATGCCAGTATTCAATCAGGAATTTCTGCCTGCCATTCTACTCCCTATTTATTAAGGCTAACAGAACAGAACATCACTGACATTCAGTCAGATTGGGCTTGTCCTTATCCAAACATGGATCTAAAATAGCCACCCAGTGTGTGTGTGTGAGTGTGTGTGTGTGTGTATGTGTATGCACATACAGGAAAAGTGAAACAAAACAGTTAATCAAGAAAGACTGGGCTGAGAAGTTGTTGTGAAAGATTCAATAAACAGGAATGTTTGGCCTGATATGAGAAGGGAGAGTGGTATTACGTGTGTACTTGTTGCTGAAGATGTGGAGATATTGCCATGAGGGAACTTTACACCTGCACCTAACAGAAATATTTTTTGGTCAGCAGTGGCCGGCAAGGAAAAAAAAAAAAGTAGAGGTCAAAATTTTGCAGTTATTAGCAATGTAACTTTTAAAATTACGAGTTAAATTACTAGTAAATTAACAGATTATTTTTTTTAAAAGATGTCATAAAGAATAGAATCTGAAGGCTGTCTAATTACGGTTTTGGCCATGTATTTAAAGTATCACAAACAAACATAAAGGGAAAAATTATGTAAGCTGAAAAGACATGCTAGGAATCCCAGATTCACAGAACAGGCCAGGTTGGAAGGGACCACAGTGGGTCACCTTGTCAAACCTCCCTGCTCAAGCAGGGTCGTCCTGGAGCACATTGCACAGGATTGTGTCCAGATGGTTCTTGAATATCTACAGTGAGGGACACTCCACCACCTCTCTGGCCAATCTGTTCCAGTGCACAGTCACCTGCACAGTAAAGAAGTTCTTCCTCATATTCAGGTGGAACTTCCTATGCATCAGTTTCTGCCTGTTGCCTCTTCTCCTATTGCTTGGCATCACCAAGGAGGGCCTGGATCCATCCTCTTGACATCCTCCCTTCAGATACTTAAAGACATTGATGAGATCCACTCTCACTCGTCTCTTCTCGAGGTTGAACAGGCCCAGCTCCCTCAGCCTCTCCTCGTAAGAAGATGCTCCAGTTCCTTAATCATCTTCGTGGCCCTCTGCTGGACCTGCTTCAGAAGCAAGGTGTCTCTCTTGTACCGAGGAGCCCAGAACTGGACACAGCACTCTAGATGTTGCCTCCCCAGGGCAGAGTAGAGGGGCAGGATCGCATCCCTTGACCTGCTGGCAGTGCTTTTCCTAAAGCACTCCATGATACCTTCTGGCCACAGGAGCATACTGTTGGCTCATGGACAGCTTGCTGTCCACTAGGACATGCAGATCCTTCTCCACAGAGCTGCTTTCCAGCAGGTCAGCTCCTGTACTGGTGCCTGGGGTTATTTCTCCTCAGGTGCAGGACCCTGCATTTGCCCCTGTTGAATTTCAGACAGTTCTCTGCCCATCTCTCCAATTTGTTTAGGTCCTTTTGAAGGGCTGCACAGCCCTCTGGGGTATTTGTCACCCCTCCCAGCTTTGTGTCATCAGTGAACTTGCTGAGGAGGCTTCTGGCCCTTCATCCAAGTCATTGATGAGTTACTTTTGGTAAGTTAAAAAATACTGAGCCCAGTATTGAACCTTGGAGGTCACTACTAGTGACAGGCCTCCAACCAGACCCTGTTCCACTGATTATGACCTTCTGGGATCTGCTATTCAGCCAGTCCTCAATAAACGGAGCAAGATTGTGAAAAAGGTTCTGAAATCTCTGAAAGCATAGATACTATTTTAAATAGCTCATTAAAGTGCAGAAATTAATTACAGTGGATGTGGAAGAAAGATCTGTTGATGTTGACAACAGTTGCACACTGTTTCTGTCTGAACAATTAGCTGATAAAATACCTGTAAGAAAGAGAAATGGCTTCTTTTTCGGTTTTCTCCCTGCAATTTGTATTTTCTACTGGTATCAGAATAAGTGCTTTGGGTTTTAAGCTGCCCTTTTCTTGCATTTTTCTTATTTACTTAATTTGTTGGTGAACAATTGCCTAAATACTCTGAATACTGAAAACTTTGGAAGCATGGAACTGCCAGGTATTATCATTTCATCATTACAAATGTTATGTAAAACTTGCTGTGTTTAATAACTATGTTTTTCTTTCTTTTTTTTTTTTTTTTTCCCCAATGGATTCTCCTTGCAAAACTAACACTCTGTAGACAGCTAATGTAAGTTTTCCCAAACAAGATAAAACAGGTATCAAGTATTTTGAAGTTTTAATCTCTGGAAAGGGTGGATATGAAGAAACTAAGCTGTCATATGACTTGAAACCACATACAACACAGAAGAAGAGCGAGTCTTGATCCTAAAGCTGATGAGAGCACAGATCTTCTGTCAAATGAACTTTTGCTGGATAGACTTGGTAGATAGTCTTGTTACCATCAATATATATTCTCAGGTTAGTTTTCATGAACAGCCTCATAAGGAAAAACTTGCACTATAAGGACAAACTCAGATCAGTGGATAAGCTACATTATCTTAACATGTCTCAGACTCCAGAAGTGCCTTCCTGTAGGTGGTAAAGGGAGCTTAGGAAGCAATTCAAACTCAGGTTTGAAAACCTGGAGGGAAATACAGCTTATTAAGGCTAAGAAATTGTAAAAAATTGTAAAAAAAGGAGTAAGACTTAACTTTTTCCCTTTATCTTTCTCCAGTTTTAAGAATGTTTCACAAATAGTTATAGATGGTATAGGCTTTAATAACCTCAGATGTGCCTCAAAAAATTCTTTGACCCTTTAAACTCTTATGAGGCACATCTTTGAGTCCACTAAAAACCAAGGAAGACCCAAACTCATGCTGAGGGTATGAAAAAACTAAGTTTTAAATCTTATTGTCCTTCAACTGTGACATTTATGCAAGTATCTCAGTTTCTGAAAGGCTGAACAGACTCAGATAGCAGGGAAGATGAATTCAAATGGTTGTAGCAGACAAATCGTTTGATATTTTATAAAAGGCCAGAGTTGGTGAGAGTTCTTGCAAACCTGCCATCAATATGTGTACACGCATTAGCAAGTACACACCAGCTAGGCTTGTCAGAAGGACAATTCTTTGCACTGCTTGCAACACTGATCCATCAGTGACCCATCTGTAATTATATCCTGAGAAAAATCCTTAGAGGTACAACAGAAAGAATATTCCTTGGCACTAGGACATTCAAAATTTGAAGGTCAAGCCATAAGATTTCCCCAAAGAAAGAATCCTACTGTAACTATTTAGGATGATAAAACACTTCATGTTAATATGAATATGATTAAGTTACCTGATGATGTTGAACACAGAGCACGCAGTCCCAACTATGACCCTTCAGGAATCCCCTTGCTCAAAATAAAGCCCATGAAGACCGACAGGAAACTGAGCTGTCATATATAAAATATAATCACAAAATAAATATGTAAAGTACCTGTATTATAGATACAGAAATTACTGTTGTTTAATTAACCGTGCTTCACCAATGACAGTAGTTGTTTTGCATGCTGAAGGTAACGGCTCATAAGAGTAAGATGATGAATTGAACCTACTCAACACCACAGCAGAAGTACTTCACCTGTAATATCTGTACCCTTCATTAAAGTATCTCCTTGAGGGAATCCTATGGCTCCATAACTCAGTTTTTCTTTTCTAGAACAGATTCCTACTGATTTGGTGCCACAGACATCTTTCCTCCCAATGCCCCACTAAAAGCTGGATGCCAGACACCTCATAATTGGTCGACAAACACATTAAATATTTTGTGCCAGAGGCACCATCTTCTTCAATAGCTTCTCTTTCTTCTGGATCTGGGTCAGGCATCCAGTAGCAAAGGAAAACATACATGGATCTTCTTTGATGGAAAATCTCTCTTACCAGAATGTGTGTCTCACGGGTGACTCTGTGAATCTCTAGGTTTTTGTTCTTAGACCTATTGCAGAGAACCTGCAATACCACCACCTGTTCCTTACAGATCTCTCTGAAACCTGCAGACTGCCTTTTACTGTAAAGTGGTTTTACTGTAAAAATGCTTTTGGAATTAGCCTAAGCCCACTGATGTGAGCTGATCCAGCCTGTGTCAATGACATTTGGAATCAGGCGGTAGAGTTCTGTAGTGCTCCAAGAGGGTTTGTTTTTGACAACCAATGGCTTTTCTTGCATCAGGCTAATTTGCTGAATCTTCTTTTTTCTATACTGTATTAAAATGAAGTAAGATATGTTTCACTTATGAGATATACTTCCCATTTAATATTTTGCTCGCAAAATGCAGATTTGATTTAGTAATTAATCAGTGATATCCTACACAGTCTACAAACTATCATAAACACTTAGATTAGACAACCCGCATTTTTCTTCAAACTCAGCTAAGGCAATCCAAGAAACTGAATTTATATAAACAATAAAGAGATTTTCCTATGCAAGTTCATAAATTCTGACAGTTTTATGGAAGAAGACATTTGAAATGAGTTAAGAAGCTTTAACAACTCTACACAAAGGCAAGTACACTGGCTGAAAAAGCAGTCAGCTTTCTGGAAATGACTATTGAGGTATTACAGCACAATTCTGCTAGTGGATGCTTCAGTTTATACTGTGTAGCTAACGTGCAGCAACAGGGTATCATAAATGCAAGAGTTATTCTTTGTGAACATGTGACATATCTAACTCCTGGGTCTATGATACTATTACAAATCCTGTTCTCACTGAGTCTTGATAGTGGATTATTTAGTGCTTTCTGGCAATAGATGCAGTCTATCAAAGACAGGTAAACACAGAACGTGCTTTCTCAACTCAGATTGGTAGATGCTACAACGGTCCCTCTAAAGGCATATATTAACACTTCCACTGCAGCTATGTAAAGTTATGTAAGTCATTCCCACTGTCTGGAAAATATTTTCTAAAAAAATACCTGCAAGCAGTATGGATCTCTTTGGTGGTAGTACCTATGTGAGGACAGATCACATACATCTGTCTGGTCTGTGAGGAAAAGCATATGCAGGATTTGCATGGAAAGGTAGTAAACACATTTGACTATGGTTTCAGTCTCCTCTGTCTGATTTTGAGTTTGCTTATCAAACACGTGTGGCTCAGTTTGAAAGAAATCCAGAAAGTTTTGTCAATGAGTAGAATGGAATGATTTCCTAATGATGCTAAGTCTTCACTTATGCTGGGCTTAGCCTTGCCATTCAGATGGGATAGCGTGAGGCTAAAGACTACCTGATAGATTAGTGGATCATAACAGCAGATCAGCTGTAACTTGATTGCTGGAAAGATCACACATACTAATTTTCTGGTACTCATGGCACTGTTAGAAGAAACAAGGATTTAACAAAATACATTTTCAAGTGGGGAAAAGCTGATACTTAATAGAGCATAATTATCATCTTGGCATTTACTCCACATAAGAGGCAAATTCAGCATATTCAGCATCGAGAAGGAAACTAAACTGGTTTAGTTTCTCAAAGTAAACTTCACTTTACTGGTTTAGTAAACTCCAAGTCTCATTCTCACCTCTGCTCTGTCACATCAACCTTAAAGTTGTATCTGTAAAATGAAGTTGATTTACAAATACACTCTAAGTTGAAATCTGAGAATGACAGTGCTACACATTACTATTACATATATCCTACAGAAATATCTTTATCTTACTTATATATCCCTTACTTACTCATACTTTACTTTACAAATTTACTCTATTTACTTTGTAGTTTAATCTGTGTTGCTCTTTCCTTAAAGATTAAACATTAAAAAAGCCTTTAATGGGAAGAAGTAGGAAGAATTCAAGCTCATTTGTGTACCAGGCAATAATTTCTCTATCTGGTCTTCCATCTGTGGAACAAGTTCCTACAGGAATTAAGGATAAGCCCATATATGTTCTGAGGGACTATTCATGCATTTATTAAAAAAACTTTCAGAAGAGTTTAAATTCTTCAAAGATGAGGGCAATATATAACAAGGTATCAGAGAAGCTGAACTGCTTAACTGTTACAGAGTAGTTTAAAAAAAGGTCTTATGCTTAACAAACATTAGAGACCAGACCTAAAGTAGTTACTAAGAAAAACTGAAACATCTACAGTGATTTTTAAAAGCAAGTATAAAGACAATTTTATCTGCCCATACCTGTGAAAAATATCTGTATTTAGTAAAAAAAAAGAACTCCAACTCAGAGATGGTTGACGTAAATATGAGCACGTTTATTGAAGAGACCATAAATTATAATTTAATAACAATCACCATTTTTCAGCATGTCCAGTTCTAAACTCTTTGCAGTTTTTCCCTCTTGTAACACATAAATCCATATAGTAAGGCAGAATTGAAACTAGACACAAGCTGGATTACTTTTTATGGGGCAACTTGCTCAAAAGTAAAACTTTCATCAACTATCACTTACTGTTTATTTAAGAAATAAGTTTAGGGGAAAGCTATGGTCATTCAATGGATTTCATGTTTTTTGTTAGAATAGTCTTGATTGAGAATATAATTTTAATAAAATCTGAAAAGTTAAAATATATTTTTCTGTGTAAATATATTACTGCCTCAACATGTTATTCTGTACAAATTTAGTTGTTACTTATGGCAACATAATTGGCTGGAAAGATGCCAGTTTGTCCTCCTATTCTTCCCTCCCACCAATCAAACTGGGAATTTGTTTTAGTTGTGACTGTGATTTTGTCTCCAGCTTTGAAAGTCAAGTCACCTGGCTGTTGTCCTTCAAATGAATAAAGTGCTGTCACCTCTACTGGATCACTCAAAGAGTTATCTGAAATGAAAGAAATTAAATAAAAAGGAAATTACTAAAAGGAAATTACTAGTGTCTGCACACACACTAAGTTCTTAGATACAGTATTCTTAAATGACAGTAGCAAACAGTGACAAATGCACCAAAATAATCTATATGAGCACATAAATCACAAATGAAAAAAACCCTACCATTTTCACTATATTCTTAAGTAAGTGAAATTTGAATTCCAGCCTACCGGCACAGTCTATTTAGTAAAGTAGTACACTATGAAAAATAAAGATCAGCCATTTTTTCCATATGCTTCATACAGTCAGAGACAGTGGGAAGAAAAGTGGTGTGTTGAAGAAAGTCTGAGTGCTTCCTGAACAACTGCTAATGGAACCTTGGCTAAGGCTTTAGTTTTGGTATATGTTATAGCAGTTTCTTCACAGAAAAGCAGAGAATTTGATTTTTTACTCAAATCTCAGAATACAGGATGGCAAAATGCAAAATATCCACACCACTTTCTCTTCGCTTTGCATAGGGTTTGCAGTGCCCAGGATTTTGATGCATCTTGCATGTTAAATAAAACACACCAAATGTGTCATTAGAAACAACTGATCATGGTTTGATGTATTGGAAATTACTTACTTTGCATAGGGATATTTTAGACCACATATACAAATGGCTTTTAGTCTCTTTACACCAGTCTCTTACATGTCTCCTTCAGTCCTTAACTGGGGTTGGAATCATGCCATGAGTCTTCTCACCTAGTTTTAAAGTCACCAGAATCTTGGATACTATTATCCAGCATCCATTCCAATTGAAAATTTTTAGTCAATATCTCATTGTTTATTACTATGGAAATTTTAATCTGACTATCTTTAATTTATTAACAGTTCTGTTTTCCCTCAATTCCTTTAACTATCTGAACTATACGAGGTAGTTGCATTTGTTTAATGTTGATTTAGGAAACAGTTAAATCTCTTGCATGAATGCATCTAAAACTGAAAAATTGAAGGTGCAATGGAAGACTAGTTAAGAGGAAATAATGAAGATGTTTACACAGTCAGATGGGTAGATTTCAGGATGTATTGCTCATATGGTCATGATGGCTGCACAAATGCTCAAGCATGCAAGATTAAAGGCTTTTAGTATTAGCTGCACCTGCTTGCTGCCAAAACTGTTGCAAAAGGGGAAGCCCAAGCTCTTAGTAGTCTACACATTGCAAGCAAAGAGCTAGAAAGGATGATGAGAGATGCACTGATACAAGATTTTTTTTGCAGTCTATCTTCAACAACTGACACCCACAGACCTTTTCTTCTTGTTGCTTTTATCATTTTAAAAGAGAGAGGAAAAAAATCTTTTCCCCCAAGGCTCACAAACACAAACTGTATCCAAAAGAGGACAGAGAGGAAAATTGGACTACAAATGTATGCATAAAAATCTGTCAATATATATGTTCATTCTAGAGGCCAGTTCTTTCCTTTCATGATCTGCATTTGTAGCAATCATCAAGGACTAATACAAAATTATTTGGCTATGTGCTGGGAAAAAGTGGGTTGCAGAGAAGTCAAATGCTGTCTTTCTTGATCATACAATCTCTCTCTCTCTCCTGATATCTATATTCATGATCTAAAGTCACACAACACTATTTCTTTTGGTGTGAAAATAAGCCCACATTTATCAGGTCTGTATCTCCACCAGCTACTCCTACCAAAAAAGGCAGCAATACAGCATTTCTAAATAGCTCTTTTACTTTCACACTTGAAAGCCTGACAGACTGAGTATTCAGCAATTACATGACCTTCCTCCAAGAATTCAAGCAATTGATGCAGTCGGGATGATATGATGCACTCCTATGCAGTGTGGTTTGAAGCCATATATTTTCATTGAGGAAATCATAGCAAAATCAACAGAAGTAAAAGATTGACTTCCTACTCCTAGTATTAGTTCAAGAATAGTCAGAAAATACTGTGGGCCAGGACTCTTTAGGTGCTAAGGCATGAAAACAGTTATGACTCCATTGCACATAAGAAGGAAGAGGGGGTATGTTTTAACCCTCTGCCACATTCAGCCAGCACATATGAGTAAAAGTGCATTTAATATATTACAATGAAGGCAACAAATTCCTGTACTTTGAGTTCTTAAACGCATGTGTTTCCATCACCTAAATGTTCAAATGAATAATCACTCAAAGACAATTGGAGTTACTATATATTTATAACTGCCCAAAATATGTTAATATACTTGGAAGAATTAGATATTTGGCAGAACAAAAGAAGAGATTGAAAGGGCTAAAAGTGAGACCTTCTTTTCATTACATTCAAAAGAAGAGCTGTCAAGGACACTATAATATGCTGGACCCATAGCAATGGCAGCAACTAATAATTACCTCCTCCATGACTGAACTTGCATCAAGACTATAATTCCTTTTACACAAACTACTGAGTATGCTGAAACTAGCTCAGTAAAAGTAGGAAGAAAAATGAAGAGAAACTAGACACAAATTAAAGCATGAAAATATGGAAAAAAAGAAGCATGTGTGAGATAATTGAGTGTAAGAGTACATTCAATGCATCACCACCATTCCTCCAACTATGCTTTGCTCTGTCATATGAACAACATTATTTTATGTGTTTTCCTTCCCAATTTTTGTCCCTGTACATGTGTATCTTTCCAAACATACAGAGATCTCAAAGCACTACAGTTGATTATGGACATTCAGTTCTGTGTCCTTGCCCCATTTGTCACCTGCTGTCATTTAAAAGCATTTTGCAGCTAGTTCATAACATTTCTCCTTAATTTTCCCTAGCAGCTTTTTCCCATACTATAGCTTCATTTCATTTTATTTCCTACAATGATTCCAATTTCTGTGTTTTAATTCTGTAGTTTTATAGCATAAAGCAGATAGAATGTATATTTATTGCCTCCAGATTGCAGAATCCCATATCTCATATTTATATGGATCATCCTAACATCTTAAATGAATGCACTGTTACAAAATCTATCACATAGACTATAAGGGGGAGCTCTTTCATGTTTTCATTTCCGAATTTCGGTTTTACATAAAAGGGTTTTAAATAAAATTGTTATATTCAAGGTGAAGATTGCTGAATGCATATACAGAAATCACATTTGCAGCTCACACAAGATGGTGCTACAGTGCTACATACAGCTCATGATGTTGAAATCATTGAGATTTATGAGTATGCACAGTGCAATAAAAACAAACTACATCATGAAAATCCTCGGTTATTGGTATCTGGACACACACACCACACTTTCACAAACAGTGGTCAAAACAGAAATATAGACATTTTGGTTGAAGATCAGTTAGTGCAGCAGTCAGCATATATTCAACGCTCTAGCATACATGGGTATGGCATATGCTTGATAACAAACTGCTCTGTCCACAATATCCTTTCATTTTTATTCATATTACATACTGTAATGATTTGAAGTTCTTGCTAAGGACTACTGCTATGGATAAACAGCTTGGTGAGGTACAAACTAGAGTGAATTTACAGCCTCTTGGGTGTGCTGCAGTACCAGTCCCAGGCTGAATAAAAAGAACAATAAAACTATCTTTAATTATGGCACATTTACTACAGAATAAAAGCATTTTCTAAAAAGTTGCTGTAGAAGAGATACCGTCTACATTTCTGTGAACCAGCCGAAGAGTGCCAGAGTCTTTGATTACAAGGCCAACTGGCATAGACTGGCCATGTACACACGAGCACACACTCACCATCCAGAGGGGAGAGGAGAGTCACATTCAAACTGCCTCCTGGTTTCTAGAGTGGAGTAACACCTAAGCCACATCTAAGAATTATTTGTGAAAGTGCAAGGTGAAAATAATGCCAAGGAGTTTTCTAACTACACAACCACATAGGTAAATGAGTTATAGTGCTTGGGCCCATCTCTTCACACTGTTTAATTTACTAGGAGATATAGTAGCCACTATTTTCGCATCCTAATGTGAACATATAAAATATTACTAAAGCCACAGGCTGTTTCTAAGACTAGTTTTTAGAGAAGAACAGGTATTTTACATCATTTTGGCTTGAGCTTATTATACTTTCAAAACCCAAATCTGAGTTGGAACACAGAATAGCACAGTCCAGCTGTGGGTCCCAAATTTAATTTTACTGGCATAGATGTATGTATCCCCTAGTCACCAAATGCCTGATTCTGAACAGCTTGCAGAAGACGTGCTGCTTTTGGCCATGGACACAGCAGTAAAACTAAAATAAGTTTCATGTACTTAAGGTTAGTGGTGAGATTGCTAAACACTCACTTTGCAAAATTCGCTAATTGTCAGCAATTTGAGAACTAGCATGATTTTGTGGGTCACGTGCGCACCTATGTCATGGTTTAATGCCAGCTGGCAACTAAGTCCCACACAGCTCACTCCCTGCCCCCTCAGTGGGATGCAGGAGAGAATTGGAAGGCTAAAACTAAGAAAATTCATGGACTCATGGCTTGAGAAAAGAACAGTTAAATAACTGAAATAATATAACAATAATTTAGTAAAAAATGCAATGAAAAGGAAAATAACAAAAAGAGAGATAAATAAAACTCAAGAAAAACCAGTGATGTAAATGAACAGCAGTTGTTCACTACCAACCAAATTATGCTCAGCCTTTTCCCAAGCAGTGGCCCCCCAGGCAGCTTTTCCCCGACCTTAGATACTGAGCATGACATCATATGGTGTGGAACAACCCTTTGGCTAGTTGGGGTCCGCAGTCCCAACTGTGTCCCCCTCCGAACTTCTTGTGCACCCCCAGCCCACTTGCTGACAGAGCAGCAAGAGAAGCTGAAAAGTCCTTGACTTACGATAACCCCTGCTCTGCAACACTTAAAACATCAGTGTATTACCAAGATTATTCTCATCCTAAATCCAAACCATAACACTGTACCAGCTACTAAGAGGAAAATTACCCCAGACAAAACCAGGGCAAACTATGAAAGCAACTGTAAGTGAACTAACATAAACTATTACTGCTGGTTTGGGGTTTATCTAAATCGTATTAAAGAGCTTGCAAAAAAGAGCCCTGTGACTTGAGTGTCACCACCAATGAGCCATCTGATCAAGGGTACTGATCACTGATAGGGTGTCCCTGTTGCTGACTGTCCATATATTATGCACTTTCTGCTAAACACTCCCTTCAGTAAATGGACTGTGGGTTCGGTTTCTTTTTTAGTTGAAAGGTAATAACATTTCTTCTACTGAGACACATTCCATATGAAAATGTGTGTCTATGCAGACATATTTTGCCTTGAAACTGAATAGTGTCTCTATCTTACTCAAAATTTTTGTACAACCTTTAGAATGCATGGGTGTAGTAACGGTTATTCAAAAATCAGCCTGAATGAGCAACACATTTCATATTCTGACTTCTACTTTCTTTGTGTTTTTTTAAAGTAGAGAGAAGTGACTAGAATTGCCACAAAATGTTACAAGTCAGATGAGACTCCAGCATCAGAGATGACAGAAGTTGTATAGTGCTGGCATAAAAGCTCCACCAAAAAGTGTCAGCTTACAGAAAAGTTGCAATAGAATTCTAATTGTTTAAATGGAGACCCAGAAAACTAAGCAACCTTATGGACCCTGTTTGTGCAGAAATAAGAGAAAACCAACAAAGAGACCAAATGATGGAAAACAACTAACAGATTAGGCAGATGCAAACAGTTACGCTTTTGAAAACAAACATATCAAGTATCAGAAAGGTTTAATATACTAGGACACTGCTCAGAGACATTGAAAGGATCAGGTATTACTCATAGGTTTTGGATGAGAGATATTACTAGCAATGAACAGACAAATCTTAGCTCTTTACCCATTATGGGACACTGGGTTTTTGTTTGGAAAGGATTAGTATTGAGTTTATAATCAGAGTTCAGGAAAGAATCCTAAAGCAGGCTGAAGAACTAGGTTAATTACTGGGCCCATTGCAAATCTCTGAGTAAAAAATGATGGTGCCACCAACAACGAAGACTTTATAGGAAATTTTAATGGCCATCCTTAGAAAATGGGCTGGACAACCCCACCTGCTAAGATATGACCATGAGTGTAAATACTGTGTGTGTATACATATATTGGTTACACTAAAATGCCTGAATTATGTTTGCCCTAAATTATCATATTGAAAAGGAAGACTATTATCAGGCCCCAACCAGACATGTTAAAGAGGAAGACAACCATTAGTTTAATTCAACAGCTATATCTGAGCCAGTAACAAGTCATTGCAGCAAAGAAGGCAAACAGTGTCCTCGGCTCCATTAGGCAAAGTATTGACAACAGGTTAAGGGAGGTGATCTCCTTTATTCAGCACTGGTGCTGCCACACCTGGAGTGCCAAGTCCAGTTCTGAGCTTCTCAGTACAAGAGAAACATGGGCAGAGAGGAGAGAATCCAGAAAAGGGCCATGTGGATGATGAAGGTACTGGAGCATCTCTCCTATGAGGAAAGGCTGAGAGAGCTGTGACTCTTCAGCCTAGGGAAGAAAAGGCTCATCAATATCAATACATATCTGAAGGAAGGGAGAAAATAGGATGGAGTCAGGCTCTTGCCAGTGATGGCCAGTGACAGAGGCAATGGGCACGTGCTGAAACACTGGAGGTGCCATCTGAACATCAGGTAATGGTTTTTTACTCTATGGGTGACTGAATAGATTGCCCAGACGTGGTGGAGTTTTCATCCTTGGAGCTATTCAACAGCTATCTAGACATGATCCTGGGCTCTCAATCCCCTGCTTGAGCATGGGGGTTGGACCAGATGATATCTAGAGGCTCTTTTCAACCTAGACCATCTTGCAATTTGGTAAAAAACCAAAAAGACTCTTTGGAAATAAAGCTGACTTGAAGTATTAAAAGCAGCATGAAAATTTGCCATTGAGAAAAGAAAGTGTGGACTGGAATAGCAGTAATCAAACTAAATTTGATACAAATGGAAATCACTGTCAGGATCATCTCTGTCCAGGACAGACAGAGCAGACTCCCTGTCAGACACTGACTAGTCTGTATCCAGCTAGGGGATGCCAACACGGAGTGCACCTAGTAGGGAGTCACATCTATCTGAGTGGGGCTTTCTTGCCAACAGATGGATCAGTCTGTTGGAGGGAGTTGCACTGGCACACATAATGCTGCAGTACCCACATCTCCAGCAAGATGCTTGTGCAAGCAGGAGAACCTGCACTGTCAGACTAGACTGTGTGTGCTCACAACTACAGTCCTTGTGAGAGGGGATGTGCACGGATGTAAAGTTTTATACACGTAACACTTGATATGCACGTATGCTTGAAAGTGCAGTGGAAACTTTGGACATTGCATCTAGAAAACTCAGGTGTTTAACAACTTTTTGTAGTTGTCCAACATTTTGATTTATTTGCTGTAATGCTGACATTGATCCTGAATGTATACTTCACAGATTACTAATTATCGGCCACTAGTGAATTAATAAAGCACTTTGATCATGATTTTGGTTTAAGCTACTTTAACTAAGCAGTCTTTCCCTGTGACAGTTCTTGCAAAAGTGTCTTCTCCCACAGGAAATATTAGGGTTCAGGCTGAATGGGTCATGGCTGTTGCTGAGCTTTAACTAGTAATTATAATGAAAGGACTTATTTAACTGCTGGACTAGTAAGGAAGGCAAGATGTGTTGTGCTGATACAACTAAGCTGAGAGTAGGAATTCAAACATATGATAAAAAGCACAAGCATTTCCCTGAGAAACTAGAATGGATGACCTTTTTTGTAAAAACAAATCAGTTGAGCTTAGGACTGACAGAGCGACTGGGGTTACTGTTACAGTTACGGCTAGGACCGGAGTTCAATAAAATAAGAGGCTGAAAAGAAAGATTCACTGGCAGACAAGCAATACCAGAAATGAGATGAGGCATCAAATGGCAAGAGTAAGTCTCTTACAGGTATGTCTGCATCTGCTGTGTTCCTCAACTGATAGAGCTAGATATGAAAATGAAAAGAAACACTGGATCCTTGCAGGACAAGTGAAGGATAGAAAAGAGCAACAATTGTCTTACAGCTCATTGAGAGTCATATGAGTTACTGCATTATAGTCAAAGCCAGCTTTAAGGATGGAACTAGAGTATGGAATCCAGACACCAAAAGTTATTCTGCTTCTGCACTCACTGTCACTAGGGGTCTGAATTGGCCCAGTTCTTACAGTGATTACACTGCCCTTCCTCCTTTATACTGCCTTTAATAAATCTTGAGATGAAGGGTAGATCAGTCAGGGAGTGCTTTTGGATCTGTTTGAGCTCAATAAGCCTTGTGGTTTACTGAGCTAGAGTTCAGGTAGGGTAGAGACTCATCAGAGATACTAAGCATTAAAATGTAAAAGGCAAAGGTTGAGCAAAGCATATGGCGTGCAGCAGAAATTCTGAAAGGATCAGGGTAACTACTAATGACAGGGACAGCTTCTGAAGTAGCATTAGGATTCACAATGGTAGGAACTGAAGATGTAAAATTCTGACTTGAGGAACACAGAAGCATTGGGCCATGATGATGCCCAGAGGCAGGTGGAGAAACAGCTTTAGTTCAACTTTGAAGTAACTAGGTTAACTACCAAGTTACAGCTGTAATACTAACAAGATTGAGATGAAAGCTGGATCTGTCAGGGACTGCTGTTTTCTTTGAGCTCAAAGATATACTTAAGAGTCAGTGGAGGAATGTAAAGGATGGGCAAAATCATAGGGCAGGAAATTAACTCTGAAGCAAGACCTGAATCTAGATGAGAGTAAAGGAATATGGAATTTGCAAAGGTCACAGAGAAGGATGTTGTAACAATTGAATCATAACAGGCCAAATGCATGGACAAAATTTGAGACAGAAAGAAAAGGCTGCATCTTTAAAGTGGTATTCAGAGAATAGCTACAGAACACATTGCTCCCACAGTGAAAGTGAGAACTTCTAAAGAATATCAAGTTGAAGAACACACAAGCTCTGCAGTGGTCACTGACAGGAAATTTCAGACTCTATTTGACCATTTTTAGCTTGAATTCATAATTATTTAATAAAAGAGTACCAGAGTAAGGGAGAAATAGAAATAATTCTTTGTAGCAAATGTTATCTAGCAAATGAAAAGGGACAAAGGATAGCTATCTGGGAAATCTTAACAAAAAAATAGAGGACTGATGAGGAAGCCTTCTCAGTGAGACACTTGAAATATAGACATAAAGGCAATTACAGATATAGCCGAGCAATAGAATTCAGGGATCACAATTATTACCAAAGAAAATGGAAGATGAAAATTAATCTATCAGGTTACATACAGGAGGATGGAATATAATTTCTAATATGTGATTATAAAGAGGTCAGCAGAGACTTGGAAGTAAGTTAAATTTACATCAGTGAATGGAGCAGTAGTGGCCCTTTCCATGTTATGTTGCTTTCCCTTTTCCATATTAACTTGACATCTCCAAATCAGAGTGCCTTCATTCATATTAACTACTGGGGACAGTCTCTGGCACATGCTAGCTTCCCAGTTACTTAGGACAGTTCTTTCCACACTGAGATCATACCAGGAACCTGCTAACAATTTAACAGAAAGAAAATGATAAAGTTCCAGTGCCCAAGCACATTCCCTAGCAATGACTAATTTATCAGCATAGATAGAACCAATGACTTGAACTGGGTGCAAGAAAAACTGCTTTAAAGAAGGTGAGGCATAGTACTGAAGAACTCCAAAACAAGTTAAAACATTAGGTAACAGCAATATAATCAACCTTGGACTTAATAAGATGAAAAAGGATGAGACGATAATACTGTGAAGAAATATTGCAAGTTTGAGCATTAAAAAAAAGCAACTAGATCAGATGGATACCTGGGACAAAGAGAGAGGGGGTAAAACAATGAGAATTGTCTGTGCTTGTGAAAGCTAAAGAGTTTAGAGAAGATAAGAGGATGAGTAGAACTACTGTATCTGTATCAGTATCCTTCTGAAAGATAGACACTATGGAGTGGTAAGAGGGGACAGACCTCAGCCAGAACCTGAAGAATGGTCTGTTAATGCAAGGCCTCCATACAGGTGAGACTGGCAGCACAAAACTAAATAAACCATGTTCTCTGAGACTTATGTCAGAGTCTGGTGTCTTGCCAGACAATAAACCACTTTTTTGGCCACTCCTTTTTACCCTCATTAGTCATCTTGGAAGGCTATTTCAGAGACATACTCTCCTGGTTGTTAAGATAGCATATTTAATGTCTAGCATTCAAGTAATTCAGTACTAGCATACACCCTTTTTTCGTTTGTTTTTTGTTTGCCAACATTGGCCTGTGACTGAAACCTTTCTTTCTTGACATTTATCTTCCTTATGCTTTTATAGTCAAAATTTATTTTTTCAATGATTCAGACTGTTATACTAAAAATATCTTAGCTACCTCATATCAGTGACTCCTTGCTCCACTCATCGAACTTATTGTTCTCCACATCTATTTTTTCTTGAAAGTAAGTAAACAGAATATTATCATCAGATAAAAGGCCTGTAGGTAACTGACTTCTCCCACTGCCATTAAATGAAGAGTCATTTAAATGGAAAGATGAAGGAACTAAAGGAACAGAGAGCTCATTTTATGGAGAACATGGATTTATTTCTGAATGTGAAAATAGTAATTAAAAAAGATTGGGATGAATCAGCACAGGAGACTGTCAGAAGTGTTTTTGGGGTTTTTGTGGTTTTTTTTTTTGATGAGGAGATAGTCATGAATGAAGAAATCAGCAAATGAAAAATGGAAGGGGAAGGAAAGCTGAGAACACCGGAGGAACTGGAAGCCACAGAAAGCTGAGGTACAAGAACAGAAGAGGTATTAGTGATGTAGCAGAGCCATTCTTTTAGCTGAAGGCTGAGCTGAACGCAGAATATGTGATAAAGCTAGACAACATGGAGCTAAGGGGTCAAATCCGTTTAGAAGAATCTTAATGGAATTATAAAAACAAAGAACAAAGATCAAGAAAAATAAAGGGGATGTGTACATAAATCACTGCAATATAAGAAAGACATTAAGCTGTTGGAGAGAGTCCAAAGGAGGGCAATGAAGATGGTGAAGGGCCTTGAGGGGAAGCCGTACGAGGAGCAGCTGAGGTCACTTGGTCTGTTCAGCCTGGAGAAGAGGAGACTGAGGGGAGACCTCATTGCAGTTACAACTTCATCATGAGGGGAAGAGGAGGGGCAGGCACTGACTGATCTCTTCTCTGTGGTGACCAGTGACAGGACATGAGGGAGTGGCCTGAAGTTGTGTCAGGGGAGGTTTAGGTTGAATACCAGAAAAAGGTTCTTCACCCAGAGGCTTCCCAGGGAAGTGGTCACAACACCATGCTAGGCAGAGTTCAAGAAGTGTTTGGACCATACTTTCGGGCACATGTTGTGACTCTTGCGATGGTCCTGTGCAGGCCTAAGGGTTGGACTCAACGATCCTTGTGGGTCCCTTCCAACTCAGCACATTCTGTGATTCTGTGTAAAGAAACTTAATATGTATATAGAGATTTTGAATATGAATGGAGGTATTCCATATCCCAGAACTCTAAACCCAGAGCCATATTAGCATTCAACAAAATACAACACTGAACACAAATATTAATCATTAGATTGACGATACTTAATCCAACAAAAAGTCATCAGTTCTATAAACTGCTTTAATATTAGTTAATTTTTTAAAGGAGAGAAATCTCTGTAAGTAATGAAACAAAGGTCACAAAAAAAACAACAAAAAAGAAGCCAGCAAACGGAAGACTAGAGAGATGCAAAGTTAGGAGGGAAAATAAAGATGTCTTTGTAGATTAGTGCCTTTATCTGTTCCCTGACCATAAGAAGAAATACAAGCACATGAAGCAAATGGTGCAGCTGTTTCAAAGAGACTAAGGAAATAAGCATAAAACTGACCTGCTGATATTAATTTAGAAAATAGTTAACTTATGAACATAAAGTAGTGCCCTACAGAGATTTGATTCTTATCTGAATCAGGGATAGTCAAAGAAGCACTGTAAGGGAACTGAGAGGGAGTGTGTGGTAGAAAGATGTAAGGTTTAGTGCTGGATTTTCGAGGGAACCACTAATTATTCCAACATACCAGTTTCCTGAAAGCTTCTCAGTCCTTTAATGTAAAGGATCTCACACCTTAGCTCACTATTACATTTTATAATTGTCTTAAAGAATTTTAAATCAGGAATGAATACTAGGAAATAATATGTAAAAATGAATAGTTTTAAATTCAAAATATGTGAATTAATAGTGGTCTTGATCATAATAATCTAATGAGTCACACTCTGAATTAGAAGAAAGAAACAACTGAAGACACACTTTGTTGATATTCTAAGAGCAATCTTAGAAATAGTTCAGTATATAGAAGCATGCATGTATGTGACTAAACTTGTCTCCTTAGAAACAAAGCAATGGAAATCATTTCATTTACATTATGTTAAGAGTCAAATAAGCACAGAATACCTCTGAAAACACATAGAAACATATTCGTATGCAAAGAAATAAAGCTACAAAAGTACATAATTGTACCTTTATTACTACATGCACGTATACAAAAAAAAATCTTTTTTTACAACTAATTCTTCTACTCATGAGTTTAGAAAACAACAGAAATGATGAAAACTGCAACTGAAAACAGTATTCTGTTATTGAAATAGTAAATACATGGCTGCAATGGTTTTGACTACCAGTTTGAATATCTCCTCAAATTTATAAACCTCTTCCATATATTATATAATTCCTTTATTAAAAAGGACAGGCTCATTTACTTCCTGGAATATAAAAAAAAAGAAAAAAAAATCCAAAGTGATATTATGAAATATTGAAAAAACACTGTCTCAAACTATCCCCTTTATGACACATGCAATAATAAGAACATGACAGATACAGTGTCTCATTCCATACGACTTCTGGAAAATTGGCATCTTGGAGATAAGGACTTCATTAGCTCTTAAACATTTTTAATATTTTATGGATGCAGAAGTCTAACGCAATTAATAGTCCATGCTCTGATGATATTTGAATTCGAAGGCTTTACTATTTTTAAGTAATTTCTAACAAATATTGTTTAGGTAATGTTGGCTTTGGCTCAGAGTTAAGGCTCAGACTCACAAAGGTGATGTTGAGTTCATGTTCATAACTAGGATACAAAAGTTAAGTCAAACTACTGAATTACCTAAGTTACAATGTCATGATAAGCAGAAACAAAACATTTTATAATGTTGAGATTCCCTTACTGGGCTCTTATTGGTCTGTTCTCAAGCTCTCACTATGCCTGGCAATAGGCCTGAAACAGCAGCATCTTTGGAAAGTGGCAAACTATCTGTTTAAAGATTTAAGATGGAAATGAACAGGGAAAGTCAGAGAAAGGATGAAAGAAAGTGACATATGAGTTACTACATAGAGAACAAGAGGGCAATGAACTAAAAGATGTCATGGCTTTCTTCTCTCATGTCAAGATCAAAAAAAATCAGCCAGTGGGGGGTAAGAAACAGGGAGTATAGAAGAACCATATTGTAGTATATTACAGGCTGTGACCCTGAATAAACTAACTTTTCAGCTCTTATATGACAACCAAATATTACATGTTCTAATGGCTACTTAGAAATAAAAGTCTTCAAGCAACTCTCATTTAGAAAGAAAAACAGTAGTCTAATTCTGTCCTCAGTTCTTGAATCACACCAGTATATAGATGAGCTCATCTTCCATATTCTTAGCTCTCACCTCTCAGCTTTTAGCTGAAGATAAAAGGGGTTTATTTCAGCTTCTAGAGCAGAACAGATGTATACCTACTGACAAATTTCATTTTAGTTGTTTCTGGGGAAATTACAAACCAAGTGTTTGTTCAGTCTTACAAGCGAAATCTCAAATGTTCTATTCAGATTAAACTACTAATTTCCTTAATGGTCTTTTTAATTTATTTTTTTTTTTTTAAATGTAGATTCACCTCAAAAAACCCTCAGCATGCACAAAACAACAGCCTCAGATCTCACTGAACAGATGTTTGGGAAGGCCTAAATATGCACAGTAGATTTGACATTTTATATCTACAGGTACTAATCTGCTATAATCAGATATATTCTGTACAGATACTTGAAGTGTCATATTGCCACCATTGATCCAAATAATCTCCAATAATGCTCATCTGATCAAAGGTCAGGAGACATGATATTCAGCAAATCACACTCAGAACAAATAATCTCTTGCCTTAGCTGCTTCTTTGCCAATAACTATGGCTTGTTTGGAGTAAGTAAACACAACCATTTGCCTTTCTCTACTTTCTGAAAAAAATGGTTCTTAAGAAATTCAAATTATTTAAATTCAACACTGAAATCTGAAAACAACTAATTCTTCATGCCTAAGAAATGAGGGTGGATTTTTGGGGGTAAGAGAGCTTCACTATCAATGTGGTAAAACAGTATTCCTTAAATGCCCCATAAATACCTATTTTGTTATTAGTTACAAAAACCTGCTCTGAAGATGGAGAGAAACCATGAGTTGCATTGCTCTATACTACAATCACCTATAGACAATGAATTGTTCTATACCCAGGACACCTGATGCCTGTTTTGTTACAGCAGCTGCAGATTTAAGGGATTTCAAAATCAAAGAATCTTGGCTTGGGTTGAAAGATCATACAGTTCCAACCCCCCTGCCATGAGCAGGGACACCTTCCACTAGACCACGTTTGCTCACATCCCCATAGAACCTGGCCTGGCTTCCAGCGACAGCGCATCCACACCTTCTCTGGGCAACTTGTGCCAGTGCCTTACCACTCTCACAGTAAAGAATTTCTTCTAAATATCTAATTCAAACCCACTCTCTTTTAGTTTGAAGCCACTCCCTCTTATCCTATCGCTATATGTCCTTGTAAAAAGCCCCTCTTCATCTCTCTTGTAGGTCTCATTTAGGTACTGGAAGACCACAATGAGGTCACCCCGAAGCCTTCCCTTCTGCAGACTGAACAACCCCAACTCCCTCAGCCTTTCCTCATAGGAGAGGTGTTCCACCCCTCTCATCAACTTGGTGGCCTCCTGTGGACTTATTCCAACAGGTCAATGTCCTTCCTGTGCTGGGGACTGCAGAGCTGGATGCAGCACTCCAGGTGGGGTCTCACCAGAGCAGAGCAGAGGGGCTCCCCTCCCTTAACCTGCTGCCCACGCTGCTTTTGCTGAAGCCCAGGACACAACTAGCTTTCTGGGCTGTGAGTGCACATTGCCAGTTCGTAATTCACCCACACCCCCAAGTCCTTCTCAGCAGGGCTGCTCTCGATCTGTTCATCCCCCAGCCTGGACTGATACCAGGGGTTGCCCCGACTCAGGTGTAGAACCTTGCACTTGGTCTTATTAAACCTCATGAGGTTCCCAAGGATCCACTTGAGTTTGTCCAGGTCCCTCTAGAAGGCATCCCATACTGCAGGTGAGTCAACTGCACTGCTCAACTTGGTGTCATGAGCAAATTTGCTGAGGGTGCACTTGATCCCTTTTGTCTTTAACATTAATGAGGATATTAAGTAACACTTGTCCCAGTGTGGACCTCTGTGGGATACCACTTGTCACAGATATCCATCGGGACTCTGAGCCATTGATCACTACCCTCTGCATGTGAAAATCCAACCAAATTCTCATCCACCAAACAGTCCACCCATCAGATCCATATGTTTCCAATGTAAAGAGAAGGATGTTGTGGGGGATCATGTCAAAGGTTTCACAGAAGTAAAGATAAGTGACACCTGTAGCCCACCCCTTGTCCACTGATGAAATCACTCCATCATAGAAGGCCACTGGGTTGGTCAGACAGGACTTGCCCTTGGTGAAATCATGCTGACTTTCTTGAATCACCTCCCTGTTCTCCATGTACCTTGGCATAGCTTGTAGGTGGATCTGTTCCATGAGCTTCCCATGCACAGAGATGACAGGTCTGTAGTTAATGGGGTCCTCCTTTCTACCCTTTTTAAAGATGGATACAATGTTTCCCTTTATTCAGTGGAATATGTATTCAAGATACATGGATAATATCAAGGAAGGCCTGTATCATTCCAGGAACTACGCTCTCCAATACACCTTGGAACTAAATGTATACCCCAGTTCTCGAAAGGAGAGCAAAATGAAATGTTAAGCCCTCTTTCACTTCCACAGGGAATGTCTCAGCAAACCCTGTTTTCTGAATTGGTTGCAGAGCTAGATGTTAAGTATTATTTCAGCTGGGTACTTTGTCCAGGTTTCCAGTGTTACAAAACCCTCCAGCTGATTTTCAGAATAACTTAATACCTACATTCTCCAAGGACAAGAAATGGTGGAAAAAAACTATTCAAAGAAAAGTTAGCCAGAGATGTTCCATACAAGGTATGACACCCTCAATTTTGCTCCAAAGCCTCAACAGATAAGACATTCATTATCAGCTGCAAATTTGTATGCTTGGAATGGAGATATAATATATTAGGCTCACAAAATCCAGAAAATGGCTCAAGTATTTTTGACCTTCTCTATATAAGCTGGAAAAAGATAATTTCAAAGCAGATTCCATGTCACCAATTTGTGCTGCTACTGAACAGTGTCATGTCTAGCACACAAAACTGATGGTTGAAACAGACCTGACTATATTTAAAGTTTAAGTTACTGTGCAAATTTAGCTCATTCAGTATGAAACATATTTCGCTGGTTTTGAGTTTCTGGCCTACTAGAGAACATGCTGGCTCATCATCTTCATGTGCTGATGGAATGCTTTCTATCTTTGTTTCAGCACACTCAGCTTTTGCATTAAAGAAGTGCCTTTTTTGTTAAGCATCTGTGGATGTATTTGATATTTATGATATAAAAAAAAACCCACCTCCTGCTTGCAAGACTCAATTCCATAACAGTACTTTTGCTGATTACTTTTTGGATTTTTCTGCCTTTGCAAAACACAATTACATTTTAATTCAAACTGAAATGGTCAAATAAACCATATCAGTGTCAACGGCTTTATCACCATCAAGACCATTTCACAGAACAGTATTAGCTTTTGCCTTGAGTCAGTCATGCACGGGGCATTTTACCTCAGTCTGGAGAGAAATCCTGTATATCTATCACTTCTTTGAGATTGTCAAAATTTCTGTTTGGCTTCTATTACAATTAATGAAGCAGAAGCTCCAACACTCCCAAAGGTTTTTCTAGATATATAGATAGGAAAGCAATTTAAAGTTGTTTTTGTCCTACTACTTGAACAACACAGAAGAAAATGCTATCTAACGTAATACACAGCTCTGAAGAAACTTTTTAAGCATGTATTTCATAAGTACATTACAGCATTAATCTGTGTGTGTTACAATGGCTTCAGACAAGGCTTTAACCTATAACATTTAATATTTGTATGTTCCCATGAAGAATTTCGTATTTTAATGCTGTGAATTGGAATTATCATCTTAATGGTGCTTTACACTTAAAAAATGAGCATAGATTGCACAGAAATTTTCCTGTGCTTTAGCTCTCATTTCCTAATTTGTACTCCAAACCATTAAAAAATGCCAAGAAGAAACAGTTACCCATGCCAGAGTATCTGTTTCATATTTAGCACAACAGTTCTCTGCCCATGCATGCACACATCAGAAAGACCCCAATTTCATTCTAGCACGTCTGACCTCAATCTCTCTGTGCCTTGTTGTATTTTGAGTTAGCTGATTATATGCATCGAGTTATTTGTTTCAGTATGACCAGTGAACTCCTACATGCTACATATTTCCCCTCAGCTTGCCACAACATAAGCCATAAGCAGCTTGATTATCTGACTTATCACATTCATGACAGTAATAGTACGATTCTAGTAAAAGTGAATCAGGGATAAAAATAGTCTCAAAAATAATTTCCTGGGATTTCCTGGGTTTGGTTAGTATTAAGAAAGAGCTCATAATAGCAAGAAAATTAATACTGTGGGGGATCACCAGATGGATGTTTTATTTTTCTGGTAACTAAATATAAACATGTCACAAGTCTTGCCATGAAAAACACAAAAATAGACTAAGTTTAGCTAAAACCCTTAAAACAAAACAAAAACTCCCATACTTTAGTTTACGAAATTAGTAGACAATGTCATGAACGATTATTGCAGAAACATGACATATCTCACGCTGTAAAAATTTTCTAAAACAAATACCTATTTGTCACACTGAACTGTCTTACTGATTGTACTGTATATAATCTGCTAGAGTTCCTCATCAAATTGTAGTATAGAAGGAACAGATTACTGGATAGCTTGATGAGGGTTCCTCCTTACAATGTGAAATAGTTCTACTTGATCCTACAGCAAATATCTTCTTTTCTTGGAACAGGAGTAATTCATAAACTGAAGAATAAAAGGTGGCTTTTTTTCCAGCTTCAAATTCATAGCACATATTCACAGCACCTAAAAGAATATGCACATATCTGATTTTATGTTTCCATGGATGATCTAATTTCCAATTCAGAAGAAAAATTGATTTTTCTCCTTGCTGTGAAACATGGAGTCTTTCCCCATCCTTAAAAATGATAGGTTCTGGATTCCTTCTTCATTCCAGTTCTATGCAGATATCAGGTACAAACCCCACATTTAATAATCTTACTTAACTAAAAATTAAGTGTTTGATTCATTTTTGCTACAATTCAAGTTGGCAAAGGAAATTTCAGAATGATGACACCTTTTCAAATCATTTTGATCCAAAACCGACAGAAAGAAGCAAATACTGAAACTGACAACATCCTAGAAAGACAGACTTTAAGGATAAGCTTTCTGACAACAAAGGAAAAGCAAAAATTCAGGTATTACACTGGGAAAAAGTTAGCCTGAGACCACAGAGACAGCTGAATTTTATTGCCTTAAAAATGGATGAAACGTTTTTACTTTCCTGTTGTGACTTTTAGTCTTAGCTAAAATAAAAATGTCCAAGTCAAAAGTCACTCATCAAGAGAAGATTTGGGCACACATGTCTCTTATAACACAGTTGTCAGAATTTTTTGTCAGTGGGCATTTCTAATGTGGAACTGCACTGATGATATAAATAGTTGTATGTTAGATTTCCAGTTGAATTTGAGTTATTCCAAAATAGTACTGGTTTTGTTAAACCTAAACTGAGAAGTATATCAAAAAAAGTGATTGCTTCAATACATGTTTAGCAAAACAAGCCTATTTTAAACTTGCAAGCACACACAGTGATGCTTTCTTTCATCAGTTCTAACTAAAAATTCCATAGTTTCATTACACTGTGTTAAACAAGCTCAGCAGTACGCATAATTAGAGGTATTAATTAATACAGAGAGAACTGGAATGGTGTCCATGTTCCAGGTTAAATTTTCAATTTTTCAGTTTTGATCAATATCCTAGAAGGTAGTAGCTCTAAAAATAAGAAGATAGTAAGTCAGATGGAAACTGAACTGCAGAACAGGCAAGCAAGTGAAATAAGTGAAACAGGAGGTGATATCATGAGTAAAAATTATGCTATTGTCCTCCGAGAGCTGTAAAACAGATGTTTTTTAAGTTTTTTACTTCAGGAGCAGTCCATGAATTCTTAGTCCATGTAACTGTGTTGGCTTGGGTAACACATTTAAAACTAGCCACAAAAAATCCATAATGTACTAACAAAAGCAAATTCACACACAGACCCTCAAGTTTCCTTGACAAAATACATTTTAGAAAGCATGAAAATCTGTCTTGGAATTCTCTCAGGAAACAGATTTTCACAGATCCACTGAACCATCTGGCATTCATAGATTACCGAAAGAAACACAGATCATCTCTGAAATTATAGAGAACTGGGCCAGAGCTGGTTCCTGGAGAACTGTAGCAATAAAAAGCAGCATCTCTGAGATGGATTTAGCTAACGAAGAGTTTACCACCTCATGGTACCACCGAATCAAAAAGGGTTGGTATTGCCTCGACTGTTTTAACATAGATTAGTAGTGTGCAAGAAGGTTCAAATAAATGAATAAATAAATAAGAAAAAAGATAAGAACTGGAGTTCAGTCCAAATTCATTAGAGCTTTTAGGAGTCCAAATCGTACTGATCTCAGTGAGATCACAATTCAGAATTTGCTATTTGTAACACTACCTAAAATTTGAGAGGAAAGAGAAAATGACTTATGACAAAGA
This sequence comes from Margarornis squamiger, assembly GCA_035222235.1. Lineage (NCBI taxonomy): Eukaryota > Metazoa > Chordata > Aves > Passeriformes > Furnariidae > Margarornis > Margarornis squamiger. The sequence continues at coordinate 96,104,433 of JAWWTY010000106.1, forward strand.
GCTCATCAATCTGTTTAGCATCAAAAGAAAGATTAAGGAAGACTAAAAAGGGATTTGATCACAGCACAAGTGTCTCAAAGGGAACAAGAAAGGAACAAAATAAAGCCCCTCTGGGTACAAAAGTGCTCTTTAACATGGTGAATAAAGCCACAACAAATATTGTCTAAAAGCTGCGGATAAATTCATATGGGAAGGCATGAAATTTTAATAATGAGGTTGACAAATCACTCAAATCATCATTGAAGGAAGAAGGGTTTTTTTAGCTTCTTAAAAACAGTGACAAATTTCTCATCTTCCTCTGTGTCTTCATTAGCACGCTTGATATAGCACTTCCTTCACCATGCAAGAATACAAATATATGCCTAATGGGACAGTAAGAATCTGGTAATATTTTATTTTTTCAAAGTGAAAGGTTGCTGCTGAAAAAAACCCTAGATACACTTCATTTTTTTTTTTTTTTGGTTTTGTTTTTTCTTTTTTTTTAAATTTTACTGTAATGAGTTTCAGGTGTGCTGATTTTATGCACAATAGCTAAATAATTCAATGTCTACAGACAGATAATTTATTCAGTTCAAAAATTAAAAGAAGAGGGCACATATTTTTTCTCAAGATAAAATTTAAAAATATTTAGCTGAAGTACTCGTAGAAGGTAAGAAAGAGAGTGTTTCTGAGAAAAATCTAAAAAAAAAAAATCCTTGAACATTTAAGCTTCAGAGCCACAAGTTCTTACGGGTTTCTTAAGCAAATCATATGACAGCGTAAAAAATGCAGACAGCATCATTACTTTCTACAAATTATGATAAAATACTTACATTGTTCTCAAAAGAACTGGTTTTGTGTTTAATACAAGCATTTTGTCTTACAGCATTGTAAGAATTCAAGCCCATGGTGAGTTTTTGATAATTGCCAATGAATAGAGAAAGAACATTGATCGGAAGGAAAAAGTTTCTTGCATTTCCATCCCCACTACTGCCTCAAGTCTGTTTCCTGATTGTTTCAGCATCTTGGCAATTTTAAGTGATTCTTTTCCAAATGTGAAACAGTCCTTTCTGATTAGCTGAGCTGAAGAAAAAGTGAAAAAGATCTGACTTCTGATTTGACCAAATAAAGAATCGTGACTCATTTTTATTACAGATGTGGTACAGAATTCCAAAGAAATCACGTATCCAGAAAAAGAAAAGCTAGATTGTGCTAAGACAGCTTGGAAAGACCAGTAAGCCCTCTTAGTAGATGTTACAACAAAGAGGGGACAATCAGAAAAACGAAGATGAAAATCCTTAATTCTAGTAAAGGAGAAGGCATAAACTTTCATACTCATAAGCAAATCTAATTTCTTTATGTTAAACAGTCTCCAGAAAAATCTCTACTGCTGTAGAGATTCATAAACTTCACTGAGCAAAAATAACTGTATCAGCTATTAGTTTGTTGTGGTTTTTGTTTTGTTTTGTGTTTTTTTTTTTTTGTGGTTGTTTTGTTTTTTATTTCCCAGAACTGTAAAAGGTCTCTCCAATTTTTAAATTTTATTTACATAAAATCTGTGGTATTCTCAAGTTTCTGGAAACATTTAAGTCATTACTCAACCTCATTTTACAACTAAATGCATTACCTTAAGCATTATTCAGTTTCATGAAAACAATCTCCTCGCATCTGAGTTCAAGTATTACATTATCAATTTAGAAAACCATGTTTTCATTTATTATTCTTCTTACATTTGAAATAGGTTATATTACATTACTTATTGAGATAACTCATGTCCCCAGAAAATAATTAAAAATATTTCATCCACAAGTCTAGCTCTTCTTCCATGTAATGAGAAGAATTAATGTTTCAACCTTTCTACTACTTGTATAACTGCTGTAAAACCAAATCCTGGTAGCACAATGCCAACATCCCCAACCAAAGGCAAGTCCTTATTACTTGCAACCGACAAGCTTGTTGCTCAACATCAAAACCTATTCCTGCATCAGCCTAAAATTTAGCCTCCTAAAGATTAGATTCATTCACTTTTCTATTAGTTATCTAAATCTATTTTTTAAACTAGAAATACACAAAAAACTTTCAATACTTTTTTTTCAGATCACTGTAGAAGAACATCTGTTGCAGCAACTACTGCAATAAAGATTGACTAGTACATGCTATAGCTGCTAGGTAGCTCTGATGAAATAACTTGGCATATAAACAGGCAGAAACAGATTACTGACAAATTACTGGCCTTCAGGCTCCTTCTATTGCGTCCCCCAGCATTAGTACACCCTTTATTCCTGATGGAAAAGGGACTGAAACTCTTTTCCAGCCTCCCATCAACACGCAGGTAGGCTACAGTGTTGAAACTCTCAGGGAACCTGACTTCAACCTTGACTGCTCCCTGTAGTAAGAAAAATTCTTTACCCTTTAGAAATATATAGTACTTTGGTGGATTCAGACAGCATCTGGACTGTTACCTACCGAAATATTATCTGCAAAAGAAAGCAAAATGTACCATGTAATCATTTACACAAGATCCTACTGCCTTTTGCATTCCTCAAAGATAAGCTTGTGTGTTTCTAGAAATTGTTAGAAATCCTCAGTAGTAGACAGATGGCTCTGGAGGATTTTTACCTTGTCACTTGAACCTGAATAGAAGAACACTCCCTTCAATATAGCAAATGTGTGCAAGCTTTAGAAACCTTTTCTCAGTTGGTCAGGGCTTTTGTACGACTGGGAAAGCTTAGTTTTAATGGCCAGAAGACCAATCCTTCCTTCTTTTTGGATGGCAGCTAGTGATTACAGACCACTAGAGTATCACCCCTTTCCTGGTAAGAGTTCTACACACAATAACAAATTTTGAATCTCAGGAAATCTCTGATCTGCAGAAGTCACATCAACAGCTCAGTTTAATATCCTCCTATGTTGGTCTCCTCAATAAACACAGATATCAACAGCATATATGGAGAGAACATATGAAAAGAGAATGTAAAGACAATGACACACATAGCGTATCTTAATTTTTAGTGAAAATCTCCAATTACTCTCTGCTTGAAACAGACTTTCTCTTGTGATCTATTATCAAGCGGAGCATGCAATATGTGAAAATATGAGCACATATTCATATATATATATAAACATATATATGTAATACGGAATGCCTCGGTCTTGGTTTTGATCCTAGTAGAAACCAATAATGCATTTATTTATCAATATATATCTTGGGAGAAATAATTTATTTCAGTGACTTGGAAACACCTAACGGTCTTTTACCTGTGAAAGATGAGAGTCCTGGTGAGAAAGAACACTATAGAAGCTGAATAAACATACCTATTTATTTTATAATAAAATTTCTTCCTAGCAGATCACAAATTTCCTGATGATAACTCCACCATTCAAGAGTTACATTGCCAATATGACAAAGTAAGATTCTCCTGTTAGAACTGAAACTGCTTTAAACATAAGAGAATCAGAATAGAAGAACAAAGTATCTTTAGAATAACAGAGTTATTCCAACATAAAATCCTCAAGAAGCAATGTAAATCTGTGTTTATGCCAGCATGATCAGATATGATCTATGGAAGCACTTTTAAAATTAAAACAGGAATTACAGTACATTGCATAAAGACTTGGACAGAAGCTTGCTATATCAGCTTTCTTTTTTCATTTCAATTAGGCGGTAACATACAAACCTTTTACTCTTCCAGGGCATTTTTCAAGCTCACAGAATAAAACAAAAGAACTCTTGCTGTTCAGAAAAAGAACATCATTGTTGGAATGTAAAGCCAGAGAATAAGACTAACATTTATGGAATATTTTCAGGAGAGCATACAAGACCTGAATCTCATTTAACACATAAAGAGAAATACTTTTAGATATCTTTCAAAGTAATTTTAGGACTTCTCAGATTCCACACTGCATTAATAAGTGTAAGCTTAGTACTTACCTGCAGATGCATAATCATTGGGAAGTTCAGGATAAAGTTTGTTTGTATTCTTTTTAGCTGGAAGAGAAAAGAAAGTAGCAACTTACAGGCCATGCTAACATATATTGTTATATTTTGTATACTGATTTCCTAATACAAGTTCAATACTTCTTAAATGATTGCAGTTATCTAAGGAGCAGTGCAGAAGTGAAAAATAAGGACTTTGCCTGATATCCCTGACCAGAAAAGTAAGTTAACAACAGGAGCTGCACAATAAAGCCTCCTTTTCAATGAAAGCACTTTGGTATACAAACTGTCAAAGAGCCAGAATTCTGCCTCTTCTGCTCTGCTGTAAGACTCCTATTGATTAAAAGATATTGACAACCTAAAAGAGAAACTATGATTTCTAGAAACCAGAAGTTTCTAGAACTAGGAATAGCAGTTTCTAGTAGAACTGCTCTTTTTACTAAGAAGTTTCATTGTACCATGAGGCTTCTATGCATCCAACACAGATGAATATTTCATTTGATTTTGCAACTGTAAAAACAGTTTTGATAGCAAATCTGGCAGAGAGAAAAGGTTTTGTTAATATAAAACAAACACACCAAGCCATTTTGCTTTATCACTCATGACACTATCTCAACATGCTTTCAGTGCTTGTCCAAGAAAGAGTATTAAAAACCATTTTTATAGAAGTAGTTACTATAATAACTGCAAAATATCAACTAGCCTTCAGTGCTCTCATTTCATAAAGAGAATTAATTAATCATTATCAAAATATTTTAACCTGGTGGCGTAGGTCTAACAGTGGGTTTAGGTGGCTCTGGTCTAGATGATGGTCTAGCAGGTGGGTCATTTACCTAAAATACACAAATTTTTGTAAAAGGTTGTATCACATCTGGACATAGACTGTGACTTCAGAGCCTAGAGGTATGTCAAGTTACATTGAAAAAAAAAAATAAAATCACACTTTCTCCACTGAACTTGTAGGAACTCAAGAAGCACACGAAAAACTAGTGTCATACACATGACACTTCAGTAATTCACCATGGGTTTAACAAAGCTGAAAGCAAATGATTGTCTATCAGCAACACCAACATCTACAAGAAAACAACTTCTACAGTCTTAGCATTGTAAATGTGGTTGTTTGAATGGAAGACAAAAAAAGCAGAAAAATTACAAGTATCCACATCAACCTGGTACACTCATTATTTGCAATTAACTTGATTAGGAATACTTCATTAATCATTTTTAATCATTACCTCAGATTTGATAATTTGACAATTATAAAACAAGGATATACTTTGCTATTCTGGAGGATGCAGAGCAAACCGAGCAACATTCTTGTCCACAAGAGCCTACCAGGGGAATACTTGAACAAATGAATTACTTGCAATATCTGCAACATGCTACGCCTTTAATCGTCCAATAGGGAAGTTAAGAATGCCATATGAACATCAGCATTAACACTGACTAGGAACAGTTCAGGAACAGAAAATGTCCATGTGAAAAAGAGATGCACAAACCCTTCTTTGTTCCCTTACAGATTTTCCTGGATTATTTTTTTGCTCTTCATTTTCATACACTTCGGTGAAGGATGCTAGAGTTTCATAAAGATCATCTGCTTGAGCAGGAAAAGGCACATCACCAAGCAGAATGGCACTAGCACGAATATCCTGCCCATAAAATCTGATAAAAAATAATAAAAAAAAAAAAAGACAGGTATTTTATTATTATTACAAGTTCTAGATAAATTCACCTTGTGCAAATGCTCTCCCTCTCCATCCCTGGCCCTGCATTTTTTCTACTTATCATATGCTGAGAAGTGACGGAATTAGTTCAATGCTGTAAATTTGGAATTCTGCCCACAACCCTCATTCCCCGTTCCCCTATACTGCTCTGGAGGATGGTGCAATGAAGCTGTGAGTGAAGTTGCGCCCAGTAAAACAAAAGGTGAGGGGGGAAAGGTGTTGCTTTTTAGATTTGTTCTTATTTCTAATTATCCTACTCTCTTGTCAGAGACAATAAATTAAACTAATTTCCCCACGCTGAAGAGGTATTTTTTGACTGGTAAGTGATCTCACTGCCTTCATCTCCACTCTTGAGTTTGTCATCATATTTTTTCTCCTCCATCCTATTGAGGAGAGGGAGTGACAAAGCAGCTCAATTGGCATGTGGTGGCTAGCTAAGGTCAACTTGCCACAGATAATCTCTAAACATTCAGCATCATCTTAACACTCATTGCAAGATGCCTAAATTGAAGAAACCCTTGTCCCTCAAGAAACTCTAAACTGACTATGCTATGTTCTCACAAAAATCTGCTTTTCCAAATTGAATGTGTCCTAGTTAATTCTGTCACTACGCCTTCACTGAATCACAGAATATTCTGGGTTAGAAGGGACCCAAAAGGATCATCAACTCCAACTCTTAAGTGAATGGCCTATGCAGGGATCAAACCCACAACCTTGGCATTGTTAGCATTATGATCCAACCAACTGTACTAATCTCAGAGTCTTCTAGATTTGGAGAGAACTTACTTGCGATTTGTTTCTTTCCTTTCAATTAAACAGGTTCCTTCTAGAGATACCCCTGCAAACAGTCCTCGAGATTTGCAGTATGTATAGACAGCAGCAGAGCTTCTCAGAGCAACATCCCCTTCTAAGTTTCTAGAAGGAAAAAAAATCTGGATGATATTCTTCAATATGGCTTTGCAACATGAACAGCAATTTTTTTTTTTTAATCCTTTATTTTTTTTTAATCCTATTTTCAGACAGAACCCAGTACAAAGTAATCAATTGGTTTGATACGGTTTCCTCTGAAGCAAAGAACAATGTTGCCTCATGTGAATGCTTCCCATTAGGCCTCCTTTGAAAACTAGTAACCCATATTTTAATCAAATTTTAAAATGATATGATTATTCTTAGACTGGTGACTGGAACTCTCCTCAATATATCCAAGTCCTCCTAGATTTTCTAGTCAGCCCAAAATATTTCAAGTATGGCCTTACCAGACTTCAATAGATTTGGAAGATTACAGTGTCCTACATAGGATGTGGCGGTTTAGTTTTCTTGGTTTTGGTCTGGGCCTCCCCTGGTAACAGGGCTATAACTAAGGAAGTATTCCACACCATTTCTTCACGTAATCAGGTGTATATACGACGAGGAGGAAAGTTTCCTCACTCTCTCTTCCTTTCAAGCGTTTGGAGGACAGCAGGTCTCAGGGTGTCGGCTTAGCTCGTATCTCTATGAGCTGAGGCCTAATCTGAGGGCCCTTGCCCAAAAGCCACACGGAGATGGAGAAACTGCTTCTCCTGAGCTGAGTTGGGTGAGAATTTATTGTGTTAGTTACTTATTGAGCTATTCCCTGAGTTTACGAGTGTGTGTATCTGTTTTGTTTTGTTTTTACCCATTTTTGTCCCTCTTCCCTTTTCCCTTTCCCCCCCTTTTCCCTTTTGGGGTTGTTTGGAGTTCTTGTTCTGTATATTCATAGTGCTTGATTGTATATAACTGTAATATATGTGAATATATATATATATATACTTTTACTACAATTGCCTTTGGGTACTTTTTTTCCCCTTCTCTCTTGGGAGGGGGGAGTCTGTGTGGCCAGCAGCTCGGTTTGGCAGGGAGCCAACCCAAACCTCTACATAGGATCACATAATATTTTACGTGTGAAGACACCTCAGGCAGTCACCTCAAAATGGATACAACATCAAATTGAGAGCAGGTTGCTCTGGGCTTTTTCTAGCCAGTTTCTTACGAATTCTAAGGATATAATTCCACAGACACTCTGAGCAACCTGTATCAGTGCTCAATTTTATTCATGTCAATTTTTTTTTCTCTATCCAGTCAGAACCTTGTTTCAGTTTATGACTACAACCTCTCATTGCCTTGTCATGCACCTCAGTAGAGAACTGGGTTCTGCCTTCTTAGTGCTTTCTCGTTGGGAATGCAGTCTCTTGGAAGACTTCAAGGTCTTCTCTCACCCAGGTTAAACAAACTGAGCTCTCCCAGCCTCATCGTTCAGATGCTGTATGTCCCTGGCCATTTAGGTAGCTGTTCACTGCACACACTCTAGTTCATAAACAACTTTCTACAGGTCACAAATGGGACACAATATTCTAGGGACAATCTTTGAAATGTCAAGCAAAGGGGAACAATCATTTCCCTCACTGGCTCAGTCCACTGCGCACCAGGACCCCAGCACCCTCTCTAAAGGGCAGCTGCCCAGCCTGGCAGGCTCTGCCTAGATAACTGCAGGGGTGCAGAACTTAGCACGTGTCCTTAATTCCGTGAGGTTTCCTGTTGGATCTTTCCTCTACACTCTCTAGGTCCATTGGTCTGAATGGTGGCCCTACCCTGAATTGTATTGGCTGCACCCCTTGATTTGGTGTCATGAACAAACTTGAGGATGATATTTTGCATCTGCTCCTCCAGGTCACTAATAAAAATACAAAGTAGGAGAAGTCCCAGTAGAGTCTCCTGAGGAATCCCACAGAAACCTAGCTTCAGATGACAACATGAATCATTTACCTCTGTTCTTCAAACCTGATGATCTGGTTCTCCCCTTGTTTGAGAAAGCAACTGCCCAGCGATGTTTGTTAGTCTGCCCCACCCTGACACCTCTGTCCCACTTTGAACAGGGGTATATTGCAGGACGGTGAAATGAATGCCTTTGCAGGGCAGATGACATTCATTGACCTCCCCTCACTCACAGATCTCTCTCTCTTCTGTGTAACAGGTATCATTCTTTTATTTTGTCAGAAAAGATTTAAAAAAAAAAGACATAAGGAGGCACATGTTCCATAAACAGAGTCTGAGGCAACTGCGCTTGCTAAACCTGGAGAAGACTTAGGAGGAACTTAACAACAGGCCTCAAGTATCTATGAAGAGGTAATCAAGAATATGAAGCCAGGCTCTTTATAGCAATGTATGGTGAAAGAATACAATGTTATGGACATAAACAGAAATAAGAAATGTTTTAACTGGATGCAAAACAAAACTTTTCCCCATGAAGACAGCTGACCGGTAGAGCAGGTTGTCCAGATAGACCAAGCAGTCTCCATCTTTGGAGATGTTCAAAACCCAACTGGAAAAAAGCACTGAGCAACCTGTTCTAAAGTCATAACAGATCTTGCTTCGAGCAGGAGTTTGGATCAGCAATCTCGTAAGGTCTGTTACCAAGTTAAATTATTCTGTGATTATGTCATCTCATCCTTCAAAGTAAGCTGGTTTAACCACTTAAAGGTCAAAAAGAAATTATTTGGTGTAGTTTTTATTTACTGTTGGGCAGATCTATGGTGACAGAAAGCACAGACCCATACATTAATGAAAATAATAGTTCTACTGGCACAGTAGCACCTGTGACCTTTGTTAAGCCTAGCCAATTAGTCTCCTGCAAAATGAGAGTAAATCTCAGAACACCTTCCTTCTACCAATAAATGACATAATCAGGAAGGAAAAAGAGAAAACCAAAAAAGTGATTGGTGAGAACAATATGGTCCAGTCAACATACAGGTTGTCCAGGTTGTTCTGTAGCATAGCAAAAAAAGCCACATCAATGTTTATATATAACTTTCAAGATTATCTTCCATATACCCCATATTAGGAAAGTATTTTACCCACCTCCCCAGAGGTCCAATTGCCACAGTAAGATTTCCTCCAAGTGTAAGATTCCCTCCTTTGGCAAAAGCTTCTACTGCTCTTTCATGATTCAGTATTATCACTAAGTCTGAAACCTATAAAATATAAAATATTATGTATTTGTACTATGTTTTTGTACTACGCTTTACTATGTACTATTTTGTACTATGTTTTTTTAAGAAGAAAAAACAGTAGAGGAGAATTACTTCCTTTCTGGTAAAGGATTCTTGTGAAACAGCTTTCTTAACAAGGTTGATTCTTTTTCTGCAAGGTATTTTGAAACAAAAATTCCTTCCAACTACTTTTTCAATCAAATTTGACTGATTTTTTTTCAAAGTGCTGATATGGTCAGTATGTGGTAAACAATAGTTATAACAGAAACCGTATTTTAATTCAAAATTTCCTAATTAACAATTTCTTATTTTCTATAGCTTATGCAAACAATTATGAAGGCATTTTCAGATGTGAATCACTTTGATCCTTCCATAATTAAAATAATAAAAGGAAGACAGAACTTACTAAACAAAAATTACTGTCCAAAGAATAAAAAGCAAAAAAGGACACAGGTCTTCTCTCTATGGATAAAACTTTATTTTCTTGATAGGGGTTTTTTACATATTATATACATGTGTGTGTGTGTGTATGAATTATTAACCAACTTTTTAAGACTTGAACATGAGATGTAGTCAGTTTCTTCAAGAATCTATTAAACAAAATAATTGAAGAGATAGCAATGTATTTTTGAAAGATGCAAAATGAAAAAAAACACTTTTTAAAAGACTTTGTCTGAATTGTGACATAAGATGCATGTATCAAAGAACTTCTACTATTTAAGCTGATGCTTATTTCCATCAGTACTGTAAAGCTGTAACTCTTCTATTTAATAAATTTCAATAAAAGTCTCCTGCAATTCTTTTCCCAATAGGGGAAGCATTTTAAAGAAGGAAAAAAGTCTTTCAAACACATGCATGATCCTATAAAGATCACTCTATCTTACCTGAAAGCTCAGTAAACACACTAAATGTAGCAAAACCCCCACAAAACTACAGCAGTGTCAGCCTGTGCAACACAGCTGATTACACTTCAATACCTTACTGTGATGCATTATCTTTTCAACAGGTATCATGACAACCCAAGGACTCCTGCACCTGATCTTTCATCTGGTGGACATGACTGAAAGTCAGGTTCAGAAAAACTTTCAACTTACCCCAAATTCCAAAGAGTGACAGCAGGGAATACAAGAGGAAATACCAGATTATTTGCAAAACAAGGCTGGCCTAGAAGTATTACACACAGCATAAGAGAGGTCTTCATTATTAGCCCCTTGTGGTAGCCTCCACCCCATCACAAACAAAAGATGGCTGACAGGAGTAGTTTTTGAATCATCCAGGGACAGAGAAAATGTCATTCAGGGTACTGCGACCTCCTCTTACCCCTTTAGGAGGATGATTCCACTGCTAAAGTTAAGTGGATCCATAGTGAGAAAACCTTCAAGGAAAGTATTTATATGAATTTTAAAATTGGTCTTTGAGGTACTAAGTTGTTCACTGTGACTTCTGAAGTCTGTGATTTCCTTCTTGTTGTTTAAAACCATCCAGAAGTACCACTACAACTATTTTAACTATAATCTCCCCTATGGGAATAAAATTCAGGCAATTTCTAAAACATTTAAGTTTATATATGAGTAAAAGAATGCTGAAATTTGACTTTGGGCTTCTTAGACAACTCAGGTATTTCTGAATAGCATACATTTTCTAGAAGAAATACATAAGATTGTGGTATAATAATGCCAGTAAGAAAATAACATTTTGTACGCTGACTAAAATTTCAAATGAAGGGGACAATAATACTCAGAACATAACCCTTTTCACAAATAGCTTCTGTATTGAAATTGTTTAAGTATGGCTACATTATCTAAAATATCAGATGTGGATAACTAAAGGAAAAACTTTACAGATTAATCAAAACATATGAAGAATCTGTTTAACTGTTTTAAAAGGAAAAACAAAAACTCTAAGCCCCACAAAAAAAAACAAAACAAAAAGCCCAAAAAACCAACCAAAAACACAAACCACAAACGCTGGTTTGGTCCAACTCAGTGTTTTATAGTGCATTCAGATCATGCAGTCATGAAAACCAAAGAAAATCCCTTACAAAAATTAATGATTTTGTATTCACAGCATCCTTTAAAAAGTGCACTGCAATAATGCCTGAGATCACACAGTGAACAACGGGGATACAATAAAATATTGATCTGTTGTTCATTATGTGAGTGCTGGATGACTGGTTGCCATGATAGGGATAGCTTGTTGGTTGTAGGAGATGTACTGGGGGCTGACGTGGACCACCCACAACAGCTATACATGGAATCTTCTGAAGAACAGAATGCCCATTGCAAGAGATCTTGTTGGCAACATCTTATTACTCTGATTTCCTTTGGGAATGAGCAGACAAGAAGCTAAACAGAAAGAACAGAGAAGGACAAGTCAGGAGGCGAGAGTGGAAAAGAGAAGGAAAGATGAAAACAAGTGCAAAGGAGCTGTGAGGAAGAAGAAACGGGAAGCAGAAGCAGAGCACTGACAGGACTCAGCTCACCAGGATTTCTCTGAACATGTTGAGTGTCCTTTACTTAACCATTTCTGCTGGCTGGAAACTGGCTCCTCTTCTGTAGCATTCCTTCAGAAGAGGCACCATCAGTTTTGGTGCTCTCAAACTGAAGGGTCATGTCAGTAACCACAAGTGTGAGTGGGGAATGCGAGAAGTAGAGAAACATCAGCAAGACTCCATTTTACTCCTTCAATTCCTTTCACTGTTTCTTGCCCGATGGACTCCTTGTGCGCGCTAACGCAGCATTTGATACAGTATTAAGTATAGGATACTGTTTTAATCATCTCCAACTGGCTTATACGCGAACTCTAACAGGAAGCTTTCCATAAGTGAAAAACTCAGTCTGTTAGAAGTGAGAAATCAAGGAAACAAGTGTTATATCCCTTCTTTTCATCTGTCTCCAATTAGACTGATAGAATCAAAGCCCCTATTTTGTTTGTCTTGCATAAATGAATTTTATAATAGCCTCTTTTTTGTACAGAAAAGTAGATTCTACTATTTCACTAGATGTTTGTCAATGCATTTTAATTTCTTGCAAAAAAAGACATCAACAAGTATTTCAAATGCAAAATCATACCTCAATTCCAATTTCGAATCCACCACCAAGGCCTGCAATTCCTATTGCAGAAGGAGCAGACCAGGCTGTTGTTCAAAACAAGATAAATTTACAGAATTTTAACCATGTGTTACAAGAAATACTTATTTTATTATTACAGTTAAAAACACTAACAAATTCTCTATTTAAAACTGTGTTCAAAACCACTACAATAGAATCATGTAACTACAATGCCTCATCCCACAGGAAGGAATTTAAGAAATACAAACCCTCATGATCTAAAAAATCTTTGCTAGAAATTATTTATCAGACAGTTGTTCACAATTGTACATAATTAATTTTTCTAATGAGCTTTACACTATGTGCTTTTAGATTTCATCCGTTTACAAAAGGACACTGAAAGCATTTACATCTGGTCAAATGAAGGTACAAAAACTTGAAATGCTTTTCAAATGAAGCATTGTCACCTATTGGCCTGACTCCTCACACAACTCACATTTTACACTATGAAAAGAAATAATGAAGAAAAACTATTTTTATTTCTTTAATTCTCCCACAAAGTACAAAAGGAAAATATCCACTTACTTCCATTAGGAAGACGAGCTAACACAATTCCACTTCCTCCTCGAGCAGTCACCAAAAATCCAGCTTTGATAACAGACAAAACCGCAAGGCCTTTGGCTTTAGCTATTACATGAGCTGAAAGAGCAAAATCATTTATTCAAGATCTTGTAAGAGAAGTTCTAAGAGGAGGAGAAAACATAACTCTACATTTAACAATTTACAATACATAATAGTCAAATAATTGAAGCAAAAGCTTTAAAGAAAACTGCAAAAAAAGTTGAACTAATGACAGCTCCACTCCAAAGTGAACCACAAAGTCAGTCACGGGTCACATCAGCCTGTACATTGCCACAACTGATTCACCTATCCTGATTAGCTCATAAAGAGTTAGTTTGCTTAATGCCACACATTGTGTGCGAATTCCCTTAGCAAGACAAACACAAAACAGCAGTGAACAGCTGACAACCACATCTCCACAAATTTTTGGAGGAGTCCAAATTTAAATCACAGCAACACAGAGCAGCCTAATCAGCTTATATCATTAGGCAGTGTTTGCGGCAAATACAGTGTCATCATCCTGCAAGTCTTACTGCAGACCTTCCGGAAAATAACAGCTATGATTTCAAGCCACAAACAGCAACTCCAGATGGAGGAAGACACTAGAGAAACACAGTGCAACAACTGCAAAAATAAAGAGGACAGCAGCAAATAGGAGTGCTTAACCAGTATCAAAGGAGAAATGGTCCCTCATCCCTTTGCTTCAACTTACTTTCATGTAATTGCAATAAACATCAATATTCAAGAACGAGAGCTACTATTTCAGGTTCTCTCTCAAGAACATACATTTACAGGGTGAGCATGAGACAGTCCATCCATCCATCCATCCCAGAGGGAAGCTTTCCAGTGCAGGTACTTTGTGGTTGGTAGACATTCAAAAGATCTCTCCCAGTAACATCTGCCAAGAACGCAGCAAACTGAAAATACTTCAAAAGTATTTTCAAAGAAGTTATGGCACCTGAAATCTTCATTCATCTCTAAGTTGTGGTCAGTGAAAGCTGAGGGAATTAGTAAAGAGAGCATGACTGCAACATAGGGGAGTGGTTAGATGTATCAAAACATTTCCTTTACTCACGAGGTATGATTTTATCTGGTCCATTTCTGGAAGTTATTTCTGTAAATTCTCGTAATATTTTAGCTGCCTTTTTAGCCTCTGATTTCAGGTTGGATGGTATAGGGTTGTTCACTGTAAAACATGAAAGAAATAAATTATACCTATGGTTAGTTCAGGATATCTCATATGAAAAAAACCAGTGTAATTTCTACGGGAAAAGGGATTCTTTACAAATAAAGAGTAAACCAAACAAAAACAGGAAATAAAAGAAATTATCTTCTGCATCAGACTCAAATTTTATCTCTGACAGTTTTAACAGATGACAGCACTTACTAAAACATGCAAGCCTGATTCTTTTTTGCATACTGTTTCTCTTGTACTTGCTCAGAATCCACATTGATAACAGCAAGGGAGTTGGAGATACATCCTCAGTTGTTCCTGTCACTATTTATTTATGGGCTTATTGAATATGAATTTGTCTAATACCTTTTCAAATCTGCTGATACTCTGCCTTCAGAATTCTTGCTACAGAAGTTCACTGCCTTCTACTTAGAGAAATTTGTGATATATTTTAAATTAATCTACTAGTTACAGTGAATGCCTGCTAGCTCAAGTCTCACAAGTTCTGATGAACACCTAGTGTATTCAACTTGTCCACTACTTTTGTGCTTTTATAAATAACCACAGCCCCCAGTCTCCTCCACTTTTTCAGGAGTCTCAGGCTTCTTAGTCTCTCCTCAAGATAGTTGCTCCATCACTGATTACTCTAATTGCTCTTCTCTGTACCACCATCAGCTCTGCTGTCCTTCAAACTGGCAACTGTTGACCAGTGAACTCTAAATTGTTCATGTCTTTTAAGGACACTTCTCTTACAGCGCTAAACTTGCAGCATGTTTTGAAAGTGAACAAAATTCTGTTTCAGACCAAGAAATTTCCTTTAGAAATCTACTTCCTGGTTGAAGAGCTTATCAGTATTTTCTTTCCAATGTGATCCAAGATAAACTCTTTGTACATTTCAACTGAGAAAAAAGCACAGATTAGAGATAAATTATAAAGCTGCAGACTACAGTAACAAACACACAAAATCTTGAAATCTACCCCTCAAATCCATGAGATCATAAACTGTACGGAAGTGTGTTGATCTTATCTAGATCTACCAGATCTGCTGTTGTTAGTCAACGACTGAGCAGATTCAGGTATTAGAAAACATTAATATTTCACAATAATATAAATAGAATTTTAGGTATGAATAGTCAAGTTTCACCTGTAGGTTTGAAAAAAGAGGCCTTAGTGCAGATAAAAAGATATGAGTTAATCTTAATTGTTACATCTACTAAAATCCCTCAAAGCTATGATTTAAATTATTCTTATTTTCCTGTCTGGACATATCAACACTGACTGTTTCCAACTTTATCAGCAATAAATTGTTCAGGTAACACATGAATATACCACCAGACCAAAAATGCACCTAGTCTCACGTCGTGTCTCTAAAACAAACTAGCAACAACATTTCTATAAAATTCTACTGTTCTTAAATTTGCAAAGGCATAGAAAAGATCATGTCCAGAGAAATAATATTCAGTCAAAGGTGTCCTAGTTTTTTAACTGGTGTTCCCTGAACATTCACTCATTGTTTTACTCTTCATGGGAAACATTCCCACCCAAAAGCGGACTAAATATATTTTGAGATTAAATCAATGAAGCTTGGAGAGCAATTCAGTTCAGACTAAGTGAAGCAGACAGCAGCAAGTCAGTCAAGTTTCTGTCCAGGCTCCATTGACTAGAATAGGAACTACACCTCCACTTTTCAAAATGAAGAATATTCCTCCAGTATGTTCTTCAGGCAAAGAAGGAAGATTCCCAGAACAAGAGAAATTTTTACTGCTGAATCTCTGGACAGGTGTCCCCTGTGAAAGCTTGTAGCAACATTTAGCTTTGGTGAAATTGCAGCAGGTATAACATTGGAGAGTTTGAAGTGACACAAACATCACATGGCCGTGCAGAAATATAAGCCTCTCTGGGAACAAAAGGAAATAGATGCATAGAATGCAACAGACTCTAAACCACAGTGCTGTATCAGAGAAATACTAATTTCATCCCTTTTCTTTTCAGAAAATTAAGATGATAGCGAAGTCCCTGAGTGTGAAAGGATAGGAGAAGGTGAAACTCTAAGAGCTCAGGACCTTCTGAAAAAGCTCTTGGCATGTGAAATTTTCTGTGACTTCTAATGGCACTAAAATTGTTAGAATGCTTGCAGAAGTTTTGAACATGCATTTATTCCGTGATTTGAAGGCTCTACCAGGCTGGAACCTGGCTACACAGCAAGAACAGAGGCCAGCGTAGCCCAAACAAAACATGAACAGACAATTGCTTTTGGTAGATGAACAAACTGGCCTGGAGCAAATGTCTTCATTACTTCTGTTGTTTCTACTTGACACTGCATTTTCAAGGTCAGAGGGTAAACATTACCAGCATGTTGTAAGAGAAAAAGATTTCTGCTTTTGTATGGAGAGATATTGAGGCAGTCCCAAAAAGCACATGGAAAAAATAATTCTTCTCAAAAAGGCATGAAGAATAAACTTAGCATATTATAATTTGTAATTAATACTTAAGATTGTAATACACTGTGCATGTCCATTTGCAAAATCAGATGAACACTTCTACATGTAGGTTTTCCCTTAAGATACTTTGCAAGTCTAGAGGTCTCGAGTCTGGGAAGGGTCACCTACCCAGTCTACCCAAAACACACATTTCATGGTCCTTAATAATTATGGTTCAATAAGATGAATGTGGAAGATATGCTTCATTCTAACTGTGGTAAAATAGACAGTTACGTGCCTGACCACACAGGACTTCTAGCAAAGTGATCAAGGCAATGAAAATAAGGTGCATAGACTAGAGTTAAAAAACCTTTCGGGAAATAAAAACAATGTGAAGATAAAAATTATTACAGAGCAAAAGCAAGCATTATCCAGCTTCTAGATTAGAGAAATAATATAAATTTCTGTGCTCTTCTTTTACTCCCTCCTTGTCTTTGCATGCATTCCTTCCTTCCCTTTGCTTTTCTTTGGCTAATCTCAGAATCTGGAGAAACATCTCCAACTAATTCTTCCTACTACTGAAAAGAAAAAAAGCAAAAGCTCTCATTTCATACAGATTAGAAGAAAATCCCTTAGCTAAATCCATTGAGAAAACATGAGATGTTTTCAGACCTAAGAGTCAGCAAATAGAAAGAATAGAGCGGGGGGAAAAAAATAAAACCACTTTACAGTTTTCATATGCTTTTTCAGGTTCAGAACTGCTTCAGAAATATTTGTTACTAGACAAAACTGTGCATGCCCCTATGAGCATAGGAGTAAACTATTTAATTGAAGAAAATTCAAAGCTGAACTTGATGAGTCAGCAAAAGTAATGCTGTTACTATCTCACTGCATTCACTTCTCAAAACAAAGCTGGTTTCAAAATCAGGTTTTGGTCTCATCTTGGGCCATTAGGGATGATGTCTAAGTAATACTTTTCAGTGTTTACTTTGAAAGTTTCACAAGATACATGATTTTCCTACCTGGCTTATTTTTATTCTAGTGTTTCTATACAAGAAAAAAATCAGGCAGAAATGTTTTACAACACAGATCGTGTTTTTATGAACAAGTTGCCCAAAGAGATGGTAGATGCCCCATTCACAAAAACATTCAAGGTCAGATTGGATGGGACTCTGAGCAACCTGCTCTAGTTGAAGATGTTCCTGCCCATTGCAGAAAGGGTTGGACCAGACAGCCTTTTCTTTTCCAACCCAAACCATGACTTACCTGCACTATGATTCCAAACATTCTATTCCAAAACACAAACTTTGCAAAGAAAAACAGCATTACTTAAGAAAACTGAAAATTAGGTATTTCCACTCCAATCCCTCTAAAGGGGTGGTGGTTTTTTAGGGGTTTTTTTTGGTGTAACACGGTGTGTTACCTTTATTACCAGGGTATAAAGATGGAGAGATTCTTCATCTAGCTGCACACCACAACAGCAAGCACAAGAATAGCTTAACTTCCCATTTTCAAACTAACAGCAGAACCTTCACTTTCTCCCTGTATTATTTGGTCCCTACAATATTGGTTCTGCATTCCCTGGGTAGCTACAGGAATTCATTCCTCCATTGTCCTTTGCTTTTTCCCTTCCTGCCACAGACTGAAGCAATACAGGATTATTTTTCTGGACTAAGACACAGCAGATGGATTTGACAACATTATTCTGCCAGTTACTTTGCATGCAGGCACACTTCCGTGGTTTCAGAAGTGGGCTAAGAAATGGATGATATTTCTAAACCATGGTAGAGATACAGAGAAGGAAAAAGGGAAAGAAAAAATGAAAGAGGTTGAACACTACCAACTGAACAGCTCAAAGCTACACCTTGTAGAAAAAGGTTGCAAGTAACATGACTTACATTCAGATTTTAATTTAGACAGTAGCAGGTATGAAAATCAAAGTGACTTTAATTGGCAAGTAAGCATGGCACAGAAGGGTTTTAATAACAATGTGCAGGATCAACAAGCCAACTGAGTAAACACTTTCAGGCTGAAAACTAACACAGTTACTCAAAGTGGCTACCATATGATTCTTTCCACAGTGGCTCATTTTGAGTTCCTTTATTTACTTCCATAATATTGTGTAGATACTAAGGAATTGGCAGGATGCCTACAGGGGTCCTGAGGAACTGATGACTTGTTTAAAAAAACACACAAAAAAAGTCCACACCCTGACCTTAATTATGTATAATATAATGGTTGATAAAACCTAGCTGGATTCCCATTTTGCCAAGATTGTTAGAACTCCAGCAAAAGAAATATAGTCTTTTTTATCCCTTGGGAAAGGGGAAAGGTTGGTTCGCCCTTTTGGGTTATGCCACACTTAACATTTTTTTAGCAGAATTCAAGATTAAATAAAGACACAAACAACAGCCAGCACTAAAAAGGCAAAGTTTAATGGTCTACTATATAGTATGGGTGCGGCCTCACTCTTACGATTAAATTTTAGATCAATAAATTTCATAAAACTATGCCCAAAGGTAAAGAAAATTATGCTTTTTTTCAGTAAAAAAACCTTAGTAAATGGAAAACAGGACAAATATGTCAAACTCAAAACTAGTTATTCATAATTTTTTTTTAAAAAAAAGAATATATGGAGGTTTGCACTATGAAATGGTGGCATATGTACAAAAATAAAATAGAAATAAAATAAATAAAGATTATAGTGAAGGCTGAGGAGCAAATTCTTGCTTCTCTTTATTTTAATTATTTTAATCACTGTATAAACATAAGTGGGATTTCTGTGACATCAAAAATGGTTTCAGCTTCTGTTCATCTATCAAATTTTCCTCCTTTCCCTCAAGCCTACCTTAGGATTTGAAATGTAAAATCAGTTCCTTAAAAACTCCTTTAATATTGGAAGTCTATTGAAAAGATGTTATAGACATATCTGCTTTTTAGCAAAAATACTGCATGAAATATTTAGACATAAGCAGAATTTCTGTGTGCAGTTTACCCTGTCAATAACATAAGGAATAGTCCAATAGCACTGCCTTCACTATTAGCTTTTAAGTATGCATATATAATTGTCTGCTTTGTATTCAAGCAATGCTCAGGAAAGAAGTAACCAGGAGCAGTAAGACAATAATATCTATCAGGAGGATACACTGACTGATGGATTTGGAATGCCGTGACCAGCGAACGCTCATCTGGGAGCAAGCTTCATTTGCACTCCTGCTTGTTGTTGAAAGGAGAAGATATTGAGCATATGTGAGTCAGCAACACAAACCCCATGGGGGAATATCACACCAAAATTGATTAACTGCTTAATTTGTAAGCTGATGAGGCAAGTGCGTCAGCCTCTAATTTACATTCTGACTAACAGTAATAACGTGTTGGCTGAACATTTGGGGAAATTATCTGAGCAAGGTGCAATAAAGAATAAATAAAGCCTTTTTACTTAAAAGCTGTAGCTAATTCTGATATAATCGAAATTCTGCTGAATATGAACAGATGAAAAAAAGCATGGTGGCATTATGAGAATCCAAACATCAAAATTACAGTTCCAAAGAACTGATGACAAAGGGGAGACAAAGTCTCACATGCAGACTTCATACATGTGTTGCCCATGTATGTATGAGCTTTGAAGTATTTGGTGGTAGAAAGTGGTTTTGTGGGGTTTTTTTTTGGTTACAAAAAAGAAGAAAAAAAACAATGACAAATACCTCTATGAGCCTTAGCATTCAGTCTTCACTTTCACTTCACTAAAAAGTTCAGAAACAGCACATTAAAGCATAGCGGATTTGCAGGTAACCACATTTACATCAGCTACATAAACACTAAAAAGCTTGTAGGAACAGAGGACATTCAAAATTATGACTATGAACATTCATCAACATAAGAACTAGCACAGTCAAGAAAAGTTAAAGAACAACATCTAATGGGAAAGAGAAACCTGTAATACAAGACTGTGCAGCACTGGAAAAGAGCCTAAACAAGAGATTTTAATTTGGCATTACAATCAAAGAGATTAATCCAATTTTGGTTTCACAAATGTGTAACGTGATACTGTGGTAGCCAGCTCCAGCCTTGAGATTCATGTGGTACTTGGAATTCCTTGAACAGCGTGCAAGACGTGCATCATAAGCATTTTGCCCGTCCCAAGAAAAAGTGATGCAATACAGAGCAGTGCATGACAAGCAGCAGACTATGTTAAACATGTCTCTATCAGTCTCTCTCCATTTACTACTTCTAACACTTGAAGACAATGATAGACAGTAAAGAAGCCAGGTCAATGAAATGTCAAGAAAAAACCTGTGGATTTCAAGGAAATAGTGGCACAAGTTGAAAAGCAGCCTGGAGGAAAAGAATGTAATAAAATAAAGCAATAACAACAATCTTTAGTTGAAATCCAGCAAACTACTGCTGTCAGAGGCTGAGCTCCTTACTTCTGGTTTTGGAATCAACACCAAGAAGCAGATACAGTTTCCTCAAAACTCAAAAGACCAGAAAGAGGAAAAGCTCAAAACCTGCACTTAGATCATCCTGCCGGACAGAACTAAAGGAATAGCAAAAATGACTGTAGCCGGGCAGTAGAAGGAAATGAGAAAGTATTACTGACACAGCAGTTCATGCCAATTGGTTATGTTGTACAGTTCTGCCATAGGCACCTAGAGAACAGCAAGTGAGATCGGACACAACAGAAAATACATCAGTGTAAGGCAATGGAAACAGAGTTGAAAAGTAGAAAACGGGGTCTCTGTACAGTGAAGCTTTGCACTAATCTCATGTATTTCTACCATGATCTTTATCACTTGGATTCCTGCAATTTTACCAACTTTCATGCTGTATTCTTCGTCAGCAACACTGGTGTGTGAAGTTAGTGATATGTCAGTGACACAGGAGTTATGGCAGGGTACAAGCAGGCGCTCCATGGTCTTGCAGAGTGTCAGCTGAGCTGCACTGGAAGACTCTAATGTGTGCTTTCACAACCCTAATGGTTTGTACATTATGAATTAATGTAACTACACTTTCCTCCTTCCCCACCCTGGATAACAAGTTGTTTACTGGATGGTACTGGACTAAGCCAGTCCTCGTAGTGGTGAGGGAGAACAGACCAGAAAGGCCTGCAAAACCTGCAGCCTTCAGTATACAGAAATCAAGAAGCTGAAAGCATTTTAAGGCTTATCTAAGACAGATGGAAATATATTCTTTACAAACACTGCATTGGAAGGAAGTGAAATAGTGCTTAAAAATAAAGCCAAAAATTAAAAAAACCCACACCGTTTTCCATGTTAAAACCAGCCTGTTTTACCTGCACTAACCTGCTAGATTTAGCTGCTGCTAACAGCCTGTGCACAGGAAAAACCTCATGAATGTAAAGTTCAGCCTTCAAGAACTCGAATCCAATATGAGAAAGGAATGACACATCACAGAAGAAAGCACCCTCTCTAAAAGGAAAGCAGCTCAACAAACCTACATTTCAAAGAGGAGGATCTCACAGACATTTCTATCAATATGGAAAACTGAGATATTGACAGCATTTTGAAGAATGATGGGAAAGCGCTATAATAAGAAATTATTATTGAATTTATGGAGTTTATTTTTCAAAAATTATGTACGTATATTTAAAATACAGCAATCGGGGTGGGGGGGAATAAAAAATGTAATTTTAAAGATTAGTACTTCTGAAAACCTTTAAGGAAACTTATGTTGCATCTGTAGTTTGTTGCAAGACAGCTAAGAAGTCAGACAATGACAAGAAACCCAGCCATCTACATTTAGATATTGGCATGCAAATACACAGTAAGAAACCAAACCAAAACCAGAAGAATCACAAGTCTTTATTGAAAGAAACAACCATTTCAAACGCAGAAGGCTTCTCATTGATAGAAATGAAGTAATTGAGATAGAGAGCAGATTTCTTCTTTGATTTCTACCTTTGTTCTCATCTCTAAAAATCTGTGGGTTCAAGAGGGTTTTCTGTGTGTGTGATTTGTTTCTTTAAAAAATGTATTGCTATGAGTTATGAGAATCGAAATACCTGTAAAGATAGCTTAAAGGAAGCCAGTATTATTGGAAGCATGTAAGTGGGGTGACTCTAAACCTAGAGTGGCAAACTCCCCCACTGCAACCTGCATGTGCACTACTTCTACCATTAGCCGGTACTCCAAGGCAAATAACTTTGCAGCTTTTACTACAGAATCATTGAATGGAAAACATTGAATTGGAAGGGACCTGAAAGATCATCTTGTTCCAAGACCCCTGCCATGGGCAAGGACACCTTCCATTAGGCCAGCTTATTCAAAATCTCATCCAACTTGGCCTTAAACGCTTCTACTGATGGGACATCCACAGCTTCTGTGCGCAACCTGTTCCAGTGCATCACTCTCGCAGTACAGAATTTCTTCCTAATATCTAATTTAAATCTCTCCTCTTTAAGTCTAAAACTGCTACCCCTTGTCCTACCACTATCTGTCCATGTAAAAAGTCCCTCTACCTCTTTTTATATGCCCCTTTTAAGTACTGGAAGACTGCAGTGAGGTCTCCCTGGAGCCTTCCCTTCTCCAGGCTGGACAAACCGAGATTTCTCAGCCTGTCTTCACAGGACCGGTGCTCCATCCCTCTGATCATCTCTGTGGCCCTCCTCTGGATTTGCTTTAACAGGTCCACATTTGTCTTGTGCTAAGAATTTCAGAACTGGTCACAGTGCTGCAGGTGGGGTCTGGGGAGAGCAGAGTAGAGGGGCACAATGCAGTTGGCTTTCTGGGCTGCAAGCACATATTGCCAAGTCACAACCAGGTCTTTGTCCACCAGAACCCCTAAGTCCTTCTCAGGGGTGTTGCTCTCAGTGTGTTCTTTTCCCAGTTTGTACTTGTGTCTGGGATTGCCCTTGCACTCAGACTTGTTGAACTTCATTGGGTTCTCATGGTTCCACTTATGAAGTTTGTCCAGGTCCCTCTTGATGGCATCCCGTCCTTCTGCTGTATCAACTGCACCGCTCAGCTTCATGTCATCAGCAAACTTGCTGAAGACAAGCACCTAACTGGTTTAAAGCTTTCTGCTATAACTTTTTTTAAAGGAGTAAACCTCTTCATGGTCATGTTTTTAGGCTACTGTCCTCTAAGCACAGGCATTTAGTAAACTTAGGCTTAGAGAGGTAGAAAGTGAGATGTTAGCTGATGACGTTTTTGAAAGCAATGCAAAATTTATTTGAAATGCCATAACTATATAAAATAACACATCCAAAACAGGCATAGCCTCTGTGCAGGATATCTGATACAAACTAAATTGTATGAAATGTGATAAAAGTATTTATGCCTTTTAGCTATGGCATGTATAGTGTCCAAAAGCATACAAGATTTTTGTTTAAAAGCTATCTTTTCAACTTTTGCTACCAATTATGTAAGCACCTCTAGACCATGGGAGCTCAGTGTTTTTGATGTGGAATATCTATTTTGTTAATGCTAAAATAATCCTACAACATACAAAAAACCCATGCCCCTGTTTCACTGTGTGCATATTTTTATTACTCTTGTCCACAAAGAGGAAAAAACTAATTCAAACACAAAGTTTATCACTTTGTAACTTTGTGTGATATTAGTCCTCATTCCCACTTTGAGTTAATTATTTCCTTGAGAAAAGTCAAGGAAAACAACAACCCTGTAACACAGAGTCACTTGCATTATCAAAAGTCTTTGACGAGTTGGGTTTCCAGCAGTTTTTGCACTGAAGTCAGCTTGGAGAAAATTCTAATTAGAAATGCTGAATTTTCTCTCATCTCCTTTTCTGATGAGAGCTGGAATACATGAGGATAAAGTGTTAGTGACAAAGCTGAACAATGTAGTTTAAAGAAAAATGTGTTCCCTTTGTATATGCAAGATGTTTCAATGAGGTTATGCCTCCTTATTTCTAAGGATCTGTGGCATGTGAAGGACAGTCATTAACTGCCTGAAGCACAGAGGATTTGTTCCAAAAAGCACATTAGACATCTGTTCCACTGCACAGGAGACAGGGCAGTAGAACACCTGTAGCTAAAAGTTTTCAAAAATCCATAGGTTTTTAGTATTAATGTAATTGTCTGAAGTTATGAGTCCAGAGCAGAGTTCTACAAGCCCTTGCTCTAGAAGAAAGGATAAACACAAGAGATATGGGGAATAAATTGTACAAAGATAGCCAGAAAACAGCATTTTCAAGAATACAGAGACAGTAGTATGCTCTAGAACAAACATCAAAGGCAGAGTTACCCTGGGGGTTGTCTGAGACCAGCATGTGAACTCTTCCAAGAATTTGTACTATGAGAATTGCCCCCTTTTGCTCAAAACATGCCACCACACCTACCCACCCTACCACCCATGCCCCAGGAAACTGTCTACCTGAAATCCTTTTAGCAAGTCCTTCACATACATTCATTGTAATATGTTTGATATGTAAACAGTTGGCACCAAAGGGGTGCTACCCACCAAGCAAGATAAGTAGCATGACTGAAGCTAAGCCAGAGCTACAAATTCAGTTCTACCTGTCTCTTCTCATCTTAATACAGGAGTCAGTACGATATGTGAAATCTAGACATGGGGTAAGGGGAAAATCCCAAAGGGAATCCCAGCTTTGGCTTGCTAACTCTATTTTAAAAATAATCACCAATACACTGCAAGGCAATCCAAGCAGATAAACAAGTACATTAATCCTTGTACACAAAATCTTTAACTAGAACAAAACTGTTCTTTTTAAATGGAAATCCTAAACAAAATCTTGTTTATCTTGTCACCAGGCCAGCAGTATGGAGAAAACAAAACCATAACAGACTAGAACCCCAATGTGCACTACACAATAGCCCCATATGCTACCATAATAATCTACATTTAAAGAAAAAATAGCCACCTTAACAAAACACAGACTCCAGCTATTTCCTGCTGAAAATATTTAACACTTCTGTCAGCAAAACTATCACATTTCGTCTCTTCAGAGATGTCCCAATTTGCTATGTACAACAAATCTACGAAGTTACTAACTCCCACAATGAATCAATTCCTACAATTAATCACACAAGAAACATTTTTTCAAGCCAAAAGGAATAAACATTTAAAAAGTGCAAGTGCTTGATATTTGTTAACCAAGAGTTTGAAGGGCCCAAGTTCTACCTCAGCTCTCAGTAGATAGCTCTCTATCTTGTTTGCAATAGGTTTTCTCTCCCACTACGTCATGCAGCCTCTCCTTCAGAGCAGCCCTGCCATTACAGGCTCTTTTACAACAATATAATGACTGCTTCAAACCTCTCAAAACTATGAAGAGCTTATTACATCAGAAATATTAATTCTTAATGATGAGAAACCATGACACAATGCAAAGAACAACAGTGAATTCTGCTATAGTTCAACGGAATGAAGTTGACATCAGCTGAAGTAAGCACAAACTGTAACTCTCTTCCACTACTGAGGGATGAAAATCACAGAATCACAGACTCATTTAGGTTGGAAAAGACCTCTAAGATCATTGAGTCCAACCTTTGAGTCATCACCACTTGGTCAACTAGACCACAGCACTAAGTGCCATGCCCAGTCATTTCTTGACTACCTTCAGGGATGGTGATTCCAGCACCTCCCTGCACAGCCCATTCCAATGCCTGACAACCCTTCCAGCGAGGAAGGCAAAATAATGATCCTCCCCACTCCCTTCCCCAAGACATGGAAATGTGAAATACTTTGTCTAAAATTACTGCTAGGCATGTACCTACATACACACAGGTACAAATCCTGGGTTTTATAGGAATTCTAGGATGGTCTTTCTATACATAGCCTCACTTTCCCTGACCCACAAATGCATAGAAAGGTGGTGGTGGGCAATAACCTTCCAGTATCAACACCTCAATGGACTCTGCTTGACAGAAAGCAGGAATAAAGGCACTCTACACTGCTCGGTTATATAATATGGCAGAGCTGCATCTGAGAATGAAACAACTGGTTCTTCTCACCATCCTCTTCTTCACCAAGGCCAGGTCTGACAAGTGAGCAGAGCCCTGGCCCCTGCCTGGCTCTACCACCCCGCATTGCTGACACCTGCACGCAGCCCTCTGGACAGCAGAGTGCTGCAGGGCATGAGGGCTGGGTAGAGAAATGAAATTTTGATACCAAATGCTTACACTGAGAAAAAAAAAATTAAACCATTAATAAAATGCAGTTGTACAACCGCATTTACAAAAAAGTGGTGTATGCAGGATAGCATTTCAGTCTGCATAAAAGGAAATTCCACAGCAAATATAATACAAGCTCTTCAGCTTTTGTTTGAAAGTCATAGATCTGGCACGAAAATTGATAATCTGGCATTTTTTATTAAACTTCTGAAGTGCTGCGTATTGACTGAAAAACCAGGCAGTCAAGTCTTTAAAAAACATCAGAGGAATCCAGTCGCGGCCACACCCTGCCCCGGTGGGGCTGTGGCTGCCCGTGTAACAAACCCCACCCATGTAGGCAGGGTAGCCCAGCAGAAAAAAGTACACACAAGTAACAAAAATAGAAATAAGTGAATAAAAATTATATATAGACTATATAAAAATATACATAGACTATATACGCATATATAATATATAACATGTCTTAGATATATACCTATATGTATAATCTCATATATATTATATACCTATATGTATTATATAATGTTATAGGTGTATACATGGATACAGAACATAAACAAGAGGCGATCAATAAATAACCTATCACTCGAGCTCCCAAGTGAAGCCGCCCGTGTGCTCAGTTTCCCCGGCAGCAGCCGAGGCCAGGGCCTCCCTCACTCGACGCTCCCCGTGTTTCTCCCGGGGGAGCAGCACATGCCGCTCTCCCTGCCCGAGCGGAGCCGCCCCGGCCGCTGGGACCGGGACCCGGAGCCCCCTGCCCCGCTCTACTCACTGCTGCTGCTGCTGCCCGGCCCGGCCCGCACCGCTACCCGTCGCCGCCGCTTATCCTGCTTATCCTGCCGCTCCCGCCGCTCCCGCTCCCGCCGCAGCCTCTCTGGGCGGCGCCGGGCCGGCCCCTCCGGGCCGCGCACCTGCCGCAGGTGAGCCGGGCGGGGCCGGGGCCCCTGACAACCGCCCGCTGCCCGAGCCGCCCGCTGCCCTTCCCTCCTTTTTCCTTTCCTTCTGTCCCCGTTCCCCCGTTCCCCCATTCCCCCCAGCCCGCCGCTCCCGCCTCGCACTCGGCCGCGTTTTGCCCGCTCCAAACAGGCAAATCCCGCGGCCGCCCCTGCCGGCCGGTGCCGTAAAGCGAGGCGCGGGCTGCGCGGCACCGCGAGGGCCCGGCGCGCAAGATGGCGGCGGGGGAGGCGCAGTCCGTGCTGTTCGTGTGCCTGGGTGAGCGCGGCAAGGCGCCGCTACTGCTGCCGCTGCTGCCGCTACTGCTGCCGCTGCTGCCGCTACTGCTGCGGCTACTGCCGCTCCCGGGCTCCGCGCGGGGGGGTGCGGTGAGGCGAGGCGAGGCGAGGGCCCGTGGCGGGGGTGGCGAGTCCCGCCGGAGGAGGGCTCCGCGGGTTTCCCTTGCCGGGGAGGGAGGCAGAAAGCGGCATCCAACTGCCCCCTGTTTCTCATAGGTCGGAGTAATGGGGAAGAATTTTATATTGAGGGTGGCAGAGCACTGGGACGGGCTGCCAAGGGAGGTCGTGGGGTCTCCTTCTCTGGAGACATTCAAAGCCCACCTGGAAGTGTTGCTGTGCTACCTGCTCTAGGTGAGCCTGCCTTGGCTGAGGGGTTGGACTGGATGATCTCCAGAGGTCCTTTCCAACCCTAAGGATCCTGTGAAATCAGTGGGAAGTAACGGGTGAACTCCAGTGTTGGAAAAACTCTACGGTTATGCGTGGGGCGGAGCAGCACCTAAACAGGCTCTGAACTGCTCGGGGGCAGCGCGGAGTGGTGGCTGTGAACAACCCTCTGAGTTGTGCAGCACTTGGCTTCTGGAGCAGCAGAGAGGGAACAAGGACCTGCCTGCATATTTGCTGTTCAGAACACCTGGCGTGGGATAGGGAGAGAAAATTGCAACAAAAATGACCGAACTTAATGGAACAGTCTCTGCAAAAAGAGGAAAAATACCTTAGGACTTTGATGGAGGCTGATGTGTCATGATCTAATAATGAAATCTTGATCTGTTTTGAAAATGAGTGAAAAGGACTCTTGAAAGGCTACCAAAATGAAAAAAAAATTAGGAAACTTTTTTTTTTTTTTAAACACATATTCTGTGTGTTTAAGTTGTTAACGCTGTGATGCAGAGTCATAGAAAACAGAAGTGTAGATGGGATCAGAAATCAGTGGAATATTTTTTGAAGCTTAAGACAATCTATTACTGGCAAACAAGATGATCACATCCAAGAAATTGCTAACTTGGCTGCATGGATTGCAGCCTCATTTTGTACATCCTTTGTCTAAACTCCTGCTTTCATTAGGGGATAACAAGCTCTGATGGTTCTCTGCTCTGCTTTAGGACAGCTTTTAACATTTTCTGCTTCTCAGCCTGTATAATCTTACCTGTGTGCTCTGAATCCCTGGCATTTTGCCAGGTTTGTTACAAAACCATTGGTTAACGTTTGGGCTTTTTGCTATTTGCTTTTCTGTTGTAATAAGAGAGATGCCGATTAATTGAACAGGAAAATTGAGCAAGAGTTCAGTTTTGTAAAATATATTCTGATGTTTACCTTAGAGTAAAATCAGCCCATAATAATAATTCAGGGAAAACATCCTTTGCTAAGGGATTATTAGTTCCTGTATGTTTGGGAACCATTGGCCTATGCAAATGTTTTTGTATAAAAACACACTAATTAATATGAATTTTTCTTCCCAAACAAGATGTTCCAAAGGCAGTAGTAATCACTGTCTCCATGTGCTGAAAGACAAACCAGCAGGCAAGAAGATTGGCCTGGCTGGACAGGGAGCTTCAGGTGAAACTGAGAGAAGAAAGGAGAGATTATGACTCTGGAAGAAGAGGCAGGTGACTCAGGAGGACTATAAGCATGTCATGAGGTTATGCAGAGTGAAAAATTAGAAGGTCCAAAGCCCAACTAGAACTTAATCTGGCTACTGCTGTAAAAAAAGACAAAAATGTTTCTATAAATACGTCAGCAAAAAAAGGAGGGCTAAGCAGAATCTCCGTGCTTTATTAGATGCAGGAAGAAATAAGTGGCACAGGATGAGGAAAAGGCTGAGGTATCTAATGCCTTCTTTGCCTCACTGTTGAATGGTAAGACCAGTTGTTCTCCAGGTAACAGCCCCCTGAACTGGAAGACAGGGATGGGGAGCAATATCACAGAATCATTAAGATTGGAAAAGACCTCTAAGATCATCAAGTGCAACCTTTGACTGAACACCAATCTGTCAACTAAACCACAGCACTAAGTGCCATATCCAGTCATTTCTTGAATACTTCAGGGTTGGTGACTCCACCACCTCTCTGGGAAGCCACTTTCAATTCTTAACCACCCTTTCAGTGACAAAATTCCTCCTGAACTTCCCCTGGCACAACTTGAGGCCATTTCTTCTTGTCCTGTTGTGAGTTGCCTTTGAGAAAAGACCAGCCCCCACCTGGCTACAACCTCATTTCAGGTAATTTAGAGAGTGATTAGGTCTCCCCTGAGTCTTCTTTTTTCCAGAGTAAACAGCTCCCGCTCCCTCAGCTGCTCCTCATAGGACTTGTATTCCAGACCCTTCACCAGCTCTGTTGCTCTTCTCTGGACACACTCCAGCACCTCCATGTCCTTCTTGAAGTGAAAGGCCCAAAACTAAACGGAGGATTTGAGGTGGGGCCTCACCAGTGCCAGGTACATGGGGATGCTCACTGGCCTGGTCCTCCTGGCCACATTATTGCTGATACAGGCCAGGATACCACTTGCCAAGAAGGCCACCTTGGCACACTGTTAGTTGTCAACCAGCAGCTATAGGTTCTTTTCCGCCAGGCTGCTTTCCAGCCCCTTTTCTTCCACTGATGGAATTGCTGGTAGTGCTCACTGAGCCACTTTCCATCATTTACGAGCAGTCCTGGTCAACTGGGGAGGCTCTTGTCTGGAGGTTGGTAAATGTGATGCCTATCTACAAGAAGGTTTGGAAGGACAATCTCAGGGAACTACAGGCCTGTCAACCTGATGTTGGTACCAGAGGTCATGGAGCAGCTCATCGTGAGTGCCATCATGTGGCACATAGAGGGTATCAGGCCTAGCCAGCACAAGTTTAGGAAAAGCAGGTTCTACTTGACTGACCTGATCTTCTGTGACCAGGTGACCCCCATAGTAGATGAGGAAGAGGCTGCGGATGTTGTCTGCCTGGACTTCAGTAAAGCCTTTGTCACCATTTCCCACAGCATTCTCCTCGAGAAACTGGCTGTTCATGGCTTGGACAGGTGCACTGTTTCCTGGGTAAAAAACTGGCTATATATCTGGGCCCAGAGTGGTGGTTACATCCAGCTGGCAGCCAATCGTGAGTGGTGTTCCCCAGGGCTCAGTATTGGGTTCAATATTTTTACCAATGATCTGGATGAGGGGATTGAGGGCAACTGCAGTCAGGTCACAGATGACACAAGTTGGGCAGGAGTGTTGAACTGCTAGAGGGTAGGAAGGCTCTGCAGACGGATCTGGACAGGCTGAATTGATGGGCCAAGTCCAGCTGTATGAGGTTCAGTAAGGCCAAGTGAAGGGTCCTGCATTTGGGCCGCAACAACCACCTGCAGTGCTACAGGTTGGGGGAGGAGTGGCTGGAAAGCGGCCCAGTGGAAAATGACCTGGGTGTGTTGGTTGACAGCAGCTGACCATGAGCCAGCTGTGTGCCCAGGTGGCCAAGAAGGCCAGTGGCATCCTGGCCTGTATCAGAACCAGTGTGGCCAGCAGGAGCAAGAAGTGATTGTCCCCCTGTACTCAGCATTGGTGAGGCTGCTGTTCAAATCCTGTGTTTAATTCTGGGCCACTCACTACAAGAAAGACATTGAGGTGCTGGAGCGTGTCCAGAGGAAGGGCTGTCCAGAGCTGGTGAATGGAGAGTAAGTCCTATGAGGAGCAGCAGGGGGAGCTGAGGTTGTGAAAAGGAGGTTGAGGGTAGACCTTGTTGCTGTCTACAGCTTCAAGAAATAAGTTACAAGTGACAGGATCAGAGGAAATGTCCTTAAGTTGCACCATGAAAGGTTTAAATTGGGTACTAGGGAAAATTTCTTCACCGAAAGGGTTGTCAAGCATTGGAAAGGGCTACCCAAGGAAATGGTTGAGGCCCTGGAGATATTTAACAGATGTGTAGATGTGGCGCTTAGGGACGTGGGTTAGTGGTAGACTTGGCAGTGCCGACTTAACAGTTGGACTCAAATGATCTTCAGGGTCTTTTCCAACCTAAATTATACTATGATTTTGTGAAACAATTCATACATATGAGTTTGTAAGCCCATGCTGGTCATTTGCACTGTAACAAGTTTCTAATGAAGGTTAGTCTCTGAGGAGCCTTTATTAGTGTAAGGTAATATAATAATTTATATTAATTAGTAATTAGTATTAAGCCTGAGGAAAGGGTGGGCAAGTCAGGGTGAGTGTTAATGGGATGGATTTTTTTAATCAAATCATGTGTTGTAAATAATTTTTTAATTGCCTCTTCTGTGTTACTGGGTTATAAAAAAAGAAACATAATGATATGTGGTGTGAAAAAAATAATTGACATGATAAGCACTTCTGTTTTTTCCAGGGAAATATACACTCTTTTCAGTTAAATTTTGCATACAACTTGTTTCTTCTTCCTGCTTTAAGTTTGTTTAATTTTCTTTAGTTGTTCCTGAAGAGTGATACATTTTTACTCCTAAATTTATTAGAAATAATAGGTGAGATTATTGCTGAAAAGAGTATTAAACGGATTTCTAGAACTGCATTTATCTGTAGTATTCTTTGCTGGTTAGTGGAGTACATTCATTCTTAAGTTTGCCACATCCAGTGAGAGTGTATCCCAGAAAGTACAAGCCTTCATGAAAAACTACATTTTCTTTCTACATTGTTGTGAAAGGACCCTATTGCTGAAATATCTACTGACTGTGTTCTTTGTAATGAAAGAAGCAGATATTTGTTACACAACAAAATACAATCTAGTTAATGTGCATAACTACGTTAACAATAAGGGTTCCTCATCACGGAGAAAATAATGAAATAGCCAGCAAAATATGTAATTACAGTATATGAAAAGGCACCAGGAAAGCATTTATTTTCATTTAAGCAAAGAAATAATTAAAAGTGGAGGTGAACCAAAATGCAGTTTGCTCATTTTACACTTACATAGCTCATGTAATTAATGGTTGAGCTCCAGAAATGAGCTTAATAGGATGCTGTGTTATATAAGTCAGACTCTCTCTGATGACTTGTCCACTTTAGACCTGGCACTGGCTTACTGATCTCCTCCATGGATGGAGGAATAGTTTTAGGACAGGTGTACTGTTAGCAAAGTGGGTTTGGCTGGGTCTTCAGCAGATTAATGCTTGTTGTGAATCACTGAGTATGAGTATTGTCACCAGGGATTTAGACTGCATAAAATAATTTCTGAAATGGCAATTAACTTTTTGGGTATGAGGGCATTAGACGACAGTTACAGAGAGATTTGAGTTTCCTGATTCAGTTGTCACAATCCATTATAAGCATTTAGATATAGCCAAATACTAGGTTTCATGGGACAAAATGCTATTTATAGCTGCAGAATGGGAAAACAATTGGTTGGGTAAGACATTGAAGAAGTCATGAAACACAGATGCTGCAATGAGGATTCTTGGCAAGCTGATAAAAAAAATAATTACTTTTTTTGATAAATAAAAGAATGTTAGATAAATGTAAGGAAAATAAACTGCAGCATTGGTAATATAGCTGTAAGAATGCAATATCTTAATCTGCGTTTCAGAATTATGCAGAAGTACTAGAGAGTTGAAAGCATAGTTGTAAAGGAGATCTTGGAATTGAAAAACAAGTTACATGCTTAAAACATGTTAAGAGTCTGATTGTTGTGAGTAGGTGTTTATGTGTTGAAGACTGGTATTTCCCCGGTCAACCCTTAGGTTGCTGAGAAAAGCATAATATTCCAGCAGTTGATAAATCAGCATAAATAACCATAGTGCAAGGAAAGTGTTCATACACACACACAAATGGAAAGACCAGGGAATCTGAACGAAAATCAGAGCCTTGAATGCTTCCTTACAAAGGTAATTGAATGCTGAGTGTGACAAGATAGACTTAACTGGAAAGAATTGTGACCAGTCAGTTTTAAACACTTGGTTATGAAGGGGACCTGAGGAATGATCCTGAGAAGCATTATTACAGTCACTTGGATGAACTGACCGTGCAGAAAAATGAGTTAGAAGCAGGTTTTTGAATGTGAGAGGATGAAAGCTAGTAAAACTTGTTACAAACAGCAGACAGAAAAAGAACAAAAGAAAAGCACTTGTTTGCATTTGAGGAATGTCTGAAAGAAGTAGGGACCTGAATAAGGAACAACGAAGATGCAAAAACAAATGAGAGAATAGGTGCTTGGATCAATATACCTAGAAATAGGCAATGGACATGAGCATGAAATGGATTCAAGTTTTCTTTCCTGCCAGTAGAACCAGTGCTTCCATTTCTGTCTGAGAATAGGTCAGAGATTAATGGAGAGACGGGAGTAAGAACTCAAAAAATTAACCGTTGGCTTAGGTAACTCTCAGTGGAGTCCTTGTTCCTAGAAATGAGTGAGAAAGCATGGCTTCTTAAAAGTGATTAACAAATGGTTCCAGTACGGATTCTGCGATTGAAAGTTCTTATCCTTGTATTGTCATATTTTGGAGATGTTTGTAAGATTAGTTTCAATGGGTCAGCTCTCCCTGGGTAGCTTGGGTACTAGTTTTCTGTGATTGAAAATGTCACTACAACTTAGAGAGCTTGAAATGTAAAAAATGAAGGGAGAAGATGGAGCTTCAGATAACTTGAATACTGATATCTTCTACATAAAAACAGCATGATTAGATCAGTCAGAAATACAAAAAAGGAGAAAGGAACACCAGAGAAGGATAGGTAGCAAAGATAAAGTGTAGATAATGTTTAAGGAAAACATGGTTCAAGTCCAAGGAGGAAGGTAATTGCCCTATGATTTCTTTTGTGAAATTTCCCCCTTCACTCCCCAAATATGACTGCCAGTCCATACCTTAGGAAATACTGTGCATCTGCGAGGAACCTCAGAAAGCCAGGAAAGACCAATATTGAACGTAAATCTGGATGTGAAATGGATAGAAATTATAGTGCGAAAGGTGACTGGAAAACAGGGACTGAAGTTTGCATATGTCACTGGGGTGAAAATAAGGCTTTACATCCATGTTGAGCTGAACGGTAAGAGTTACAATGAATAGTGTGGGTAAAAGATGTGGTTAGAGTGAAACAAATATTGCAGAGTATGCAGGGAGAAGAGCTGCTGTTAAGTCAGTTCTGTGATTCTGTCCCATCTAGTTATTGCTAGAAGTGGTAGTTAATATGCTTAATCAGCCAGTGATCCTGGTGCTGTTCATGATGGTATTTTATATGATATCATTAAAGAATATATTTATGGCCTTTGTTTTAAGTAGTGAGCAGGTTATGGAAAAGTGAAAATTTGGAGCAAATAATTCAATCCATATAAAGCAGAAGGTTAAACAAATGGAAAAAGCCATGAAGGATTTATTTCAAAAGCACTATTTTGAAATTCTGGGAGCTAGTTAATGAGTTATGAGGACCAATAGTATTAATCACTGTTTTTTACCAAAATGTTGAGTGTAGTCATGAAGGTTAGTGTTCATGCACAGCTGCATGGGATCATTTGTACAAATGAAAAATTTTGTACAGGAGGAAATAGATGGCCTCAACTGCTGGTGTAATGGAAACAGAATTTAACAGTTAAGAAAGAAGACTTAAAGATCACCTGTTTGAAGCAGTAGACAAAGACAGGGAATGGACAAACTAGAAGTAGGGGATTGTAATTGTAAATTTGATACTCATGGATAAGTCAAATGTGATTGTAGAAGTTATTGTGTTATTTTCAAAATAACTAAGTACATATTTCAGACTTTTTTCTTTTATAAAACAGATTGGAACTGCAGTGTAATCTGTGATTTTCTCAGTATTCGAGAAAAATTCAAATTAGAACAAGTGCAACTTAACTGGAATGATTATATAAGGGTCAGTTAATTTCATGAGGAGATTGAGAGCTTGGTTTGTTTAGTTTAGCACAGCTATGCTTGGCAAGGGTTCTGTATCTGCTGAAGGAAAGACAAAGAGTGATGTTAACCAGGATCAGATGAGCACAGACTTCCAAGAATAAATATTAAGTGAGAATTGTCAGGCTACTACAGGAAATCAGTATCTGGAATAGCCTTTTAAGATAGATGATGCTTTTTAAAAGGGAACTTG
Source organism: Margarornis squamiger (assembly GCA_035222235.1). Taxonomy (NCBI): domain Eukaryota; kingdom Metazoa; phylum Chordata; class Aves; order Passeriformes; family Furnariidae; genus Margarornis; species Margarornis squamiger. The sequence continues at coordinate 96,140,704 of JAWWTY010000106.1, forward strand.
ATTTGTTTTTAAGAGAAGTAATGCTGTATATGTGTGCAATATTGAAGGATTTGGCTCGTTGATTTAAAGGTTATAGTCTGTCTTACGCTGTAGCATGGTCTCAGTTGAAATTGTATTGTTTAATGCTTAACTTGCTTACTCAAGTAAAGAAGCGAGATTAATTTCTTAATTTATTACCATATTTCTAAACATTTTTATAATTAATAATACAAGCCTATTTTTTCACTTAACTGTTTAAGGAAACCCAAAATTTTACTGCTTTATTTTTCTTCCAATACTGGTTTCATTTCTGTGCATGGAATAAACTAATTCAAACAGTGGAAATAGTATGTCTTCTCTTGAAAGATTTATTGCCATCAGAATTCACCTAATGTTTCAGCAACATCAGTTTCTCAATAGTTAGCCTGTTCCTTTTGCCATTTAGTGATTCAATGCTCTCTAAATCTTTGACTGCCAATTTATATTGCTTCAGTCCTTGACTTCCCTCTTTGTGGTTTTCATAGTTGGCATGAGTGACAGCACATTATTAAATGACCAGATCATACCAGCTTCTCCTTAGCAGTGAAGTGTCTACCTTGGTGTTTTGTTTGAAAATACAGGCATGAAAATGAACTTAAGTGCCTCATCTTTTTCAAAGACTATGAATTTCTGCATGCATTTTTAAGAGGTTTACCATAGATGGTTAACTTAGTTACAAGCTTCAGCAATGGAGCAAAAATGCTGCAGATCCATTACTTCTAGTTTTTAATGGGGTACTACTGCATTGTTAAAACAGGTTCTTTTTGAAAATAAGGTCAGATCAAGTGGTTAGTGCAATTGAAGGGAAGATTGATTATGTATTTTTATAATTGCCTTAACTGTTTCTGATTAACAGCACTTCAGCTTTGCCATGAGTTATGTTTTGTTCTTGATCCTCCGTATTTTGGACCAAAAAAGTTCGGAATTCTTTTTTTCCTGAGTTGTTTTTAGAGCTTGTGTAATTGAATTATTTTTGAAGGGATTTGGAATTGATATCTGAAAGCTGCTCTTGATGAGTGTTCAGTTTGTCTTGCAGTGACCTCACCTGAGTGATCAAGAGCATTTCTACTGCAGGTTTTTCAGCCATTTCACTTTGTTTTCACAATGGTAGTGTGAAATGGCTGTGTTTTGGAATTGTCCAAAACTTTTTGTTCACAGGTAGGTAGTAATGTAAATACTTGAGGCAAATGTTCATGATTTGCCATTAGTTGAAAGTGGTATTAGTTGAAATTTGGCAGTGTGTAGGAAGATGTGAAGATAAAAATTATATGCTGCCATTTAAATTCTGTAGTTTTGTCTGATCTTCTGTGACCACATATTCTTTGTGGAGGAGAAGAGGATGATGTGCTTACACAATATTCCTCCTATTTATTTTCATAAGTTATATATTTTCATACAATAATATGCATTTCAATAGACTGATGGATAGTACAGAATCATAGAACGATTTGGGTGGGAAAGGATCATTCGATTCCCCTGCTTTGAGCAGGGATACCTTCCACTAGACCAGGTTGCTCAAAGCCCAATCCAACCCAGCCTTGAACACTTCGAATGATGGAGCATCCACAGCTTCTCTGAGCAACCTATTCCATTATCTCACCACCCTCACTGTAAAAAAACCCACTTTCTTGATATGTCCAATACAAATCTCCTCCATTTCTGTTTAAAACTGTTGTCCCTTGTCCTGTCACTACAGCACCCTTTATGTATAGAAAGGTTGCAATAAGATCTCCCCAGTCCTTCTCGTCTCCAGGCTGCACAACCTCAGTTCTCACTCAGAGGTGCTCCAGCCCTGTCATCATCTTTGTGGTCCTCCTTGGGACCCAGCCCAGCAGGTTCATGTCTTTCTTGTGCTGGGGACCCCAGAGCTGGATGCACTAGTCCAGGTGGGGTTTCATGAGAGCCGAGTAGAGGGGCAGAATCACATCCCTTGTCCTGCTGACCACACTGCTTTAGATGCAGCCAAGGATATGATTGGTTTTCAGGGCTACAAGTGAACACTGCTGGGCCATACTCAATTTTTCAGCCACTGGTGTCCCCAAGTCCTCCACAGTGCTCCTCTCTATCCTTTCATGCCACAGTCTGTATTTATACTGGAGATTGCTCCAAGCCAGGTGCAGGACTCTGGGTTTTCACATAAGCAATACACATTCTATCTAAGTAAGTAAAAATCTTTAATCTGATTTATGCTGAAAACTTCACACAATTATTGACTTTTTTGTTTTCAGTAGTCTGAAAATTCACTTTAATCTCTTGTTTCCATAGGAAACATCTGTCGCTCTCCAATAGCTGAAGCAGTTTTTAGAAAACTTGTAACTGATGCAAAACTTGAACATAAGGTAAGCTATTTATTTCTGCTTCTGCCTAAGAAATAACTGTCTTGTAGCCAGTTAGAAATGTAAGCTGTGAGAAAGGAAACATAAAAATATAAATTTGTTTTTCTGTAGTGGAGGATAGACAGTGCAGCGACATCTGCCTATGAAATAGGAAGCCCTCCTGACTATCGAGGACAGAATTGCATGAAGAAGCATGGCATTACCATGAATCATATTGCCAGGCAGGTACTGTACTTTAAGTTTCTTTAAATATGTGTATGTATTTGTTTTGTTGTTACAGTGGATGACAGACAGTGCTGCTGTTTCAGACTGGAACGTGGGGCGCTCCCCAGATTCAAGGGCTTTAAGCTGTCTAAGAAATCATGGCATTGAGACAGCCCATAAAGCACGGCAGGTAGAAGAGAGTATATTTTCTTTCTTATTCATACCCATGCTTTGTTTAGTCCTAACCATTGCAATCACAGAAGTCATTTGAGCAATGCATGGTTAAGCATCAAGTAGTAAATACTATGTGCAGTTTTTCAAAGGACTCAGTGGCCTAACTCTTCTAGTTGGTCTTAATGAGTTTCTTGTTACTAAGCTTCATTGGAATCATAACTAGGAAGCATTGGAGCAGTTTCTGCATTATAGAAAAATCCTGCCTTTAAATGTTTAGTATTTTGAGCATTTTTTTAAATACTTTTTAAAAATGGACTTACTCTAGTAATCTGTGATGCCTCCTTCAGCAAGGAATTGCATATCTAGTTAACAGGTCCAAAAAGAAATAGAATACCTGTTCGTTCATCTGTCACAAAAAGCTTCTGCTATTGCATGAAGATCTTTTAAAAAATATTTAAAACGAATAATTAGAAATTACAATTGGAAAGCACTCAAACCCAAGATTAGGAGCACAGCTGGTGGTAACTTCAGAGGAAAACATACCCTTGAAGCATTCTTAAGAATAAGACAGGTTTGTCACTTAGTGAAATCCTTTAAGTTTTACCAAAACTCATATCTGCTTTCATTAACAAAAGAACATGTATTTCTATGCTGTATTCCAGAGAGTTTGAAAGTAAACGTGTCTGCATCTATTTAAATTGTTCAGACACTCAAATAAATGCACATAATTTACTTCAGTTAACTATTCTCTGGATATAAGATATTCCTTTAGGGCCTGACCTTTACTTAGTTAGAGTTTATGCCACTAGTTCTTGGACTGACAAAAAGATCAAGTAGTCTTGTTATTATCTTACATTTCTGTTCCCTTCAGAAATTTACTAGACCTGAGTGAGGTCATATTTACTTTCTTCACTTTCAAAGACCAGGTTTAGTTTTTTTACTTTTTAAAATAAATTCTCTCAATTAGTCAATTGCCCTCTACTGACCTCTCCTGATGTTAATCTCTGTTTATATAATAAACAATATTAAGGACAGCCCCATTTCAGATTTTTAAATATCTTACTATTAGAATAATTACTGAAAAATATCTGATGTAATCTTTTCTTGCTAAAAGTTCTAGATTTACTATTTATCAGTGCTTACAGACATCATTATTTGTCAATACACGAGCTAAATGGTACTGAGACTATTCAATCAGTTTTCAGTCACAGTAGTGTAATATGTTTGTCTTCTTAGAAGATGCCTTGGAAACTTAAGAACTCTTCTTAGGTATTCCTAGAGTAGTTTATAAGCAGTTAAACTAAAGCAAAGGACCCAAAATGAGTTGATCCTCTGCCTTGCAACAAATCAATATATCCTCCTTTGGCAGAGAGGGAATGAAAACACTTCAATGAAGGCATTTGCTTATACATTCTGGCAAATGAAGATATTTTTAAAGCAGAAGACCCTAAAATGTTACATATACAGGGAGAGAAAATGAACAAGAATAAGGCAATAAAATCAAAGTCTAAAGGATGAAAATTTGTCGATGTCCTAGTAAAAGCAGTTTCTTTTATAAAGAAAATCTTCAAATTCCTGAGCTACAGGTAACTGTTAAATATGTAACTCCAATTTATTGTTTTTTCAAAACTTCTGTCAAATGGTTTCTGCTGATTCTCTAAACTGCAGACCTCATATCATCTTGTAGTACTTCTGAAAAGAGAGGGACTCAACAATGTAAAATAGGACTTTTCAGAGTGGTTAGGTTAGTACCAGTGGACATGTGTTTGTTTCACTCTTAAGGATAGAATTTTGTGTGAGACTTGTTTCAGAACAGATTAAGGAAATTTTAATACCGAAGGTGCAGAAATAGCAGGGATTTATCTTCTGTTGCCTTCAAAATACTGTCATAAGTACCTCATACAATTATCCTCTTCACTCCTGTGGAATACTGGTACCCACCCAGTGAAAACCACCTTCTATCATGTAATTTTGTGCATAATTATGATAATCATGGATTTTACCTTTTTTAAATTCAAAACCACAAGAATGATTTATGTAAAAGAGAATGTTAAATTGGTTACGTACTACCATCATATACAGTGATATTTTAAGTGAAAAGTGAAGTATAAAAATAAATGTATATATTTATATATGAAATGAAGAATTGTTAACATTTTAGTTGATGGTGGGCTGCTGTTATGTTTATGTACCCGTTGGAATTTTATAAGCTCTTAGTCTTCATGCACAAACCAGATAGGTTTTAATCAGTTTCACTTTTATTCATGCCGAGGCCAAAATTTATTTTGGTATGACTCATACTGTGCATTTGCCTTAAATATGAAATTGAGATTAGAAGAAGTTTGTATTAAACACTGTTTCAAAACTGGATAAATTTGACGATTACTGTCTCTCTTGGGATTTTAGACAGAGAAAATGAGATTTTCCTTCTGTAAATAAAAGGGAATGTTTAACAAATTAATAATGGTTATATGCATTTTTTAGTGTAAGGTTATTGTTTTCTGCGTAGTTCCATCCAAAGTTGAACTTGAACTCTCCACTACTCTTCTCAAAATGTACATAAATTTTTATGTCCTCAATTCCTCCAAAATACTTGTTTTCATAATTTTGAGGAACATCTTCAATTCACTGGAGTTTGCTCAATTAAGCTTTTTGTATCTGATACTGTGGCAGGGCTTAAGAGCACAAGCCAAATGGTAATCTCGGGGGGCTGAATTTGCATCTGTATTAGTGCTTGTCATAGGATAATGACTGTCACATTGTCAAGTGGGTGTGTTTCTCCCTTTTTTTTCATTTATTTTTATTTTATTCTTACATATGTCTGTACAACAAAGAAATCTGTGCCCTCCTATTTTCATAGGGGCCAGTGTTTAGCTATGTAGAGCATTCAGAAGCAGCTTGTAGAGGTACTGCCTAGATTTGCCAGGAAAACAGAGCTATTTCCACTGCAAAAATATTTTCATAGGTCAAAGGCACTGCATGAATACAGCAAATATTTTTACAGTGAAAATAAACAAGTCTGCATTAGTTTTCACATTAACCCTTTCTTTTCTCATTCCCCCAACACACCTTATCCCTTCGGTTCTCTTTGTGTGTGTAGTGTTTCATTTTTGGCTTTATTGTGATAATTTCTGTCTTTTCTTACTCCCTGTTATGGGAGCGTAATCAGTATGTATTTGCTGCTTTCACAAAATGCATATTTTGCCATCTAAACCTTTTTTTTCTTAATATGTAAGTAATTTTTGCAAGTTAAACCTCTGACTTACAGGATGATGTTTTGTGGTTTTGTCTGTTTACTTACCTACTCGCTTCTCTAGCTCATCCTTCCCAGAGATGCCTGCCAGAAAAACCTGTTCTGAACAAACTTTCCAACTTTCTTGGTTATGGTACTTCAAATAGGACTATGCGTGAAAAGCAGTCTTAATGTGAACTCCTTATAGATTTTATTCCTTTTATTCATCCTCACTATGGACACTTGGTTCAGAAATCTTATTACCAGCATCATGGGCATTATTGGGAATATTTTACCCTGAGCTAAGGCTTAAATCTAAGCTGAAATACAGTGACAGGTAAATATCTGCAGCCATCCTTGTAACAATACAGATGACATTAGTACTTCAGTTAGTGGTTTATTGCTATGTCTGCCTATCTGATTCTGAACTCAGATCTCTGAATTTAGTAAATATTCATGCTTAGGAGTCAGTAAACTACAGGGGAAAAAAGAACAGATCATATAATAGTTAGGAAGATGTATGATAGATTTTTTCAGATCATACTATACATTTTGTGAATTTACATGGCCTAAAATACTGTGGATGTGTTTGTTATTATGACATTGTAACTCATACCATCATAATTGAGCTTTGAATTTCACTTGGTAACTTTTCCTGTGCAGTGGCAAATTTCTAGATTGGAAGTATTGCAATTCCAGGTTACCTACATTTTTGTTGTCTTATCAAGAAAGCAATTTTTCTATTTTATTTTTAACCATTTTAATTGCATACTTTCCACAATTGGAACTCTGCTTTAGTTTTAGTAGTTGAAAAGTACTAGAAATGTCATTTGTAATGATGTTCAAAAAAAAAAAAAAAGAAAAAAAAGGTTAAATATGTTATAAAAAAAAAACAAGTTAGCTATTTGAAACACTTGCAAAAATGGAGAAATAATCATGGTACAGTGTATTTAAAATGCCACAACGTGCTGTAAAAGTTTAAGAAGATGTAGTCTTATTCTTTCCACCTGTGTCTTTTCTACTATATCAGAACTACAGAATTTGAAAATACTTTTTTTCCCTCTTTTTATAAATCAAACGCAGTTTGTAGTCTAAAGCACCTATTTTTAATTCTAGGTTACTAAAGAGGATTTCCAGACCTTTGATTATATACTTTGTATGGATGAGAGCAATCTAAGGTAATGTATGAAGAAATGGAACAAATTCATATGGATTACTTATAGTGATCGCATAAGTCACTTTGAAGACAGATGTCACATTTTACTGTTTAGCTTGTCTTGGTGTTCTTTTGTTTTGGGGTTTATTTTAACATGTATGTGAATGATATCCTAAATAAATGAATTCTTCACTTCTAATAAGTTTAATGAGCTAGAAGTCAATGCTTTATTTGTGTGATACATGTCACTCAAAGATTAAGGACATGTAAATTTAGTTACTTTGTGCTATATACAGCTGATGCCTGTATAGTTAAGAATGAGGATGTATTTGCTGTCTTGATTGAAGTGATCTGTCTTTCTAATTGCGTGGCAGCTAAAAGACAAACTGTGGGAAGGATTAAATATGGTGAGGGGGCTTTTTACTTTATAGAAATAGAGTGAGCTCTGAATTAAGCAGAGTTGTTAGCTGAGGGAAATCTTGTTTTATTGTTAGCTGTGCTCTAATTAAGTGTGCTTTAGAAGGATGTGGTGAAGTAGCTGCCTAGTGTAAAAATTTGAGTATCACTAGCAAAATTCCTACTCAAGTACATACATATTGAGGATTAAGGAGCTGACCTTTAATAAAATACAGGTGTCGAAGTGCTTGTCAGGGCTATTGTAAAGTTAGTTTAAAAATGCCCAAATCAGCACAACTAACAACAGAACCCAAATAAAACCCTATTAGTAGCACACAAAGACTTCTAGAAGCAGCACCACTTAACTGAAATAAGTATGATTTTGTTGAATGACCTCTCTTCTGGAGTCTGCATGAATAAAGGGTATATAACACTTGGCTTGATTGCAGTGTCTCAGGCAGTAACGTGACTAGGCTTACTTCTATTTTCACTTGAATTCTTAAACAGAAATTTGAATTAACAATTTATATGATATGAGCTGTAGAGCAAAAGAAACATCAGAACTGTAACTGGGATAATGCTACTGCTGGGATAGTGCTGCAGTTTCACTTTAAACTTGCACTGAGTTTAACCACTTTGCCTGGGAACACCTATTTGTAGCAGTGGGAGGGCAGACTGATTCCAGTTGTGGATGGAATGCCTGTCATGTCAGAAAAGGAAGATTTGAGACATCCCTTTTCTTTAGTACCAGGCCCTCACCTATCTGTCCATCAAGTGGTATGCCAGAAGCCTTTAAGAAAACAGTTTGACATTTTTTTTCAATAATGAAAGTCTAGAGAATTTATTGAAAATCTGTAAATTCAAGCAATACCTTCTGAGTTGAAAGAGGAGCCTATGCAAAACCAATATTGTGGTCTCACTGCTATTTCTAAATTATCTGAAATTAATTTATCAGAACTAATAATTAGGGTTTAATTTCTTAAAATCTGATATTGTTATGACTAAGTATTCACAGAGGGGTTTTTTGCATTTTTAATGGCGAGTAAGTAAAATGATTTGGTATGGAGATGTGTAATATTAAAAGAATTTAGTATATTCTGGCAGTTCATTGTGAAAATCATAGTACTTTAATAGCCTTTAATCAGAAGATAATGGGGGGTGCGTTTTAACTGTCTCTGGGATCATGGATGGCCACTTGTAAGTAGATGGGGAAAATGCTGTCTCAAAATCAGAATGTTTTATCAATGAGAGGCAATGTAGAAGGAAGAGGATGTGACAACTGATGAAATGGTACAGTGTATCAAGAGAAAAACAGATGTAGCTCACAGATTTACCATTTTCTGTTAACTGACTATAGTAGGACTTCACATGAGTTTGAGGTAGTATGGAAAGAGCTTGCAGCATACCAATCTAAACCACTTGCTTTGAACAGCTAGGAGAAGCTTACACATTCTTTTGGAGAAAGATCTGGGTAATTTCCATTGGTTTTTGTTCAGCACAAGGGAAGGGTAGATATTGAAAGTACTAATGATTGATTTGAGGGAGAAGTTGATGAACTTACTGTAACAAAGTTTTGTTAAGGTATATGTCTGGTGCCTTAGCGCTTGTTTATGCTCTGAAGTAAGTTTGTGTGTATGTCCTCCATGTTCAATTAAACAAGACTCCACATAACATGAAAGAAACAACAAGCAGCGTAGAGTCCACAGGATTGAGTCTGGACGTGTTATTTTCCTGTGTTGTCTAGAAACAGTTATGAACATCTTGTGCCAGTGCCAAAATTCTGGAGAAAAATTGAGAGCAAAATTTTATTTTCTTTTTTACAGAGATCTCAACAGGAAAAGCAACCAAGTTAAAGACTGCAAGGCCAAAATTGAGCTACTTGGAACTTATGATCCACAGAAACAACTTATCATTGAAGATCCATACTATGTATGTGTAAGAAATTCTTTGGGTGGCTTGATTAAAAATTGTGTATGTGTAGTATATAATCTTTCCAGATCCACAGCTGGCATATGACATACAATCTAAAGTTAAACAAAGCCAAGTGTGAACATATATTTTTTATGACAAGAAAACAATATAAATTACTGGGATGGGAAAGGAAATACGTCTTTATGCTTACATTTATTTACATTCAAATAATGCAGTGCACCTGTATTTTCAATATTGGCTGAAGCCCTGGTTGATCAGCCTCCTTGCAGAGGATGTAATCAGGAAAAACAGAGACAAAGGCTTGGACACAGGTGGTCAAAGAAGTTGAATAATACCAGCCAAGAGCAAGCAATTAGATTAATATTCTTCAGTTTAGGAAAGAGAAATGGATGAAGATGTAGTAAGGTTCTATAAAATCTTGATATCATGGGAAAAGCTGAATAAGGAATTCATTACCCAGGAAGCAGAGAGTATCAAATGGTATTAGTGGCAAGAAGGTTCAAAACGAAAAAAAAGAGGTTTGTTTTGGTGGTTTTTTTTCCACACAGTGCTTCTTTAGACTGTGAGACTCAACATGACAGGTTAGTGTGAATGTAAAGAAAAAAGGAAAAGACGTAGAGGGGCTCAAAAAGTGCATGGAAGAAATATGTGAAGGAAGGTCACCCAAGACTGTTCAGTACAATGTCACAGTAGTTGTCTGTGGAAATTCCTGAGTTCAAATTGAAGAGAAATATGCAAAGACTATCACTAAGTATTTGGATTGGTTTTATTCATTCATAATGTCTGTTACTTGCTATTACTGACAATGGGGAAAGTGGTATGCAATTTTTATTTTTTTTCAGGCAGTGTTGTTATGTTATTCTTACAGTCTTTTTTCTCTTCTTTTCTAGGGGAATGAAAAGGACTTTGAAACTGTTTACGAGCAGTGTCTTAGATGCTGTAAAGCATTTTTGGAGAAGTCTCATTAATGCTTCATCATTTAATTTCTAAAAGAAAATAATTAGCTTCTCCTGAAATACGTAAAGTTTACTTGATTGATGTATTTAAATTGTAAAATTATGCCTCTATGTTCAATACTCAGTTATTCAGTTTTGCATTTTAGCTTTTCTGTCATCTAATGAAAAAATATAGAAAGGTTTTAATTGGATTACATGATCAACCATTTTGTCACACATCATTGTAGTAATAAAGTATATAATTAAGGATAAATTTATCTGTAAACTCTTCCAGTGCTTTCTCATAAGCACTGCAAAAGTATCATCTTGCTTTATGTGTTATGTTAACTAAACTGAGGTCTTGTCAGTGTGTCCTCAGTGAGTTAATTTCAGTCAGTTTTCAGTGGGAATCTGTGAGATACTAGTTGATGTGTAACTTAGATATGTCATCCCAGTATCATGAGACAGCCTTTGGATGGAAGCTGTTTCACATGGAGCCTCTAGACTAAAGGAAGTGCTGTCTGACAGACATTGCTCTTAGCACTGTTTAAAAGCTTAAGGAAGCAAAACCTCTGTGTGTATCATCAGGATCTGGTGAAAATAGCTTTATCTATCAGTTTAAATGCTTAGTTATTCAAAGAGGAAATAATTTTTGTTCTGGTACACTTTTGTACTATTTAAGATGAACACAGTTCAGAAATTGATTAGGACTTCTAGTCTTCCTTTGGTCTTCTGGTCAATTCCTGGCACACTGACACAAGTACATGTAACACAGCGTTTACTTTGAGGACAAAATATATCAGCTTAAAAGCTGAAATGTGAAATCACATTTTGTATCTCATGGTGGTAAAATACTCAAATCCATGCAATATAATAGATGAGAAATTTGCTGTAATTCCAGTTCCTACATGAGTGTCAGACAGTATTTTCAGATTTACTCAGGAGAATGGACAGTCTGTCAAAAGTGTTCTTTGAGAGTGTAGTTCAACCTGAACACAGTCCATCTGTAATATAAAACAAAGTTAACCTAAGGCCAGTAAGTAGGTAGTTCTGCTTGTTAAAATCTATAGCTGCTTGTCTGAACATCACCCTTCTTGTCTGCCTTAGAAATGTAAATGCACTGAGATTAGTAATCTAACTGGTACCATGATGATTTTCATATTTTGAATAATATCAGCATTGGTATGAACTAGCATTACCACATTATCTGTAAAACTGGATCTATAAAATTTGCTTTGTTCTTTATTTAGCCTTTTTTTTTTTTGTCTCTTCCTGCCTTCCAATTTAGTAGTCTCTGTGTTTGTCACCTATTCGCCCTTCTGGGAGAGGGATGTATTTCAATAGAGGATCCTGTTATTCCTGGGGAGACTGGAATCCTGGTATCACTTTGTGTGTGTTGCAGCTTCACAATAGGAATTAAGATTCTTGGGACTTTTGCTGTAGAACAGCTGTGTTTGTGTTAGGGAGGTTTCTGTTCTGTACTAAAATTTCAGTTAGACATCAAACTTAAGAACCTGCTTACAAAAAGGCAGGTGGTAGATGAAACACAAATACAGAAATCAAAATCTTTGTGCATTATTGGATTACCAATAGTTTTGACTTCTAGAAAACAAGTTAGGAATTTTCAAGTTAATAGCTGTTTCACTTCAAGGACAAAGAGTAATACAGTATTTCAGGTCCAATTAAGCACTGACTGGAAAAATTATTGTCCATTTCTTTTATGCATGCTTTGACAAAGTAAATGGGGAAAAATGATGATCAGTTAGGGACAAACCATCTTAAATGCGGTTTTATGCACTAACCTGAAAAGTGGAAGTATTCAGGCGTAATCTAATGTTATTCTCTGCTGGAATGACCATTTCAAACGTTCCAGTGAAAGTAAAATAACTCAGAAGATCAAAAACATGATGACTTGTGCTTTCCCATTCATGCCTGTATAGGAATTCAGCAGTTTCCTACATATTAAAGCTAAGATTTAGAGGTCTTAAATCTTTAATCTTTTAGCTGCTGGGGTAACAAAGGAGATAAAAGGCTATGGTTGTTTACCTTTACTAGGCTTAGCAGTCTTCCTGTAAAGTGATGCTTAGTCAAAACTATTTGTGTTAAACTCAGTTCAGATTTTAAAAGTTTCAGTCTTGAGACAGATTTTCAGCAAGTAATCTATTGGTTAAATAATTCGCCAACTCTACTAGGAGGAATAAACTGATTGATTTTCATCAATAATAGGATTTCTTCTGGAAGAGGGGAAGGAGATCACCATGGTATTTTATACAAATTTGTAGAAGCCAAGAATACAGAACAGAAATTGCCTTCAGGAAGGACAAGTTGCACAGTACTGTTATTTGGGTTCAAAAAGAAACGATGAACACAGGATTAGTACACAAATCATGTGTGGTAGATGAATAAGTGCCTACACATTCAAAATACCAGTCATGAAAACTGTAATTTTGAATGAAAAAATACAGAACTGACTCTTCCTCCTCTCTCTCTGTCCCCACAGCTTGTTATATTTTAGGTAGTAGAGTTAGTTAAGACTAAATAAAAAAGAATAAAAATCTGCTATAGTATAGTTGTATCTTCTGTCAAAGCATGCTGACTTCAGCTAAATCTAAAGAAAACTTCCATGGGATTAATTTATTTATATTAATTGTTTAAATCATTAAATACGTTACTATTTTCCTTTTACAAGGAAATTTCTGGAAGGTTTTTGTTTAGCCAGATTTCAGGTGTCCTAGTAGAAGAGGAAAGATTTACAATATTTTAAACTTGCATGTTTAGTAGTAGACTGTGATGTGACTTCATTCAGTGGAACCACAATTAAGCACAGAGTTCTACCCACATGTTTACTGCAGGTGAGCAGCTGAGAGAATCCTGCAGAAGTAGAGTCCTTTAACAACCAGCCTTGTATTGCATCCATTGAGAGATTAAACTTCAGCATTTAGTGATCACTGCAAGCAAGTAAAAATATGTACTTCTGCCCTGTTACACACAAGCCATGTTCTAGGATGAGATTTTGTACTTCTGCCATTTTCTCTTCTAAAGAACTGGATGCTGAAGGCTCTTAAGTGTCAATTTCAAGAAACTCAGCTCCTAGAGTTCTCAGGGTGGGGAGGGACATGTTTGGTTTTGGTTTTACATTTTGTGGTTCAAATTGAGGATAGAAATGCAAACTAAATGCCAGTATTAGATAAAAGTACGTGTGGTTCATCTACAGATTGCACATAAAAATTTCCTGTTTGACCCATTTTATTGTGACAACTGGATTTAATATCCGATTTAAGGAAGAAAGGGAAATGTGTATCAAGGCTTCTTGACTAATTGTTCACTGACTCCTTAACAATTCTACAATAGTAAAATGATTTACTGGACATTTGCTGATTATATTGCCTTTCATTATCATGAATAGACTGCAGATTATTTAAAAAAACCCCAAGAAACAAACCAACAAAAAACCCCCACAAACATGAACAGAAAGTCCCCCCCCCGCCAAAAAAAAGCCAAACCCCAAACAAACAAAAAACCCAAACCAACCATTATTCATAAAAAAGGTTCCATTTTATAATACTGTAGAGAATTGGAGCAGCCTTGTGGGCATTTTTTGGGATTGGAACATACAGATCCATCCGTCCTCACAAATCCATAGAGAGTGTCCAGATTACTGAACTTCTCTGAGGTGGGTATAACTTTCCTTCTTACACTAGTGAGCTGTTATTGGAAAGAGGTTAAGTGCAGATAAATGATAGGAGCTACCAGAGGGTAGCTTGTTTGCCTGGATTCAGTGAACAGAAAGCAAACTGAGAACTTAATACCAAACACTTTATTACTTACGCTTGTTATTTACAGTATTTACATATTGCACGTTTGCTGGAATGTTTTATACATTTATTATATAAAGTAAATTAATGGCAGCTTGTGTTTGTGTACAAAATCCATGCTCCACTGTCCCAAAAAGTATGTCTACTTGAAATTACGTTCCTGTTTGTCATGCAATTCGTACTCCTAGGGTACAATGTGACCCCAATGCAAGTCTGTTTTAACCAGACACTTAAAAAATTGCATAAGCATGAAGGATATCAAGTGACCACAACTACTGTGGAGCAGATCTTTAGTAGTTCTAGATATACAAACAAACATTCCTTAAAATTTTAGAATTAAGCAATAGAACATCAATTTTCTTGGTGAAATATTTGTGTTTACATAATTTTTGGCAGCATTACACATCAATTGTAAAGTGTGGTTTTAAGTATGGAGCATTAAGTACTACTGGCAGTTATGCTACTGTAAAGAATGTCAATCTGCAAACTGTTGATGACATACAAAACGCATGTTAAAAGAATTATGGGAAGTGGTCTGTCAATCTGCAAAAATAAATCTCTTGTTCACAATGGAATTTGCTAAAAGGTAGTAAGTTCTATTTCCCTGTTGGTTTCCAAGGCACTTCTCTTGGTTCTTGGTGTTTCTTGTCATGGTAATAACATCTGGATTAAAAGAAAGAAGAAAATTGCCTTTCATCATTTTTATATTCACATACTTATGTTTGAAAATGTGTTTATCATAGTGAAAACATTAAATAGAAGAATTCAGCAATAACTTTTGAAAGATCCAATAGTGCATTTCTGATCTAACTCATTTCATATCACCCCAACTGTTAAAGTAATGCTTTTTTTGTTAATCAAGGCTGAAATTTTGGAAAAGGTCCCTTCTTGTGCTTGGTCATTTTAGATAGACAGACTAGGAAAATGCAGTTCTACCTATTGAAAATGTGCTCATAGTTAAGTCTGGTCTGGTCTAATGACTGCAACTGTGAAGTCAAAAAGTGAATAAACCTCAAGAACAGCATTAACAGATTGCAAAATTCTGTCTAAATGTTGACAGGATCTAGGAAGGATTTGATGTTTCATTGGGCCTATTTGTGAAGAAACTTGGATTCATATAAACAATAAACAAGTCAAAGTAACTTTTCAAGACTTGGTCCTGTAAATATAGCTCCTGGATTGTGCAAATAATGACGCAGCACAAACCTGAGGAGGAGCTGCAGCGGTTCAGTTTGCTGCTAGTTCTAGAAACTCTTCCCAGAATAGTTTCTTGGAATGAAATCAAAACCATTTCTATAATACTGATATCAAAATCACTGATACAAAATGACAGGTTTCAGCATTGCTTATGTATGTATACTGTCTGTACTCTAGAAATGTTGATTGAAAGGTTGAGCACTGAAGGTTTTCACACCTCTGTTCCCCCACACCTTTAAACCTTCAAAGAAAATGCTGTGTAACTCTAGATGCCTATCTAGAAGTCCATCCTCTCTCCAGTAACTTGAGTTTGTTTTGTGCAACCAGATTTTCTAGGTGGGTGACCACTGAATGATCCAAGTCTGTCCACCCAGTTTCATGTGTTTCTAACCCTGTTACTCTTCTTATTTAGAAGTAAAAAATGTACTATGTCTTTTTAATCAGCAGGAACTACATAGTCAAAAGACACTGCTCTTAAGTGCAGACAGATTCAGTTGAAGCTTGTGTGTCTCATAGCCATCCAAAGTCCATGTGGGAGATAAAAACCAGTGGTACTCTGATACTAGTGTTCTGCTGATGACATTTTTCACATTTTCCATATTGTCTGTCTGAAAGTAGGTAACTCCCCATGAACAGTGTGAATTCTCTGATCCTCTGAGCTTCTCTACATTTTCTACTGCGTAAGTATAATTCATAATAGAATCATTTGGATGCAAAGTCAGTTGGACTTGACATAATCCATTGGAAATCAAGCTATTGGTGCATACAGAAATACTCGTTAGTAGTATTTAAACATTTAGTTTTGCAATTTTTGAAAGCTGTTAGGAAATGTAATAATGTTACAGAAAAGCTTAATTTAATTTAGGGTTTTTCTCTGGCTTTGAAGATAGGACAATTACATTTGTTTTTTTATATCCTTCCTTAGAGGGGAAACTGATATAAATTTTCCTTGTCTTGCATTCTCATCTAGCTTATTTTCTGTATGTATGCTCCTACTGTACCCTATTAGGCTATGATGTTTAAAAGTGATGTTTAGAAAAAATTAATGTGCTTTTGGTTTGATCAGTGTGTGGTACAACTGACAAGTTAAACACTGAAAATGTAATAAATAGTTTTTTCATTACTAATCAGAATATGCAGCTCACTGAGAGTGAAAAACAGTGGATAGGATGCTCATCTATACCTGCTTTTGTATGGGTATCTGATCAAAAGCTGTGGATCCTAAGATTACCAGTGTTCAGGTAACTTAGAGTTTTCTAAACCCTTGCCATTTTCAGAAATCCTTGAAAAGGCCCCAGATTTTTATACTGTATTTTTTTTTTTTTTTATTTCACATAGTCTGTTGCATACATCAGTTTAGGAAAATTGGACTGGAATTTAGCTGAAGGGTGACCGGGTAGTCTTAGTGGAGATGCTGAATATGATTTGACTACAGCCTCTGTTGAGAACATGGGTAACTATGTAATTCCTTTCCCCTCTTTAACTCAATCTTTAGTTCTCCTTTGCTAATGAAAAAAATCACAAAAGCCCCCAAACAATTGTTCCAATTTTTAAAAGCACAAATTAAAGCTTTTAAAAGCAGAAATTGTAAAGGCATATTACAGCTTTCCAGATGTTTCTAGTTATTATCTGCGCATGCTGATAAAACTCTGTAAGAAAAAGCTGATCCATTTGAGAAAAAATTAGTGGTTTAAATATTAATATAAACTTTAAAATACTGTGCCAGTTGGATTTTGTAGCAGAACTTCCATCTGCGTGTATCAAAAAATTCTTTCCCAAGTGTGCGCACCCAGGTGGAAGTTGTCTGTGATGTCATCACAAGAGATCCATGCATTGAAGTTGATAAAGCCCTTAATGTTCCATCTAGTGTTAGCCACAGACATCCCACAGGAAGCAAAACTACAAATTGCCTCTTAATAAATTTGGACTATGTCACAGTAGTAGCCACGTACACTGGCTGCTCATTTAATTCAAAGCTGTAGTTCTGATAAGTCTGAAATTAGGTACCTTAGGAACAAGTCCCTGATGCCAAGCAGAGGGGATTGAACATGCCCTGAGAAGCTGTATATGATGGCTCAAGCTATACATTCTAGAAAACAAGGGTCTGCCTTCACTGATTAATACACAAACCCTTCATCTTTATTTCACCTTTGCTTTTATGAAATGAAACTATCTGACATTTCTTGAATGCACTTATATAATAATATGTGATAATGCAGTCCTTAGTTATTTAATGATTCTGCATGGTACAAGGAGGTTTTCAATATATATTATGAGATCAGTATTGGTCTTTAGCAAACACTTAAAGAACAGGTAATGGAAAAGGGAGGGCACTGACAGTAGTACCTGCAGTTTTCAAACAAAAGCAGTAAAATCTGTATGACTGTAGCCAAAGTGGCTGTGACAAGTCCTGTCAAAAGGGACAGATTTTCAGATTCATCACCATCTGTCACAGGAAATACTCAAGATCTGAATTGGAAACTTTATTTAGGTGAAGACTTCAGGAATCTTGTTCCTGACATTTCTTGCCTACTGCAGATACAGACAACATTACAGCTGTGGGATATATCTGCATGGCATAGAGCAAAGCAAGCATGGAATAAGGGCAATACTAGGAAGCTGGCTGAAGAACAGAACAAAATAAGAGTATCAAGGACAGGACTCTTAACACAGCCGTGCTAACCACAAGAAGGGATTACAGAATAAAATTCATCAGAGACAGTGCTGGTGGCAGCCAGGGAATACAGCCTGGGTTGCTGACTGGAAAAAGAAAGGACTACTGAGTGATGTGGTAATGCAAATCTGCTCTGGCTTCACTCATGCAATCTCAACAAGTTGAATGGCTGTTACTGAGTCCCTGCACTGCTCATGTGTGTGGGATGGGCAGAATGGGAACATACACTCTAAAAAAAAAAAAAAAAAAAAAAAAAAAGATGGACCCCAGTTATATAGTTATATATATGTAGGATAAATGAGAAAAAGTGAAGACTCCATGTGACATGTACTATAAACACACACATCGGCCCACTTAGGTATGTGCTGCAGCAGTCACAAATGTCTAATTCCTGTTGTTGCATCTTATTTTCTTGTTTAATCTTAGCTCAGAGTTTCAATATCTCTGGGTTTTTTTCACCTCCAAATTGATCTCTAAACATGGATAGATGTCCACAGATCTGAAAAAACACCAAAACTACCAGTTTGCAGGGTAATAGTCCATCGGTAAGCCCAGCCCACTTACAAGCTTCCAATGAAATGAAAATCAGTTAATGACCAAAACAGGAAACCTAATTCGTTTCACACAAATTGAACTGATGCACTGGAAAAGCTTTGAGGAGAAAAGATGCTTAATCTTACGGAGACATCTGTGAATTTTAAGGCATATGTGGTAGAGAATAGTCTTTCTTTCTACTAACAGAGGTTGCTTAACAATTCTATCACTACTGATTTGTGTCTGTGTGGAGAGTAGCAGAAGAGGAGTTGTTACTGACATTGAAACATGCTTGCTAGTTGAGCAAAGGTGGTGTTTGAGAGATGGACATTTTTACATAGACTCCCCAGCTTTAGATGTGAACTACTTTAGTTCCAGTTCCTTCATACTACAAGTTCACATTTACATGAGGGGATGTTAAGATACAGAGAAAAGAAAGAAAAGGGAGAAAAATATCCTTACTCTGTAGCTGCTTATTGTATTGGTAATAATATTCACCTATTTGCAAAGTTAAACAAATTATATTTCATTTATCTACACTGGATAGAATGGTTTGTAGCCACCTTTTATGAAATTGAATAGCTCCATGATGTTCTCCTGTAGTCGTCTTTTCTTTAGATTAAATAATCCAAATTCCTTTAACTGTTTTCCTACACTGAGTTTTCTAGGCCTTTGGTCATCCACATTGTTCTTTGGACTCTTACAAGAAACAAGATGTCTTCAAGTGTGGTGCCCTTAATTAAATACAGCATTCCAGTAACAGTGATTATTTCAGGAATTTCATGAACATTTTATTTATAAATTCCAGTATGTTGTTGGACTTTTTTCAAGTGTGACAAGGTTTACTTGTTCAGTTTGTGATCCACTACATCCCCTGTTTTTGACAAAACTAGCTAACTGTTCACAAAATGCCATGTATTTCTCCAGCTGAATACTCCTACAAGACTTCATAATTCTGCTCTTTAAATTTTATCCTCATTTTAGACTATTCAGTTTATTTTCCATGATTATTTGTAATTTCAAGATTGTACTGTATCTGGTTGCTTCTCCTACACTACTGTAATCCCTAAATACAGTATTCTATCACCATTATTAATGAAATTATCAAGCAATATCATACCCATAATGAAACTGTGATGCTGCTCAATACATTTTTCCAGTTTTGACAGTGAAGCACTAAAAACTTACGTGTATATCTCTTCCCAGTCATTTTAACATTTTTGATCGCATTTCCCTAGCTTGCTGTGAGAATGCCATGCAAAACAGTGAGAATGCTTTAAAAAAATAAACTAAACTGCTTAATATTTGTTACTTTTTCTCACTGATTTTCTCCACAAGATGTGTGTTTTGTCAGAGTTAAAATACCTTGGTTTGACACCATTTCTTACTGATCAGTCCATATGGTCATTATTTATCCCTTTGTCTGATGTCACACTTTTGTCTCAGGTAAAGGTTGAGGACAGAATGTAAATCAGTCCTTTTGTATTCTTTTATGACAGTTTTCTAAAAATACAGATAGTTTGGAGATACTTTTTGGGTCGGTTGGTTGGCTTTTGTTTTTGGGGTTTTTTTGTGCATGAGGAAATTTCCCAAGTGTTTGTGGTAAATAGAGGTACATGTAGGAAAAACGGGAGCAGATTAACCCATAGACATGAGAGGTAAACACAATGAAATCCCAAGAAATCCGAGTAGCTTGACGTTAGTTTATCAGTGCTACTAATAATACATTTTAATTGAATTACTATAAAAGCACCTGCAGCCCATCTGGATTTATAAAGCTTTCATGTGTATAGCTATGTATATATTAACTCATACTAAAGAGAACATCATAGATGTACAGCTGCACACATAAAGAGTGGCTGCTGCTCCTGATACAGGCAATTGTGTACTGAGTCAACTCTCGAAAAGTAAGCCACAGCTGTTGTGTTTTGTTCTGTAACAACAAATTCACTATCTGCTAACTGTATGCTGCTATAAATAATTCACAGATGATGCACATGGACTTTCATGTAATGACTTCCAGTAGGGGGTACCCTTTCCTTGATGCCAAAATTTGCCAGAATAAGCCAATTACTTCAGGTTCTGTGAGAGGGAAATACCTTAGCTAAAGGACAGTTGTTATTATACAGCCATGAATTTTCATGTATAAAACATAACATCCGCTGCTTTGCTCTACAGTGGAATGTCATTACTGCTAAGAAAGAGCTTACCTTTATCCTTCCATGCACATTGGGCTTACTGCCAACCGAGTAAGAAGCCTGGCACATCTTTTATAGTCTGTCATGAAAAAAAAAGAGCATAAATAGATTAACAAACTAACCAATTTTCCCTTTAAAAATCAACATCGATATCAGTGTCAAATTAGTGTCATAATAAAGTTTAATGAATACCTTAGTTTGCAACAGAATAAAAGTCAACTCCTTGGACTTAGAAATGCAGTGTGTAAAAACTGTGTAACTGAAAGCCATGTCTAATGGCACATTAACTATGCAACTGACTTCTGCATATGTTCTATCTGTAAACAAATATCATGATTGTGCTTGGAGGCTCTCCAAGTGTGTGTATGTAGGAACATTTATACATCTGTGTCTGTGCTAATGTGTGGGATCTAAACATATGACTGCAGTATTTCCATACCAGAGGAAGAGAAAGTAGTGCTCATTTTGAAATCCAGCCCTCAATGACCAAGTCTATCAACTTAATATTAAGTAGTGCCACTTTCCAGTAGATTTTCTTCCTGGGCAAACTGTTAAGCTAGACAAATAACATCTTTTAGTCCTAAGTCCAGCCCAAGTAGGTGACCACATCATAAACATTCATAACAGTATCAAGTTTCATCTTAAGTCTAGTAAAACTGTTTTTTCCACAGCAGTCCTATTGTTAGGTGTTCATATTTTTAAGTACCTCCTTCTCTGTTATGCCTTCATGGTAAGGGACAGAACCAATGCAAAACTAAAGAGAATAATCAAAAGGGTTTGTTTTTTGGTTTTTTTTTCATTAACGTGACAAACTGAAAGCAAATATTGTGAAAGTCGGTTATGGACTGACAGAAAAGTAAATTACTGTTCTGGTGCTGCTAATGTTACTACACTGTACAAAGTACTAGAAAGTATGCCAACAAAATGCTTTTGAACTGGCTGCCACCATGTTGCAGCATCATAGATACTTATAATTTCTTTGTCGTTTGGCCTTTGAATTTGTACACAAAATGAACAGTATCATTTGAAGACAGGATATTACCAAAAAGTAACATCATTCTGTGCATGAAGAATTAAAGCAGGCTGTTTACCTCATTTTCCTAGAAGAAAGTTACTTTGAAGATATGTTCATCAGTCCAGTAACTGATGCTGATTTTCATTAGGCATTATTTCATTAATGAGTAACTATGTCTAATGTATCCTAGAGATCCAAAGTTAACAATCTCTAACTCACAGCATAGTTATAATTGCCATTCATACAAATCATCATCCATTATGCAGACATTATGTTGGTGGGTATGTCACCTGTCAGAAGGAGAAGGCTAATTTAGACTTTAAGACCAACTAGTTTTTAACTTCACAGCTTGGGGTACTCATTAGTGCTGAGCCAAATGATGTTTGTGTTGTGATCATTACGAAAAGGTAATATGAACCTTTTGCTTGTTCAAAACAGACAAGTTATGAACAACTTACATCTCATATAAACAGAATGTGTTCTGGTTAGCTATCATCTATAAATCCTTGTCTTTTCAAGGCATTCCTAAATCTGAAGCCTTACAAACAGGGAAAAAGTCCACAATTCTTACCAAATATGCCTTTAAAATATATTGGGCTGAAATATTTATTAATACTTGAAACTTGGAATCTGTAACTCTTGTTTCTATTCCCAGCTCTGCTACTGACCCAACTGGTTGACCTCAGGCAAGTAAAATAAAGTGTGCTTCCATTCTAAAAAGGCTCTACTAAAATAGCATCTGCTTACTCAACAGGTCCACCTCGGTATGAATCTAGAGTCACATCTACTGACTGATAAATGTCAATGTTTGATTTTTTATTTAATTCTCTGTGCTGCTAATAGTGAAGCAATATCATAAACTGCATTTGCTTATTTGTGTCCATCAGCACTTTTTTTTTTTCCCCTTAGCCTTAGGAAGTTGTATTTTTGTAATTCACAGAACACAAGTGCTGCAAAGATTCATTGTCAACATCACTGGTAGATTGGTAGCTGAATAATCAAAACAGAAAATGTCTATAAAATATGTTCTACATAAATAATGAAAAGGAAATAATGCCACCTGGATTTTGGATACCATTGAATTTGCAGCACTAGAAATTAAATGAGACGTTTGTGAGAAGAGTCGTGTTCCTGTGAAAATCAAACACTTGGTTTGGAACCCACAAGGTACACACATCAGTAGCTATGGACACAATGTTTACAGCCATTATACATAGTGTATTAGAAGTGAAAAAGTTTTGTTTCCATTTTCCTCTCTGTAATGCTGATGCTGTCCTAGCAATGCTGTAAAGAATACTTAGTATATTTTAGAGCACTCCAAATTCTTCATTGCAAAGAATGTGTTCTGACGTTGTGTCGCTACTGGTACCTGACAGAGCTATTAAATTTTAGAATTTCCCATTGTTTTAGGAAAGTTTCTGGGTTTGTCACTTACATGCTGGAATGGTGCAGTCCCTTGTATTGTGATAAAGCCGATGAAAGTGTTTACTACATTTTGGGCTAAAGTACAGTGGACCTGAAATATAAAGAAACAGTAAGTTATGAATCATCACAGCTTACAGGAAGAGCAGCACAGCTTATGGTATGTGCGTGAGATGGTGGATACCAATGCAAAATTAAAACATACCTGTTAAATGCTTTAAGAACTTGTCTTTCATCCTCAGATCTCTGGGAACTATTTCTGTTGGACAGAAAAAAGAATAGTCACTCTGCTGCACTGGAACTCTGCTTGCCAAGCACAGTATGGGGACAGGGAATATTCTGTCCAGCAAACATCACCACCATGTCTTGACAGGTGCAGAGAGGTCAGAACTCCTTTGCATACACTAGGCCAGATTTCAAGCAGTTGTTTTACATAGGAATCCCTGTAAAATGCTCTGTGAAATACGTGGTGATGAAACAATGTCTGTTAGATGTGCAGTCATTAATGATGATGACAATTAACTAAGGATCAGATTTTAGCTCTCTATGAATTACATTATCAAGTTTACTTAGATTTAAATTCTTGAAAAGACTTTAGTTCATGGTTGCTCAGAAATAGCATATTATGCTAGTGGTAAAGATCCAAAATAAAACTCAAGGTTGGGGTTGTGTCTTCTAATTCTTTTATGCAAATGTGCCCACTATTCTATCACAGGTATGTTTGTACAAGCACTGTTCTGCTGTAATCATGAAACTGGATTGATCTACTTACAGGAATCCTTTTTTCCCTCCCCTTTAGCAGTAAATAAAATTCACAGGAAATGATTCCAAGCAAATTGCTCTCTTCTGGCTCCCTGTGTTTGTGGTTTACCGCCTTGCGTTTTGTGTTCAGCAGATGGCAAAATGAAACTGGTTTACTGAAATCCATTTTAGTCCTAACCCTTGCTTGTGACTTCCTGATTTACAGCTATCTTTGATTGCTTTCTGTTACAAACTCTATGCTGATAGCTTAGTGCTGATTGTGTATGATACACTACATGGTGCTTTATTTATTTGACCATAAATGCCTGAGTAGCCTTTTTCATTCCCCTGGCACCTCTTATCAGATATAAAGTGAGAGAGCATTTCCATCCAGATCTGATTCACTTGTGAGGTTAGACACTTCTCGAAAGTCATTCTTCATTTACTTCTAACTTTAGTCAGTGTAAGTAAAACTGACCTTAGCCAATTTGACCTAATTATGTCATGAAGAGCATTAAAAACACACATGCTTCACTCAGAAATTTCCCATGGGACAGACTCACTGGGAAAGTGATGCCCAAACTGAAATGAAAGCCTCTAACTAGTAGTTCCTTTTCAGAGTTGCTGGGAATAACTCCATTATAATAACAGAATGAAAAATCCTGCTTAGGAGTCAATAACAACGCTACCAACTAATCTGCTCTGAAGCTGGTTTATTAATTACATTGATAACTGTTCAGCACAAGCCAGATGTTTCACACCAATATGCTGATGTAGGGTGACCAAAAACTATGCCCATGTTCCAAGGTGAGATTTAGAGTTACGCAGAGCAGGGTTCCCTGCTTAGTCTGGCCTCTTTGACTTTTCAACATTTCTAAAACAGAATGTTCTCCCCATGATGATCTTAAGCAGAACAAAATTGTCATCCTTTGTACATTCATTAATCATCCAGATGGAGAAGCAACATTTTCATGACAACCACCAATAAATGCAAATCACGAGGATATTTGAATATGAATGAGAATGAAGAAAAGGTACAATGAAGCTTTATGAGATCAATAAAGACAAATACAAAATAGCATACTACCAAAATGAAAGTCAGTTTGGGAAAAAGTGAGTAGACATTTGCTGGAAAATATTCAGAAAGTCACTTTCAGTAGGAGGGGTAAGATGAGCAGGTAGGGGCTTGGGAGTGACAGGGAACAGTAAATTAGACATGGCAGCAGAAGAAGCCAAATCAATTTTCAACAGGATGCACAGAGGTACGTCACAAAACTGAGCAGTAACTCATGTTACTCACATCCATCTCATCCATCAATGTGTGCATTTGTATGACTACTTCTGGACTGGTCTGTGCAACCCTGAACATCTTACAAACAAACCTGGGCTTTCACTGAAGGTTAAAGAAGAGCCAGTTAAATAAGCAGAAGGATGACTGCAGGAGTGTCCCAGACTGGTCACAGTCTCTACAGTGACAGAGGACTACTGGTTCAGTTCCCTAGTATTTCAAAGGTCCTGCCTCTGGAGTTTAAAAGGAATGAACAAGCAGGGCGAAAAGTTCAATGAAGCTGAGCTGCAGGAAAGACTTCTAGATGTGAGGTCTTTAAGGACATACTATAGTCCTGCAGGGGAATTCTTACTAGGGTCATTTCCAAGAAACACTTAAACCAAGCACATTATAATAAGTGGTAGCCTTCCAGGAAAAAGAGCATTTTCATCCCTTGTTTCTTTGATCTCAGCCCATTTCAGTCTTTTCCCTTATTAATAGGTTTTGTTCAAAGCCACAGGAAGTTGGACTTTCAGTTGAGTACATTATCCAGAGAGTAAAAGACTCTGAGATGTGAATGGAGGTATTCTATTCCGAATTTGCCATCTATGTCTGTTTCTGATACCAAAGGGAACCTGCAGTAGTATGAACAGTGAATTCTTGACATAAAATTAGTAGTCTCATTCACCAAGACACCCTAGAGAATAAAATAAGATCTCCTATTTCATGGACTGTGACTTACCAACTCTCTGCTCATCCTGGTATCCTCCATAGTCAGTCACTTCCCTTCGATCCAAGTTGTAGTTGTGCTTCGAAAAGTACTGCATCCCACTCTCCTTCTCCAGGTGGTACCTTTTCAGTTCCTGAATGATCTCCATGATCAGATTTAAGAGACTTTGCTTGTCCTTCAAATCTGTGGAGTCAGTTTTTTCTTTGCAATATCCTGCTGAGAGCATTAAGAGTACCAGCCCCAGCAATCCAGGAGACCTCAGTCCACTCATTGCAGTCCGACCTGAAGAGTGCACGAGGGGATGAAGAGGAAGGATCCGCTGCTGTGGGAGGCCTCCTGTTTCACTGGAAGAGAAAATCGGGGGTGGGTCGAAGGTGGGGAGACTCGTGGGAGTGAAACTGGAAACATTACAGGAGAGAAGAGCGAGGACCGCTTCGCAGGTTACAAAAGGCGGGGGCGCAGAGGTCCCGGGGCGGAGCGGGGCGAAGGGTCCGCCGGGGGTCCGCCGCTGCCCCCGCCGCCCGCCCCGCGGTCAGAGCCTTCCGAGCGCCCTCCCGGCCTCCGCAGCCGGCCCTGCGGGATGGAGGGTGCGCAGCCCCGAGCGGGGCCGGCCGGGCTGCTCCGGCGAGACCCCTCTCCCCGGCGGAGCGGATCCCCGGTCGCGACGGGCGTTCCGCCCCGCCTCTCCCTGCCCCGCCCGCGGCCGCGGAGCGGAGCAGCGCGGGCGAGGGGGACAACTTTCCCCGAAGTTTGTGCCGGAGAGCGGCGGCAGCTGCGCACCGAGCGGGTCCCCGCCCTGGCTGCGGGGCTCGGGCCGGGCTGCGGGCAGGATCGGCGGCACGGGCGGTGCGCGGCTGGCGGGCAGCCGTCCGGGGCAGGGAGCGGCACGCCAGCCTCCCCTTCCTCTGTCCCTTTCCCCGGCTCGGGGAAGGGGCGCGGGCGGCCGCGGCCACCTCCGCAGGGAGCAGCGGAGCGGCGGCCAGCCCCAGCCGCATCCCCGGAGCCGCTGTCCTTCGGACGGCTGACCCCCCACGCACACGGCGGCTCCGTGGGACGGCTCTGCCCTGCCAACTCCGGCGGGGTCCGGCGGGGCCGCTCCCGCTCCCGCCCGCGGGCTGTCACTGGACCCGCCGCACGCAGCGCTGCGGCCCGGCGGGGCGGGAGGGAGACGGAGGGGAAGGAGGGTGCTGGCCCTCGCCGGCCGCTTTACCTGACTCTCCGTCCCAGAAGCCGAGGTGTCTTCCCCCCGGGAGCCGCTCCCCGCACAGCAGCAGCCCGCGAGCGGCGGGGAGTCCAAGTATTCCGCGGCTGGCCCGCCCGCCCCCCTCCCGTCCCTGCGCTCCCGTTGTATCCACAAACTACTCCATCGCCGCCAGCCCCAGCGCAGCCGCTTATATAGGCTATAGGATGGACATGAGACGGCAGATAGTATCGACTTGGAAGTGGGTGGAAAACAATAAAAGTCCACTTGGCAACCTTGGGAGCGTCGCTGCTTGCACAAGCCCCCCCTTCCCGCCCTCTCTCCCCTCCCGCCCCGGTCCCCCCCGTCCCTCCCCCTGTTCTGCTCTCCCGGGCAGGGCTCAGTCACTCCTTCGCCGCTCTCCGACGTAAGGAGACGGTCCCAAGTGTGTGTGTGGAGTGGGAGGGGGCGGCGGCGGGAAGATGGGGACGGTGGGGGGGGTCCGCCTCGTCCGAGCCTTTAATTAGAAACGCGCTGAGGAGCCTCTGAAATATTGATGTGGCTGGCGCAGCTCCCGCCGGGCGGGTCCCCGGCCCGCGGCCGCAGCCCCGCGGGGGGCGGGCGGGGAAGCCGCCTGTTTACCGGGAACTCCGGGCCCGGCTGCGGCGGGGAAGGGGAGGTGTTGGGGCGGGGGCGAGCTGCCGGGGAAGGGAAGGCTATTTCTGCCCCCGGCGGCCGGGAAGCCCGCGGAGAGGCGGCTGGAGCGCATGGGGGGGGAAGCAGGGGCCGGCCGTGCCGCCTCTCTCGCCGATTCTTGGCACGGCCGGCCCCGGTGGCGAGCTGGCTTCCTGGGCTCCCGGGGCGGCGCTGCCTGGAAGCGCTCCCGGCGGGGCCCGGCGAGGAGGAGGAGGAGGAGGAGGAGAGCGAAGGCATTGCCCCGAGGGCAGCGCCCCGTGCGCTCCCGCCGGCCCCCCGGCCGAGGGCGCTGCGGGCGGCAGCGTGCGGGGAGCGCCTCCCGCCAGGCCCGCTGCCCGCGCGGGGGCAGCTGGAGCGCGATCCGGAGGAACTTTCCCTGTTGGCTCCGACCGTGCGGACACCGCTCCATCGGCATCGCCAGCGGGAACGCGCCGGGCAGGGAGCGCGCCCGGCCCCCAGGCGGCCGCCACAGCGCCCCCCAGCGGCCGTCCCGCCAGCCGAGCGCGGCACCGCCACCACTGCCACTACCACTGTCACTGCCACTGCCACTGCCGCTCTCACTCCCACTGCCACTGCCACTGCCACTGTTACTGTCACTGCTGCTGCTACTGCCACTGCCACTGCCACTGTCATTGCCACTGCCACTGCCACTGTCACTGTCACTGCTGCTGCTACTGCCACTACCACTGCCACTGCCACTGTCACTGTCACTGCCACTGCTGCTGCCACTGCTACTGCCACTGTCACCGTCACTGCCACTGCCGCTGCCATTGCTACTGCCACTGTCACTGCCACTGCTGCTGCCGCTGCTGCTGCCACTGTCACTGCCACTGTCACTGCTACTGCCACTGTCACTACCACCGCCACTGCTACTACTACTGCCACCACTGCCACTGTATCTATCACTGCCACTGCCACTGCTACTGCTGCTGCCACCACAGCCACTGCCACTGCTACTGCCACTGTCACAGCCACTGTCACAGCCACTGCCACCACCGCCACTGCCACCACCGCCACCGCCACGGAGCTGCGGGCCCCTCCCGGCGGGACCGGACGGGACGGGACACGACGGGATGGGCTGCGGTGCGAGGGACCCCAAAAATCATCGGGGCAGGAGCACCTTCCACCAGACCAGGGTGCTCCAAGCCTCGTCCAGCCTGGCCCCTAACACTTCCAGAGGCAGGGCATCCACAACTTCACTCCCTGTATGTGTCTTACTTTATGCAGTTGGGTTCCCCAATTGTTTTATTATTTTTACCTGTATTAATCGATTTATCTTCAAAAACAACATACGCATGTCTGTTACTACAAAAACCTCAACCCACGGTGTCACACTGAATGTATAAAAACATTAAAAAACCCTGGAAAAATACATACTGCATGATGAAGAAAAAGACCCAGAGGCAAGACTGAGCAAGACCGCTTTGTCAAGAGTCCAGGATTCTTCCTGCTCTTGGCTTCATGGTTTGTTTCCAGTCACCTTGAGGCTCAGGGGAAAAAAGAAATTGAACAATCAGTTCAACAGTGAGAAAGAATGTCCCTTTGCATGACATAACTTGGTATGGCTGTATTTACATGTTAGTCATTTCAAATATTGACACATTGGGGTCACCGATTGGGGACAGAGAAGATGGAAAATAAGCCAAGCAGTATACAGCCTTATATTCTGTTCCTAAGATTACATTTCAAGCACTGCTTCACCTGAAGTAATCTCTTTGGAAAAAGGTAGATATAGCTGCAGAACTGAAAGAGGAATTCAGCTGTAAAATACCTGGATGGATTCTCCCCTTACTTATAGCTACAATTTCCATGTTGTTTTTGGTCACCATCCTGTAAGGGAGAAGCTGCCTGTGTTTTGAGAACACACAAATTCAAGTCAGGAATGCTAGGCTGCATCTTTCCTAGTATGTTAGATGTACCCAGACATGCCTGTCATGTCTGGCACAGAGACAAGCTGTCAAGGAATGACTGGCAAATTGTTGAATAATACAGTTTATGTAGCTTTATTCCTTTTGAAGAGACAGTGGACGTTATCAAAAACTACACTAATCCCTCTTATGAGGCAACTCCACTTTGAGTCCAGGAATGGGATATCTGGAACTGGCTAAAGACACACCAAGGAAAAATTAACATCATAAATGATTGAATTCCAATGCTCAGGAATATTCCATTTAAATTTACTAATACAGACACAGACTCAAAATACAGTGAAGGTGTTAACTAAGATACGAGGTAGATGAACAGTCTGTCATCTTTTTCTGCATGCAGAGTCTGAGGCAAGGGTCTATTCTGATTTGTTTACACTGAATTACATGGAGATAAGTAATAACTCCCATGACTTCAATGAAGTTAATTGAAATTCCCACTGATAGGTTTAGGATGGTAATTTAATATTTTAACAGATTATATTTTCTTAAAGCTCCATCTAAGCTAGCCATCTAGATGATAATGACCTAAATGCTATCAGGCTCCTACTCTGCATATATATTGCCAAAACTACAATCCTCAAGCCTTCCACCTACTCTGAGGCTTCTAAAATGAGTAGGTGCACAGTTTGCCACGACTGCTCACAGATTCTTGGACTTCTTCCCTGGATACCGGGAAGTGCTTGACTCTTGTCAACACTAAGCAGCCAGGAAGGTGAAGAAAACATTCTTCCAGGATTTACAAGATGTAAGTTTTAATCTCTTCAGGCAAGGATGAAAGATGAACACACCTTCCCTGCCAGGATGAAAACCTGCTTGCTTTCCGTGAAAGAAGGTGGAGAGGGAGATACGAAATTTGGTCCTGAAAAGCAACGTGTACCTGGGAGAGCAGATCACTAGAGTATTGCTATTCAATTAGCATTCAATTAGCATGCTATTCAATTTGGCTTGTCCCAGAGTGGTAGTTTTAATTTAAAACTGATATGATTTTTTTTGTCTTATTTTTACAGGACATCAAGTTAGTTAAACCTTCTGCAATTGAAATCTATGCATAGATCAATCTATAATGTTATTAAATATGCTCTATTTTTAAAGTAAACATCATGATCCTCAGAATAAGGACCTTGTGAAATAAGCAGGCACAAATGCAAAGATCAAATGCAGTATTTGGCGGATAGTTTTAACCAATGTACTACTGTTCCGTGTTCCCTTGGTCGTTATGAAACAGAGGCACTACATTTGGGATTCGGAACAAATGCCAGGCAGCATTTCTAGCTTTGTTAAATAACACACATTAGTCACTGTTTTCACTGATTCCATTCTACTACGCCATGTTAAGACAGTAAAGGAAAGATTCTTTTACTTATATGGTGTACATGAAAACAAGAAAATGTGTTCTCTTTGGTTCTGTTGCCTAAGACTGGTGAAATTTTCATGCTAAGAGCCCTACAGTTTCAAGCGTGCTCTTGTTTCAGCTGATTATAACAGACATAAGGGTTGCTATCTATATTTAATAAGAGCAAGTGCAACATTTTCTGCAGTGATTTCAGAGCAGAGCTGATTGTCTAAATCAGACTCATAACCAATACATGAACTGAGTGTATGCTTAGGAGAAAATTCCAGTGGACATTCATATGACTAGGCTAAAAAATGCTTCTTGAGTTGCTCTTTATTGACCTCAAAACCTCAAAAAAGATTTTGAAATACATTTTTTTACTTAAGCATCACATCAACTTACAAAACTCTGGGTTTTAAAAATAGATTTTTCACTCCTTATAAAAGAAAAACGGTATTCAATCTTCAGGTTGCATCCCAGTAGAGGTTAATATGATGGAATCAGATGGGGCCAGTAATTCTGTTGGGTTCAGTGGATATCAGCTGGTTGACATGGCAATTGGACTTACAAAGTGTTAACCACACACATGGAATCTGCATGTGTGATAGTTAATTTTAAAATCTATATAGAAAGATATATACACTGCATCCAAGAAATTATACTTTCCAAAATCTCTGCTCCAAGTCATGAAAATGTGGAATATGTTTTCAATATAATGTATTGTACATAAGTATGAAATAATATTTATGCACCTGGCTCAGTCATCTCTGTGAGCCTCCAACTCTCAGAGGCAATGCCCACTGACAGCTGCTGGGGAGAGTAAAGATGAGGCGTTAAGAATTCCTGTAGCACTGAAATCAGCCAGAGAACATATATAACTAGAACAAAAACCTCAACAGATGTTAGGGGTATTAAAGCCAATTGAGCATTTTAAGGACTTTCCCCACTTCCTACCTGATGCAAATGCCAACAAGATTAAAATCCCATTAATCATCACTGCAACCAAAACTGAAGAACTTTGATACAGTTCCCAAATGTTTCACAAGAATTACAGCCAGGGCCAGCTTGATGTTTGGTAGTAAGTTAAAAAAAAAGGAATCACAACAAAACTTCCCAACCAGATTTTTCCTAGAACTTTTCTCTGCCTGTAAATTCAAGGCTAAAGACAGCTCTGAGTTGGTCAATGCATCAATTATTGAGCCAGCTTCAAGATTATGTTCAATCATCTTTGCAGTGCTGCACCAGTGCAAAAATACTGCACCAATGTAAAACTCCTGTGGAAATCCTACTGAACCAGCAAGAGGAAATTCAAGTCTTAAAATGGTAGTCTCACTTTTTTATTTGTGTTTCATGGTCTTCAGAATATCCCTGGAAATCTCCAGAGATCACTCATTTGAATTATTCTGTATTTAGGTTTTCAGAGATACTTTCTTTTGCATAGTAAAGATAAATACCCCAGTGAAGCAAGTCAAACCTCTCTTGACTGTAGATGTTTGCCTACAGAAAGACACTAACACAGACCAGACCCTAAAGTTTTAAGCAGGCAAGGGAGGCTGGGGGGTTCATGTCATTCTACGAAACTATTGTCCAGGCCATAAGCAGTTCTATAGCTACTGTACAGCACTGAGCCAATTACATGTGGGTTCACTGTTGACTCCTATATGTTCACTTAGAGTTATATTGCTGCAGCTGCAGAAATGCTTTCCACATAAAATAAAGATCACAAGTAAAAGCCCTGGCTGATGTCTCATTGGATGGTAGAGTGCATTAAATTTTCTGGACTGCTCTGGTCTTTCTGCACCAAAGGAAAGAGGATGGCTTCAGCATACGTAAGAACTCAGAAGGTTTAGAGCTAGAGTAGCTTTGTCTTTCATCCAGACTGTGGTCCTTAGCTTGAAGATGCAAGTGGATCACATGTGTTTTTTAGAGCTGTGGCTGATAAATGATGACATGTTTTGATAGTGTACTCTAAGTTTGAGAATATTATCTCACGTTGTGTTTGCACCACTTCTTAAAAAATTTATGCTCAAAAACAAATGCCATCTCAGGCAACATAAGGATATCCCATATGACTCACTATCAGCATCTGAATGCTAAGCACAAACATCAAGAACTTTAAAAAGCAGAGGTACTTCTTTTCTTCTGCAGGTCATCAGTAGACAGGCCCACTGCTCATTTAGTGAGCAGATCCTGTGACTCCCCCAGTGGAGAGCTGGATGATGTCTTACAGATCAGATGTAGAGCAGGTCTGTGGGCCAGATTGTATTCAAGAGGCTTCTTGTAGGCAAGCATACCCTTTGGAAGATCATGTGCCTACCAAAGCTGCTAAGGGAGGAAGAGGGGTTAATCCCCTTCTAGGAAGCTCTCTTTCAGGCCAAAAGCAGTTCTACAGCTACTGTGCAGCACTGAGCCCCCTACACGTGTGTTGACTGTTCACCAGAG
The DNA here is from genome assembly GCA_035222235.1 of Margarornis squamiger. Taxonomy (NCBI): domain Eukaryota; kingdom Metazoa; phylum Chordata; class Aves; order Passeriformes; family Furnariidae; genus Margarornis; species Margarornis squamiger. Next base: position 96,174,259 of record JAWWTY010000106.1, read on the forward strand.
GTTCTTCTCTTCCAGAAACCAGCATTGCAGTCCCAAACTGTACCCAGGAAGCCTCCTCATGGCCAGCTTAATAATGAGACAAACTGCTTTCCACAGTGAAGGTAGAAAGTTCATTCAACCGCAACAGAAGACTATTAAAAGCTGTCTATAGATTTCAGAGTTCAACTCATAGCTTTTCTTGGTTCTGCACTTGAAGTGATACAAAGATATGAAAATGCAGAATATGTTTTCAGTATAATGTATGGTACATTCACCATGCCAGGGTTGTGAATGTTTTCTCTTCTTATATGGAAATCTACTGTCCTTTAGAGGAGAGAAAATATCCCGGGTCAGCTGAACTGCGGGAAGCCCAGGACCTGGTACACAGGATACATCTGCAAGAGTAAATATAATGCGCTCAAGAGCATGGATAAAGTCTGTGGCACTTAAGCCAGCTGGCACAGGATAGGCCACATCCATTCTGTCCATCCTTCTTACTGCCAGCAAGAGGACAGCCTTACGCAAACTACTCATTAGGAACACTTTCTGGGCTGCTGGCTTCCCAACACTACGAAGGAATCGATCAGGAGAGTTGTCACAGACTAACCACGTGCCAGGCACTGGCCTAACAATTTAACAGTATTGACAGGTGGGTTCCAGTGCCAGGAAACCTCGCTGGCAGTGTTCAGTTTCATCTTCTGCTCTAAGCACAGCATGGGCCCTCCCATGTTGCAATGGGTAGAGGCAAAAGCTTTGGGAACTATTACCAGTTGGTAGAACTGCTGGAAGCCTTTTGTCATCATGGCCTAAATGGCAATAAAACAAGTATCAGAATCTGGGAACTGCAACAGCTTTAAAAAGCAGCTTCAGAACTTGAAATCAACTTAAAAAAATAGTTGTATTTATGATCAGGCAGCTGTACACAGCTACCACTGGAGGCAGCAAAGAATCAGTGCAAATTGGGCAGAACCACAGCAAAATCAACACAGGCACACGTCAGAATAAAAAGTTGTTTTTTTTCCTTTTTTCCCCCTCAGATCCATTGTCTTTATAAAAGTAAGATCTTTTAGATCTTGTGTGACAGTAGGCCAAAATTTTCAATATCTTTAGTTTTAGTCCAAAGGAAAAGAAAAGGTTAAATAACAATTTTTTATGACCTTTACAGGCTGGTCTTTCTGCTAAGACAGAAAATTACTTTGTCTCACATTACATTATTTTCAACAAGCTATAACATACTTACTGAATGTTTTGCTTTTGTGAAAGGTCTCTTCAGCCTCTTTCCTGACCTGATTTTTTTGTGCATTTTTACTCTTCTATATAATTTCTAATTTATTATAGTTTATATATATATAACATAATTTATATATTGTATAGATAATTTATAATGATTTATCATTTTATTGCATATAATTGAAGTTACTCATCTATTTTTTAATGGAGAAATTTTCACACATAAAAGAATAATACCACTTTAAGACAGATCAAAACATTTGATTAATTCTTGTTCTTGTTCTTGTTCTTGTTCTTGTTCTTCTTCTTCTTCTTCTTCTTCTTCTTCTTCCTCTTTTTATTGTTAATATTGTTGTTATTATTGTTGTTATTGTTAGTATTATGACAATCTTCATCATCATCATCTTTTTTTGTCTTATTCTAAACTAAAATTTCAGGTATGTTCAAGTTTGTCTCAAAATATTAATACTAAATAGGTTTGAAACTGGAAACTGTCTTGAATTTGACATTCATCACAAAGTTGGACTGATGCTCAGTTTTTATGGGTTGTTTTATTGTTGGTGTTGAAGTGTCATGTTATAAAAGTCTTTTCTACAGTTTTCACTCTATTAAGCAAACACAGCTAAATCAAAAAAATAGCAACAGATACGGTAGGAGACCTTATGTTGCTGAATTAGTATCCATTTGGTTAACATAAAAGGTAAAAATCAAATTGACAATTCACTGTTTATGTCATTCATTTAAATTTTACATTGAGTTCAGCCTGAATAACAGAAGCAGTACAATTGCTTTCATGTTTTCCAGCTGGCATACTAATCTGGGGAAGCCTTCCTGCATTTTTTTAAAGATTTAGTGACAAATACCACAAGAGAAAAGTTTCTGTCTTAAAATGTTAATTGCTGATTAAAATATTAAACCAAGAGGTTATTTTTCTAATAGGCAAATTTTGTAAAACGTTCTGATAGACCAAAGACTTTGTAATTGAAGGAATGGAGATGGCCTTCTTCAAAACCATCAGGTACTGCACATAGATATTGCTATTTATGCCCATCTTTTTATATTGCAATGCTAGTTCAGTGGAAGTACCACTTTTGTAGTGTCAGTTCAGCTAGAAGTTGCAGAGAGATGTTTCTGTTAGAGGCTGACATGGAGTGAGAATATTTCCTGGGCAGTGTTGCCCAATGCAGCTGTGAGCTCTGCAATTATTTGACTTGAAAACATGGAATTCAGAGAAACCCCCCTTGTTTCAGATGGATCTATTTGTCACCTTTTCTTTGTCTATTCCTGTCATGCTAGAGAAGCAAGAGAACAATACTCAAAGGAAGAGGGTTATGACCATAGTAATAATGATTATAAACTAGATAAAATCTGGAACTTTCATTCTCTGAAAAAGTCCAGCATTTCAAAACATCTTACTTTTAATTTGAGGCAATCTCACAAACAAATAAAAAAATCCTAAAAGATATTGACAATGGAAAATATTGAAAGAATTTCAGAAAATCATAATACCCTGTGACTTTTTTCCAAAATTAAATAGTGCACACAGCTTATTCAGAAATAGGAGCATTTTTGGGAGTTTCCCAGAATTAAGTCTAGCACAAGGAACATGTGGAACAGGATGCCTTGCAAATCAAGTCTTGAAGGCATTTCCATGATCTTTAAAGCTTGAATCTAGATTTCCCAAGGCTGCTGTGTTCTTGGCTCCATGGTATTCTGCAACTCCTGACTTTGCCAAGAAACTTGAGATTGGCTATTCAATCTGTTAAATCCCCAGCTGCCTGACTCCAAAATAATCTGTTTGGTGCAACCTACTAGGAAGCAGCATTCGTGACTTATCAGAGGTTGATAGAAGGTAAAATATTTCTGCAGAACTTTATCAAAGGAATGTCTCCCCAGTGAAATAATGCAATCTTTGAAAGCTTCTTACTAGCTGTCTTCATGTAGTAGGAAGCTCTCAGTCTGAGAAACTGGGTGAAGGATCAGAAATCAAATGAGCATGATCCATTTAGGGTATTTCTTAGTAGCAGAACTCTAAATATTGCCGGTGTTTTTTGTTTGTTTGTTTGGTTTTGTTTTGTTTTGTTTTGGTTTTTTTGTTTTGTTTTGGTTTTTTGTTTGTTTTTGGTTTTTTGGGGGGGTTGTTTGTTTGTTTTTTGTTTGTTTGTTTGTTTTTAATTTTGTGTGTTTGTTTGCTTGGGTTTTTTTTGTTGTTCTGCAGACAAGATAAAACTCACTGTGTTCAACATACAAATCCATGTGCAGGCAAGCAGATACCTATTGAACAAAAAGACATGAAAAAGTTATGGTTTTTTATATTCATGGCAAAAATAAGTGTTTTCATTTTATTCATCTTAATCTATATTCAAGGTGAGATGGCCCTGAGAGCAGAACAGTTATCTGTCAGCAGTGTGTCCCATGAGAATGGGAAATAGATCTGGCAGTCTTATGTAGCATACTTTGGAAGAGAAATATTATTCCAATATTGATCATATATGTGTCCAGAACAAATGGATACTTTGATTAGTTGCACCAGATAATGTGGAAAACAGGTGCATTTTTGTTGCTGTGAAAAGGAAGTTGAATGATTCCTTCTTATCTTACCCAAAGGAATACATAGAGAAAATCAAACTCAGGTGATATTTTATGCAGTAAAACCACATTAACCTTGATCATAGTTCTCTCAGTTGATGAAATGTCCATACACTTTATGCCTCTAGAAAAGGTTGTAATGAAGCCAGCCCAGTTAACTGTTCAGACATCAGTAGATTAATCATAGGCTAATGGAAGATTACTGAGATAAGTTATTTGTTTGCTATTTGCTGTTGTGTTTGCTTATTTTAACAGATTTTCATGTTATTTGAGGCAAGAACAATTGAGTCTTGTTACAGTTTATATAAAATGTTTCTTGTATCACTTTCTACAGCCCTTGAATTATTTTATGTTCCCTTTTTTTTCTGGGCCTTCCAGATTTTTCCCTACATCCTTTTGTAAAAGGAAACATTCAAAGAATTAATAGTATGCAGTAATTCACTACTGCTGTACCTGGATTTACAGTTGTGTATCTCTTGTTAGTAAACTCAAGTGCAAATTCATTCCATCATTTTGCTACAGGATGGCATTGAGTTATTATGTAAGAGGCACATATTTAATTCTTTAACAGCATCATATCTGTTTGGTTATTTTGTCAACAAAAATATATTCTCTAAATTATCTAATATATATATTCTCTAAATTATCTATATTATCTATAGAAAATTCACCCCATCTTGTCTGATAAAATGTATTCTTTTTTTGTAAAATGTATGTTAAGTGAGATTAATTAGAATTCTGTCTTTTAATTCTTTATTTATTGATTCTGAAATAATTTTCAATTAATTTACTTCTGACTGAAATCAGAGTAATTAATTATCATTACATTTCCTCATCCTGAATGGTGATAAAAAATAGTCAATATTTTCAGTCTTCTACAGTTTTATTGTTGTGGTAACAATTAATTAATTAATTAATTAAATGAAATTAGAAGGCCAGCTATTTCTTCAGCAAACTATTAAGTGTTACACAAAACATCTTATGCACCTGTAAGATGCTTATTTGATTTTGATGTTGTCTAATATCTTTCTCAGTTACTAGTGAATTAAGACTCTTTCCTTTATTCCTATGTGATCCATATGTCTTATCTGGCTTTCTTCTAAAGACAGACAAAAATATTAATTGAATAAATGTTCTTTTTCTGCACTATTAATATTTTAACAATCCATGTCTAGTTAAAAGGCCTGTTTCATTGCTATGATTAATTTCTTTTTCAGTGCATTAGAATTTCTCACTCTTTACTGTGCCACAAATGGATTTTTTCCCCATTGTTTTTAGCTTTCCTATGGCTCACGTGGTTTTATTCAGGTGGTTTATTGTGTTTCAATATTTTTAACACAAGTTTTGTAAAGGAAAGTCATACCTTAAAATTGCACAATACCTACTGTGCTTTATTTTTGGGAATTAAGTATGTATTAGGGAAACTTGACTGATACTGCTAACAAGCTATCTCAAAAGGTTCCTACATAAATAAAACATCCACTAAATATGAACCAAAGTTGTTAAATATGTAAATGTGTAGAATACAGAAAATAGAGATTAGAGTAAGGAGTAAATTTTCACAGTGAAGGTTATCAATAAAGCCCTTCAGAGATCTGTTCTAAGATTGATAATTTCCAGCACATTCATAAATGAGACAGTCCTTGGGAAATGTGACACTGTTTATTATTCATTTATTATTATTTACTGATATTAAGTTATTCAGGAAAGCCTGACCATCAGAAAAATTAGGAAAGAACCATATAAGACTGAATGATCACAGTAATGGTAGTGCAGATGCATCCAATGTTCAGCAAAACAGATGGGGAAAATAATCTAGACCTTACAGAAAAAGGAGATTGAACTGATTACTATTCTGAATGTTGTCTTGGAATTAGAATAGATTGTTGTTAAAAATGTCATCCTGTTGCTCAAAATCAAGTCAATATTAAGAACTACTTAAAAGAAAACAGAGAACATGGTGAAAATCACTCCTTCCCTCTACTTGGAGCACGGTGATCTGTCTGCAAATGTGTTCCCCCTTCCTACCCACTGCAGAAATATATACTAGTATTGGAGTACATTCTGAAAGCTTAACAGAAGTGATCAGGTAGTTGAAATAGTTTCTATACAAGGAACAGCTAAGTGGATTAGGACTTTCAACATGGAAATGATGAGTGAAGGTGTGTGGTAGAGGTCTATGAAATCAAGAGTGCTACTGGTAGAGTAGTACATAGGGAATGATTGTGCCTTCTGTTGAAAGGTTTGGGGGTCTTAGATTCAAAACGGATGATAGGAAGTGGTCCTTAACCTGTGGTTATCTACAAAACACCCTGACACAGGATGCTCCAAATGGTGAGAGTTTAAATGTATTCAGAAGTGAAGCCATTCTTGACAATGCCATCCTTGCCAATGCTGTTCCTGGCATTTGATTCTGGCTGAGAACTCACAGAACCAGCAGAAGAGGGTATCGGAGAAAGAGAAGGCAAGCCTGTGCTTCTTGCAACACCTGGAGAAGATGCTTATATTAGTCTGGAATTAATCTTGAAGTGCTCATTCAGGAGCCTGGAATACCGTATTGCAGTGTCTTTTTTTGTTTGTTTGTAATCAAACATTGTCACGTGCAGAATAGACTGGCAGCAAGAATTTTTCCATGTGAAGATACTGAGGAATCTGCAAATGGTTTCAATGTCATCATGATTTTGATGAGAACTATTGTGTCACTGAATATGCTGTAAGCTGAGTTTGATTCCAGGGCACCTGATTCCAAGGCAATCCCATATTTGAAGAATGAAAGGGCAACCTCTAGATACGTAGCCTTTTGAGCCTTGGTGGCCATTGCATCAGCTTTGTGCTTCAGCCTCTTGGTCTTTTCTAAGTAGTATTACTTTGAATGCTGCTTTTCAAACTCGACTAGAAACCTCCTTGACTTGAAGGTACCATTTGGCAAAGAAGGCACTGGGAAAAAAATTTGTGAGGTGCCCTTGCAGATCCTTTGATATCCTTCAACAGTTCTGTGTGATTTCTCTTCACTTTCCTCTGCTTGGCGAACAAAGGATTCTTGTGGTTACTCTTGCTCCTGTCAGTGTTATCCATGGAAGCAGCTCATCAGTCTCAGTTCTGTGTCTCTTTTTGGGCCTTCTTGACTGACTTAGGTGCAGAATGTGCAGTAGACGTGGGTGGCAGTGACAGAAAAAGGAGATCTTTCTTCTAGGTTTCAGATGAAACTTTTGATGCTTTGAACTTATCAGTCTTTGTTAACTGGAGACTTCAATTATTTTGTATCTTTTTCTGATTTATTTTTCTTCCTATCATTCTTTTTTTTCTCTTCCATCTTTGTCGTTTGAAGGAACTCTTCAGGACTGTCCATGGCTTTCCTCTTCAAGTTCTGCTTCTTTGCACCAGGTAATTCCTTGGTCTCTGCTCTTCGCTGGTGTCTGTCTTTTTCTGGGGGACTGAGGGGCTTTTGACAGGTGGCAGATATTTATTTTCACCATGAGGTCCTCATGAGAAATGTGTCCCTCCCTTGTGAGAGCAACTTCTCCTTGATAGGCAAGGGCAGTTTCTCCTTGTGAAAATCCTGAAGCCTGTGGCAGGTGCCCCCTTTTGGGCACCAAAAAGGACTGTGGTGAGTTGACCTTGGGTGGATGCCAGGTGGATGTCAAGCTGCTCTATCACTCCCCTTCCCAGATGAACAGGGGAGAGAAAATAAGATGGGAAAATGACTCATAGGTTCTGATAAAGTGGTTTACTGAAGGGAAAGGTTATACACACACAAGCAAAGGACCAAACCAGAGATTTTATTCTCTAATTCTTATCAAGAAGTCATATCTGACCACTTCCCAGGAAGTAAGGCTTCAGCATGCACAGCATTTGCTCCAGAAGGGAAACACTGTAAATAGTTAATGCCCCTCCCCCCTTTCTCCTTGTTTTCTTAGCTTTTGTATCTGAGCTGACATCATATGGTATGGAATATCCCTTTGGTCAGTTTAGGTCAGCTGTCTAGGTTGTCTCCCAAGATCTTGCCCACCTCCAGCCTTCTCACTGGAAAAAAAATCTATAGAAGAAAACAAAATTTAAAAAAGAAAAAAAAAAACAACAAAGGTTACTAAATTTAAAAAACCCTCACACCTCTGTCCTCTGAAGTATGTGAATGATTTCCTGGGGATTATAAAAGAAATTTTTTTCTGATAAACATATTCATTAAATATGTGCACTTCTATGCTATTTCCCATGTACCCTCTTGTCAGAGTCTGGATACTTGTCTACATTCAACTTAGTTTCAACAGGCATGGCCACTCTTCAGAAATATTATGTGTGAGAATAAGTAATTTCACATATGGCATTAAGAAATTTAGAACACATTGCAGTCCAGATCTGTCCAAATCAAAATTTGTGGTTGTGATTGTTACTTTGATGCTCCATTTTAAGTCTATCCAGAGCCCTTTTGCCTTCAATTACATCAATATCAACTACAAATTGCGTCACTGGCTCTAACTTTTCTCCTACCTCTGAGGACACTATAAAACATAGCAATTAATTAACATCTTCTGTCCCTATTTTTACAACTACAATCCTATTTCAAACCTAACCATGTTTTTTAACCGGTTCAGTTTAGATCAAATCAATTCATTCTTACTGGTGTCAAACATCCTTGCTCTGCAAATTTCATAGTATCAAAAAATAAATCCTCTTTCTGCCATCATTTATAAAATGCTGTTAAACATAAAATCATGCCCAGTCTTAGATTTAATGAAAGTGAATGAGCTTTTTCCTGTAGTTTTTGATAAATCAGTTGCCCATGTTGGATACAGTCCTCATTTTAACCCTGAAGGTTTTGAGGGTCCTGACATAATCTGATATCCCTGTGCTACCAAGCCATAACACAGCAGCATGGGAAATTGGAGTCATAAACATTCTGATCCTGCAAACACCAACTCAGTTCTTGGCTCTTGGAGTTCAGCTTCTTGCTAATGCTGCCCTAGCCTGTAATCCTAATTCCACCTCTCACTCAAATCTTAGTTACAAGCCTACAAAGCAATAGACGTGCCGAAGTGATAGACTTGAGTAGAGGACAGCCGAGCAGTCAGTAATGGAAGTTAGATAGTTTGTCTTTCAAAACATGAGTATTAATGGATATATTTGCTGAAAAGTCTAGGCAATGCTAGGTAGCTTCCTTCAATAAGATCTGTTTGTGACAGAAGTTTTGAGAAACTCCCTGTCACTTGAAGAACTGATACTTCAGATGTCTGTGCATAGGCAGTTCCTTTAAGTTCAAAGCGCTCACCAGTTCAAAACATTCACATATTTTTTGCTCTTGTCACCCTTATGAAAAATTTTCCATTTTTTTTTAAATTTTTGTTTGTTTGTTTTTGGTTTTTTGGTTTTTGTTTTTTATTTTTTGTTTGTTTTTTTTTGTGGCTGGTAAAGGCCTTCATCCCCAGCGGCTGCTGTTTCTGCACTGACTGTAATACTCTTCCTCGGACTTTACATATATTATTCTTGTGTTGTTGGTGTGTGTGTCAGGAGCGTTAAAGTACATAAAGGCAGCTACTCATTTATGGGGTGAGGGGAAGCAATGCAGTTACAGGTTATCTATGTTGTTACTTGTGACAAGAAGTTACGTTAATTTAGAAAAATGTTAACCAAAAACTGAGCTTGTTAAATCCAGTTTTTGCGCTACTCAACCAAATATTTGAATTGTGTAGCACTTTGTCCCAGCTCTTTACAGTCCTGAGCCTTAGTACCTTAGCCCATCTCCGGACAAAACTGCTTGCCTAATAGTAATCCAGGATGCCACCACATGCATCTATTTTGAATTGTTGAAAATCAACTATATTTCTTATATCATATGATGATCATGCTTGTCTCAGAAATAAATGTCATCGCTCCAGACCTACAGCTATCCCTGAAGATCTTGAAAATCCCTCTTAAATAAAAAATAAAAAAAAAAAATCAGCAGTTTCTGTTGAGAAACTGTAATTGGAACCATAATTAACTCTACTGTAGACCAAAGACCCATGACAGTTATGGTCTCTGACCTTCATTATACTCTTGTAGATGACTATGCTTTGCTCTTCAGCTCTGGTAGCCTTATAAACCACCTATCAATCCTTGCTAGAAAATAAAATAAAAGCCATTATATACCTACTGATTCTGGTTTTATCCTAGCTGTGTGAGCTTTGCAGGGTTCAGGTTTAAAGATAACTAATCTATTCTTCCTGTTCTGAATACTTTCACTTTACCAGCAATGCAGTGATGACTCACAAGAACTAATTTTATTAGTTCCCTCAAATAGAGTTCATGTGTCTTTTTTTGAATCCAGCAAATCGACTGTTTATGTTCCATAATAAAATGATACACACATGCTTGTCAATTCCTACCTCAGTGAATTAAGATCCAGGATAGAAGGAGACCTTGCATACCGATTTTTCAAGTATTTGTGGATTTTAAAAATATGGGGCTGGTATGTTGTGTCCTGATTCTTCTGTAATAATTGAAGAAAACTTCTTGGTCTACTTGAGAAAAAAGGCTTTTTTGTTGTTCCCCGAGTAGAATTGCTTCATTTGCTTTGTGTTGGAACGGTGATCAAGAGTTGTTCAGTGGAGTGATACCAGCAGTCCTGTGGTGACCATAGGCAAAACCAGACCACCTGAGAGGGACAATGTCTGCAGCAAGGCTGTTGCCAGTGGAAGACACAGATTCAGAGTTCCTTGATAAGAAAACCAAGAGCTAGCAGCACACCACCAGCAACAGTTGCAGCAAAAGTACCTCTAGGCACAGTTAAAGGTGACAGCAGCAGACCTGGTAGAAGCTTCAGAGGAACCTATGAGCAATTGCAAGGACTTATGGCACTGTAACAGCTATAGCTACAGGATCAAAACTGAAAACAAGAGGTTTGAGGACTAAGGAAAAAAAATTAAAAGCTGTTGCTTTGATCAGTAGACCACGATAAAAAGAGAACCAACACATTGGGTAAGTACAACGATGGTGAAACTCACATAATTTTTAAATCATCAATTTTATTGGCTTCCAATAAAATCAGCCTGAAGGTAATTTGAAAGCTTTCAAGGGGCTTACCTGAGATCCAAACACCCTTGAGTTGCCAAACCATCCAGTTGGTGGAAGGCAGTTTGGGAAATCCCAGACCTTCTGCAGTAATTCATGCATGAATGTACAGTCACATATCAAAATGTGGTCTAGAACTAAAACTGAAGGCTAGATCTTCCTAGTTACTTGACCTGAACCTAAAAAGCATTTTCAGGAGCTATTAGAGTATCCACAGACCAATACTCTATTTTACTTCATTAAGAGAGATGAAGTTGTTCATCTTCATGGAATTCTGTGGCATTTTGTGAAGGATGACTATAATGTACAGTACCTGGATCTTCTGCGTTTGGCAAGTTGTTGGCACTTTAACTGGCATCTGATTTTCAGGAATGAGGCACAGAAACAGATATCAAGATTCTGTCCTCAGGATAATAGAAAAGATAAGCAGCTGCCTGGAAAGTTTTCAGAGACATTACATTTGTTTTGATATTAAGGGCATGCATTTTTTTGACATTTCTAAACAGGTCATTGTGCAACTTCCCAATATAGGAAACCTGCAGCATAGAGCAAAAGAATAGCAGAAGACTGGTGTTAGGGATATTGAAGAGTTAGATCAGGAACAGGTTAGTTTAACCATATTAGTTACAAAGTGTGACAGGAGATGTGACTCTGTATTGACTGTGCCATGATTATCTTTTGTGGATCTTGGAACATTTTGATGTCTTTATCTCAGATGAAGTGTCAGCAGGCTGACCTGGGGGCTTCTCTCTTGCAACACTGTTAACAGGGAGTAATAGTGAGAAATGAGTCGTGAGGATGATCTGCTTTGTTAGGTGCCTCTTTGCTGTTAGTATACATTTCATCCATTCAGCTCTCACGGTAGGAGTTTATTGCTAAAACATTGGATTGGTGTTCCCCACCCACTCTTGTTGTCAAGGCCCTGAGTACATCAAAACCAGCCTCTTCATACCTTTGCCCTCTCTGAGGTGTTGACCATCTGTGGTCAAGACCGGCTCTGATACAGTGCAGCTGTGGAACCTGGGATCAGATTGCTGTGAAAGGATGGTGAAAGCTGTGTCAGAGGCCTCTGCTGGCTCAGGATCTGAATTCCCGTTCAGGCCCTTGTCCCTGGTCCTTATCAAACCTCTACATTCAGCCCAAACCCATCTTCACCATACCAAATTTATATGTGTTATGCTGTTAAGTGGAACCTTTACAAAAACCATAAACAGAATTTTCAATAAATTGATAATCCAGACATTCAATAGATGGGAACTATAGATTGGAAACTACTACACTGAACCCATCCATCTCTATTATTTCAAGTTTTGCTTCTGGTGGCCCTTGAGAACTCAGGAAAAGTTAAGTTTTTACTGTGTCATATAAGAACCTCACACCTTTTCCAAAACCACAGACACTTAACTGCAGCCGGGAGATTTCATTCCTCCCTAAATCCTTAGGTAAGATAATAGTGCCCACCAGTTTCATACATTACTAAGTGTTACAAAGTGAGACAAAATAGGTAATAATACAGTACTGGAATACAGGTTTGTGGTCCTGGAATAAAAACTGATGCCAACAGGAGTGGGGGAGTCATGGTTCATTTTATGGCAGTTATGACTAATAGATGCAAATTGAGAGCAAAGATTAGGAACAGTGATGCAATTAATGCAGGCAGGAGAGGTACTGAAGAACTTGATATTGCAGACATCTTGCAAGCCATGCAGACCTAAGATGAGTGTTGAAACCACCAGGATAAATATTTTATTTTTATTTCTGGTTAGATGTATGCTTTGATATCAGGTTAAGGAGAAAAAGGACACAGGCATTCCAGACCCAGCTTTCATCCAGTTTTTGCATGTTTAGCAAGGTCCAACAATAACACCAAGAAATCAATCACTCCTATTCTTAAATTTAATCTCAAAATTGAGGGGTGAGTGGCATGAGGGTTGCTAGGAGGACAGGTGAAAACACTATGCATTATATGTCTATATCCCCAAATTTCTATGATTTCTTCTCCCAGTAGTGCTACCAACACTGAAGTCAAATCTTATTTTCAGATTTATCAGCCTACAATAATCTAGGAATTAACTGTAAGATACAAGACCTTGCCAGTTTCAAGCCAAGTCCCAGTTTGCCAAGTAGCATTCATTGACAATATAATAAATTTTGCCATAACCTCAACCTTTTCCTTTGTCTTAACTGCACACTAGCAGGCTGGGATAGCCACAGACCTATCTTCTAGAAAGTGCTCTTTAGAGACTCTTTCCTATGGAACAGACTACTGTTAACAAGTTTGAAAATAAGAAGCAGGATTATAGTAACAAGGACTACAGAGTTGGGATAATGGCTTTATCTTTCCTGAAAGATTTCTAGGACCAGAAGAGTTACAGCTGTTTGGCCTGAACGAGAAGTTAAGGTTAGTTCTGCAAGGGGAGAGATCATGTTTCTATGGAAAAGGTAAAGTTTGGGACTAATTTTATAGTATGGAGTCTTCTAAGGTGTTCTTTAAAGATGTATTTTAAGAAGCAGAATAAGGGTGAGTGTTGTTAGAAGAATTTACTTCTTTTGAGTATTTATGTTAACTGTGTTGGATAATTTATTGTTTTCATGAGCTTTAGCAATAGAAATAGGTGAGAGAATCAAACAAAGAAACTAAGCTTATTGCTAGACTGAGCAGAGCATACAGGACCAAGAGTTCTGTTAAGGAGTTTATGGGCCCTTAATGCATAACTGAGGCAAGGGCTAGAATGGAGGTGAGGAAATGCATAATGTAGGTTCTGTACAAGAGGTGCTGAAAACTTTTGAGAATTTTGTGTTTTTAATGCCTACAGAATTCTGGTTCAATTGTGCTTCACATATATCTAAACAGGGTCTGTAAGGATTGTAAGGGAATATAACAGTTCATCAGTAACTGAAAAAAGTTAATTGTTGCAGTCTGTGTAGACTGAAACAACTGGTGTATACAGGAAACTGCGGCTAACACTAGAGTAAAGGTGGATGTCTTGGTGAGAAATTACTACAGAGGATATCCAAAAAATATGTTTTCTGGAACTACAAATCTCATAGAGCTGGAATAAATGTTTAGCAATAGAGGTGAGTGAATTTTCCTTAGTTTTGAAGCATATTTAGATTATATATCTTATTTAAAACTATATTTATGCATGTTTTAAAGACTAGGTGCTATAAGGTAAGGCCTCTAGAGCTAAGCTGGTAACAAGATAGTTCAGGATCTTCTGATCCAAGAGGAAGGATGGTCTTGGAAGACCTAATGTCTAATATTCTTGTGGACATTGATCGTTGGTAAAAGGAGGTTATTTATTAGTTAGGATTTTTAAAGACAGAAGATCAACTATAAGAAATTTGTTTATAGATCTTGTTTTCTGCCTTTTTGCTTCTTCCAAAAATAGTCTTAACAATTTAGCATTTTCTTTCCCTGACTCTGTGAGTCTTCTGGGTTACATGTAGTTCATGAAACTGAAAGTAAATATAACTGAACTGAAAGTAAATACAAACCAAACTTTAACAATAGACTTGTTGGCCATATCCATTTCATTCTGACCTATTTGACTCTGCTAAACACATAATCTTTCATAATCTTCATTATGTGTAAATCACACATAACAAACTGAAAAATTCAGTTCCTGCTTTACAAAGGTAAACTGACACCCAAAATATAAATTTTGTTTGTAGCCTGCAGTTGTGGACTATACCATGTTGTGTTGTGATCCACTTCAGGCTTCTGGTGTTGTGCATTCTAGAGTACAAAGCTACAGGAACCTGAAAATAAATCACTTCTTCATAGTCTAAAAGTTAAATCAAAGCTTTCTTCAGGTACACGTAATCCATACTTGTTGTAGGTAGCATTGCTGGTAAACAATTCACATGCTGGTTAATTCTGTTTATATTCTCAGGGCTGAATTTTATCCTTATTGATAACTATACCTAGATCCCAATAACAGTTCAGAAAAGATACTGAGGTGCTGGAATGGGTTCAGAGAAAGGCAACAAAGCTGGTGAAGGGACTTGAGCACAAGTGCTATGAGGAGAAGCTGAGGGAGCTGGGGTTGTTTAGTCTGGAGAAGAGGAGGCTCAGGGGTGACCTCATCACTCTCTACAACTACCTGAGTGGGGGTCGTAGCCAGGTGGGGATTGGTCTCTTCTCCCAGTCAACCAGCAATAGGACAAGAAGGCATGGGCTTAAGCTCTGCCAGGGGATGCTTAGGTTGGATATTAGGAGGAAATTTTTTACAGAGAGAGTAATCAGGCATTGGAATGGCCTTTCTAGAGAGGTGGTGGATTCGCCGTCCCTGGAGGTTTTTAAGATGAGACTGGACGTGGCATTTAGTTCCATGATCACAGTGGTGTTGGATCAAGGATTGGACTTGGTCTTGGAGCTCTCTTCCAACCCAGATGATTCTGTGATTCTATGATGAACATCTAGACAATTAACCGAAACCAATTTGCTGCTCCAGAATCAAGTATTACACAACCCTTTGTTCTTTTCAAGTGCTGACAATAATACTATGCTCCTTCATCTCTCCAGGTTGTGATCTTACAACTTTTCTTAAACTAGCAGTCCACATCTGCCTTCAAAGTGAGCAGAAGCCACTGTCTGCTTATATGCCCCTATATTAGCTTTGTGAGGCACTGACGGATCCAGAAATGAACTAGATCTTCAGCCTTCTCTTCTCAGATACTAAATCTATTTTGAATCCAGACTTAGCCTTACCAATAGGCTGAATTCCTTTCTCTAACTCACTCAATGCTATTTTCTCATGTTCTCTGGTATCTGTGTTCAGAATCCAAAAATAAAACTACATCTTCAGTCCAATTATAACTGTAATCCCAAATTTAGGCAAATAATCTCAAAAAGATAAGGAACTAGTTAGAATTATTGTTGGCTTCCACCGTTGTACCAACTCTACAGGCCTTGCAAGTGCAAATATATTAACTTTTCTGATTCTTCTCTCTAGGACTTGGAAATGTGTAGTAATAAAGTTTGTTTTTTTTTTTAATTTCTAATGAAATTTTTCTTTTGAAGGCACTTTAGGCTGTCATTATTGGTGCTAACATAAATCTCCGCTGGTGCCAAACCTGGCAGCAGTGTCAGGAGTTTGCCAGTTCTACTACAGGGAGTGCAGAGCTGAACTAAGCCTCATGTCTGTTCTCAGCCCCAGGACTTGCTTGATACATGACCTGTGGCAAATTTACTTCTGAACTGCATCATGAGGATCCCTCCCGTGTGGGGTCTATTTAAGCAAAAAAATGTGTGAAACAGGGGTTATCCCATATATACATCTGTATTATATGCGTATATAATTCTTCATTACAAATACATGGATGTCTTTTTCCTAATAACATGATTGTTTTAAATGTTCTGTGGCCTGAAAGAAACTTTGTCAAAATTTCTCACATGCATTAAACAATAGACTTTGCTTGCCCCATTCATTGCATAAACAAGGCTGCTGCTCACCTTCAGAATGAAAATTCAGTACTCAGGTGCTAAACTTAATCAAAATTGTGTTGTTTTCTGTATCAGAGTTAAGTGTTTATATTCTCACAGATACTTCCTTGTGTCTTGTGTTTTCTATTCATGAGTTCTTAAATGAGATCTTGTAATCCAGAATTTCTTAACAAAAAAAAAAAGGGTAGCATTAATCACAGAATTGATGGAAAAATGAAGGTGTGGTTTTTTTGTTTGGTTGGTTGGTTTTTTGTTTTGTTTTGGGTTTTTTTGTTTGTTTTTTTTGGTGTGGTTTTTTTGTTTGTTTTTTTGGGTTTTTTTGGGGTTTTGTTTTTTTGGTTTTTTGGTTGGTTTGGTTGGTTTGGTTGGTTTGGTTGGTTTTTTTTTCCTTCCTTTTTTCCCAATAAGAACTCTGTCAAAATGCTTACTGGACAGAATGTTAAAATAAAGTGCTACCTTTCACTTCACTATGGTAGAGAATATATATACAAATACATATTATGTGCTATGATAAAATACCAAGTTTTAAAATACTTTGTTTATTACCCTAGAATGTGTAACTAAACGATTTTTGGATTTATTATCTGACAGTTCAAAAAACACATTGTTTTTGGAATAATTGAGAGCTAGAACTTTAGCTTCTGAGATGTTAATTTATGTTACCAGTATATGTTACATTTAAAATTATGAATTACTGGTAGATAGAACTGACTACAAGGTTGCTTGTAGACCTTATGAAAAAATTACAATACTTTATTAATATTTAATTTTCTTCCTTTTTTTTTTTTTTTTTTTTGGTTTGCAATTATTTCAGTTATAGTCTTTCTCCACCTGCCTTCTCTAAAAATTAACCTAAACAACAGATCACAGTTGTAAGAATGATCTGTTTAATATATGATCTCAGTCCTAGAAGTGGAAGAAGTGTACTAAAAGGCGCTGAAAAGAATGTTTTCCCTAGGCTGAGATTCCGCCCACAATTTTGGTGTCAATAAAGAAATAAAAGAAAATGTGACTAAAAATATCTATTATTTCTGTACTTAACAAAGAATTGCACGTATCTTTGCATGTTTTGCTCGCAACTGAATAAATTTAGGTAAAACATAAATGATCATTTAATAAACATAAAGAAGTTAAACTGAGAGAGCACAGGAAACCTTAATGTAGATATTTCCAAATATTTGATTGTATTACTTTGAAACCAAAATAAGGTTATTTGTCTGTAATTCTTTTTAGGTATCTGAAAGTAAGTTTTTCGTTTATATTAGATCCTTCTGAATCTTTAAGTAAACCCATGACAATTCATCTGGGGGAGACCTGAGTGCTGTTTTTATGTTTACTTTAGAAAGCCTACAACAATTTATGTCTTTTTACCTCTGAACATGATGAAGTTCAATTATAATTGGCCCTTATTAATTGTCACTTACCTACAAATAATCTCTGGTTATGTGTACAAGTATCTGAAGGGAGGGTGTCCAGAGGATGGACCCAGACTCTTCTTGGTGGTGCCAAGGAACATGAAAAAGGCAATAGGGAGAAACTGATGCACAAGAAGTTCCACCTGAACAGAAGGGAAAACTTCACTGTGCAGGTGACCATGCACTGGAACTGATTGGCCAGAGGGCTTGTGGAGTCTCCCTCACTGGAGATATTGAAGAACTGGACACAATCCTGTGCCACGTACTCTAGGATGACCCTGCCTGAGCAGGGAGGTTGGACCAGATGACCCACTGTGGTCCCTTCCAATCTGACCCATTCTGTGGCTCTGTGATTCTGGAGTAGTTGCTTTGAAATGGCTTCTTCTGTGTTATTTGTTTTAGGTCCTATTCTGAGGTGGCTAACATCCACAAATACTATTGAGAGACTAGATCTAAGTTTCAGGGATCTAAAACTTACCTGGAAAATTTAATTTTATTTGACCTAATGTAAGCTTGATTGTAAAAAATGTCCTTTTGTTTATCTAAACGTACATAATAAGCCATAAGTTATATATTCAGATTCATGTATTTTTTTCCAAATTTTGTCAATATCACAAAAGGAACTTTATTAACTGGTTTATCCGTCAATATTTTATGATTTTTTTTACAGGTTTGTTACCTCCATTCCTGTGTGAATTCTTACTGGAATTCCATCATAAATAAAGAGAGAGATAATCCTGGCAAATTATTTACATCCCTTATACGTCCATGTTTAAAGAAGACTGACTAGATGGGACTTAACACCCTACATGAATTCTCTTCCTAATGGAAGACATCTGTTGAATGTGTTATGAGAGCAGGACATCATAAGGCCAACAGGAGCTTTTCTTTGTTTAGTGTGAAAAAAAATGGCAGAAGCCCCTTGGTAATTTAAAATGCAAAAATATATTTGGAGTGATTTCTCCAAATCCCCTACAGTATGAGATCTGATTTTCTTCAGGAAGTGACGGGGTTTAGTTGCTCTTTATTTAAATAAACTGTTTTATTTGGCTTTACATTTTCTAATGGGAGAAAAGAGACAAATACAGATGTCAGAACCATACTTTGACTTGTATCTGTAATTTTGTTATCTGTGCTCCCAAAGTATGTACCAATCATCTCTCTAATCTGGATTATATAGTAGAATTAGTAGGGTAACCATGTCTTGCCAGGTGACTTGTCTCTTGCAAAACTTCCCCCCCCCCCCCCCCCTCCCTTTCATATCACTGGCTTTATTTTGGGTCATGCAGGGTGAAAAATCATCTCTGCAGTTTTAAACTGCATTCAGAATGAAATGGAGATTTCTGAAACCAGAGCCACCAAAGAAGGTAACAGGGAAATCCTGCAATTTAACTCATTACTTGGGGACCAAGGGGAACTGATGAGAGCTCTTCAATACTGCTTTTCCTTTTCCATTGCACACCACAGAGGATGGGTGTCTATTGCATTCTTTGTGGGCTGGTGAAGCCACAAGGTTCTGGAAAATCACTCTTTTGAAAGCAATTTTCATCATAAACATGCCATCAGTCTGTTATTAAGGGTTCAGACATATAGCTAAACTATACTGAGTTTGTAAAGAACCCATTCTGTTATATTTAACTGATGCCTAAGGGTTTCTTTGATTCTTGATTTTTTAATTTTATAGATTTTAAAAGTTATTGTAGATTTAACGTACCAGTAAAATAACTTCAGTAGCTTAATGTTTACACATACCAACTCCATGCTATATTAATCCCTCAAAATTCCAGTAGCTGTTTGGTCTCTATGTCAAGGTAGAATTGCAGAGAAGCGTCACAAAGCCTGCACCAGAAGATAAAGACATAGACAGAAGGACCTCCAAATCTGAAGCTTTGGAAGGCCTCCAACGACCCGATGTGCTGTGAAGACAACGACGATGAAGGAAGGGTCCCGAGCCCCCAGACCAAATTTCCGATGGAGTGTGCCAGGACATTATTATAAAATCCTGAAACTCGGGTCAAAGGGCGGGATCCTGTGTAAATGTATTCCTGGAGCCTGGAGGCTCATTAAAGTTCCTGCTCACTTATCTCCTACTAAAAGTTGCCTGGAATTTTTTTTTTTTCCTCATTCTTTAAGGCATCATAACGAGAACCAAATTTACCAAGCTTAGCCTCATGGAAGAAATTTTTCAAATTATCTAACTAACAATATGTACTTACCTGAATTAGCAAAAACTGTTTAACCAGGCAACTTAAACATTTTCTGATGCACTCAGTCTTCAGTCAGTCTCAAAAAAAAAGGATTTTGACATTGAATTTAGAGTCACTATTGCTTTTGGAAAACTCAGCATGAATGGAGAAGGGAGAAAGCTGTGTTACATCCATGCAGTGAGTATTTGATGTGGTTTCATTAGCACTGTTACAATTAATGTCACTGACTTGAAATTAATGGAAAGTGACTGGAATAAACTATGTAGTGACTAGGTGGACCTACTGTGCATTGGAATATGGCAAACTACAAATATAGATGACCTCTTACCTTGTTGGAACAGGTTTCACTGTACTGGTTTGAAACTGCCTGCTCATATTTGAAATTATGTTCACAGTTTTGCAACTTAAATAATTCTTTGGACCTTTATTGAATATTAATTTATTTTAGCTTATTTTATATGGCATATGAAGACATATGAATATTATTGTCACACCTATTCCTAGAATATGCTAGTATTTGCTCAAAGTTTTCATCAGTTTTAAATGGTAAATGAGATATTCAGAATAATCAATAAAACCCCTTCACTTTTCAGAGGTAACAATAAGTTCAGTTATGAAATACTTTACAAGTATTTATAAAGAACTTGTCAGACAGCATTTAAAAAGTCAGAGGGCAGTATTTAAAATTTCTGCCCTTACCTTTCCAGAGTTTTCCTTTGGAAACTGAATTCAAGAATGAGGTACAGGGATTCATACCTTTGTGTGCAGTATTGGGTTAAAGTATGAAAGCCAAGGCTGTAAATATGTAAAAATATAGAACTGATGTTCAAAAGGTATCTGACTGTGTGGATTGACCCTGACTGGGTGCTAGGTGTCCACCAGGCTGCTCTATCACTCCCCTCCTCAGCAGGATGGAGGTAGAGGGGATAAAATAAGATAGAAAAACCTCATGGATGAAGAAAAAGGCAGTTTAACAAAAGCAAGGGCTAGTCACAGAAGCAAAGGAAAACAAAAGCTTTCTTCTCTACTTCCCATCAACCACTTCCTGGGAAGCAGGGCTTAAGTATGCATAGTGGTTGCTCTTGAAGGCCAACATTGTAATAATGCTTTTGTATCTGAGCAGATGTCATATGGGATGGAATATACCTTTGGTCAGTTTGGGTCAGTTGTCCTGGTTGTTTCCCCTCCCAAGACCTTGCCCACCACCAGTCTAATGCACAGACAGCACAGATACTGTGGGGAACACTGCACAGCAGTAGCCAGAACTCTGGTTTGTTATCAACTTCCTTCTAGCTACCAACACAAAGCACAGCACTGTGCAGACTGCTGTGGGGAAATGAACTCCATCTTGCTCAGATCCAATACACTGATAAAGAATAAACCTCATTTTGAAAGAGCTGCCCCAAAATCTATACCTAACCTGCACAACCCCTAGTTTTCTCTAGATGTGATCTCTGTCTGAAATTGAACTTTTTTTATCCTTACACATATTTAACAGTGTAAAAGGGATGAAATCATTTTGCTTAAGGATTCTAATTTAAATCTGAAGAAAGGTTCTTATGACTCAAACTTTTTCAATTATGTCACTTATAGTCCTCCTAATTTTGAAAGGATGCTATCTCTGAGGACATCTGTTCTTTTCCACTACCTCTTTTATCCACACAATTTAACAATACTCATACAACTCATCCTTAGCTGTAGCCACTAAGAAGTAATTCAGAAAATCAGAGAATAAAAGAAGCTAGATCAGAGTCTAACTTGCAACTGTTTAATTTAGCACCACTTCATCAGTGATATGTCTTCAAAACAATAGTATCATGGATGAGACAATGTTATAAAGTACATCTGAATCATGAGAATGAGTGTTTTGTTTTAATGGATGGTGTAGAGGGCTAGAGACTGCATACAGTCTTCTACTTCTGCCTGTTTCCCATGCTACATGCATTAGTGTATAGCCCGTAGTTGTGCTGATTTCCCAGAAGTGTGAGAGTTTCTCCCATAGTGCAGCCCTCTCATCGCTCCCATATTTATGTCATAATAAATAGTCTTCAGACCCGTTTTGATGATTGCTCTATCTCTCCTGTTCACATCACCCTGCATCCTTTGCTTGCCATCTCAATCTACCACTTCCTCATAGGATTGTTGATCACTTGCCTCCCTCCTCCATCTTTCCTACATGAAAGCTCTCCTCAGCAGTTTGGCCAGCCAGATGGCAAAGAAGATTTTGCTCCACTTGCTCAGATGGTACTGTATCTTCCTAGAAGACCTCAAATCCTCATAAGTAGTCATAAAAGATTAATCCCTGTTGTTGGTACCAGCTCTGCAAACTGTTTACCCACAGGATCTTTCCACTCCTGCTTTAGCTCTTCCCTCTCACCAGGAGGATTATGGGGAAAGAACCTTGGGCCACCATGTCCTTGAGCATTGCCTCAAGAGCCTTGTGGTCATGCTCTATACACTCCAGGTCTTCTCTGGTAATGCCATCATGGACCAGCATGTCCCTGTCATTGGAGCAATCAGGGCTGAGGAGCAGTCTGAGGGCTGGACAAGCGATGACAGTCTCCTGACAACATCCTGGGCCTCAGGACCCAACAAACAGCAGGCAGTGCAGTAACAAAGAAAAACAATCCTAGTTTTTACCGCAGAACCTTGCTTATCTGGGCACGTTGTATCCACACTGACTTGTAGGCATGATGTATCCATAGTGACACAAAATCATTAAGGTGTCTAAAAGAAATGCAACCCTCAAAGGTACACTTAAAAGAAGCTCTGCCAGCCAAGGAAGTGGCTTTTGCCAGTCTGATGAGTGTGTCTGTGCTCACAGCTGCTGGTTGTAGACAGTTTTCCAGAGAGACTCTAGAGGGTTCCCATGTCCAGGCACTAGCGTGGGAGCTGCAGGGGGGATCTGTGGGGGTAGATGGGGCTGCCCCAGGTAAGACACAGTCCATTCTAGCCAGGTCCAACCCTCCCACTGCAGGGGATGGCTGAGCAAGCAGCCGAGGGGAGGTGCCTTGGGGAAAGTGTAGGCAAGAAAGGGCAAAAAACACTGAACAAAAGGTTGTGAGGAAAAAAATAGGTGAGACAAACAACTCTGTGAATACCAGGGTGAAAAGAGAGAGGGGGGAGGAGGTACTCCAGGCACCAGAGCAGACATTCCCCTGCAGCCTGTGGAGGAGCCCACAGTGACACAGATTGTTCCCCTGCAGCCCACGGACAGGACCATGGTGCCCATGGAGGACAACCCACTAGAGCAGGTGGATGTCTTCTGAAGGAAGCTGTAGCCATGGATGTATCAAATATGCTGAGTTGGAAGGGACCCACAAGGATCATCGGGTCTGACCCTTAGCCCTGCACAGGACCATCCCCAAGAGTCACACCATGTGCCTGAGAGTATCATCAAATGCTTCTTCAACTCTGTCAGGATGGGTGCTGTGACCACTGCACTGGGGAGCCTGTCCCAGTATGCTGCTCCATGCTGGAGCAGGCTCCTCCTAGCAGGAGCTGCAGCCAGTGAAGGCTCCATGGTGGAGCATGTTTACTCTGAGAGACTGGCACAGGGGAAAAGTGTGAGAGGGAAGGAGCAACAGAGAGCAGCTCATATGGACTGACCACAGTGCCCATTCCCCATTCCCCTGTGCCACTTGGAGTTGGGGGAAAGATGTAGAGGAGTCAGAAATGAAGTAGTGAAATTGAGCCTGTGAAAAGGGGGAGTGTGGTGGGATGGTACTTTAGTATTTGTTTCTCACCATCCTACTATATTTTGAACTTGCAATAAGTTATTTTTTCCTAAGCTGAGTCTGCTTTGCCTGTGATGTTAGTTGGTAGGTGATCTCAACATCTTTATTTTGACCCATGAGGTTTCCATCTTATTTTCTCCTCTCATCCTGTCAAAGAGGAAGAGTGAGAGAGCAGCTGGGTGGGGGTCTCTCTGCTGGCCAAAGTCAAAACCACCACAGTCCTTTGTCTTCCTGCACAATGCACATGGAAACAAAATTGAAAAATGTGTGTTTCAGTGCTGATACCAACTTCTTGTGAAAATATTTTACTTATGAGTTTTTAATGTGAGAAGTAGCCTAAAAGATGCAGCTGGTTTTGTTATGCAAAGTATTAGAAGACACAGGAAGAAAAAAGTAGAAATAAGACTATTTTATTAACAAGGAAATACACATGCCATTGCACAACCATATGCAGCAGATACAGTGCAATTCTGGCTACATTGAAGATAGTAATAGTTTTTCATAATTTTCATTTTCATTTTCATTTTCATTTTCATTTAGTAGGAATTTCTTTTCTTTCTAGTTGTCAAGGAATCAAGCAACTAGCTGGAACTAAAACAGTGGTCTTAAATTCATGTGACTTTATTTTTTCAACAGAGCACGTCAAACTCCATATGTTTAAATGCCCGAATTCATTTTCCTATGTGGAATCTCTCTTATTCCAACTAAATTATAGAATTAATACAGTCTGGTATTCAGTGTAATAATATCAGAATTTCATCCAGTCCTTCTTGTGTTAAATTAAGGTTTTTTTAATCATATCTTGCTCAAAATTGAAATGTATGATTTCACTTTCTCACAGTTTTGACAGAGATTGTTACAATAGCTTATTGTTTGCATAATATTCTGCAAAATATACAACATACTGGAAAAAATTCAGTTTGAGAGTGTACAGATAAATAAACATGAAATCAACAATAAACACAGTATTAACAATACTTCATATTATAATAGCCTGATTTTTTAATGTTTTCTCAAGTGCCGTTACTTTTCAAATTAGGAAATTATTTGAGGGTTCACAAAGTTAATACGTATCGTGACATTTTTCTATTTTTACACAGAAAGATTTAACATGAGAACAGTGAGAAACTTCTTCCACACAGGCTTTCCTGCTGGAAGGAGGGACACGGCAATTTGTAATTTTTCCAAGATATAAACAATATATATTTTGAGACATATGATCTTGGCAAATGATAACATAATGGACAAAACCTTACCAAGTACGGACATATGGGACTCTTTACGTTAAACCTAATGTGAATTCTAGTTAAGTTTTATTACTTTCAGTAAGATGGTTTTTACTGTTTTCATGATATTTTCTTCTTTTGCAAAAGAGTAACATGAACTATGTGTGCCTGTGAGACACCTCCATCTAACACACAATTTTCTACTTATGCCTTTAAATGTCTTTGTTTTATCTTGTTTTCTGTCTCCCTACCTGAAAATCACTGTGTTTAAAGTGCACCGTTTGGCCTTGCAGCAGACAGTTTGAGGTTTACACTGAAAATCAGACATCCAGTTTATCAAAGCCACTGTTGATGACAGAGGCCGAGAGTGGGTGCATGGGAAATAGTACTCCTAAATGTGTCCTGATATGGACATTTTTCATAGAAATTTCATGAGCTTTGGTATCAATACCATTATTTTTAAAACTACTAGAAAAAAATTTCTTCCAAAAATTTGAACCCGTTTTTGTATCTTTATTATCCAGAATTTGCTGTGGCAATGAGTTAGCATTGTGAGAAAATATATGGTCTTTATGTTTCAAAGTGACCATCTGTGATCCCTTTCCCTGCTTTTAAATCTTTATTTGTGATTTTCCACTTCAGGAGTGGCACTGAAATGCTTAAAAGCCTATAAGCATGGTCCAGACAGACAGGAAAGAAGTTTCAGCAAATGTATATCAACCTCAGTCATTATCTCTCTTATAATTCCTCTTATGGATTTGTTCTTAAGAGGCATTATTAGGGAGCCAATAGAGACTTACCCATCTAAATCCTTTTGGATTTTTTAAGGAGCATAATGAGTATTTTCATTTCCCATCTTGAGACACTGTGTGGTATATCTTTACATTCCTCTGTCACAGCTCTTCACCCTTGTCAAAAATGGATGGATGCAACAATATCTTCTGTCTTTTCAGCTTCTAAAGGTATTGTTCAATTCATCTCATTAACATTTGTACAGTGACTGATCAGGACTACTACAGACCCTGGAGTACTAATCCAAAGCTCACTGAAGTTAATGAAAAGATTTCCATTGACTCCACTGGGTGCCACGTGGTTCTTAGGCTCCAGAAAGGCAAGGACCTGACAGCCTTCTTAAAAACATTTTCCATCATAGGCTGGAGGCTTTTATTATAAGTCTAGAATGTCTAACATCTGCTCTTGGATGCTACCCTCAAAGATATTGCACAAGTGTAAATAAGGACATACTGCACATGCTGCTTAACGAATGGTAATACTGAAAATACAAAACTATGCTGAGACATCAATGCAAAACATTGCATGTCACTTAACTAATGTAGTATTTTATTGTAGAAGCCAGACTGTTAAGGGCACAATATCTTTCCAATCTGTTCAATTGTATTTTCTGACAGCTGGAATGTTATAAACACAGAATCAATCATCAAAAGCACAATATAGCTGACATCATAGTGTACACATGTAAATTATATAGCTGATGCCAGTGCTGGTAATTTACCTTGATGTTTATCTGAAGTCCACAATGCCTGTAAATGTGGAAATAGTGGAGAGGTAAAAGGTATAAGGAAGAACTGTTTCACAGTAATTTTCTTACTTGTCCTGTCTTGACTCAGCTGAGCCAACTTCTAGGGCTGGCTGTCTTTAGCTTCGCAATAGGAAAAATACACATTTAGTGTGTAATCCCAGCCCAGAGCCCAGCACAGGACTCACAATGCTAGTGTTTGTCCTTCAGGAAGATGCTACTTACCTGTTACTTGTGAGGCTGGCACAAGACTTCACAGGCTAAGGATTACAACTTAAGAGTTTAGAGGTATGTGAACACCTTTAAAATTTGAGTCACTGACTTGATTTTTTTCTCCCCAGCATTTTTAACATCCTACTTCAAGTTGCTAGTAGAATAACTTGATTGCCAAGCCATAAGTAAGACTCAGTAGATGTGGGAACCTTACCCATTTTTCCAGAGGCTGTGCCAATGACGGGACAAAACCAACAAACTACAGTGTGAGAAACAGTAAGGATATGTGAGTACACATATCTACTATGCAGTGATAACATCCTTTTTGCCTACTAGAATGCCAGTTTAAAACCTTAAACAAAAAATTTGCTTTCAACATTTGTTGAGAAATGGATCAAAAAAGGAATCCAAAGTTTTTTAAAATTGCAGATGGAGAGAAACCTCCCCAGGGAAAAAGTGTTCTGCCAGCATCTGCTGGCAAGTAAGGGCACCTGCCAGGGTAGGCTAATCCTCATTTGCAAACAAGTTATTTAAGGATTTGAGGTGGTTTTAACATTCCAATGCATTTTCATGGTTGAGTTTTTGTTCAAATTGTAAACCTGTGGCTCAGTTCATGTGTTGTCCACAAAAATCAGATTCATTACCTGCTGTGCAACAAGCCAATAATTACACACTTGAGAGAGACATTGATTATTT
Organism: Margarornis squamiger; assembly: GCA_035222235.1. Taxonomy (NCBI): domain Eukaryota; kingdom Metazoa; phylum Chordata; class Aves; order Passeriformes; family Furnariidae; genus Margarornis; species Margarornis squamiger. Next base: position 96,201,584 of record JAWWTY010000106.1, read on the forward strand.
ATTTCAGAATTGCACAAACCTGAGTGCTCATTGGAATTCCACAAATCAAGCACATCAACTATCAAAACTTCTAACTCTTTTGGCATTTTAACAAACAAAGGAATTAGTGTTCATTGACTACAAATTACATAGTTCTCTTATTAATTAGTATTCTATCTTCTATTGGTTAATGATTCTCTTGCTTCTCGTGCTAATGAGTCCTCATGCTCAGTCTTTCTCTTCTTTGGGATGGGTGGGTTTCCTGTGTCGGTGGTAGTGAGTGGTTACCATCTCCCCCTGCTGGAATTATTTTTTTACCCAGTTGGAATTGATTCAGCTCAGTTGCTGAGTTGGGTTTATTAGCTTCTTCCTTATCTTAGGAGTTCTGCCAGATATTTTTGTGGCTCATAAATTGTGCATTCTCTGTGTCCACTATCAGTAGGCATCTTTCTTCCCGAGCTCCCCCTAGGTCTGAGATTACTGAAATATGTCAAGCCTTAAACTTTAACAAGGCAATTCTACCAACAAGTAATTTATTTTTCTAATACATGGACATGACTTAGACCTTGCTTGTTAGCTGCTTTCTGTTTCACAGATTAAATCTCTCTTCTTGTTGATTAGGTTTGAAAGTGTACAAAGATCAAACAATAAAAAGCATCCTTTCTTAAGAAAATTTTTACATGTTCTACATTTTGCAACAAATTATTTCATGGGTGAACAACTAACCACACTGCAACCTGTGACAGGTTCGAGCTTAAAAAGAATAAAATTGAGACAGTGGGAAGACAGCATCAATTTCTTTTCCCTGCCATGTTAGAAATTTAGTCAGGAGACTCAGGTTCATCTGCAAGAAAGCTCCGCTGCATTTGCTGGAAAAAGTGGGCAGATGAGTAGGGTGATAAATACAGCAGTTAAGAGAAGTGGTGTTGGTGGTGGTAACATCATGACTGGGGCAAGAGGTAAAAATTTCCAGCAGCTGGACTTCTCTGTCCTGGACTGCAAAATAGAATTGGGAAATAATCTAACGGATATTCATAGTGATTAGTTATCTTGCCCATTCAAACACTAGAAAGTATCTTTTTCTTTCTTTTTTTCAAGTGGGGAAATATTCATTACTGAGTAACCAGACAGTATTTATTACTTTTCCAGTTTTCTTCAGGGTGCTTGAGACATGATATTTATAACTTTTGTAAGTAGGAGTCACTAGAAATTCTACACCCAAATGGTCAAAGGAAAAGATGCGTAATTGCAACAACATTTTCATGGTTTATCCCCAGCTGGCAACCAAGCACCACACAGCTGATTGCTCATTCCTGCCCCAGCAGGGTTGGGGGAGAGAATCGGAACAGTAAAAGCCAAAAAAATCATATATTGAGATAAAGACAGTTCAGTAGGTAAAGCAAAAGCTACACACACAAGCAAAGCAAAACACAGAATTAATTTGCTACTTCCTATTAGCTAGGGGGTGTTTAGCTATCCTCTGGAAAGCAGGGCTGCATCACATGTAATGGTGACTTAGAAAGACAAACACTATCACTCTGAATGTTCCCCCCTTCCTCCTTGTTCCCCCAGCTTTATATGCTGAGTATGATGCCATATGGTGTGGGATATCCCTTGGGTCAGTTGGAGTCAGCTGTCCTGGCTGTGTCTCCTCCCAACTTTCCAAAAAATGGGAGATGTACAAGTCCACAGTGTTCGATGGCATGTGTCTACAAGTGCCAAAAGCTGACCAGTGCCCATTTATGCCACTTTTAGTTATCTTTAAAAGGTATGGTGACTGGGGGAGGTTCATGACAACTGAAAGGGAGCAAATGCCCCTCCTGTCTTCAAAAAGAGCAAGAGGGATTATCCTCAGAATTACAGAACAGTCTGTTTCTCCTCAATGCCTCAGAAGGTGATAGAGTAAACACTCCTGGAAACCATTCCCAAACATATCAAGGACAGAAATATGATTGGGAGTAGTAAACATGGATTTTTGAAGTCCATTATTTCAAAGAACCAATACCTCTCCAACCTTATAGTCTTCCACAGCAAAATTACTGTCAGTAGATAAGGGAAAGACAGTGACTGTTGCTTACCTTGACTTTATGAGTCTGTTGACACTATCTCCATCACATTCTCATCAAAAAATTGATGAGACATAGACTAAAGAAACAGACAGTGAGGTGCACTGAAAACTGCATTGCTGGGTTCAAAAGGCTTGTCACCAGCAACACAAACTGGGCTGGAGACCAGTCACTAGTAGCATACCCCTTGGGTCAGTATTGGGCCCACTTCTATTTAACATCTTCTGTTTAACATCTTCTTTAATGATGTAAATGGTGTAGCAGACTGCCCCCCCTGCAATATAAAACTGAGAAGAGTGGTTGGTTCCACCAGCTGGTTATACTCTCCAGGCTGGAGAAATGGGCCTAGCAGAATGTCATGATGGGATGTCCTGGTAGAGAAGAAACAGACCACGAACCAGTAATGAACATTTGTGGCAAAGGCCAGCAGCATCCAGGGCTGCATTGGGAAGAGCGCTGTTGGCAGGTTGAGAGTGGCAATCATTCCCCTCTAGTCATTGGTGCTGAGGCCATACATGGAGTACTGTGTCCAGTTATGGTATTCCTAGTACAAGAGAGACACAGATATGCTGGAAAGGGTCCAGCAAAGGGCCATAAAGATGACTAAGGGCTTGGAGCATCTGTCAGATGGAATGAAGAGTCTGGGAGTGTTGGAACTCCTCAGCTTGGAGGAAAGAAGGCTGAGTGGGATCTTATCAATAGGAGGAAATGAAGAAGAGGGAAGTAGACTGTTCTCTTTGGTGCCCACTAGCAGGTAAAAAGGCAGTGGGTACAAACTGAAACATAGAAAAAGCTGTTTAAATATAAGAAAAAAACTTTTTATAATAAGAGTGGTCAAATACTGGAACAGGTCACCCAGAGAGGTTGTGGAGGCCTAACCCTTGAAGATATTCAAAGCTAAACTGGACATAGTCCTGAGTTGTCTGCACTACTTGACACTGTTTTGACCTGAATGTTGGACTAGACAGTCTGCACAGATCCTTTCCAATGTCATCCATTCTGTAATTTTTTATTCTAATTGTACTGTGAGTAGTTTTATCCTCTTTGGCACATGATTAGAACCAAAATTACAATGTTAAAAGCAAATGCTATGCCCTGCTGATTCACAGAATTTCATTGTTCTTGAGATGATGATTCTCTGCAAACAGTGGTTCTCAATCCCTTCCTCAGTCTGACAAACTGATGATATGCATAAGGATTCTGTAGTTTTATGAGGTTTGAGAAAAGGATGTTTAAAATGCAGAATGTTGTTGTACATATTAACACATAAGGTGGTTAATTTCTGTTCACAGATATTTGTAGGTTACTACTGAAATTTGAGTAGCCACTACAAAAATAATTATATAATGTTGCCTATATATTTCTATTTTCGTAAGGAAAAACTGGTGCAGATGTGTTGTAGGTGTATACAGTCTCTTTTGTCAATGCACCTGGTTTTATTAGGGATGTTTACCTTGATTAAACAGTAGATATATTTTCATTTGTCTCAGATGACTTGTGGGCAAAGCTTTGAACATATCTCTTTCAAGCAGAGCTTCTATAATAAAACCATTTCTTATGATTTCTTAGTTAGTCTCTTAAGTAGGCAGCCCCTTATTTAAGATAATGAGGTGCTTATTTTATGGTCTTTTTAAGATCCTTTTCATTAATAGCAAATGAACATCTCCCTAGATAGGAAGTCACACATTCTGGCTGTGTTCTGGGCACCTCTCCACAGTCTAGAGGAGTTTAACATCATAATTTAGGACAGATATTTCCCTGCATCTCTAATTTGTCACCAGATTCCAGAGAATGCTTCTAATGCATGGTACTGGTATTCAGGCAGCAAGATATGTCAACAGCAAGACCTTTACTGACTCCTTATTAATGGATAATATTTCTTTTGAGAATCCTGATGTCCAGGATGAAATGATATATGAAATAATATATGAAAGGAAAGAGATACACAGCCTGAAGGTCACACACGGTTAGGTGTGCTCCCCAATACGGCAACTTGCTATTAGCAATGAGAAGGCAGCTGAAGTTGGACTCAGGGTACATAATGCCAGGATGTCTGGACCCAGGAATACCCACCCATATATAGAGTTGGTCTTTGCAGATGTCATGCCAGTAGGATGTCCTGAGGATGCACTAAGAGGAACCAATTAGGAAAGTCACAGTGGTGCTCAGATACCTTTTGAAAGATGTATGGAACAAGGTGGGAATATGAGCGTTTTTAGTGAGCCCAATTCACCTGTAAAAGTCCTGGAATTTGGTGCTGGAATGGTCACACCCTGTCCTGGTCAGGCAGCTCTCAAATCTGTGCACAAAGATATTGTGCTCTGACAAGAATATAATAGCATATTTTGGTACTTTTCTCTACCCTCTGCTGACCTGGACCTGCCTGCCTTGTCCTCAACCAGTCCCTGTTCCAGGTCTTCCTCTTTCCATATCTGTACCACTCTCCTGCCCACTCACAGTACTATTGCTGTGCTCTCTCCTTTATCTGACATTCTGTGTGCTACTGCCATATCTCATTAGTTCCTCCAGCTTCTACCAGTTCAACAGCATCATAGCCAAATCTGGAGAGCCAAGAAAAGCCACTGGTCATGCTTGTTTGTTACTCCTTTCTCTTCTACAGTCTTAGCTCACCCTTTCACAAATCCTATGGCTATGTCAAGCCAGTTTTGGAAGGGGAAATATTTAAATTTTGTCATCACTATGACAAAATAAATGACAGACAAAAGTTGAGTACAGCCCATGTGGGAGTGATTTCTTGGAAAATTTAAAACATTGATTTCTTCCTTTCTTGTTTGGTGGTTTTCTGAGATGCAAAACCTGAATATTTAACAGAAGTTTAGAGAAAGTATTATACTTGCTACCTCCTTTCTACACTAAGAACTGGAAATAATGGGTTTTAGGGATCTGAGTTGGAAAGAAGACAGTTGAAATGTTGAGGAACCAAAGTGAATAGGCAAGGACAAAATATTGTAGTAGTGTTATCAGTTGTAGGAGGATAAAGATACTTAACAGAATCTTTTCTCCCAAAGTTCCCTTAATCAGTCTGAGTCTTTGTGATGTTGCAGAAGAGAAAGTTCCTAAGAGACTGATCAATCTAACCAGTAATATTGGATTCCTGTGGCATTCAAATGAAGGTGAAATTATCGTAAGCAAATAACTGTAGAATCCCTTCCTTTTCTGTAGCTATCTTAAATGTTCTAAGAAAATTTATGTAAGAAGCTTCCTTGCAAGCACTTTATACTGTCTTAGAGTACAAGTGCGTAACACACTGCATGTGGGGAGAAAAGGTCTCGTGCTTTTGTGGTCTTCCATGCCAGATTTCAAGATGGATTGTGTTAGATGATTTTTAAACACCAGTCAGACAGGAATGTCGCTATGTCTCTGTCCTGTGTGATATGCATGCAAAGTGACAGTTGCAGACACTCTTTTAGGGTTAATATAGCAGATGTGATATGGTGGCCAGCTCATAACTTTACTAAGGTATATTTTCTTAGTTGCATATTTTTAACATCATACATTTTAAATCAGAATATGAATTCCATGCTCACATGGCTAAGTGTGGTCTTATAGCGCCATAAATATAGAAACTCCTACAGATATGTATCTCCTAACTTCTGAATGAATTTTATCTGCTGTTTGAAGTCACCCAACGTGATCTTTTACATGCATCATACATGAAGGTAGAACAAGCCTGTCAGTCATGCAGTATCTCATGCATGATCAGAAGTTCACTTGGGATTTCCTAGTGTATTCTTCATCTCTTCTCCAAAGAATATTCATTTTAACTTGCCAGCCTGTTTAAACAGGAAGATGCCTAGGAAGATTAAACTTCAGTCTTAAAGGAATGATTCAATAACATAAATATATGAATCTACATGCAATTCTGAAACTGTATCATGACTGTTCTGCGGTGATAGAAGCATCAGGCTCTTGTTGCATGCTGAATGAATTTGAGCTGTATTTACTGTAATACTGAAAGACTCACATACTATCAATGAAAGACTCAGAGTAACATAGCACTGTTGGTATCTCATTTTAACAATGTCTGTGTCTATTAAAAAGAAAACAGCTCTTTGTTTTTTATTTACTGTGAGTCTGCTTTGTCAGTCTTTATTACAAGTCACCTACCAAAAAATGTTCAACAGGCAGCAAAAATTCCATGTTTCAGTCAAAAGAAACAAGTTCAAGTTTAAGGATAACATGATTTTAGCTTAGATAAATGCTTAATCTAAGTAGTATAAGCTTTTGTTTTGTGTGCCATTGGTCCATATTTGTTCATACATAAAAAATATATTTCCATTAACAATGTTAAACATGAACCTATAATTTAACAGCTTACATTTGCATGGGTATCCAAGTCAGATTTTAGTAGTGGTGAGCCAATAAAAAATTACAGGTTTTGAAGCATTTTTCTAGGAGATTCAGTGCCCTCAATAGATCATATTATTATATTTCACCCCCTGAACTATATAAAAAGAAGAAGAAGAAAGATGAAGAAAGGAAACGGAGATTGTGAATTTCAGCATGAAGGTGTTAAACATACATGGTATGTATATATTCGAATAGCTAAGGAAATAGTGGTCTCTCAGAACTTCTTTGTGGAAAATATTTGTGCTGATTTGGCTAGATCTCAAGTTGCATGGCATTTAATTTAATCAATCAGTCTCCAACAGTAAAGACACAATCCTAGATCACTTGAAAACAAAATTTGCTGACTTCAGGTCTCTAAGTCAGATTTTGAGAAAAGGATCAAGAGTTCATATTTTTCCCAACTCAGCATGTCTAGGTGCATATTTCAACAGAACGCTTTAGGGGTACTTTAATTTGTATAATTTGCTATTTCAATTTAGAAAAACAAAATAAAATAAAATAGTTTATCTGTGGGTTGCATGAGATAAGGCCAGCTCTCAAAAAGTCAATGCCAATTTGCTGCAATTTAGAGAACAAAGTGGTGGGAGTTACTATGTAACAAGTCCAACTTAGTGTGAGAGAGCAAAACTTGTTTATAGTTTTTGTTTCAGAGTTCTGAAAATTAATCCTCTTCCTCATTTAATTGACATTTATGTAATAGCATAAAGCCTCTTAGTCCTTAGGGAAGTGCCATGGACAGTGCTTCCCATTACATCAGAGATTGAGCTGTCTGTACACTGAAATCAATACAGCCAAGAAGATGATTCGGTATATCCCCTCTCTCAGCTGTGATTCATCATTACAGGTCATTTACTTTCAAAGGTTTTTTTTTTTTTTACCCCAGTCTGACTGTCCTGAGGAACCAGAAATATGTTAGGAAAAGAGCACTTTATAAAATTATTTCTGCTTTGAGAATCCAAGACCTGTTTACCTATTTCTTTTTGAAATAGGTCTACAGAAGCTTCAGAAAATAAATTAAAATAATCAGGATGTGTCCACATTTATTCTTTTTCAACCACTGCTAACAATGTTAGCAGCTTATTCACAACATAGCAGAGAAATTTGCAAAAATAATGGTTAAAGGATGAATATGAGAGGGAGAAAAAGCTTGCAATAAAAGCAGTGAGATTGATCTCATCTAATTCCAGCCATGTAAGAATTAGGCTTCTGAGCTAATCTATTTGTCTAGAATATTTCTGCAGTCAGAAGGGACAAATAATCACCCCATCATGGTGGTTCAACTCTTGATATTTAGTGATAGTGTTCAAAATTCAGCTCCAGATTGTGCTAACGTCTCTCTTTTAAGGTGAGTGGAATAACTCCTTTAATTTCTATTGATTCTGTTGAAAAATAGTCCATTGACTAAAATGAAAATATAAGAAACATCATACCTGCAGATATCTGTGTGTAAACACCTGCATTTGGGTGTCTTAATTCTGAACTGAATTCCTTCAACACTGAGTAGCAGTTAGATAGTATCTCTGCAGAGATCTCCATTGTCAACTATCTGCTGTATGCTGCCACCTACACTCTTAAATCACCATAAATGTAAAAATAATGTATTAAGTTTCAGTGAAAGAAGTTTAATCTAATGCACTTTAAACACACTTGAGATGGGCTAGTAATACACACAAAGTTGGGTGTGTCAGTGCAATAAATTCACTCCATTCCATCAAACTGTGTAACATTAACCTGACTTACAGATTCATAGAAGGACTTGGGTTGGAAGAGACCTTAAAGATCAGCTATTTCAAATCCCTCTGCTGTGAGTAGGAACACCTTCCACTAGACCAGTTTATTTGGAGCTCCATGCAGCCTGGCCTTGAACACTTTCAGGATGGGGCATACAAAATTTTTCTGGGCAACCTGTTCCAGTGCCTCACCACCCTCACAGCAAAGAATTGATTCCTAATATCTAACCTAAACCTACTCTCTTTTAGATTGAAACCATCCTACCTTGTACTGTCACTACACACTCTTGTAAAAAGTCACTCTCCAACTCTCTTTGTAAGCATCCTTCAGGTACTGGAAGGTCAAAATCAGGTCACCTTCAAGCTGTATTTTCCAGACTGAATAAACCTGATTTTTTCAGCCTTCCCTCATAGGAGAGGTGCTCCATCATCTGATCATCTTGGTGGCTCCCTTTGGACTTGCTCCAACAGGTCCATGTCCTTCCTGTGCTGGGAGCCAAGAGCTGGATGCAGCACTGCAGGTGGGGTCTCATGAGAGCAGAGGGGCAGAATCACCTCCCTTGACCTGCTGCCCATGATGCCCTTTTGATGCAGCCCAGGATACGATTGGCTTTCTGGGCTGTGAGTGCACATTGCCAGGTCATGTCTGACATTTCATCCACCCTCAAGTCCTTCTCAGCAGGGCTGCTCTTGATCTGTTCATCTCCCAGGCTGGACCGATACTGGAGATTTCACTTGGTCTTGTTGAACCTCAGGAGATTCCCATGGGCTCACTTTTTGAGCTTGTCCAGGTCCCTCTGGGTGGCACCCCATCCTTTAGGTGTGTCAACTGCAACACTCAGCTTGGTGTCTTGACCCCTTCATCCATGTCATTAATGAAGATAATGACAACACTCATTCCATTACGGGCCCCTGAGGGACACCACTTCTCATTGATGCCCATCAGGACTGTGAGCCATTGACCACTACCCTCTGGATGTGATAATCCAACCAATTTCTTATCCACCTAACAGTCTACTCATCAAATCCATCTTTTTCCAGTTCAGAGAGAAGGATGTTATGAAAGACCATGTCAACAGCTTTACAGAAATCCAGATAAATGATCTCTGTAACCCTTCCCTTGTCCGCTAATGCAGTCACTCCATTGCAGAAGGCCACTGGGTTGGTCAGGAAGGACTTGCCCTTGGTGAAGCTGTGCTGGCTCTCTCAGATCATCTCCCTGTCCTCCATGTGCCTTAGCAAGGCTTTGAGCAATAATGTTGAGTTAGTGATGATTTTTATTCATAAGTCCCCTCATTCAAGTGCCTAAACCAGAACTGGTCCCCCCTGAGAGGGAAGTGACAGAAACATGTCCATTCTTGCTGCCAGAAGGAAATGCAAAACTCTTCTACTTAGCATTATTTAATTACTATTTATTGAGCAGAAAGGAAGCAAGAAAAGGAAAAAATGAGTCATTATTCCAGTGACTAGACAATTTATCTGAACCATGAGAGAATTTATTTTAGTCCTTGCTTCACTGTTGCAGTGACTTAATCCAAGAAAGGTGGATTAAAAGAAATATATGTGTCTCAAGAATTTAGTCAGCTAGATAAGGCAGAGCTTTTGAGGTTCTAATGCTTGAATTTATGTGCCTAAAACTAAACTAATATGTAGTGCATAGTCTTAGAGACTGGTAGACCTGCAGAGCATAATGTAGTGGAGTATCACTGCTCAGATAAAGGACAAATGTGTTTGTAGAGTGCTAAGTTGATGAAATATCCCTCAGTCTTATCCACTTAATAAAGCTGCTTTAATTTGAATTTCTTTACACTTCTAGGCTCAATGGTTGGTTTGGCATGCAAATGTGGATCTGAATACATCTGGTACGCTCATGACCTTCATGATCCTAGTCAAATTATTCTCCCAAAACCTCAGGAAACTTGCTTCTCTAAGCACCTTCTAGTGCTCAGAGTGCTGCAGATGGATGTGGGTCTCCATTACTATGCTGTCTCCCTTGGCCCCAGGAGGAGAGCTCAGATAATCTTAAGCATCTCTGTATAGGCACCTGAATCGCTCCTGAAATACCCAAGAGCTGTTATTCTAAATCTAGGACAATAACCCTTTTTATGCTCAGTGAAGAGAAAAATATACTCAGAGAGGGTGACTCAGGTAAACTAATTCATCTTGGACATGTATTTCAAGATACTCTGAATTATTGGGTGAAGATACCTTTTATCCGACATTATTTATAAAGGAAGTAACTGAGTGCGACTTAGACATCTAACTTTTTAAGTATGGTTTTTAGGTGAAACAAATCTTTTCTGTACTTAGAACTAACACTGTGACTTAGCGTCGTAGTGTAAATACATGTTGGCTTTTATTTTTGGCCTAAAACCACCAAAGATAAGCTTAATTTTTCAGCTGATTTTAATAAGTGTTGAATCAATCATAGACTGAAAACTACGTGGTGAAAAAAAAAGGAATAAAAGTCTGAGAAAAGAAAAAAGGTTTTGTAAATAAAACATCTCCATAAAAAAACCCCAAAAACCAAAATGTTTGTTTCTTCTAAAACCTTACAAGGCATCCATGTTTGATATTTTGCTATCAATAAGAGACTGAAAAAATCAACAATGCATATCTACACTCTTGAAACAGAAGTCTGTAGAGTAAAATCAGGTCGTGATTCACAGTAGAGTGTAAAGAATGAGCTCAAGCTAACGAATGTAAACCTGCTCAGCTGTTTCTGATGTATGCTGCAAGGTGTTGCCCACAGAAAAGGCAAAAGAGAGACCTGACTTTTGTATATGAGCACCTACATAAGGAACAGAAAACTGCTATTAGAAAGTTTTCCAAATCTAGTAGGCAAGGTTATAACAAGATTTAAATATTAGAGACTCAGGTAAGTAATATTTGGATTATGACAGAAGACATGAGTAAAAAAAAGTTTAGATAAAGAAAACGTGAAAATTCAGGTAAACCCAGTGGCCACAGATATGCCAGATTTCAGCGATCACAGTGGCCTTCTCAGTCTTGGACTGTCTACATCCAGAACTTGGGTGATGACTGAAATAGAACAGGACCAGTGCTGAACCTGGTAGCAAACCTTGCTTTTGCTCTGTGGGACTCGCTCATAATCAAGGTTTTATCCCCAATGACAGGAATTAGGAATCCAAAACAAAGTTATGCCTTTAGTATTTCTTCAAACCTCTCTGGGGACTACAACTGTCACGCTTTCTGTTGTGGTAAATTAAATGGGTGGTGTGCTCTCTCCTCAGTTGTCTTGTAGATGAAAAGTAATTCTTGTTCAAAGCTGAAAAAGCCAGAAATTTTAAGTGCTTGTTAGACTCTGGTGCACTGGGTATCTCCAGCAGCTCATGCTAACTTGGTGTAGAACCATTCTACTCAGCTGACTCCTTCCTGGGTTGCTTGCTAGCAGGCAAAGTCTTCTCTGCTTTAGATTCACTCTGATTCTGTCACCTGCCTTTAATTTTTATATCAAATCTTGACAACAACTGGAACAAAATGAATCCTCTTCAGAGCCTGGGTGTCAGAAATCTTTAGCTCTTTATGTGGACATGCACTCCAGTGTTGGTGCAGGTAGATGAGGCCATGTGGCTTCTATAGCCTCATGAGTCCCTCTGGCTTGTTGTAGCAAGCTACGCTGCTAGTCTGAAAGAAAAACTTCAGTAGTAGAAATCACTTGTGGGGAACATTCTGGAAATTCAGCCTTAAATTGTTTGCTATTATGTTCACTGCTAAACTGGAAGTTCTTCATGACTGAACAGACAGTGCTAATGAGCATAATTCATCTAGAAAATGCCATAAAGATGCATTGCAGTGTAAATGTAATTCTTTATTTACTTCATGATATCTACTAAATTCAAGTGGTCAATACATACTAGATCTAACTGTTGGCAATATTTTTTGCATATATGTTTTCCAGGTAAGGGTGGTTTGGACATTACAGATTCCACAGTCAGAGGATTTTACTAATACAGCCACAACACAGGGCAAGTGAGAAGAGACCACAAAGCCTACAATGGTTTTATTTACCCAGCAGACTTATTGAGAGAAAACACTAAGCAGGAATTTCTTAGCATATATGAATGGACCTAGGTGAACTTGTCCTAAATAAAAAGTACTTTAATGATAATACGTGGATTGCCATGTGTTTTTGTCAAATTTGAATTTGAACATAGATTATTTTCCAATCCTCTATCACTTTAAGTTTAAAAAAAAAAGATAAGAATCTGAAATCATCTCTTTGATATAAAGGGTGAGATTACATTTTGGAAGCTATGCAAAGATAAAGTAATAACAATAAGCAATAAAGTAATACAGTCATCTTCATTAACACTAGGCCATAGCAGATTACTCATCTTTATGCAGGCTAGCATATGAGGTGAGTAAAGCATGTGCTTTGTTAGCATGTCTCAGTAATATGTTCTCAAAGCAAGGAATTAGTAAGGATCAGAAATACAGTTCCATTCAAGGTTTGCATATGTTAACCTGTCTATTAATCTTTTATGTTTATACAGGTAAATGAAAGTGCACGGGCGCACATAGATTTGTGGTATTTGTAGAACAAGTAGAATATTGTTGTTACAATCTCGTTCTCCAGATATTTCTGAAAAAAGAACGGAAAACAAATGTGAATCCTCATGTTTTTTATTGAAGAGATTTTATTGATCATTTTCTATATCATTATTAAAGATATTGAACAGTACTGGTCCCGATGTGGAGGTACACCACTTGATCCTGTTTTCTATTTGGACATGGAATCATTGACTGCAACTCCTTCTGTGCATGCATCCCACCAATTTCTTATCCATCAAATCTTCTATCCATCAAATCTTCTATCCATCAAATCTGTCTGTCCTATTAGAGACAAAGATGTTGTGTGGGACCATGACAAAAGCCTTACAGAGGTCCAGACGAATGGCATCAGTTGGTCTTTCTTAGCCACTCATGCAGACACTCCATCATAGAAGGCCATCAGGGACCTGAGCACCCAACTGTATGTGACCCTACTCTGAGCTAGAAGTCGGACTAGGCTTTCTTCAATAGGTGACACTAAACAGTTTTGTGATTTTTTGACTATGGTTATAATTTTGGAAAGTGTGAAATTTAAGGGGAATATTACTTCAGTGATGTCTCTTTTTTCCGTCCAGAGGTAAAATTTTAAAAATGCCTAAAGAAACATGTCATCTACAAAATTATTTGAAAACTGCAAATATTTTTATTATTACTTGTAGTAGGCTGCAGAATATATTAATGAAAAACTCCTTCTTTCAAGTATGAATTTTTTGATGCAGCCTGATTAGAGAACAAAAATATGTCACTTGCTCACATGTGGAGAAAACCAAGTCATTTGGTGAGGCTCTTTATCAGCAACAATGCTGTGAATCGGGAAAACCTAAATGTATTCTCACCACTTGACCAATTGATTGTCATCTGTTTTGGATGGATGTTGTAAGTCAGGATAGACCAGATTAGTGTGAAAAATCTTACAGTTATTGGTTTCATTAGACTTTCTCCAAAATGATGGGTTTTCCTTCTTTAATCTTAATGTGCACACAACACTTTGGACTGAGTTTTGAGATTATAAGGGAAAATCTGGAGACCTAAATTTGAGTTATGAATTTTTCCAACCAGCTACTTTCTTTCAGTAGTGTTCAGCTTTCAAAAAGGAATCCATTGCAATTTTATGTGAACATGTTAGCCGTAACTGTCAAAGAATTCTCTTTGTTCTCTATGAACAAGAGCTGTTACGATTATTTACTGATTATCTCAGCTAGCAAAATGGAATGCTTTTATTCGGCACTTTGTCAAACAAAATGAAGATCCTATCCCACTTTGCAGTCACTTTTTCACAGTAATGGGTTTCAAAGAAACACATGCAGTTGGTATCCAGTATAAATTATAAATTTAGCAAATGTGAAGGGTGAATAAAATTTTAGACTATACTTTTTATTAACTGAAAGAAAAACATTAAGAGAAGCATGTACAAGCAGAATAACAGAACCATGGTACTCCTTCAGGAGCACCTTAAAGCAGACCCTTAGAACTTTTAAAGGTGTAGTGCCTATTGTCGCGGTTCACCGAGGATAAAAGGAAACAGTCCACTCAGCGTGGGGTAAGAACAGGAGTAAACCACTTTATGCATGGGACTCTTATGGGGTTCAGTCAGAGGATTCTGGGACTTGGGTGGAGTTGAGGGCGGATCAGGACATGAAAGGAAAAGGGAAGGAGGGTTTACAACCAATATGGGGAAACTAGGGGTGGCTAGCCTTATACAGGGGTGCTGCATTG
>JAWWTY010000106.1:96216120-96229777 GCA_035222235.1 Margarornis squamiger
CTCCATCCATTCATTAAAATCATCTTCCTTTGATGCTGGATTCGAGGTCCTGGGTCTGCAGTCCCCCACAGGTGCTTCTCCCACAGCCTATGGGACTAATAGGTCCAGATTTGCCTCTCCTAATTTCAACTGCTTAACTGAGGAACTTTGATGTTCGATGAAGAGAGGAAATGATAGGTATTTTCAGAAGGCAATTCACTCAGATCCATGTTCTCAGATAGACTAAATTACTGGAGACACCTATTTCTTTTCATCATTGAAAGTAAAAGTCCTTGGTGATTAGATAATTCAGCCCTCTGATAACTTAGCCATCTTGGCTGAGTATCTAAATGTAAGGAATCTAATGTGCTCCCAAATTTGGGTTAGCTGTGGAACTAAATTTTTACTGGAACTGAAATTGTTCCTCAGATTCTACCAGTCTGAAACAAATGCAATTAGTGTAGATTTTTACCTGCATCCATCTTTGTGATGCCAGCCTCATGAATATAGAAAAGAGGAAGAGTTACAGCCCCAAATCCTTCCTCCTGCTAAACCAATATAAGGAAAGAGCAGGGGATGCCTTACAAATGGTAGATCAATTTAAATTCCTTCAGGTGTCCAGAAGTACTTTCTTCATGGCTCCCAAGGACTGATGTAGGTGGACTCTGGCTTTATTTTCTGCACTGACAAAATGCCACAATTTTTTCCTCCTGTTGGAAACAGGCAGGAAATATTTTTTTTCCATGCTGTGAAAATAAAATTTTGAAAAGAGTTACTGCCATTGTGAATTGCAGCTAACTCTGCAAACATTCGTTGTTCTGTGCTTTGAAAAGACTGCTACACTAATTTGCTTGCATTTAAAATCCAGAAAGGATATCAGAGAAGATACATTTTTGACTATGGAAATTTCAAAGCTATAGAGAAAAAAATAGCCAAAGGAGAAAATAATTACAATTGCCTTCCTTGTGAACACTTATGCTTTGACCATACAGCATTTATTATGAGAAGATTATTTCCTTACAAAATTATTTGCTACTTTCAACTGGTACCCCCGTCCCTTTTGGTTTTTTGTTGTTATAAAATTCCATCCTTAAGATAACTGTCCCTTATCACGGTCTGGATTGGGTTGAACTAGACCTGTGAACTGTGCTGATCTCTAATTTTTGCTATTGGCACTTTCAACACAAGGATGAGATCTATTGTTGTTTTGTCTATATCCTGATGTTGCCACTACTGTCAGTATGGTAAATTTGAACTGTACAGCAATTCAGTACAAGAATAAAGAACAGAAAAGATTAGCTCAGTTGTGTTTTAGAATTTGCTAGTGCATCATTTGAATGATTCAGTTCTTGCGGGTTTTTTTTTAAGCTTATTTTCCCCAAAGCATCCAGCAATTCACTGGTTGAAAGCTAGCTCTTACGCCTATAAAATTTCATGTGCTTGATTCCATGTGCTTGATTCCCAGCTGTTTCAACAATCCTAAATCACTATCAGCTCTTGAAAATTTAGACCAAGCTCCAATATTTTTAATTCTGTAACTTGCTATTGGTAAAGATAGCTGAGAGATGGAGATGTGAGGGAACAGATGAATAACCAAGATGTGAATCAACAACACCAAGATTTGCATGGCTCTTGAGTTAACTGAAAACAGAGCTAAAGATAATAAATAATAATTAAATAAAATTATCTTCAAAGTCAAAATTACACACTGAAATGTTGTATATAATTTAATATTTTTTTTCTAAATTTTTAGGTGTTTGGGAGTCTTTTTAAAATCTTAACAGGCTGTATACACTTTAAAAAATAAAAAAAAAAAAAAGCAGCCTTCTGTTGTGAATGAAGACAATGTCAAGACAGCAGAAAAACATGAGACCTGAATAGCTTTAACAACCTTCTTCTATCCAAAATTATTTAGAGTGCTGTGAAGTTGTGCCCTTCAATAGAATAGGATGTTTTTGGGGAAGGGAGAAGTTGGCTAGTTCTGATACAGTGACTACAGAGGTGCAGAACAGCTGGTAAAACATCATCCGCCAGGAGTTGAAGGACCAATGTGTCCCAGCCCGAGACTTGAAATACTCACAGAATTACATGTAAAGTGGTTCATGTGATAAGAACAGTTGCTTCTTTCAGTTCTTTCAACTTTCTGATGTTTTATAACTTGTTAGATAGGTTTCATAAATTTCCAGTCTCATCCACATTCTGAGTCACTTGGAAGTTCTGGATAGATCTGGTAGAAGAGACACAATGCTAAATATGCTTCATAGACCACCTCTCCTCATTAATCTTCCTGCCAGCTTTTCATGCTTTTTTAGGAAAGAGGAAAATAGACTAAAACCCTAGGAAATCTGTCACATTAGTACCCTACAGAAAAGGAAAAACAGTATAGAAGGAAGACTTCTTTGTGATTGCCAGCAACGAGGGAATAGATGCTGTTTGTTGTTAGCAGAAACATCCCTTTTATGAATTCAAACTAGAATATTCAACTTTGGATCATCTAATGAACTGAATCCTTATCAAAGGTCTTGTCTTGGATGGCACTGACATACTTCTGTCTTGATGGACCTTATCCTTCTGTATTGGAAGTTTTCAGCCAGAATGGATGCAGAGCTATACTTCTAATAAATCAAAGTCAGAAATAACTACTTAAGACATATGATTTGCCTGTTATGCCCTCTACTGATTACTGACAGATGCAGACATGCTGGGCTGAACCTGTTTTATTCTAGTGGTGGACAGCTTTCAAGCAAAATGTCTTTTCTTTTACAAACATCTCCTTTGAGTTTTTGAAACTTCATGAAATTATGAACACCTTTAGCATTTCATGACTTTTCTGATTTTAAATCAATATTTTGTTAACACATTTTAACCAAAAATCATGCATAGTGTTTCACTTCTGTTGGTCTTGTTTTTCTTGTTCTTACTTTCAGGAAGAGACCTGTTATTTTTCAGGAATGAAATAATTCTCCAGATCTGAAAATGATCTCATTTTTATATATGAATTCATGAGGTATCATGGGGAAAATATGCATGAATTGGTGTTACAAAATGGCAAAAGGTATAGGTGGAGAATTTTTGAGGAAATAATTTTCTTTAAATTCCCTTCTTTTGCCTCATGCTCTTTCATTTTATTTACAAACAAAAAGAATTAACACACTAGAAAGAAGAAGCCTCCAAATAAGGGCAAGTAATGGATGAAGAATTAAACTCTCCACCAAGCAGAACAGATTTACTGGTTAGTGAATGCAAGAACCTTGCATTTACCTCCTGAAGAACATATGGGCAAAAACTCAGTTCATTCCCCAACTTTAACTGTTGGTGGTATAGTTGTTTTTCTTTCTGCATCATCTGTTTCAAATCATCTGTAAACTTAGGTCATCAAGGAGGCCAAATAGAAACAAATGAACTTTAAGACTTAAACATCTATGGTTTGGTCTTCTACCACTGAAACCAGCTGTAGCTTTTTTTTTTGACTTGGGCAAACCACCTACTTTGATGGAAAGCTGTCAACTACATTTCTGGTATCAGAGGTTATATGGGTTATGGTTCAGTGGAAACTTGAACTAGTGATATTTCAGTTTTTTATTCTTTTTGCTATGCCTATTAGATGATAGTATCACATTTGGTTAATTTAGACTTTATGGTCCAGATACTCAACTGGGATATGAACCAACAAACACAAACACTAAACCTTAGAATTGATTCTGCATTTCCATTTTAAAGGGCTGAAAGCCTGGTTGTGTTTCAGCTTTCACTGGTCATTTTCCCACATTAAACAAAGAAACTCGATTCAGCATCCTCTAGGTTCTAGACACAGCTGAAAGAAATGAGAAAGAACAAATGTTTGGTGCTTAAGGACCATTTTTCTCCTTTCATTTTCATGGATCCAAACCAAATGATTACTCTGCAATTTACAGCTAAACCAAGAAGAGAAATCACACAGAAGGCATATTTTGCTGAAGCTCCAGGTTGCATCAAAAACTTACAACAGTTCTCAATAATCACAGAACTAAAATGGGCATAGCTTTGACATTAAAGTAAGAGGGCATTTTGCTGCAGATTGTCACAGACAGCAGATGACCTGGGAAAAATATGAAGGAGTTTCTGCACAGCATTTAAAAATTTGAAGGTAGATGCTCATGGTTCACCAGGATATTTCAAAAATGTTTGAACGTGCCATCAAGACATCATTTAATGGGCACACTCCACTTGTGGAGTGGGTTTAGAAAGATCTGTGATCCTCTGTCCATTGTCTGAGCAGACTATGTACAAGGTGGCTCTGACCTGATCATAAATTAGGTACTTTAGTAAAAACCTCTGCTCATGAGAGAAGAATAGCTGTGTATGCAGGGCCACTGAGTGTTTCCATCTAAGTAGATTCCTGAGTCTGAGAGAAATAGAAAAATATTTCTAAGGGAAATAAATGCAAGTCACCAGAGGAAAAAAACCCCAAGAAATAAGTGTGTCAGCAAGACATTTATACAATGGGTACTTGCGTCAGTACATAAGGAAGCAATGAAAAGATTGTATTGCAAAAATTCATTTTAGGCTATGTGCTTTACGCATTATTTACATTTTGCTAATTCATTGCTGCTTATGCTCTCTTTCACCTTAATATAAGTACTTTGTGTTTTTTTTTGTTTGTTTGTTTTATTGTACGCACAAAATTATGTACTCCTCAAGAATAGGAAAATATTGGCCTTGAGAGGAAAGGTTTCATTTTTCCAGGTGCTTGAATGAAATCTCATCTGGTTTTGTTTTGTAATTTTACAAAGAACTCACAGATTTTGAACCTGACCCTTCCTGCTGCTGACAAAACTTGGCAGAATTGTTCCAGTGATATAATACACAAATGCAACGCTGAGTTGTGCCTCTCCCTGTGATGTAATGCACCTACAGTGACCTTACAGAAAGTGACTCATAATATAGATTTGTCATAGACTTAAAGAAAAACAGGATTGCTTTTATCTGAATGAAAGTGGAGGCAAGTAATTGTACTGCAAGTACAACTATCTTCCTGCATCCAAGAGGGACAATGAAAATTATACTACTGTCTTTGCTTTATCAAGAGAGGAAGCTTCAGTCATTTTATTTCATTTGTAGCAAAGTACATATTTTAAGTGGATTATTTGGGATTTTGTCATGGTTTAACCCCAGCCAGTCACCAAGCCCCATGGAGCCACTCACTCCCTCCCCCACCAGCAAGATCAGGGAGAGAGTTGTAAGGGTAAAAGCTGCAAAACTCATGGTTTGAGGTAAAGAGTTTAATAAGGAAAACAAAAGCTGTGCACACAAGCAAAGCAAACAAGGAATGTTTCCCATGGGCAGGCAGGTGTTCAGCCGTCCCTAGGAGAGCAGGGCCCATCATGGGTAATGGTTACTTGGGAAGACAAATGCCATCACTCCCCCCTTTCTCCTTCTTACTGCCATTTTATATGCTATGCATGATGTCATATGGTCTGGAATATCCCTTTGATCAATTTGGGTCACCTGTCCCCACTGTGTCTTCTCCGAGCCTCCCTTGCATTCCCAACATCCTCACCAGCGTGGCGGTACAGAAAGCAGAAAAGGCCTTGGCCCTGTGTAAGCCCCGCTCAACAAGAACAAAAACGTCTCTATATTATCAACCCAGTGTTCAGCACAAATCCAAAACTTAGCCCCATACCAGACACCATGAAGATGACTAATTCTACCCCAGACAAAACCAACACAGATTTCAACAGAAGTTGCTCTGTTATAAGCAAAATGCAATGGAGAATGGAATTTGTATCAGAGGCAGAGTAAGAAAATGTAATATTGAGAGATGAAGAGGATATGGAAATACATATCTCATATGCAGGAGAATAACAGATAATAACTCTTCTCCTAGAAACATCCATGGAAACTGGGCAATATGAAAGCCAAGAAAACCTTAATAATTCCATCATTAAAATTCTGAGTGCTTAATATTATTGATTGGAGTATTGATTACTGAATGATGAAAAAAAAGTCATTCAACTGAAGACACAATTCAGAACCAGAATTTCAGAGGAAAAGCTCTGCGTACATTTTCCTTTACACCTATTTCTTCTTGGATGTTCTTTGCAGTGGTTTAAATTATGCATGTAGGGGGAAAAAAGGAAGTAAATATAATGAAAAGTACAGACCAATACAAATGTGCATGGAAAACTAGCCCATAGTATTGTGAAAATAAAGACAGTTTGAATTATACCTCATATTGATTCTGAAACAAAAAAGCAATTGCATACTTAAGTAAGTTTTGCATTCCATTAAAACCTCTGACACAAGGTCACAGTAACTGAAAGTATCTCTGATAAGGCTGACCCTACATGCTAACTCCACTCCTTAGGTTATGGAATTATACTTAATCTTTAGTTCCATTGGAGTTCCATTTAGTTCCATTTATTAGTTTTCAATATTATCTATGACACCATGTTTGTGGGTATAGTCATACATGTCTAAGAAACATATAACAATGCTTCCCAGGATATTTCTTAGAAGTTCATGAAAGTACTTTGCAAGGTGCACTGCTGCCAATTTCTACTCTTTGTTTTTGTCAAGGTTTCTGGATTTCCTTTATCCTGACAATGATACCAGACTCCTCTGTTCCCATTTCCCTATCTAGTTTTCCTCCATTACTCAGATTTCTTTTATCTTTTGCTAGCTGGAACCACAAGATGACCTGCTTCCTATTCTCCTCAGTATTCTTCACAGTTTATATACTTACATGCCCTTGAATTGTCTGTTCTAACTGAGCTGACTTGTCTGCAGATGAATAGACACAGAAATTTGATGTATATGTAACAGAAAAATTAAATTTTGTTGAATACTGAATATCACAGTTTTTGGTGAATGGATCTGTATATTTCTGAAGTGGTGGAGGCAAAATGGAGGCAAAATTTATTGCTGAGAATTGAAACCTGTTTTTAATTGCCCTGAAGAAGACTTCCCTAGCTGCTGTACATGTGAATATAATTTCTTCAGCTCGGACAGCTTTTCTTTGAACACTTTGATGGATTGACTTGTGGCCAGGGTTCTGCAAATATTGGATGTTACACTATGAGTAGAGTGAGTGAAAGACAGAAGATAATGCTGGAAGCAATCGTTTCCTGAATTAGTCATCTTTAAAAGGTTATTTTTCATTGGTGCCAGATTTTTTACTGATAGAACATGAAACTTCACAAATACCTGTGTGATTTTGTTGTGAGACAGTACAGGGGTAAGAAGGAACAGCTGGTAAGAGGAGAGGGAGAGAGGGGCTTGTCACTTGCTTGCACCAGCTCTTAAATGCTGAGGGAAGTTGCATTTAACCATAACTTGGGACTTCTTAGGGTGGGTAGATTCCCTAAACAACAGGGAATGTTTAGGGAATGTATTCATTGCTGTGTTTTGTGAGTTTATTCCATCCCCACCTGCTTCCCCACTTAATAATACTTTCAATATTCAGATTATGAATGAGGAAGCACTGTTTGATAGTAATAGCCATGGAAGCTAACTTGATGTCCAAATTCCTGGTAAGAGAAATTAAGACTTTTTGCATTTGCTGAAGAATCACAATTTATAATAAAGCTCATGGGTTCTTTTTATTTTGTTTTGTTTGGTTATTCTATGATTCAGTCTATTAAAAGAGTCAGTGTGGTCTGATTAAGAAGCAGGTGAGAGAATACATGAGACCACTAATCTGGCTGGTATAGTTCTTATTCCAAGTGCCTTTTAAAAATGAGAAAGTTGGACATACCTTACCAACTTACCTTCTATTTATATCTATAGTTCTTACAAATTACATTACATTTTTATTCAAATTTTGACTCTAATTAAATATAAAGGTGAATGTTTGGTTTTACTGGAAACAGAAGCCTCTTCCTTATGTCACCACAGAGCAATTTCCAGCTGTAAGCTCTGAATTTATACTTTTTTTTTTTTTTTTTTTTTTACATAAAAACTCTGTGTTTAGTGAATTAAAGAAGAAAGTACTTGATAAAATTTGATGACAAGGCCAATCTTGGAGGGATCTTGAGAACCTTGTGAGATTCATAATGATTCTGATAAATCGAAGAAATTATAAATAACAGTAAGAGGAAAAGCAGTGTATACAGACTCTATTCAGAAGAAAGAACTCAGATACAAAATAGAGACTAATAAATATATAATATAGCATAATAATGCTTGCTTTTTTTAAGACCCTGGCTATTTTGAATGAAAGGAAAGAAGGCAGGCTTTATAACTGGATTTACAAATGAAGTCAATGATGAACTTTACTAATAGCAAAGAATTTTATAGAGAAATCTTTGTGAGAATATTTTTTTATTCAGTGATTGGTCATCTGTTAGCTAAATCTTAAGAAAGAGACTCACACACACTGGTGAGTTAGCCTTGGCCAGCAGCCAAACTCCCACCCAGCTAATCACTTACTTCCCATCCTCGATGGGACAGGGAAAAAGAAGAGGATGAGAGAGCTCGTGGGCTGAGATGAATTCAAGGTCACTTACCAGTCACCATTACAAGCAAACCGTGTCTGACTCGAGGTAAAATAATTTAACTTGTTGCCAATCAAAATAGATACAGATAGTGAAAAACATGCATCAAACCAACATTTTTCCTTCCCCCTCTCCTGACTCCTCTCTTGCCCCCCGAGAAGCACAGGGGTCTACGGCCAGTACACGGTGGTTCGTCTCTGCTGCTCTGTCCTCCTGACTCCTTTTCTTCTGCTCTGGCACAAGTCCGTTTCACTCAGGGTGAGTCTGCTCCGGTGTGGGTTCTCCATGAGCTGCAGTTCTCCAGGGAATATTCCCCTGCCCTAATGTGGGGTCTTCCCTGGGCTGCAGTGTGAGTATCTGCTCCCCATGTTCTCTCTACAGGCTGCAGGAGAATCTGTGCTCTGGTGCCTGCAGCACCCCCTCCCCTCTTTCTTCTCTTTCCCCCAGCTCACAGGGTTGTTTCCTCACTTTTTTTTCTTGCTCCTCCCTACCTGTGTTAAATAATCTTTCCCCTCAGCATCCTCCCTCAGCTGTGGGCTCAGCCATGCCCTACTGTGGGTGAGTTGGACCTGCCCCGCACAGAACCTGGACACCTGCATGCTGCACACGTGTGCAGGTACACACTCAACAAGCCACCTACAACTTCTCTAACTAACACTAGAATGAGCTCAAATCAGATCATCTTGCTATTTTTTTATTATATTGTACCCTTTATAGTTTAATTTTTTTCCCCATTAAAAAGTGTAAATATTTCATGAGAAGATAAGGTAGTCCTTAGGTCTGTTACTGGCTTTATGCAGCAATTATACAGAGAATAGGAGATTCAAGTCAAGGAAATAGCTGAATGGTTTCAACATACAAAAAGCTTCCCTCCAAGGAATTGCCAAATATCATGACGTACACCTGTCTATTTTAGGAGAAAGCTTTAGTGTGGTAGTTGAAAACTGAGGGAAAACCTCCCCCCTATAATTTCATCTAACAAGTGCATAATTATTTTAAACACAACTTCAATATTGCAGCTATTGGCCACCTCTGTTAGATGCAGGAGAGTAATTTGACACTGTATCCTTTGAAAAATCTTTGTATTTACCATCTCCAATGTAATTCATATATACCTTCCCCATCCCTGGGAAGCATTCAAACTTAGGTTGGACAGGGCTCGGAGCAACCTGGTCAAGTCCCTGCTCATTGCAGCACGGTTGGACTAGATGGCCTTTAAAGGTCCCTTCCATCCCAAACCATTCTATGATTCTACAATCTTTCTTAACAATACTAATAAAATAGGATTTGAATAAATAATTCCCTTTTTCTCAGCTTGAGTTCCTTTCACCTGTATCTTTAAATGAAAGGTAGGGGACCCAAATGTCTGCTGTGATATAGACCTTAGTCACTAGCATTTCTGTTTGTTTCCAGGGGCAACTGATTTAATTTTTGTTTGTTCTAACTTCCTTCATTCTTAACCAGATCTGACTGTGCTTTTTCCAGAGAATGTATCTAATCAAGGCAAAGACACACTTCCTGGGCACTTCTGCGCAAGTCACAGTACCAAGTTTGCTGTACAATGACCAGAAGTGAGGCAAAGAGATAAGGCCATGACCCTTCAAAGTGCTTCATGCTATATTAGCAGGGACTAGCCATCTAGCCATTAAACAGAACATTACAAAGATTGCTCTATTTCCCATTAATTTCATAAGCCTCACACTGAGTTATCTGTGAATGCATGTGTATCACTTACAGTCACTTTTCTTAATAAATGATTCATATCTAATGGGAATAATAAGTGTTGCTGCAAGTTTCTAATATGATTTTTTTTTCACTGCAATTTCCTTCTCACTTTTCTTTCAAAACACTTAATCATCCATGCTAATAATTAGCAAATTCTTGTTAGCTGAATGGGAAATCATATCTTACGGTATTTGCATCAAATAAACCAGATCCATTATAACCTGTCTTAGTACTATATTTTGCAGGACATAGGAGATGAATTCCTAAAGAATGGAATTATGTATTATTTTTTTTTATCATGACCCTAAAAAAAATGCTTCTGATCTTCTGCTGTAAATATTTTCCTTTGTCTTTAGTAGTAGTACTCTGGCTTAAATGATGAAGGAGAAAGGAAATGCAAAAAGCTCTATCATAAATAATGTACAGTACCCGGGGTGGTCTATGCCTTCAGCTATGCATGTGCTCTTATTCAATGTATGTATTTATCATATAAACTAGAGAATTGGGTTTATTCAATAATGCTTCAATTTAATTGATTGTGAGAACAGTGAAAGTCTCCTAAAATTAATCTGCTTGTGATGGACTTTGGTATAAGGCAACAAAAGATATGAGTAGACCAACAGAGAAGTGTGGACACACAGAATTTCAGAAGCATTGATTTTAGAAGGGGCCTCAGGGTACCATTACGTCTGACTCCCTGCTCAGAGCAGGGTCACCTAGAACACGATGTTCAGAAGCATGTCCAGTCTGTTTCCGAAGATTTAGAAGGGAGGCTGCACAGTGTATCTGGGCAAGTTGTGGCACTGTCACACTGTAAAAAGGTTTATCTTATGTTCATACGGAATGTCCTATGTTTCAGTTTGTGTCTATTGCGTCTTGTTCTGCCATTGGGTGTTACTAAGAAGAGCCTGGGTCTCTTTTCTCCATTCCCTCCCAATCATGTATTTATACATATTTACAAGATCTCCACCTCCTGAGCCTTCTGTTCTCCAGAAGTTCTCCAGGCTGTGGAAAGCTGCATTTTCTCTGCTGTTCACCCCTTGTTCACCAAGCCTGCCATCCCTTTGTAGAAGGCTATCAGATTGGTTGACATCCTAGAGTGGAATATTCAAGATTTAAGAAAGTTAAGAGATTAATTTTAAGAGTGTTCAGATCTGTATCTTGACCTGAATAAAAGAAGATTTAGAAAAGGACAGATCCAAAATACAAGTGGGCTGCACACTCTTAGAAACGCATATTGAGATCCAGACCCAGCAATCCAGACAATATTACAAATCAGTTTTAGAATCAATGAAACTGTAAAGCAGAAGTGGTAGTGTGATAGTGTTTCTAGAAAACACATTATTGGACATGGCTCCATCTTAGGCCCTGTGCTCTTCAACATCTTCATAAATGACTTGGATACAGGACTGGAAGGGATACCAAGCAAGTTTGCAGATGACACAAAACTGGGAAGAGTTGTTGACTCCCTCAAAAGCAGAGAGGCCCTGCAGAGCCTTGTCAAATTACAGGACTGGACAATCACCAACCATACGAAGTTCAACAAGGGGAAGTGCTGGATTCTGCATCTGGAACGGGCCAACCCTGGATGTTCATAAAGTCTGGGTTGCCTGAGATGCTGGAAAGCAATGCCATGTAAAGGGACTTGGGGTCCCTGGTGGATGGCAAGTTGAATATGAGTCAGCAGTGCCCTGGCAGCCAGGAGGGCCAACCATGTCCTGGAGGGCATCAGGCAAAGCATCTCCAGCTGGTCAAGGGAGGGGATTGTCCCACTCTGCTCTGCACTGGGGCGACCTCACCTTGAATATTGTGTGCACCACAGTGTAAGAAAGATATTAAGCTGTTAGAAAGTGTCCAAAGGAGGGCAACAGAGGTTGTGAAGGGCCTTGAGGGGAAGCTGTAGGAGGAGCAACTGAGGTCACTTGGTCTGTTCAGCCTGAAGAAGAGGAGACTGAGGGGAAAACTCATTGCAGTTACAACTTCCTTGTGAGGGGAAGAGGAGGGACAGGCACTGACCTCTGTGGTGACCAGTGACAGGACCCATTGGAATGGCCTGAAATTGTTCCAAGGGAGGTTAGGGCTGGGTATCAGGAAAAGGTTCTTCCCTCAGAGGGTGGTTGGGCACTGCAACAGGCTCCCCAGGGAAGTGGTCACAGAACCAAACCTGACAGAGTTCAAGAGGCATTTGAATGATAGTCTCAGGCCCATGGTGTGACTTCCATGCTGGTCCAGGAGTTGGACTTGATGATCCTTGTGGATCCCTTCCAACTCAGCATATTCTGTGATTCTGTGTATGTGTCATTGCATTACAGAACCACACAATCAATTGCTCCAAGACAATGTGTACTTTATCTACTATACCTCTTCCTACTTGATCAGGTGATGATAGGCAAGAGGGTGTTTGAAATTATGCCCTGCTACCTGATTCACACCTCCTTCCACTGCCATTGTTGAGAAATGAACCCTGCTGTGTTGCAAATTGAGTGCCAGAAAAGCTGAAGGAGAAATACCTATGAATGAACAGTAGGTAACAACAGAGGAATTGTACCTAATGAAGAGAGGCGCAGGACCACTGAAAATGTCACACCACAGGTGTGTTACTCTGGAGAGATAAACTGATGGGCTGTCATGATAAGATAGGAATTGATTTAAGAGAGGTACTGATTGTTTTGGAAGTAGGTGATGGTAAGGCAGCTATGTGGGTATAGTGATCACCCAGGTGTCCATCATGTCCTTTGGAAGACAGAATTAGCATGTGTGACCTTGTGACACAACACTGAAAGAATATACTATTGCAAATCATTCTGATGTATTTTTATATTCATGCTGATGACATAGTGTACTTGTCTACATTCATGTGAATTTTACTCAGTTTCATTAAATTCATTGGTTTCGTTAAATTAATTGGTTTCACTAATAATTTGTCTCTTTAAAAAGGAAGCTTCCTTTTAGTGTTATTATTTATCAGAGAATAGAAGGAAAAGTGTGATTCTGTTATTGTGCACGTTTCTTTGATGAAACACCTTCTTTTACTCTCTGAAAACTAATATTTCCTGTCTGATACCAGTAAGTGGTCATTACATCATCTTTACTCCAAATGTGATATAAATCCAGTGAGAACTGGTCTTCAATTTACAACTTTTAAAATTCTACCTCAAAATACCTTTTAATGTGAATCCAAAGGAAAAACTTTTACAAACCTGTAAAATTCAATGATTCTTCTGAAAGAATAAAACAAATCCCCTCTCTGCAGTCTGTATAGTCTGAAAACAGGTATGAGTCTCAAATATATCAATATTTATTACAAATATAATCCCATAACAAATATGCACCATCAATATAAGAACAATTATTCACTTTCTGTATGGTTAAGCCATGCAAGACATTGGGTGTGGTCTCCATACTGTTGCCGTAAGAAAGGGGGAAAAAAACTTCCAAGACAACTTTATGTGGGTAAAGTAGAGAAGAGTTCTTTTACT
>JAWWTY010000106.1:96231874-96293475 GCA_035222235.1 Margarornis squamiger
TCCTTCCTTCCTTCCTTCCTTCCTTCCTTCCTTCCTTCCTTCCTTCCTTCCTTCCTTCCTTCCTTCCTTCCTTTTTTAACATGCACAACAAAGCACAAACAAATCTGACTTGTAATTCAGAGCAATAGGAAAGAAATAGACTTGTATATAATGTACAGTAGGAAAAAAAATCAAGAGTAATTTGGAAAAGTCTGCTCATTCTACATATAGAGCATTGCATCTCTTGACTTCTTTGAGTCTCTCAGAAGAACTGATATTGAAAAAGAAAGCTGAAAAATTGCCATAGACAACAAAATTTACCTGAAAATTATTTCTGTAGAAAATGCAAGTATGTATTTTTAAATTTAACCTTTGTTAAAGCTAATAGAGTAATGCTAATACTTCAGAAATCTTTTTCCCCCACTGGATTTTATATCTACTAAGAAATAATCAGTACTATCACTTTTTATTTTCTGCTACAAGTGACTGTAAAGCATATTTACTGTTTAGATTTACTGTAAGCTTTCAGACAATATTGGTGCCTGAAACATTGGCTCTGGTAAACGAAACCATAGAGAAAGGGACGTGTTGGGAAGTGGCATAGTAAATTAAACTACAGCTAAGAGACTAATCATAATTATATGAGAAAATTATCAGAAGTAGAAATGATTCTCCTAATACATTAGTGTTCAGGAATTCAAACCTATAAATTGGCTACTACTTAAGATTACGGACTTCTTATTCTGCACACAAGTAAGTAATTAACTTTATGTTCCCTTCTTATGACTCTCAGGCTCTTGTCCTTTTAATTATAAGATCCAGAGGGTAGCTTTTATGTTACTATTATCTCTATTAAATTTTGAATAAAAGCTGCATTGAAACTTGATATATTACTCATATGTAATAGCCTGATAGCTTCTTAAAAGATGTAAAGTGCTATTCTGATAAAGTAGCCAGACATTTGGAAGAATGTCCTTTAGTTTCCCTTTTGCACACACACAAACATTCACTATTTTAAATGCCAGATTGATCATTCTAAGTAAACAATTATTATTTGGATTGTCTATATTAGTAATCTCAACTTACTGATTTCTCATATGTTTCTTTATGTTTCTGGGTATGCTACCATAGGCCCAATTTCTACACTGAAATACTTAATAATCAGTATAATATTACAGATTTGTGGAAAAAGACAGTGAAAAGTTAAACATTTTCATAGGTCTGAAAAATATATCATACATACATACATATATATAATACTAACCTTTCATAAACTATAAATATATTACAAATAGAAACTATATGTTGCAGAGCTGCACATCATTGCCCTGTTTTGAAAACATTTCTCATTGCTGCTTCTGTAAAAGGGAAACAAAAGATTCAACAAAAATATCTAAGAGTTTTTAAACTAAAGAACTCTCTAAAATTGGAGCAGCTTTGAAGTGTTGAAATTTTCAATCTTTGCTTCTTTCCTGACTAATTCCTTTGATTCCCAGAGGTGCAGAGCAAACACAACATTCCTCAGAAGTCTTGGGAGATGTTGCTGTTTGCACTTGCATTATAAGGGCCTAACAGGTGTCAAGTTCTTATTAGAAAAACAATCAAGGAACATCAGAGGCCAGGACAAAGCTTCTCTCTTTTAACTTTCAGATGATAAAGTTGTAACTCTAATTTCTTACAGTCAAAAGACAGCAAATATGAACAAGAAGGATTCTGTAGCTTAATGGTTGGAAATGGCTACCAGAATGTCTAGGTTTTGGGTCCTGGTTCGAGGAATGCCTATGCATTTCAAGTGAAAACACAGAGAGATGATCTGAAATACTTTTGTAGCAGGGAGGAATACCCATGCTCCCTACCCTTTAGCCAGCTGTGTTCTTCATTAGACTATAGGGTCACACTTTCCTTTCTTTGATCTTCTGTGTCTGTGACTCTAGCAATTTTCTTTTCAGGGTAGCCAGTTTCATCAGAATAGGCACAGAGATGAATAGACCTGCCCTCTGTGACCCCAAAGGGCTCAAATGGCAGAAGCAGGTGGGAAGTGAGCTTCCCCCCTCCTTCAGAGGCTTGAGGATACCTTCCACAGGGGAACCAACGATCTACAGGCTCCACACAGGGAGTGCCAGATCACAAGCGTGTGCTCAGCTTTGGCAAATGAGCGGCTCGTGTACGAATTAACTGCAGCAACTTCTGGAGACCTTGCGCTGGATCCATGACAATATAATACAATATCTGTAGACTTTTCAACTAGATAAGCCAATCCTTCCTAAAACGGTAAGAGCACCATGTTACAAAGATGATTAAAATAAATGTATCAATGCTGTCTGCACCAAAACACTGTATAATAAATTCCACAAAGGGGGAAAGGTTACCTAAGGCCTTTTATTTATTGCTATAACTCATATAAAGAGTACTTAAGCTGGGAGTGCTTGTCAAAACCATCCACAAAACCACTAAGTCACAATAAAGACATTTCTACTATGCCAACCACTGTTGGTGAAGGGGAGGAGTATGAAGGTCACAGAATGAAAATGGACACTTGCGCACTAGTCAAAAATTCTCGTAATACTGAAGCTGTTCACTTGTAGTTTGACAGTTTTGGAGGCTGCAACATGGTCTTGGCTTTAGGGCTGGATTAATTCCCTACTGAGCATTGACTTTTACAATTTATGATGGTTGCAGCAATTACATTGTTTACTTTGTGTGATGAAAATGCGACAGAAAGAGGAGGAGGAAATACAGCTAACCTTGGTATTATATTTTTTACCTGAATAGGGTAACTGTTCAATAAATTATTAAAGAGTGTTAGCAGAGGAGGAAGATTGCCAGGATAAAAGTTGTTTTAATAGCAACCATACTGCTTTTAATACTGCTTGATGGCAAATATTTTAAATAAAAAGATGTAATTTAGGCGAGCATTTGAATGGCAGCCCTGTTACTTGGATGTATCATATTTTCAGGTGGGTGATTTAAATAATTGAAGAAATCCCTGGCTGCATTGATCCTTTTAATATCTTAATTTATAGGGCAAGATTGCTAAATTATTTAGTTCATTTCATGGATTTTGGCACTGAAGTAATAAGGAGCAGAATGGAATCATCACATAGTTCTATTAATATGTATCATGAAAGAGAAATTAAAAAATGTTGTAAATATAGGATTATTAGGAAAATTCTGACCAGAAACACAATTTTAACTTCTCCTAAGAGTCTTTTCAGTCTCAAGTATGCATATCTTTGCCTTATATTGTTACGATCTTTTGAAGCAAGACTGGAAGAACATAAATGCTGTAGGACTACTTTAGGCATGTTTTAAATACTGACTTTTAACAAAGCAGTAAAATGATCCCTTCATGCCTACCTCTCCTCATTCCTTTTGATGTCCACAATTTTGTGCATCACCACTTTCTCTGACAGGGGACATCAGGACTGTTTAGGAGTCACAAAATAGGTCTTGCCAGAGCTCACGCCAAAAGGGTTTTTTTTTTTTATGCACATGCCCAAAGTCTCCTAGAAGACATTGATAGCACTAATTTCAGAATGATGGACACGACAGGACCATGGGAGGAGGAAGGGTGGTCTTTTATACTGGAGATCTGGTTATCTGGATTTTAGCCTACCTTTGGTTCAAACGTCCAAGGCTGAAACCATTGTGGAAGCATAATGTTTTGTTTGTATCAGGCCAGACTGCAGTGCTTGAGCACTTTCCCTGTCCTCTATGCTGAAGCTGACAAGGATCTCTGAAGAAACCCATGCAGCCAAAGAATTCTCTTAAAAAGTGTAAGTCTTAGGAACTGGGTCTGACTGCTACTACAGTTTGCACAAGAATTCCTTAATGCAAAAGACAGGTGTTGCTCCTAGCATCTTCTGCACTGGAAGATACTAGGAACAGCTACATATTCACCTTTTTGCATAGGTAGTAGCCATGTTCTTCCTGAGGACGTTAGGTTTGCTAATGCACTTTGTCTAAATTCAGCAGGTTTTCTTCCCGTGTTTCTGATCACCCAAGATCTGCTGATTCCAGCTGCCTGCTGGGAGAGGACAGCTGACTCACAGACAGAGAAAAGCCTTGAGCTCTGGTGTCTCATTTCTGAATTAATCAGTCAGTCCATGGAACTGAAAACACATTTGTCTCCTGAGCCTTTGCCCATTGTAGTGCTATTAGGCAGCATAGCTTCTATAGAAAGAGACATATATATACATGTGCTGATTTTGGCTGGAGTGGAGTTACTTTCCTTCATAGTAGCTGGCATGGGGCTGTTTTCAGGATTTGTGCTGAAAACAGAAGAACCTGTTGACAACCATGGGATGTTTTCATTGCTGCTGAGAAGTGCTTACACAGCATCAAGGCCTTTTGTGCAGCTCATCCCACCCGACTAGTGAGTGGACTGGTGGTGCTTTCATTTGTATTTCTTGTTTTTCTTGGGTTTTATTTCTCTTTGGTTTTTTTTCCTTTTAATTACTGTTATTATTATTATTATTATTATTATCACCATTATTATTATTTTCAATTTTTTTTTATTTTATTTAAATTATTGAACCGTCTTTGTCTCCACCCATGAGTTTTCTCACTTTTACCCTTTCAATTCTCTTCCCCATTCCACCAGGGCAGAGTGAGTGAGTGGCTGGCTGGGGCTTAATTGCTGGCTGGGGTGAAAGCATGGCAATATGAAACGTACACAAAATTTCTTCGTGTGGTGTTCATATACCTTTTCTTTAGATTTTCAGTCCTATAAGTAAAAGCATATTCTCCAATGCACTGTGTGATTTCTTACAGGTGTTTCTTACAGCATCAAGGAACCTTGAAAGGAATACCGGAGAACACAAAAGGACTTGCATTCAACGGTTATGATTCCATGAAAGTTAAAGAGATGTATCTCTGAATTTTCTCATCAGAGTGTGGGGTTGACTATTCTGTCATACATAGAGTTGTTCTTAATGGCTGACTTTCAGCAGAGCAATGCTCTAGAAATTATTTTGTTTGCTCACTTTTGTAGGAGGCTTCTTTTCACATTGTTTCTGAGTAGGATACCAGTGCAATGCCATTGTTTATTTTAGTCAAACTCATGTGCCAAGGGATGTACAGACACTGCAGCACAGTTTTAGATAAGCCATCAGATGAATGGATTTGCTAAAATGAAAGCTTATCAGATTAAGCTAAATATTTAAAGATGGACGAGGTTCCCCAAATCTACACCATGTTGATATTATCAAAACATTTCTGCTGGAAAATTTTATGTAACTTTTTGTCTGGAATGTGTCTAATTCATAGAGAACATTTTTACTATAGATCAAACATCTATAATCCAATTCTGCAAGTCTGAAACAATGGGAAATGTTCATGTGGCCCTCAGTCTCCAGGTGATGAGTTTTACCCCAACTAAGGTAAACCCCTGAGCCAACATCGAGAGAGTCAGTTAGATGACTCATTTCTTAGTTTCCTGAATTTCAACTATAGAAGTGATGCACATAGATTGTAGCGATGATCCTATATACTTTTCTGCATTATTACTTTTTTCCAACAAGAGCCATTAAAACAAATAATTAGCAGTCTGTTCTTGGCAGCTGCACACTATTACCTCAGCAGAAAGGTTATAGAATCTGATTTGTGTGTACTGTTTGTGCAGTATAGGAAGCCTTTTTAAAATCAAGATCCATGTTGTGTACTGCTTCATTTCTGCTGCGTTATTCCAGTGCCAGCAGGAATATTCATCAAGTATGACCTTCATTTAATTAGTCCATTCAGTTTCCTCTTGGTATTCTTTCTTACTATATATGTATGGGACCTACGTTAGTGAGGCTGCAGCCTCTAGTACTTGCTGTAGCCTGATGTTTAAATTCTTTTCTTCGACTGCTTTCAAAAAATTTGTGGATTCTTTCTCTCTGGTTCTGGTTCATCATAAACTGTTTATGTTCTTAAAGATTTAGGTCCATATAGACTTTAGGCTGATGTCAGAAGTCTTGCTTGGAAGAAAAAAATTCTTCTGCAAATACAAGCACAGTAATGTATTTCACACAGGGTTTTTCACTGAACAAGAATAACAACAGGTGCAAAGCAACACCAACTCCATCTTCTACTTTCTCATGTAAACAGTGCCTTTGACTTTATGGCAAACATGTGCAAGACATTTGCAACCAGTTTTGGAGGGAAAAAAATGAAGACTGTCATTAGGACCAGATGACCTTAAGAGTGTGTTTTCAACTTCCCACAGAGTGTCTGAGCTTTCTAATTAATCATTTTGTTATGTTAAAAAAGGACCAGGGGGATATTTGTGTGAATTGCTCACAAATGAGGAGATATCAAATGGTGACAGACAATGACAACATGAGTTAGAAAACAAATCAAGATTAATGGAAAATTTCCACTACAACAAGTGAGACTATATTTACATTGAAAATGCAAATATGTGTCTATATGGATATCAGAACTTCTTATAAGCCTCAGAATCATCAGGCAACAATACCAACAGCATTATGATATCACATGCCATGGAAAAGAGAAGAAGCATACTACAACAATTATTTTTGTAGTGTAAGTCATACTAAAAGAATACAAATTTAATTCCTATGTAGACAACTCTGGAGGTATAAAATTAGCTGTTTTAAAGATTTTGACTGCATTGAACTTAAACACAACCTTTCTGCATGACCAGCTTTCTTCACAAGCCCTGGGAACAGCTCTCTAATGTCACTTCCAGTCCAAACTAAAAAGACATGAATCTTATGTTTGCTTTTCTGTCATCACAGATTCTTGACCACCTAAGGCCTCTTTTTCCAGCAGTGGTCATAGCAATTTGATTTGCTGAAACACACTGAGAAAGGCTGAGCCAGACTTCCTGCTTCCTCAGTTGGGCAGAAAGTGGCAAAAAAAAAAAAGAAAAAAAAAGTGTGAAATAATCAAAACAGCTGAGAAAACACAACACAGTCTCCTTGGTAAAATTATTTTTGTTCTTTGAAAGCAAAGAGTTGTGTTTTGGGATCTGCTATATACAGAATGTGGCAGAAAAATGTTTTTCCTTTACAGAGGCCCCAACTCTGCCACTTGTAACTCTGAGCAGTGGAGCGAACATACACACACACAGTCATACTTAGAAAAAAGTGTGGTTTAGTTAGAATGTTTTATTTCAGCAACATCCTATATATCACTACTTCTAAAGTGACAATAGGCATGAACAAGTCTGTGGAGAGCAGTGTCCCAAAGACGCCTTCCCCGAGTGAGCAGCTATATACTGTGCACTAGGAAACCAAGGACACACAGAGTTCTCTTCTTGCCACTCCCCCCTCATGCTGAGAACTTTGCATCCTTCTGTGCAGA
This sequence comes from Margarornis squamiger, assembly GCA_035222235.1. Classification (NCBI taxonomy): domain Eukaryota; kingdom Metazoa; phylum Chordata; class Aves; order Passeriformes; family Furnariidae; genus Margarornis; species Margarornis squamiger. Next base: position 96,239,165 of record JAWWTY010000106.1, read on the forward strand.
AGTCTTGGTTTCAGCCCTGACTTCTGTGGACTTCCCAGCTATCTGCAGATCCCACTGAGGAAGATCTCAACCCTGAACCTGGGTACCCCAAGTTGACATTATCATCTCTTCCAAACAAGTTCGTAAATAAAACAGACTGTGTGTGAATTTGATGGTCATCATTAGTTTGTGCTTACAGGACTGTGTTTTAAGGTGGTAGTTCAGTATCTGCAAATAAGTTTAACCTTTTAAAATTTTTTGGGGAAAACACAGGATCTATAAATTTTCAGATATGAAAGACCTTTGGATAAATTCATGGGTCTCATCTTTGACCTTGTATTCCTTGGATTATGCTTGTATTCTGCCTTAAATGCTGTGGGTTTTTTATGTTCAGTGTAATCAATAGGAAAAGTTCCTCTGATTTTAACTGCAACCAAAACACTGATCTGCTACACAGTTAGAGCAAGGACAGAAATACAGTAAGGCATATTTTTTCCCTATTTAACTGAAAGAGATTTGTAAGAGATTTAGAATTATGTAATGCCAAAGTGACAGAAAGCGCATTCAGCATATAAGCACCTTTCTAATCCTACCCTGGATTGCAATGCTATTTCCACCAATGAAGACAAAATGTAATTCTACTGAAATCAGATGAATTATTCTCAGGTACGTGGGTGGCTGTAAAGCACAAAGAATGGTGTTATGGCCTCCAGACAATCACAGATTTAGTATTTAGTATGACAGGATATAAAAGTAAGAGTAAGAGTAGCTACCCTTTGCTATTTCCATAGTCAGAATTAACACATTGAATTCTGTAATTATTGTAGCAGAACCAAATGGGAATAAGACAACTGGCAACACAATGTTTTCCTCTCCATAAAAATATTTCCAAATATGCTTTTTGGGATTTAAAGAGAAATCACAGAAAAGTTGTAAACCAAACAGAAGAAATGCAAGCAACAAAGAATTTTAAACAATTAGTCTCCTGTTTTTCAAACTTGTCCATGAGATACAAGTCATTGACTTGTATTAAGGTCCCAGTGTGTCAGTGCAGACCTTCGAAGGTTACTTAGAGGAGGAAAGAAATGACCAGGTGGCTTGACTAGGAAAGATGTTCCTGGTTTCCTTTTCATGGTATTTTCACAGAGAGTGTTTGATAAAAAGATGTTATAAATGTAGGCCCAGGAATGGAGGGAACTAATACAAATCCCTTTTTAGAGACTTTTTTTCTGTCTACAACTGTTGCTCCCAGGAACATGAGAGCAGTGTTAATGTGTAGCACAAGCAAACATTCCAGCCTGACCTGTGCTGACTATATAGGAGAGGTAGTAGACCTGGATCCAGAACAGGAGAGACAAGAGGAAGGAAGAGCTGAACCCAGTGACATGCAGAGCAAAAGCTTTCAGCACTCTCAGGCATGAAGATTACAAAAATATCAGATTCTGCTGATGCTGACACTCAGCCATCCCTAGTAGTATATTAGCAGAAGCCAGGGGACTCTCCTTTTAAAGTCCTGTCTGAATATTGAACTGAGCAAAGACTTCAGGGGCTAAAGCTCCATGAGTCTTCCAGACTAGCAGCATTAATGATGCTCATAGAACCTAAAGAAATCTCAAAAATAAATTACCTGGGTACTGAACAGATATAGTTAAGGAAAACAAAGCTTCCACATTTAGCAGCAATTTTCTCTAAGAGAATCTTTAATTGCTTTGTTGAGCAATTCTGTGATGTAGACACGTAATGTCTAACATGTGTTGGCTCGCACAATTAAGACTTTTTTGCTTGTGCTTCTAGTACCTGGGAAAGTTGACTGAGTCTAAGTAACTATTTTGTAATTTGATTATATATGGCAATATCAATGGTCCAGATGTTTATTCAGTATATTTAAATTTGTTTATACTTAACTTGGGACACATCCAGAATGCAGTGGAAACATGGCAAGTTTAATTAATTTCAAATTTCCAGCTTATTTCCTCTGTTGATGCTCCGCCTGATGTTAGGAGTAATGTACTTTGTTGTTCTTGGAACCCAGTAATAGTTAATGCATTTGATACTTATGTTATTCTACTTTATTTTTCCTTGCTGTTCTCAGATATAAACAGGCTAAGTCTTCCAGAGGCATGAGTTCAAATCTAACCATGCAGTTACACTACTTGCAGTATGTCAAGGTTTGTCCCACATTTTCCTCTGAAATATTTTGTTGGGATGTTTGGAGTCAAAGTGATCTCTGTTTCATATTAGCTTCATTAATAGACATCTAATTGTGATATAATTGAGTAATAAAACTTCTGTCTCAGAGCAAGTTGTACACATGTGTTTCACTTCTATAGTTTGTAATCATCCAGTAAGAAATCCTGAAGCTATTGTCATCACTTTATTGAGTATTTTATATTCCTTTTACATGAATGAATAATAATGACAACTTTTTTCTTCTTTGTCAATTAATTATCAAGTAATTTTTTCACAAAAATATTTTCTTCTACTCAACTAACTCTATAGATGGTCAGGCAGTATTAATAAAATTAATTATTTTCATTTTTGTCCATTATTTTGTGAATAATTTATCTGGAAATAATTGGTCCAAAATCTCAGATGCTTTTAATCAGAAGAGCTCTATTGGAACCTAGAGAATTTTACTGATTAAAACCAGCTGAAAATTTGACCATGGTGGCCATTGTGTTGAACATAATCTTTTACATGGTATTAATTTATATAAGTTAAAATCACTTTACTTTTTACCTTTTGTTAACTGTCTTAGCTTCAGTACTCTTACAACCCTGATGGTATCTTAACAATAGAGCATTCGCTTGAGTTCATTTAGTTAGCTAAATCTTGAAAATCTTTTTCAACAAGCCATTAGTTGCTCAAGAAAACATACACTTCGAAGAAAACCACAGACAAACCGTGATGTTTTAGGAGCAACAAAAGGACAATCCCTTTTACATACTGATCATGACGCTCAGTGTCAATCATAAGTACCATGCTTGGAGTTCCTGCTCTCCTTTCTGTAGTTACTGTTGCAATTGCAAGATTCACAATCAAAATAACTTTGTACTGGCCTTCACATGACACCACAGTGAGGAGCAACAGATTTTAGTGTCATTATCCCAAATGTTTCTATTCTACCAGTAACAAATGCAGTCACTGAGAAGCTGCACCTGAGGATAGTAGGTGGATCAAAATCTCAGCATGTGCATTATCTAATGAAAGTGGGTGATCATTTTAGCATGTCATTCAGAAAAGATCACAAAATTCAGATTGTGAACTTCCTGGGTAATACTCTAGCTTGTAAGCAGGCTAGCAAAGGGCTGAATTGTGGAGATTTCGGTTATATTGTAAAAGCCATTCGAGTAAAAATGGAAAAGTAAAGAGTTTAAGAGGAGTGAAAAGCTATTTTTGACCAAAACTTTTAGAAGAAAAGGTAACATTCTCCTTCATTAAATTGTAATATATCTTCTCTCCTGTCCTTTCTGTCAGCAACAACAATGGTGAAACCAAACTAAGCTGCATGAGGAACTTTTAACAGCATTTTTAAGGCCCCATCTTCACTTCAGTGGGAAGGACAATACTCCTGCAAGGAACAGCTAAGATTGAAAGTGGCAGAATGTATTTATAAATGCACTTCCTCAGTTTTATTCAGGAAATTGGAAAAAAAAAGGGAGCTACTTGCTACTCAGCCTTCTGTCCGGAAAAAATGCTAAATCTTATCCCCCACAAAATCATTTACAAGTACAAAAAGGAGATTATTGGATGATTAGTCAGCATGGACTGAGCAAGAGTATAACTGATTACCTTCTATATTGGAATAATCTGTGGATCTATTCATCTGTGGATGAGAGAGGTGGATGTTGCCTATTCTGGTTTTAACATGGCTTTTGACAGTGTCCCACAGTATCCTTGTATCCAAATTAGTATGTTATAGTCTAGATTAGGAGTGTATTAGAAGGGTGAGATGTCAAGTTCAGATGGTATTGAATAATGGCTCATAATCTGCCTGTATACTGATTATAACTGAAGTACCACAGTGTTCTGCCCTGGGGCCTATTCTGTTTAGCATCTTTATCCATGACGTGGACAAGGAAGTGGAGTGCACTCTTTATTCAGCACTTTTAAATACCTATTAGGTACAGTTCAAATACATATCAGGCTGCATCTGGGAAACTCTGCATAGTTTTAGACAACCTCAGTATAAGAAGGACTGAAGTGAGTTCAGCAGAGGCCACCAAGATGGAAAGGAGCTGGAGCACTTGTGCTGTGAGAAGTTGTCCTCATGCATCCAACAGCTTCAGGGGGACTGAGGAGGGTGTACCTGGAGACTGCATATCCAAGAGGAAATTTCTGAAAAAAGAGACAGGCTGGTAGGTTAACTGAGACAATGGTCTTAAATTAAAACTGGGTGAAAGGAAAATAATATTCACAGTGAGGGCAAAAAAATCAGTGGAGCAGGTTGCCCAGAGATGCTACACAGTCTTCATCCTGCAATGTTTTCAAGACTCAAATGGATGAAGTCCTGAGCAACCTGATGTGCTCTCAGGTGATCCTGCTTTCAGTAAAGGGGTTGGAATAAAGACCTACTGACAGCACTCCACCCTGAACAGTTCTGTAAGATTCTGATTCCCAAACATTTCTTGTTGACAACTCCCATTGACTTTGAATGGCAAATCTACACACTATTAGTGACTTACAGAACTATAGAAGATCACATATTCCCTCAGACCAACAGGTAGGTTAACAGATGAACTGCACTGTGCTAGATATCACACAGAACAGCACCTGGACTAGAAATATTTCTGGTCATTTGAAAACAATTTGGCCAATAACAGAAACTTGGCCTTTGTAGTCTTGAATAGCCAATTTTGCAGAGCAAAGAAGTGCAAAAATCAAACATCAAAACATGTTCTCGTTTTGTATCCATTACCTTATATTTTTGTTGCTTCTGCGAATCAGCTAGATAAATCAAGAAGAGCTTCACTGGCACTAGAGTTATTTACAGAAACAAGAACACATCATTATATTTCTGAAATACTTTCATTGTCTCTGACTGTATGATTCTGCTTTCTTATTCTGTCAATTTTATTCCTGTATTTTGAAGTCCAGTGTTTTAAAATAATCAGTTAAATCTTTTCTGGTGTATTCTAATGAAGCATGTTCTTTCTTTTTTCTATTTTTAAGGGAATTACATTGAGTCACTTAATTTAGAAATTTCTTTCTGAAAACCTTTTTCTTTCTGAAACTTTTTTCCTGTAAGTACTAATAAAAGTACAATGTTATGACTGTACGTAGGTTTAGATACCCCTCCAGCCATATATATATTTAAAAATATTTTCTTTTTCAATAATAAAATTAGTATTTTGTTGTTTTTTCATTAAGAAGTCAAGAATGTTTTAGTGTGTACACCATCAATATGTTTTGTTCCTTTATTATTTTTTTATTCCTTAAAATGTTGCTTCACACACACACACACATATATATATAATTTTAATAAAATACACTTCTTCATCAGATAATATCACATTTGTCACTTAGTAATTTTTATGACCATCATCGCTGGGATTTTAACAGGAATGTACCTTATGTTTTAGGGGAATTACATATTTCAGACCTAATAAGAGTAAGAAACGCCTTGGCAGGCCAAGAATTTCATTAGTGAAAGTTCACCAGGTGTTCATAAAGATATTTTCCTTAGGGGACAAAAGGAAAATTAGAAAATTAGAGATTTTGCAAATTGCAAAGTTGGCTGTTTCTTTGATGAGAATTGAGAGTGCAGCAGGACCCAGGTCCACAATTTTACCTGTAAATAACAGGAAACCACTTTTTGGCAAGAAAGAAACACCTGCTGTGGGAAAATGGCCCTGGTTACCAGTTTTGAACAGGAATCCAAGTTAAAGCTCCCCAAAAGGTCTTAATTTTTCTGGGTCATTTCCTTCTTCAAAATGTTTTGAAATTCAAAAGAGAAACAAAATTTCAATCAACTGACATACACTTTCAAGGAGTTTTCTCCATCTACCAGCAATAACTGCCTTGGTAAAGATATTGCCCTACTTTGAACACTTTTTCAAAACTAGAAATCACAAAAATTCCAGTCATCCAGGTAGGTAGCAATTCATGTGGAGGATTGAAATTAATTGTATCAGGTTAGAAATGCATGAACATAAATCATTCAGTTCGTTCCAGTAAGAAATGCATAAACAGAGACCTATGGTAGGAAAGAGAAGTCTATGTCAAGTCATTTTAGACAACTACAGGTAACCCTAGGAAAATATATTGAATTTCACAATGATGCGAACTGCATAAAATACTTGTATCCAGTTGAGAAACTGATGCTAGAATATGTTGCTTTTTCCTTTCTTATTTAGAAAAAATTAAAGCCGCCTAATTTTTGTAATTATCTTGTGGCTTTTGTCTTTTCAATTAAAAATAGCTTTATCTAATAACATGAGGTTTTCTCAAAATACCTAGGCATAGAATGAGAATAACTTGGTAGTGGAAAGAAATGAAAGACCAGAAATTCTCCCCACAAGTTTTATTGAATTTAACTTTCTTTTCACTGTATTTTTGAGGATTTGGGATTGTTATTAGGAACAATTTTGCAAGTTTCATTTGACCTTGATCTTGCCCACATCAACTAACTGCACTCCAGTAGAATTTTGCCTGTTGCAGTGCCATAGATCTCAAGTTATTTCATTTCACTTTCAATGAGTGAGAATTCTCCCAATTACTCTGTTTTTAGAACTTGAAAGTCAGGGAGCTTTTCATCATAGCACATGCTCCATAAATACCTGATATAATAGTTTCAAGCTTTTCAGCTTTGAAGTTTAATCCCAAAGTGATTTTAACTTTCCTTTACAAATGCTGTAGATATGGACTCCTGTGCTACCTGTAAGGAACTTGTTTTCTCTTGTTACCTTCCGTAACTGTTCAAGAACCATTGACCTCATCATTACTAAAGTAGGAAGAAATCTTTTTTGGAAACTTTCTAATAAGTTCTAAAAAACTTTTAAAATATAAAAAAAAAAACCTATATAAAATATAAAAACATATAAAAATATATAAAACCTATTAATTTTTACTTTTGAGGAGCAGTGAAGAACAAGCCCTTTTATTGTGTTCTTAAGATTGAATTTCTTAAAAAGATAGGAAAATATAAAAAACAAGAAAAGTAGCATAGCCTATGAGGCACTTTACATGCAATGATAAAACTATAATGACAGCTTCTGTGGCCAAGTAGCCAACAGCAGTGACGCAATATTATGGATGTGTGCTGCTATGGTTTTGGCTAAGTTATACTAGTGCCCAAGGGGATCACAGAGAAGAGGTGTTTGTACACACAGATATTAAAGATGAGCTGTCTCTAAATGACTTCCACACTTACACTTCAGCTTGTTCCAAAAGATAAGTTTCCCTGCCAGCTACGGAAACCAGTACAGTTTTACTAGGTGGTCACCAATCTTAGACAGCCCTTTGACTTTGATTTTATATCCTTAACACATACACACATGCATTCCATGCTGGAATATAGATCAGCAAATATTGTAATAATTCCTTGAGCATTTTTGTAGGCTTTGCTCAGAATACTTAAACTGCACTTAAAAAGACTGTGCTCAACATGTATATTCTTATGTCTGAGGATTACATTTGTACATAATTTCAGAGCACTTCAGAGTACTTTTAGAAATACAAGAAATGTATCTGCATCTGCCTAGTCAGGTAAGCTTTTGATATTGAATGCAATGATATTGTACAGGAGGAATGAACTCCTGATTTTCAAGGAATAGAGGTAAAATTTGAAATGTTTTATTCTTTCAGTGGGACCAGACTTTTTCCCGGAGTCTGTCTCCTGTTTGTTGTTTAATCCTTGTTGAATCAGCAAAGCTTGGTGCCTGACTTTGTTCCCATTTAAATTGCTTACTGCCTTCTTACCTCTTTCACATGGGTGATATATGTACAGTTAAATGTGAACTTCCTTTAGAGGAAGCTGCTACCTTAGGTGGAGCTCTCTAGACTCACAGTCTCATAGAGTATCTCTGGTGGGAAAGGACTCGGAGGGATCACTGAGGCCAACTCTTTGCTTCTCACACGACTACCTAAAACTAAACTACAAGTAGAACTGAGATGTCACCTTGTAGATTCTGTCTGGTTAAATATCATATTGACAAATTTCTGTGTCTAGTAATTTCTTGTGATGCAGTCTCACCTGGAACACGGACACCTGTTTGGGCACATGACTGAATGTCTCCATTAATCATGACATTCACATTAGTCAGGCACTGAAGTGACCCTTGCTAACAGCTAAATGTCAGCAGAGAAAATTCCACAGGCCTAATGTAACTTCTATTTAGAACAGTGATGTCTAAAAAAGACTTCTGACTCCCGATGTTATGGATTTTCTGTTTCAGTAAAAAACCCCCATTGTTTAATACTTAAACACAGTAATATTTAATCTTCTTTTAGCTAAACAGAAATGTGTTGTGTTTAGTGAGTGTGTATTGACTGCAGTTAACAAATATTACACATTACCTGCATTTTAAAGCTAAACCTGACGTTGAAAAAGTGTAGAAAGGAGCACCATGGAAAAATAGTTCTTGTGGATCAGAGGAAATATGCATATGTATCTCCAAACCTTGGGCACACACGAAAAATACTTTCTGCTTTGGAATGCAGTGTCTGAACTCCTGTATCAATTATGCCAATCAGAATTTGATTTGCTGTACCTTCAACATGTATTTCAGTAACATAGCAGCTTAGGGAAAATACAGTAGCTTATCATTTATTACGCTAACAAACCCCCTTTTACTGGTTCCAGGAATAACTGTGTATTTTCAGCAAGGAAAAAAAAAAAAGAATGTTTTCCTATGTAAATAATAGATAAAGAACAACAAAAAAAGCATAATCCAGCTATCTTCTCTCGAGGGAAAAATAAACTCATATAAGCCCAATTTGTGTAAAAAGATCCATTAGACAGGAAGTTAGTAAGCCAGAGTCCATCCTATGACTCTGGAGGGAATCAGTTAATGTTGGGAGTTTGGTGCCCTAAACAAGAAATTGCGGAAGGAAGAAATTTCAGCATTTCATTATTTCTCATTAGCAATTTGCTCTAAAAACACTTTGTCTGGACAAGCATTTTACAATACTAGCATATAAGCTGGAAGAACATTGAGTGTTATAACAAAACTATTACTGTCAAGAGGCTACCTTGTGACTCCTAGCACTTCCACTCTGGATATGGTCCACATCCCTAGAGGCCTTGTAGAGGTGTGTCATTATAATACACACCAGAAAAAAAAGAGTAAAGTCTTGAGTATCATCAGTCTGAAGGTTGGATTCTCAATTTGGTTATGTACAAGGAGATTTCTAAGCCTCAGGTGTGTTCTGGATACAGGTATGGTATTTCACCACTTCTAATCCATTTAGCACAGTGGTCCCTGCTGCAACAGCTTTAGGCACAAAGCTGTATTTTGAATACCTAAAGGAGTTAAAATGCATCTCCTTCCTGGATAGCAAAATGTAGAAGTAGTGGGATGCTGTGGGCATGCTGGCACACTGTGTATGCAAATTCAGCATCCTCAAGCTCAAGAAAATGGGAAAGCTTTTGTTGCCATAGGGTAATATTCCATAATTATTTGTGTTTATGTGTCTTACCCCTAAGTTGATAGCAAAATATAGAATCATGGCATCACTTAGGTTGGAAAAGACCCTTAAGATCGAGTCCAACTGTAAACCTAGCAATGCCAAGTCTGCAAGGAATATGCTTGATGCAAAGTTTTCTTGAAAATTACCTGGCTCAGATTTCCTGGAAATGCAGTCACAATGGTACCTAAAAGGACTAGGGGTGTGATGCAGCTCTCATCAAAGTTATATGGGGATGGATCACTTCTTAAAAACACAATATGTTTTGGAGAGATTCCTGTGATGCCTATATCACAAATCAGACCTACAAGGATGACTGTGCATATCAAAACTTCTGTGACATAAAGATGGCAAATCACAAAATGGTCTTTGATATTTGTGGTGGACTGTGCAACTACTTAATGATTTTACTCGCAGTTACTGTAGCTTATATGCCTTCAAAAAGAGTGGGCCAGGCTGGCCTTCCTAGGGAGGAAGCTTGGTGGTTTATCTGTTCTGCCTGCTGCATGCAGGGTTGCTCTGGAAGCTTCCTGCAAGGAGATAGCTTCTCCCCTGACAGTAATAGGGCTGTTTCATGGGAGGATTGCTTTAAATGTGAGGTGGGGTGGAGAGACTGAAAAGGAAGGAGCAGAAGTCATCTCAGCAAAGTAACTGTCCTCAGCAAGGTCAGTTGTCTCAGCAAAGGAGGCTGCAGGGGAGACTGGGAAATAGACATGCAGCCTAGCTTACAACCTAGGAATCAAACTAATGCTCAGAATACAGAAACAGGAAATGTTTTTTAAACTGGAAAAGCTTCTGAAGTTGCTAAATTCAAACTATAGTGAGGAAAAATGAACTGGTGCTGGACGCAGTGGGGTTGCTCTGCTTTGTCTTTTGTTTAGTGCCAAGTTTTAAACACATGCATTGTCCCTTCCATGTTCTGTCAAACATAGATTATGTCTGTATTAGTATCAGATTATACCCCAGTGGTAAAGTCTACATTGTGGTGGGGAAGAAGTTTTGTCTCAAATGTTGATGTGACTTCCAGTACTGAATTATTGCAATACCCAAAGCTCTGCTGTAAGTACTAGCTACAGGGAAGTCCCACACTTGATACTTTAAGCATTTTGCATCGTACAGGACTTCACTCTGCTAGTCATTTTACAGTAGTAAATTGCTATTATTTTCACTGGATTAAAAGCGATAAGGACTAGTAGGCAGGGTGGAAAGTTTTCCTAATGCTTCTGTCTACCAGACTCATTTTTTTTTCTCTCTCTGCAGACCTGCTAACCCTTGAAAACTCTTTGTGTGATTTCCTATACTTTACCCAAGATGAGTCTGACAAAAACTGTATGTGTTGACCCTGCATAACAATGTACAATCAGTGAGCATGCTCCACTGTGCTATGAACTGCAACCCAAGAGACAGGGACTTTATCACTTTTGAATCGTTGCTTGCTGACTTCTCCCAGGCAATCCATGGCAGTACAACCATAAAGGTGTACTGTGGCAATCTAACCCACTTCACCATTATTGTCAGTCAGCCAACATATAGTGGCTGCTCAGCATTACACAGCCAAGCACTGGGTAGTCTCATTTCATCATGATCCAGTCTCTACTGGCAACCACCTCCTCCTGCTCACTCTGCATAGGCACAGTTCTGCAGCCCTCAGAGCACTCTGTACTGTGTTGTACTGCAAACACAGTCTTGTGCCTCAGCAATACTAGTCTTCTTACTTATGACCTTCTTCACCAACGCTACCCCTGGCTCAGAAAGTGTCAGAAGACAAATTCTATTTCCACACTTGTTAAAAGATGTGATGATCTACCTGTATGTCCCAAACTGCTCCCTATAGCAAGTTCAAAATTAGTACTTGGGTTCACAATGACTCAGTTTGGTGACTTAAATAATCTGTTTCCACAAAAATACAGGAGACGTATAAATATGAAACAGCAAATTAATTCTCTTATTATTTGGTCAATCTGAGTGTTGTGACTTGTTTTTCATTCCTTTTTCATTCAATAAGTTGGCAATTTACCCTTTGTTATAACTTTTTATCCCTGTTATTTGTATTGATTCAATTTACTTTGGATCATTTCACTGATACCACTGCCTTTCAAACAGCACAATGCCACAAAAAATTATTCTATATGCATAAACACAACTGAAGGGAGGCAAATTATTTGCCTTGTGGGAATTATCACACAGGGACAGATAAAAATAAGAATGATTGGAACAGCTTTGGCTCTAAAGAAAGTGTATGCTAATCCCATAGGAGGGCTGGATGGCTCCTCTGAGGTCAGGAGAAACCCTGAGTTACTGTAGGACTTGCAGGCTGAAAAGGGTTGGTCTTCTGTCCTTCACAGACTAACACGAGTATATTTGATAAAATAGTATATTCTATGAAGATTTCCACTGTACATTTTCCATTAAAAATGTGTAGTAAAAAGTAATATGATGACTTTTTCCCTTAGAAAAGTCAATGCCCTCATAAAAATACTTATAACAGTGATCTTTTCTTGGGGGAAAAAAACCATGTTTGGGTTTCTTGATAGAAAACAACTTTTCCTTACTAAAGCAAAATTTCTAAACACAAAGTAACATGATCATATGCCAAAAAGTTATATATACAAACGTTAATATTTTGACATTTAATTAGGATCTGTTTAAAGGAAAAAAAAAGCATCTTCAATTTAAGTTATTCTGTAGTTCATTCTATGCACAAAAGATACACAAGAATAATTTCCACTGTTCCTAGACTTCAGCAACAGCAGAAATGTTGCTGTGGCAGCATTTGAGGACCATTTTCCTCCACAAATGACTGTGGCAGACCACATGCATTACTTCACAGTTTGTCTGTCAAAAGACATAACCACTAATATCTGACAATGAGGAACTAAGGAGACAAACATGATGATAACTAAAGAAAGCGTTACAATTTTGTGGTGGAGAAGCTAATTGAAGAATTTGCCCTCCCACCACACTAAGAAATCTCTGGCTCCTTCAGTTTGAATGTGGCAAAATACCAAAACAAAGCTCCACATCTTGACCTCCCTCTTGGTAAACTGAGCAGACATAGCTCCTCTTATTCTTACTGTTGCAACATTTTGTACAAATACTGTACAGTGTGTAAGTTGGGCCTTACCTACAAACTCCATAGCACAAGCCTGCTCTTTATACATAATTTTCTTACAAATCAGTCTATTATACCAATAATAGATAACTAATTTGCTCAACACTACAAAAGAATAACCTGCACCATATACTTGGAGAGGGAACCAGAGTCTTCTGAATTCTTTCCTGTACCCTTTCCAATGGATTGGTCTACCATGCCATGATGTACTGTTGCAATTAAGCAACTTTTTTCCAATTCATTAGAGTGAGTTAATGTTCTGACATATGTTCCAGTAATTTAAGTGTATTTTAAAATTTAACCAGCATTAATTAATTCCACTCCAGCACCTGGAGTTAGGGAGCCCCAGTTATCTCCTGTGTGAAAGTTTGGGTTGCCTCCCTGCCAAACTCAGCTGTTGGTCACACAGATTCCCCCCCTCCCAAGAGAGAAGGGGAAAAAAAAAGAAGTACCCAAAGACAATTGTAATAAAGGTATATTTATATATTCACATGTATTACAGTTATATACAATCAAACACTATGAATATACAGAATAAATCCCAAAGCAACCCCAAAAGGGAAAAGGGGGGAAAGGGAAATGGGACAAAAATGGGTAAAACCAAAACAAATGGATACACACGCTCATAAACTCAGGGAAAAGCTCAATAAGTAACTAATACAATAAAATCTCACCCACACTCCCCTTAAGAGAAAGCAGGTCCTTCCCCTCCCTGCAGCTGGGACAACTATTTCCCCGAAAGGCCTCAGCTCATAGAGATAAGAACTGAGCCAACAGAGACCTGATGTCCTCCAAGCACACAAAAGGAAGAGAGAGAGAGAGAAAACCTTCCCTCCCATCTCATATACCCCTGATTACGTGAAGGAATGGTGTGGAATACTTCCTTAGTTATGACCCTGTTACCAGGGAAGACCTAGGCCAAAACCAAGAAAACTAAACCATCACATTCTGTGATGATTACTCTGCCACATTAAAGTCAATTATGAAATCTGAAAATTCCTAATTTTTTTCAAATTAAACAATCCAGAGGATACTCTCATACTTATCTGTGTGAGATTTTTACTGTTCTGTCATCAGGAAACCACTAAGTGTTTAGAAAAAATAAGGACCAAAAAAAACCCCAAAAACCACCAAACAAAAACCCAAACAAAAAACAAAACAAACAAACAAAAAACCCCCAACAAGACAACAACAACAAAAAAAACCCAAAACAACCCAAACCAAACAAAAAAACGCAAAAACCCAAACAAAGAAACCAACCAACAAACATTAAAGAAAAAACAAACCAAGAATGATTGCAAAAAAAAAAAAGGCAACAGATATACTGCAAAAGCATTTGTAGGTAGTTGGTTAAGGAACATATCTACTAAAAAATTCAGCTATTTACAAGGTCACTGTGCATATCTGGTTCCCGAGGAACCCAGCTGCTGGTCCTAGTTAAGTGCCAAGTCCCCACTCTTGGTGCTTAATTTTTGGGTGATTGTCCAAGGCTGAAATACAGGCAGCTACCTCAAATCTGTTTGGTTCAATGAGGTTTGAAGGACTGTAATGTATAATGGTTCTATCCTGCTAGTTAATAAGAAGAAAAAAATCATCAGTCATGCATCTTTTCTTTCCAAACTGTGTTAAACAGGACATAAACTTGAGTTCTCATGCTCAGTGTCACTTAGGGAAAGGGGCTTTTGTCCTCCCTTTGCATTGCTCTGACTTTACTTCTGGTTTGGGAGCAGCCTATACTCCTTTGTGTGGGATTAGCACATTCCCTTCAGTCTTGCATTTAGATCTGGAGTCTTTTCCCAACCTGTGCAGCTTCGTAAATTGTGCTCCATTGTGGATACATTTTTACAGCTTCCACATGCTTACATTGTTGGGATTATTACCCGATAGTAAACTAGTAACTGATGGCAATAACACCTGTCTTGTTCAGTGGTTCATTTTTACAGGTTGTTATTGTCAAAAAAAGAACAACATATGTGCATATTCTGAATAGAACATGCATCTCTTTTTTACCATATTGATGGACTCAAACAGGAAATGCATTTCCACCTTTTGACTTCTCCATTGTATTTATGAAGGTGAACAGAGAAACCAAACATACAAAAAAGATTTTGTTGCATCTCTGACCCCTTTCCCTGAGCTCCTTCTCTCTCACTTCTAGCTCAGAATGATATGTAGAAAGTGACAGGAACCAACACAACATCACTGCCAAACAATGCAGAGGGGAAAAGTCTGTGCTTGCTACATAGGATCCTGAACAGGTGTTTCCTCAGCAAAAAAAAAGCAAAGCAAAGCAATTTGACATAAGGATGACTGAGTGGAGGACAGAACAGAAAGGGTGAAGAGAAAATAGCAGGGACTAGAATCAAATAGTTGTGACAGAGAGATTAGTTAGAAGCAGATTAAAACCAAGAACAGAAAAAGAAAAGTTGAGCATATTTTTAGGTGCAGAACTGTAATAATTTTATTGAATAGCTATTTACTTTTAGTAATGCTTTGGAGTATGACAGAAATGCAAATCACATTTGCAGTACATAAACAGGAATGATGACAGAAGGTAGGAATACCTGAGAAAGTCAAAACCTCAGTGACATTCAAGACTGTACCAGGTGTTTTACCATATATTACATATATTCTTTGTCTGGAATTATTAACATACAAGACAATCTCAGAAGATTTCAGGTACCTGTGATAATTTTTTCCTTTGGGGCTATGACATAATCTTTCATTTCTCTGTCTTTTTCCCAGTCTGTAAAGCCTCTGGAGAAAAGTCCAATGTCTAGATGGGGAGAGAGATGTGCAAGCATTTCATAAATCAGTATCAACCATATTCCTAAAACAGACCTGATCAAACTGTTCACAGAAAGAGGGAAATCCCATACCATTGCTTTATACAGATAATACATCAAGATTTCTCTCCAAAATTTCTAGCAAGCCTGGTACAGTTTTTAAAGGTATCTCATATTTGTGAGTTGGCAGAAACTACATCCCACACTTCAGGTAAGGACATAACAGGGTACAGCTAGTTCATAAGAAATATTTTGTTTGTCCACACTTGAACCTTTTGTGTACAGCTATACATGACTCAAACTCTGTGTTTAGTCTGGAAAGCTGGAAACCCTTTGTAAGTGATAGATAGCATCTCTGCTAGAGAAAGTTTGTTAGCAAACTGACAATTCTCCTCTTAGATGGGGACATTTCACAAAGACAATTTTGTTATTTATAAATACACCACACTGAAAGGATGTTCTTCTGCTTTTCTGTCTCTGTAAATGCAAGAATACTCCTCTCCAACATGCACTGTGAGAGATGGTTTGATTGAAATTTGTGTATTATTAAAACAAACATGGTTCTGCCCTTCACTTCACGAGAACAAAATTTCATTGTGTATTTATTACACAAAGAAATGCCCACATACAGATGCAACTGTCCCTTTATCAGCAATAGCATAAATTGAGCATAATTCTGTTTGATGCACATAAACTGAGATTAATACTTACATAGGTAATTATTCTTAATACCCGCACAAACATCTCCTACTAAAAGAAGTTTCAAGGAAAAAGATGTCAGCAAGCCAAAGTGCACAAATCCCAGATCTTTGCAAATAACTTTTTGTTAATTCTTAGTAAGGCAATCAGTATAGTGACTTTATCTTTTAATAATGTTATGCACAAAGTAATATGAAGACTGCGAACTGTTCCTTTTAGAAAAGAAGGATGGCACTAAGTCTGGTATTAGTGTGAGTGACAGCTAGCAGGGTACTGACTTCTAGCTATGTACCATGGCAGGCACAGTCCATGAGAAGCTTGTTAAAAATAAAACAAAAATCAACATATTCCCATCCCAGTACAAAAAAAGGTACTCCTTAAATAACTGAGTTTGTGATTAAGAGTGTAACAAATCTGAAATCTCCAATAAGACCATTTGTTGCATGCCATTCAGAGGAATGCAACTGAACAAGCCACAGAATGGTGAAAATTGAGATTTTGTTACCTGAGATGAGAGTAGCCTGTCCTGGCACTGACCATGTCCTTGCACATCACAAAGTGTGATCAAGCAACTGCAAGCTATGGCAATTTCATTCACTGTTACCTGTGGTAGGAACAGTCTGATTCTGTTTCCAAAAAAGTGAAAATCAATGCTCAGTTTTCTATATCTGCATCATCATAGACAGAATTAGTTCTCACAAACTACACATCTTGTAAAGGGCTAAATGGAAAGGCAGAGTCTGTGCTGATAGCAAGAAGAATTTTGCGATTTCAAGAGGCAGGATGATCACAAGTGACAGACAAACACTACTGACTAAAGATTATGGAAACTGAATTGATGAAACCTACTGAAAATGGAAGCCCTAGACAAAAAGCCTCATAAAATTTCAAACCCGGCAAATCCTTGTTTAGAAGATCACAGGATCACAGTCAATTCTACACAAGAAGGAAGGAAAAGTTTTATTAGGCTGAGAAATGGAAACGGAGTCAAGCAGGGTTACTGAAAGCCAGGAATATGTTTGATTCTGGAAACTAGTCTAAGGTTGGAACAACAAACCTGGTTAGAGACATAATATCTCATTGTTTAAATTTAGAAGAAACCTAAGTTTTTATCATCTATATGTGTCCATCTAAAAAAATAGCTCAAGAAACCAAAAGAACTGAGCCAGATTTTCTAGTACATCCAATGGATTCTTTGAAAACCTTAGGTTTCCGTCACAACATACAGAATCCATATTTAGGTCCAAAATATCATTCTCAATTGTTTCTTTTATACTTTTCCATTTTTCTCCTTTTTTTTCCTCATAGGCCCCAAGACAGTATTAGAGTTGACCAGAAACGATCCTTAAAAAAATTATACAAAAGTTTATACAAAGAGTTTTTTATTAAAAAAAAGGAGAACTTTGACTGTGACACGAAAATAGAACAATACTAAAAAGAATAAAATGAATAAAGCCAGGAAAAATGAAAATGCTTAAGGCCACTCTGAGTACACATCATACAATCTGTTTATAAAGAGAAAGAACAAGATATTACCACCATGAAGTAAAATAAATTACCAGAGCAAAAGAAATTAACTCCTTGGATGAACAAAAAAATGAAGCAACTTGATAACTGTAAGTCAAAATGGTCTGCTCTTGAAGAAAGAATAAGTTCAGGGAATGCTTATATTCTTTTCCCAAACTTTGTGATCTATAAATGAGAATTGCAGAGGAATTCACAGATTTTCTTTAAGAAAGTGTCAGTGGGAAATCCAGCTAAAAGATGGATTGCCTAGGAATAATCCACAATGGTTAAAATAACACTAGGAACAAGGGCGATCATTACTAATGAAATGAGAGCTGCAATCAAGTATACAAAGGGTCATGAGGTAAAACAAATGTCAAAACAGAACTGGTAAACAGTCATATGCATTAATCAAGGCAACATTCACAGTGTCATTAGCAAATCCTCAGTTGGAAGGATCTTCAGGTATAATACTGGAGAAAAGGCAAAATTATCCGCAAAGAAAATTTTTCTTCAGAAAATAATTATTTACACCAGGAAAAGCTCAATGGTTATCAGTAACACTAACAGTACTCTGTGTGCCGGAATTTGACTGAACAGTGGATTGAAGAAGATGCCATGTCAAGAAAAATTAAAAAACAACCAACCAAACAAAAAACAACTGAACCCTGCCCCTGCCCTTCCCCCCAAAATAAAAGCAAAAACAAAACCAAACCCAAACAACCAAAAAAACCAACTACAGAAGAGAAAGAAATTTTTTCATTATTTTCAGTGATAGAGTACAATATTAAAGGACATAAATGTCTTACCTGTTGGTGAGTGGTAAAAATGTGTATCTCAGGATAGGATACCAGGCTTGCTGAAGAACGCTAGATACTAAAGTAATACTGGATGCAGTAGTAAATTGATCCAAAGTCCTTTAGAAAAGATTGGGCTGAAATAGGAACCCATTTATCGCCATGTGCTTTGAGGGAATCACTAAGGTATGCACTCAGAGGCTGGTGAGCTGTGGGGGCATGACTAAGCTTCTGTGTGCTTCATTGTCACAGATAATGTTAAAATCATGAGTCAGTAAATTGTTAAAATGCCTTTTTCACAATGAGAAGAATTTTTCAAATCAGTGGCTCAAGTAAAATGAATCCTCTTTCAGTGACTCCAGCTGGTGCCTGCCAGGGCTGCTCTGCTGAAGAGGTCCTGAGGGCCCTGATGGGCAATGACCTGAGCAGGCAGTGGTGGCAAAGAGCATCCTGTGCTCTATTAGCAGGAGCATAGCCAGCTGATTGAGGGAAAGGACTGTCCCTCTCTACTTAGCACTTGCTCCTTCCACCCTTGGAGGTTTTTCAAGACTGACTAGATAAAGCCCTGAACAAACTGGCCTGATCTACAAAGCCAGCTTTAAGAAAGAGGTTGAACGAGAAAGCTTCTTTCACCCTTATGATCCTGCAATCTTAATCAAGGGAAAAGATATTAGGTTAATACAATGACAGACAGAAAGACAGAATGTAGATGCAAAAGTGTCATCATCATTCCCTTTCCATTCTATTTATTTTGGAGAAGAAAGATGACATATGTACTATATGAATAGACAACAGGAAACTAACCCAAAAGACCTCTGGTTTCAAGAGAGGTTTTAAAGGCTCATAAATAACTTAGGCAAAAGCTTAGCATCTTCTGATTAAATTGAAACTAATTAGAAGTCCATGATCAGCACCTAGGTTATGGCCTAAGGCTCACAATGAGAAGAATCACATTTGTACTGAACTGTTCCATGCCCTGCATCATTTCATCACTGTTGGAAAAAGTTGCCAGGAGGACCTCAGTAAAGAAGTATTAATGACATAGAATTCCACCTGGCTGTAGCCACGATTTCAAATATTATACTGAAAATGATAGAAAACTTATCAAAGCCTGTGAATTTATAGAAAATCTCTATGTCTTACTGTGGAATGAAAGTGTCAGCTGGGGATTGTGTAGTAAACTAAAAGCCATAGGTTTCTTCAAACTTTAAAACAAAATGTGTCCTTCTGATGAGAAATCAAAACAGACAAATAAATAAATAAATGTCCAAATCCTATGAGGACTATAATCCTCTAATGGATTTCCAAGAAAGCAATGTGCTTGGTTTTCCAGTCCCAGATACTGTGACTTCTGTTGTGATCCTAAACAAAGACTGCTGTAGGATGAGGAGTTATTGATCCACACAGCAGCTACCCTGAGCAGCTGCAGGTTTGTGCTTTACTCCATGTAGTACTTGGTCTTTAGAACTGTGCTATTCTGCATAATTCTCTTGACGTGGGATCATTAACAATGATGCCACTGGCATGTTCTTATCTTTATCTTGAAATGAAGCAGGATGTTTTCACATTAATACCCTTTTAGTCAATAGCAGAAATTATGAATAGAGTTGTTTACCTTTAGGAAAACCCAATAAATGGGTTTCCTGTAATGCTGGTGACCTTCACCATGAACAGGTTATGTATTGTGTGCAATACTGTGACCAGAGGTTCATCAGATGCTGCTTCATCACAGCATTCTCAGAATCAGAATGGGCACAAAATTTTGTAATTTAGTATTTTGTGATATGTCAGTAAAACAGCTATCTTTTTAGGAAATTTTGTGGCTTTCTTATTGGGATTCAAAAATAACCAGCAGCTACTGGGATGAAACATGTAACAAATTAAAGGGTTGATATCAGACAACTACTACTCAGGTAATTGTCAGCAAAGAGCTTTAAAACAGCTGAGTCACAGTTTCTTTAGTTCCCTAATTATGGCCTGCGTGGACTCCAGACATCTCACATGCCCATTCTTGGGAAAGCAACCTGAGGTCAGCCCAGTACTGGGACTGACAAAAGATTTTTTTCGCTGTCTACATTCACATCAAATCTTTAATACTTGAGAAGAGAAAAGGAAAACAAGAGGATCCCGTTTGAAGATAATCTAATAGAGAAGGATTCAGAAATTTTGTTTTCTTTGTCATTTGCAGTTTGTGATGACATCAACCTAATCTGTCCAGTATCAGCAGCTCAGCTAGATAGTTCTAGATCAATGTGGAAGTGCTCAGATTTCAACTTCACTGCAATTCATAATGCTAACTAGCTAGGATGATAATCTTCATCTAGTAGAGGGCTGCATAACAGACAGAAGGCCTGAGGAAGTGGTCTTGAGCATCCTGCACACTCTCACATCCCCCAAAGAACCCAGGGAGATAAAATGCATTAAAATTAGGGATTACATGACTGGCAGATTTATAGTGACAAATAAAAGTAATGGCATATTGAGCTAGAAGAAAAAAAATGGGAAAAAAAAGGCATCCTGTGAAGTCAGATAATTTTTGTAAGGGTGTCCAATATTGTGCAGCTCTGATGGTGTTCTGAGACAGAGGATGTAGGATCTCCAGGGCCCACTTGAGTTGTTAAAATAATATAGGAAACCAAAGAGTTACAAAAAGCAGGGTTTCTCTTGGGAATAGAGAAAGCAATAAACCTAACCAGAGAGTGTTTTTGGCTTGTGATGTGAGAGGACATACAACATTTCATCACAAGACCTTATGAATGTGTGAAGCAGGAAGCCCAAATATACTTAGCAGACATAAGTATTATTTCCCCAGCACCAACTTTCTTTCTATCCCCATTGTTTTCTGGTTTGATTATGCCCTGAAGCACAATAGCCATTCCCCTTATAATTGGTTTTATCTGTGACTCAAAATAAACATGTTTTTAATACTGTTATGCTGTTACATACCATGTGCACTTCCTTACATAGGTTATTTCCACAGTTTATCGATAAATGATTGCTTGTGTTCCTTTCTATGCAAATCTATCTTCTAGTATGCTGAAATAAATAAAAACAATAACTTATTAACCAATATTTTATATATAATCTAGTCTCTCAGGCTCTTCTCTAACATAGAGTTTTCCATGAATTATTACTTTTATCATGTATATTCCCTTACAACTCCACTGTAATAATATTCAATAATTCATTTAAAGTGACTAGGTCAGACTTTCTTGGTAAGGCAAGACATTGTCTATGACGTTGTCATAATCTTTCACATGGATCAGTTTTCCATGTCAGTGTTCAAATATTTTCTTTTCCCAAGAAGTTGTCTCCAAAAGGTTGTACAAAGAGTAGAATCTGTTTTTAAGCAGGCCAGCTTCCCAAGAAACAAAGTCTCTGGACTAGATTTTTAATACTGTGGAATAATCTTATTTTTTTGGTTATATAGCTTTCCCTCTTCTTTCTTCCTTGCATGATGAGAAGTCCTTTTATGGATATATATGAAAAGGCTGTTTAAGGCACCTAAATCTCTGAATAGTGTTCTAGTATATATTTTTTCTAGAAGTTGACCAGTTTCTAACTTTGGAGATTCATTATCTCTTACCCTATTTTCATTTAATTCCGTAATTTCCTGTTTAGCTGGTTGTTTAAATGCTTTCTGAAGTACAAATAAGTAAGTTGGATATCCTTTATTGACTGTTTAGCTGAAATATTATAACCATTATGGTCCATTACAAACCCATATGATTTTAACAAGGTGATTTACAATTCTCACTCCAATTATATTTTGAGGTTTCCTATTCAAATTCACTCTGTTCCTTTTGATGATGCCTTAGAGGTTGTCAAAGATTTACTTCTTTAAATTTGCCACTGATTTTTATAAAAAAGAAGCTCAACTATTTAATTGTTAAATATTTTCAAAAGTGTCAGAGAAAAGCCAGCATGATATGCCATGGATGCTCTATGCTGTAATATTCCTTAATTGTCTAGAATCATAGCATGGTTTGTGTTGGAAGAGACCTTTAAATGTCACCTAATTCCAACCCCTCAGCAAAATGCAGTGATATCTTCAACTAGATCAGGTCACTCAGAGCTCTGTCCAACCTTATCTTGAATGTTTCCAGGGATGAGCCTTCTACCACCTCTCTAGGCAACCCATTCCAGTGTTTCACCAACTTCAGAGTAAAAAAAATCTTATTTCTAGTCTGAGTATATCCTCTTTTACATTAAAAGCATTACTCATTGTCCAATTGCTACAGAACCTATTTAAAACTCTGTTCTTAAAAGCCTCATTTAAGTGTTGAAAGGCTGCAATAAGGTCTTCCTGGTGTCTTCTCTTCTCCAGGCTGAACTACCCCAGTTATCTTATCCTGTTTCATAGGAGAGGTGCTCCAGCCCTCAAATTGTCTTCATGACCCTCTTCAGGACTCACTTTAACAGCTCCATATCTTTCTTGTGCTGAGTGCCCCAGAACTGGAAGCAGCGTTCCAGGTGGGGTCACATGAAAATGAAGTCCAGAGGGAGAATTACCGCCCTCAGCCTGTTGGCCACCCTTTTGATGCAGTTCAGGATACAATTGGCTTTCTGGAATGCAGGAGTATATTGCTGAGTCATGTCCAGATTTTCATCTACTGGGTACCTTCAAGTCCTTCTCCTCAGGGCTGCTTGTGATCCATTCCCTGCCCAAACTCTATTTGTGTTTGGGATCACCCAGACCCAGGTGCAGTATCTTGCACTTAAATTTATTGAACCTCATTAGGGTCCTATGAGCACACTTCTCAAACTTGTCCAGGTCCCTCTGGATGTCATCCTAGTTCTCAGTCATGTCAAACAAGCCACTCAATTTGGTGTCATTTGAAAACTTGCTGTGGGTACATTTTGATTCTACTGTCTCTGTCATTGATGAAGACATTAAGCAACACTGGTCCCAGTACCCCCTGAGGGGCACCACTTGCAACTGATCTCCACCAGGACATTAAGCCATTGACCACTACTCTCTGGATGCGACCATCCAGTTTAATTTCTTAACTGTCTCTTTGTGCACTTCTGTGTTTAGTAGGACCTTAGCTTTATGTGAAAATATTAGCCTCCATTCATTCTGGGTATCACTTTCAACAAAAAGAATATAAAATCATTAGTTCCCTTCATGAAATTTCCTTTTTTTTTTTTTTTTTTTTTTTTTACCTGTTCTGTTCAGATTAAAATCTTTTCCCCAAGGTTTTTCTGTGATTCACAAATTCATTATGCATTTCTAATTCGAATACTTCTCCAAAAGGATTATGGATCACCCTTACCTGATGTTGACATTGCTGCCGCCCCTGAGCTAGAGTGAATCATCTCCTGGGAAGACTGAAAACAATTTTTTTTTAAAATACCTAGTACTTAATTTAACTTTAAAAAGGCCATTGTCCTGCTCAGAAGGAAAAGAACTCTTCTGACTGGAAGGAGGATGCCCAAGCCTGGGCACCTAATCTTTTTTATGTTGAAAATTGTGAGTCATGCTCATTGGACCTTAAGCTACCACACAAAAATCTGCATGTTTCCATACAGAGTCTTCCTCAAGATGACACATAAAAATAATTGGACAACTTTGGCTTGTCAATATGTACAGAGTGAACAAACACATGGGGATACCAAGGTGTAGTGGTGTAATGCCAGTCAGAAATAAAACTCCAAATAAGCCACTTCCCTTCTTCCCTTTCCCTCTAGCAAGAGAGGGACAAAGACAGAGTCTGGGTTGAGATAACAATTTACTGAAAGGAAACAGCAATAGAATAGAAATGTACAGTAAATCAGCAATATTAATAACAGAAGTATACAAAAAGAGAAGGTGCTTTGCACACAAAAGGTATTCACCACCTCGACTTAGCTCTTTGTGGTTGCTGGGACAAAGACAAGATGGCAGACACTCTCTGTAGTTGTGTCCTCGTGGTGCCCAGGGACAAAAGCAAGGTGGTGGCCATTCCTGCACCCAGTGCCACGTGGTTTCCCCAGACAAAGACAAGAAGACAAGTTCTCCCCACAGCCAGCTTCCCGTCCCATCTGCAAGTCTGAGACAATGGAAAATAACGATGAACAAACCCTGGAAAGCTAGGTCATCCATGCTGCACTGCACTGCACATCCACTGCACTGCCACTTTGGACATCGGACTCGATTCTGTGCAGCTGCTCCGGCATCAGTGGTGCCACTTTTGACCACTCCACCCTGCTCCATCCAGCTCCACTCCTGTCGTTTCAGTTTCGCTCCTTTCAGCTCAGCTTGGCTCCTTTCAGCTTGGGTCAGACTTGGTTGGGCTCAAGTTTGCCTTTCTGCTCTGTTCCCTGTGGCTGCTTCTCACTTTTCAGGACCATGTCCTGGAGCTGTGTTTGCCGCTTTTCAGCACCACATCTCCAAGCCGTGTCTTGGAGGAATGGGAATAGGACGGGTGACGATGACAGAGGATTGGGTATGCAGGGTTACTCCTGACAACCTCCCTAATGGAGACAGGGAGATAAAGTGGCTTACTTCCAGGGGTGCACTCACCTTTTCTTCCCTCTGAAACTACACCCTTCAGCAATGATGTGGGTGGTATAGAATAGCAAGGTAGCCACGCCTATATGATACTAAGTTCCACTCATTCTCTGCACCCAGGACACAAGGTGAAGATATTTCTGCTGGATTTCCAACTGATTTGCTTAACATGCTGCTTTGGGCCAAGCAAAGTTAGAATTACTTTACAACTTTCCTTCTGCTTTTCTGTCAATATTGGCTTGTACGACTTCTAGTACTGCCTTTCAAGTTTCTGGTAATGTTGTGTCTTGTATTTTGCCTGTTACAATTAACACCACTTTCTTTACAATTGAATATGGTCCTTCTGCTGCTCTTTTCTCTGGAAAAGAACTTCAGTTTTCATCAACTGCCACATTGACGGGATGGGGCTGTGAGACCTTTGTAACTGAAAAGTCAAACACTTTAGCCCTTCCAAACCTTACAGGGTTTTGTCATTGTGCTAGTTTTGGCTGGACTAGAGTTAATTTTTCTTCATAGTAGATGGTATGGATTTGTGTTCTGAATTTGCATTCTGAATTTGCAGTGAAAATAATGTTTTTGTTGTTGGGCAAGGCTTACAGAGCATCAAGGCCTTTTCTGTTTTCTCATCAAGGCCTTCTCTTCCTCACATCACCAGTGAGAAAACTGGGAGTACACAAGAGGTTGGGAAGGGGCAAAGCTGGGACAGCTGACCCCAACTGACCCAAGGGATATCCCACACCATATAGTATCATGTTCAGCATGTAGAGCTGGAGGAACAAGGAGGAAGGAAGATGGGGGTGAGGAGATGTTCAGAGTGACGCCATTTGTCTTCCCAAGTCACTGCTATGCGTGATGGAGCCCTGCTTTTCTGCACTGAACACTGCCTGGCAATGGGAAATGGTGAATGAATTTCTTGTTTTCCTTTGCTTGTATACACAGTCTTTGCTTTACTTATGAAACTGTCTTTACCTCAACCCATGAATTTTTCTCACTGTTACCCTTTCAATTCTATTCCCTGTGCCATTAGGGGTGGGGGTGAACAAGTGGCTGCACAGGGCTTGTTTGGGTTTAAACCATGACAAACATAACCCACCAATTTCTCCATGCTTTTAAAAGCCTGAAAGTGATTTTATATTGTATGAAGAGAGATACCTTTTGGACATCTCCCCAAAATGCAGAGGTCTCAGGAAATCAGATACCTGTCCTGAACAGCATTATGCCCCAATCATCTCCAGCCAGAGTCATGCTCACATGGTGTTAGAAACAGCTGTTTGATACTAGGTAAAGCAGAGAGTGAAACTTCAAGCAAGACCGTGCCAGCAGGTGTAATCATTTACTGTATACTTCATCATTTCCTGTCATCAGAAACCAAACAGGATGGCTAATTTTTCCAGAAATTGAAAACTTGAATCTTCTCATCTGGACAGAATTGAAACGGAAATTATTTGAAATCAATAAAGAAGAGGAAAATTG
Source organism: Margarornis squamiger (assembly GCA_035222235.1). NCBI lineage: Eukaryota > Metazoa > Chordata > Aves > Passeriformes > Furnariidae > Margarornis > Margarornis squamiger. The sequence continues at coordinate 96,265,637 of JAWWTY010000106.1, forward strand.
TTAAGATACTGGAAAGTGACAAAATAGATTCTAATTTATTCAGATTATGGAACTTTTGGAGTACAGAAATATGCCTTAATTCAAAGGAAACAGATGAACTTCTAGCTAAAAATGGCAAAAAACTGCCTTGACTTTCTCTTTGGAAGGACAGTTATTTTCTACAGTTTTTTCAACAAGCTAAAATGAGCAATTTATTTTGTATTTATTTGCCTTCAGACATGTTTCTATTTATGGCCACATCATATGCTCAATGGAGTCTTAAAATAGCGAGTCCGGGTTCACAGGATGACTCAGTGGATCAGCATGTAGGAGAGGGCGAATGCAGCCACTCTACCAGGGGCAGGATGGCAGCAAGTGTGCCTCCCTACTCCCTGATGGGTGTCCACAGGCTTCTGTGGAAGCAGCTGGTCCTGTCCTAGTATGACATTTTGGAAACAGTCACAGTTAATATTTCGCATCCTGTTGGTCTTATCAGTTGAAAGGCTAAAGGCTAAGTAAGCCATGGAGAAACATATTGCCTCTCAAATTTTGTGTGCACTGAGGATGGTTAAGGGAAAATCCTCCTATTACCACTACTGGCAGCACATGAAGCACGTGGACTCATTAGTACATTCTCTATTCAGTAATACTGTATGGGTTGTGAGTGTCCAGGCACTTACAGGGGAGCTCCATGAAGAGGGTCCAGGGCTGCCCTGTACTAGACAGTCAGTTCCAGCTGGCTCCAACTCACCCACTGCAGGGCATGGCTGAGCCCACACCCAAGGTAAAGGCATCTTGGGGGAAACAAATTCAAGAAAGGGCAAGATACCACACAGAAGATTGTGAAGAAAAAATAGGTAAATGAAACAACCCTGTGAACACCAACATGGGAGGAAAGGAAAAACACTGCAGCCCATGAAGTGGACCATGGTGGAGGAGGTATCTATATCATAGCTGTGCTGGTTTTGGCTGGGGTGGAGTTAACTTTCTTCACAGTGGGTAGTATGGGGTTGTGTTTTGGATTTGTGTGTAAACACAGTGATGGTAATAGAGATGTTTTTGTTATTGCTGAGTACTGCTTACATAGAGCCAAGACCTTTTCTGCTTCTCATACTGGTCAGAAAGTTGGGTGTGCATGGGAAGCTGGGAGGAGACACAGCCAGGACAGGTGACCCAAATGGAACCAAAGGATATTTTGTAGGATATGACATCATACTCAGTATATAAAGCTGGGGAGAAGAAGGAGGATGGGGGGTATGCTTGGAGTAATGGCATTTGTCTGCCTAATTAACCATTACAAGTGATGGAGCCCTGATTTCCTTGGGATGGCTGAACACTTGGCTGCCCATGGGAGGTGGTGAACAAATTCTTTGTTTTGCTTGTGTGCATGACTTTGGCTTTCCCTATTAAATTGTCTTTATCTCAAGCCTCAAGTTTTCCAGATGTTTCTCTTCTGATTCTCTCCCCAGTCCCACTGGTGGAGGAGGTAGCAAGGGACTGAATGGAACTTGGTTGCTGACTGGGGTTAAACCATGACAACAGCCCATGGAAGACCCTCACGCCAGGCCAGGTGGATATTTCCCAAAGGAACTGCAATCCACAGAGAACTGCATGGTGGAGAAGGTTTATCCTGAAAGACTGCAGCCCATGGAAGGACCCACACTGCACCACTGAGACTAGGGAGGAGGTAGAGGAGTTGGGGATGAAGGAGTGAAGTTGGTCCTCGGAAGAAGGGGTGGATAGAGAAAAAGTATTTTATCTTTTCTCTCTCTCTTTTCCTCACTACTTAAATCTATTTTCATTGCTAAGAAGTTAGTTTTTTCCCCAAGCTGAGTCTGTTTTGCCCATGATGGTTGAAGGTAGTTTATGTCCTCATCTTTGTCTCAATCCATGAGCTTTTTCATTTTATTTTCCAACCCATCCTGTTGAGGAGAGGGACTGAGAAAGCAGCTCAGTAGTGGCCTGGCAGGCAGCCAAGTTCAACCCATCACAGACAGCTCATGTGAACACTAAATTGACAAATTTCTATTTTAAAGAAATAAATTACTTAATTTTTAATTGAAACATTTTCCAGTTCTGAAAATAAAAGTCAACATTCTTGACTTAGAATTAGTATTGAATTAGAACTCTTGACTTAACATTAGAAAACTTACATCCTTGCTCATGGAGAACAAAGGTGATCTCCAGAAGACTGTTGGAGGGTTTTTCTAGTGTAGTGGATTTGCATGTCACGTACATGCCATTGGAAGTCAGTATGTGCCAACCTTTTTCGGGAACTATGTCCAAGAAACTGGTTTGTTTGAGGCAAACCATTTTCTGATGAGCAGGACCACTGAGTTTACATGCCAACAAAACTTTACATAGACTTCACATAACTTAGCCCTTTGCTCTGGTAAGGAGGTCTGCCAGGACTTTACTGTTAGTTTAACAAATCCAACAGACCTTTTATGCTTCTAAGCATGTATTATGAGTGTACTTTGGTTATAAGGTGGGTTATTTCAGACAACGGTTTCTCATTAAGACACTTTCTGACAAGTGAGGACAGTGAAAGTTCTTTGTAAATATTCTTCCATTTATTTCTCCATAAATTCTCAGAGCCAGATTCAGCTGGCCTAACCAGGTGGCTTCATTATAGAGAATATGGCATCAGGTGATTAAAAACATAATGGCAAGCTTGTGAAAGTAGCTTCAGGTGAATTCTCCTGTATATTTCATCTGTGAATCAAGGCTTCAAAGTCTGTACAGTGAGGGTATGCATGTCTAAACAAATAAATTGATTATGTTCAATTAAATTCCTGCTTCTGAACAGATCTCTCTTCAAACAAATCTATTTTTTGTGCTTATGCTTCTATGAAATTCTTCTTCAAAACCTTGACAAGACAGATTGCTTCTGAGCTAATACTGTATCTGCTGTCAGGAATCTGTGAGATCCCATAGAAAATGGAAGAAATTACTACAGTGTTATAAAAAAGAAGCAGACAAATAAACCATAGCATTGCAATGGGAAGATATTGTAGCTCTCACATCATTGTTTTTCTGTGCTCTGGTGTCCCCAAGGAAGGTACGTATTGAAATGGACGTCATCAGTACAGATGCTCAGCAAATACTTCCGGATATAGTTAAGAATAGAGTGCTCTGAAGTACTTTTTTAAAAAAAAATTAATTACCAGGTTTATTTTTTATATAAAACTATGCTTTATTACAATTCTTTTTTATTCTGGAAAAAGGGTCCAAATTGCTTTTTCTTTGCCCTGTTTTTACTAAGTTTTTATAACCTCTGTGTATTTGGTATCATTGTTTTGCAACTAATGCTGTAGATTTGTACTAACTTATTATGTTGTTTATTCTTCTGTTAAAAAAAAAAAAAAAAAAAGGATTTTATCCACTGACAGCAATAGCTTCATCTGAATATAAATATTTACTCTGAAAATACACTGTGAATATTTGCCATCCTGTTATGGTTAATTTATTCAGTTGCTCATGTGTTTGTTTCTTGGGGTTTTTTTCTCAGCACTACACAACTTTTTCTATTCCAAATTTACATATTTGTTAACATTGTCATTTCCCTCTCTCATTCTCATTTTTAAAATTTATTAGGGAAGGGGTTTTTTATGTACTTAACTTTGAGATGAATATTAAATTAGTGATTAATCATAACTTTGTTGTATATTTAAAAATAATCTAATACTTACCCAGAAAAATATATGAAGAATTCTTTACACAGCAACACTGTCCCACTGGAAGCATAATAAGAGATAAACATCTCCCATACTGCCAGTGAAATGGTAAGAGTTTAAGAGTAGGCCATTTTTTTGATTGAGGTTCTACTGTTGTGGTCAGCTGAAATCTGTGTTATTTTAAGAAAAATAATGATATGATGATTTTAATTACAGAATCTATATTAAGTTATCAGTTTACTAGTGCATTATTCCCTGAAAACCTATAATTTTCTGATAATTTTCCTTCTATGTCTAATGGCTACTATATTTTAATTAATCAATATGAGCTTCAAGGGAGTAATATATGCTTCCCTTCAGGTCAGCAAGAAACTTTGTCCAATATCATGTACCAAAATCTGGCTGGCTGACTACAGAGTAGGCATTAGCCAAGTTCCCCCTGTGACTTCAAAGTTGGCCATCTCATTTTTCACAGATATGAAACAAAAGAAAAAATCATGAACCATCTTAACTCTTACTTCAGTACTATTTCACTGACTTAGTGTATCAATATTTAAAGCACAGATCCATGAAATTAAAGTTTATGCTGAATCTATCTTCTATCACGTGGAGAGTAAAAGTGACCTCTGAAAAACTACAACTGGGAATATTGTTGTCACAAATTAGCATTTTAAGGTTGCTTAAAGAATCACCAGCAAAGATGTGAACAAAACAAGATTTAATGCAAAAGTGACAGCATAACAAAGTTTGTTGGCAAGGTGCATTCTACTACTTACTAGATGGTTAAAGCACACTGAGGGAAGCAAACAAAAATTCAAAATCAATCAATCCAAGGCTAAATAAACTCAAAACTATATATGTGAAGGCTGGGGGGCAGGGGGCAGGAAGAGAAAGGCGAGGAGGGGAGGGGAGGAGGGAGGGGAGGTGAGGGGAGAGAGGAGGGGAGGGGAGGGGAGCAGGATGCGAAAGGATAAGAAGGGGTACAGAAGACCCTCCTGTTGAGTCACAAGGTTCAGACCAGACCCCCATGTGCTAAACTCTTATGTGGCAATTGTTCATTAGTCAATTAGAAATGTTACATTTGTCATAAACCAGTAAACTTCTAAAGAAGACGATGTACTTTTTGAAGTAATCCTGTACTTTTAAAAAGATCAACAAGTAAATTAAATAGGAGTTTCACTGGAATGCAGAAGAATGGTAAAACAGACAATCAGATTTGTTACTAGGATTTAATAGTTCTCAAAACCTGTGTCTTTTAGATGCAGCAACAAGTAAATATGCAGCAACACAGGTAAATATGAGATTACATATGAAGCCAAGCATTAATAGGTTATTTCACATGAAGTCTAGAACTAACTAGAATTAACTAGAAAGTGGGGAATACAAAAATACCAGATAAGGTGCTGGAATAAGCCTCTTAGCGAAAAGACTGCAGTGCTTCTGTGAGTGACTGTGTTTTGTAAACTGCCCAGATTCTCACGTGCACTAAGGAACTCAGTGAGAAGCAAGAACCAGACTATCATGGTAGTATAGCCACAACCACTAAAAATTATAAGATGCTTTAGTTCTGTTTGTCCTGTGATATGTGTTGTAGTGGCAAATTCTATTGCAGCACATCCTGGCTGGACTTATTTACAGTTACCCCTTCCAGGCTATGATTGGTCACACATTTCATGTACCCTTTTTAGCCACCACGTAACACTGGTTTTGTGTCTTTTGTTTTAGGGACAGCATGATAGAACATTTTTTCTAAAGAACTATATTGATATTTTAGTAAGCTGTTTTAGTTCTGTCTTTGTGTTCATATCTCTATAGCTTATCCTTAGTGACATCGGTATGAAGTTGACCTATGCTATATTTAGCATATTATCTATATGAAGATAAATATTTCCTTGAATAAACTGACCAGGCGTTCTGAGTGTGACATCAGATTAAAAATATTGCGAGCAGTGTTTTCACTAACTGAGAACTTCAACTTATGTTGTTAGAAATTATTGGTACGTAAAAAGAAATACGCAGTCAATTCCCACTGGATTTGTTTCCATAGCAATGAGAAGGCTATGATGTTAGCAAATTTGGGTTTTCATCCAATTCCTAAAAACACCTTTTGCAACTAAGCCTTTATAGTCTACTGGGATTACTCTAACTATGTATAGCAGCACAATCTATGACCATTTTTCTTTGAAGGCTATGATATAGGAGTGAGATTTATCTTAATTAGCTTAGACATTTAAAATCAATTGTCTAAATCTCAAATAATAATTTTAATCTCCTTTTACACTCAATAAAAAAAAATCCACCACTTCCAGAGAAGTTCTTCTTATCATAGAATAAACATACAAAGTTGCATAGGATGAATTTTACTCAGCATCTAGGGCTTGTTTTCAGTGCTGTTACTTGGGGGTTTTGTTTGTGTTGCCTTTTTTCTGACATCTGGACAATCACAGGAGTCTGTTGATTGAAGTAAGTGATACATTACACTGGAGACACATGTAGGATTTTTTGTGGCTTGAACATTGCTTTGATGTGTGATCATTCTCCTTTAACCCAAGTTATCTCAAGAAAAGTCAACCTGTCCATAGATAACTTCAGTCAAACATTGTGGAAAAAAAAATCCCAGGAAGGTAACTGACTCAGATGATTCATTCTCTTTAATTGCAAGACTGACCTTGACAGCACCTCAGATCTGCTCCAGCCCTTGACAAGGCAACCCAAATATTTCTGAAGCCTAACTGTAGGCTTCAGTGCTAAACAGTGCATAATGACTTGCAAGTCATGAGAAGATGCTAAAATGACATCTCATGTTCCACAGGCGTAGATGCTCACAGACTGATCTGAGCCCCACTGGGCATATGGCAATGAACCAAAGTCTGAGCTATTCCCAATTTCAGACCAGTGCCTTATTGAACATCTCATGAGATGGACTTGTTCAACACCCCATGCATGTGAACACACATAATGAGATGAGAGATTGTGACTGGGACAGTTGTGGGCTTTAAGTATAATGGCTTGCTGGGAAGTAGAGTTAGATGAAAGGGAACAGGTGTTACCACTTCAATTAAATTCATTTAGGGTCATTACTGCTGCAGTTTTTGGTTGTGTTCCTTTCATTTCCTTCTGTTTAGGAGCATAGGCAAGATACCCTTGAGCATTCACTGGGTGCTTTTACAGAGTTTCTTTCAGTCCAAAACATAAGTAAGAAGGTTTATATTCCCTGTGCTGGAATTCCCTCTGGGTTTTCTGGGTACTCTGTAGAAATGCTAACCTTTCACATCCAAGGATAACATTTCTACAGTATTTTCCCACAGATTTCAATCAGTAAATAAGTTCCATATTTCTGATTTGTTATGCTTAAACCTTTTAAGTTGTGAGCCATTAAAAGCTTTCCTAGCAACTCTGTTTCTTTAAGGAATCCCACAGTCTGATACTTACACTGCATTAGGCTCTTTTCATATGTTTTTTTTATTTGGTTGGCTGGTTGGTTGATTGTTTTTAGAGACATGAGCTTCTCAGGTTTTCTTCTCCAAAGTGGAAAATCTTCCTAGTTACCACTATTAAGTGCAGTGTGAAAGCTCTCGTCACAGTCCCACATTTAAACTAGAGTTGTTTCTGTTACTGTTTCTGGTTATATCCATATGTGGGCAGTGGTTTTTGTGTGATGCAAACACCAGCACACGGACTTAACTAAGAACTGTCAATCTTCATACATGGACAATCATCCAAATACATTGTTTTGATGTTTCAGACTAATAACTCTTCAAATCATGCTATAACTTCTTGTATCTTTCCCACTTAAGCATGTTTTGCTTATTTACTTTTTGTACAGCTTCCAAGAAACTTCTGAGGAATCTATCCATGTTCTTTCCTTCTATAGTGACTTTGATGTTTGGAATAAAATGTTTAATCAGCTTAATTTCCCACAGACTTTTGCAGAGGTGTATTGCAAAAGCTTGTATCACATTATTCAAACAAGCCACTTGTATCTGAATAAAGGTAATCTTTCTCTATTACACTGGCTTCAGAACATACAGAACCTGTTTGGATAAGATTTAGAAACTGGAAGCTGCCAAGGAAAGCTATGAGTATGACCACTGAATTGAAAAATGCGTCTCTTAGCAAAAGAATTTAAAATTTTGGCTTGGTTAGCTTACTAAAGGCAATGGTACAGTGTAACTTGCCCTTAGACATTTCTAGATGACTATACAAGGAGCAAAATTGTGATGGTGGACAACATTCCAGTATATGGAAAAATGGTACAAGGACCAGAGAGGGTTCCCAAAGTTACATCAATTCCTATTAGAAGTAAAGATGCTGACTTTTTAAGAGTGTGATTAACTACCCATTAAATCACCCTAACACATATGCTGGAAGTGTTTTGTATCAAAAGCAGATATTTTTTTCTGAAAAAGTAATAATAAATTAATCATAAAAAGAGGCATCCATGAGTGAATTGAAAGGAATGATAGCCAATGCTCACATTAAGAACTCTGATTATTGTCCCAGCTTCTCCAGTCTGATCATAAAATATGTTTTGGTGAAAGACAGTGAAAGTCAAAGAACAAAGTGAAAGGAAACTGCCTGTCTGTGCGAGTTTAAGAGATACACTCCTTGAGGGAGAAAAATTCAGTTTGAGCTCTGAAATGTTCAAGGTTTCTCAAGGCCATGAAAAATTGATGATCATTTTGGACTATGATAGTTATGTGGGCAACTTGCTTACTTCTGTTTTCTCTCTAGTATTTGTCCTTACTGCTAAATAGACAGTATTTTTATTCTAAGGAAGCTATTTGGCCACTATGTCACAGGTCATGCCTCCTGGAAGGTGCATGAACTCAGGAAAAGTTCTATTTGCAAGGTACTGTAAGTCTTTCTGTGGTCCAGTGAAGGAATATCAAGCACTCACCACAACATGATTTGATGTGAACATCAAGCTTAAGGATTATCTGGGTAACTGTGACAATGATTAAACAGCCCTCTGGTTAATGAGTCATGACACAAGTCTATGTTGTTTTCTTTAAGGAAATGGTTCAGCATAAGCTTTTTATTTTGCCTTGTTGTCAGTGTGTTTTCAGTGTACTTTCTCTTCCATACCGTCCTCCAAGACCTATAGTGAAATAACCAGTCAACTTATAATTTGGGTGAGAATTCTCCTGGTTACTTTTCTCCATGAACAATTAAACCTTTTTCTTGACTTATAGAGTGAGACAGTTTTCTGGATTTTTTCTTATGTGAAGGATTAGTTTGTCAAATGGAAAGAATAGCTCTATGTTTTTAATTCCTCCTTCCTTTTTGCTTGTTTCATTTTGGGGAGGGGGTTTTTGTTTTTAAATTTTTGGCCTTGCCTCTCATAACAAAGCAAGTTTTCAACAGCAGTCTTCCCAAAATACATCAAGTGACTCTCGTTCCCTCCAGCCTCTGGTCCCTGTTGTGAATATTAAGATTTGATTGATTGAAAATCTATAATTTATTTTAAATAAACAAAACAGTTTTGGGGCCAAGATGATTTTTTCCTCCTGTGTCCAGCTAAAGTTTGCATAGAAGGCAACATATGCCATCTGTCTATATATGCTTTGTTTCTTTGGAAGATTTTGTACTTCACAGCTGTTAGCAGACAGTTTGACAAAGTATGGTAGTCTCCTGAACCTCAGTAGTGGACAGAAAAATGGCTCATATGCACCTGATGTTGAAATGGATAGGTTGTCATTCCCAATCTGCCTTCTCTATCTATCGATCAGGGAGGCGACAAACAGTCCACCTGAGTGCAAACCCATTGTGTTGCATTTTAGTGTCTCAGTTTCACTACAAAATTCATATTTCTTTTCAGTTTGGAAGCTAAACTGAGCAGGAAATGAAATAAATTACTGCCAGGACATCCAGTTGTTCATACCATGGACTGGAACAGTAAGGACAACCTAAGGGAATTCCAGCAAGTCATCCGTTTAATTGGACAACTGGGACCCATTTAGCAACTGGTCTTAGTCACTGCCCTTACTCTCCCAGTCACTACAAGGAACTGCTCAGTTCACAGTCTAATTCCTATAACATACATTCAGCAGCACAACCTGCTTTAAGATTTTCTTCCACTTGGCTGTATAATCTTACCATATTTCTAAAAAATCCTATGGTGTGAAGGTGCTACCCAATGCATCTCCCAACAGAACAGCAGTTATTTTCCTTCTGATAAACCAAGAATGTGTGATAATAAAAATTCTGCTAATCTCTTGTGCAAATGACTCTTAGGTTTGTGTTCCACTTCCAGACACACAGGGGTTTCTAATCCATTGAGAAATGAACAGGAAAAAAGAGATGTATTTTCTGCACTGCCCAAACATCACAGACAGATACCATGTTGCTCCACTCCAACCAAAAAAAATCAACGAAAAAACCCAAACCAAATTAAAACAGAACTCTAAATACCCAAGAAATCTTAGTAGAGTAGGATTGGACTGAAGTAAAAGGAAGGGGAAGGCTAATGAAAAAGTACAGAAGGAACTTGAAAGTGAAGGCAGCTGATTTACCTGTTGTGGTAAAACAAAAGGAAGGTTTAAAAAGGAAGAAAGGAATCACATTACTGGGAGATGAGAAAGAAGATAAGCAAGGGAAGTTTCCACAGAAAAATAACCAATCAAAAAAATTAAAGTACCAAGCCCTGTCAAGAATAGTAGAAGGCAAAGGGGCAAAGGGTTAATAAGTAGAAAGAACAAAAGCAAATGGTTAATGAGAAATGTAGAGGGAAATGAGGCAGCATATTTCAGTATTTCATGTTATATGTATTCCCATCACATTGAGTAACTGAGAGACAAATGTAAATTTGAATGACTGAATAGATTGGGTAAAACTAGTCCACAAGTGTACTTAAAGCATAAATTACCCCTGCTAAAGGCAGGAAGCATTGCAACACGGGTCTTTTCTAGATTGGTTATTGTCTGCAGACAAAAGTTTAGACAGGCAAATAAGTCATGGATAATTATGGTCATTTTGAGGTTGTTACCTGAAAGGAAATCCACCTACAAGCTACACCTGATCAAATAGCTTTTTCATATAATATTTGTTCAAAGGTTAGCTTCCTTTGTCAGATCAACCTGTGATGAGACATTCAGAAACCTTTTTATTTCCAAGTACTTTTTGATTGCTCTCAACAGACACTTCCCAGCTTTCTGTTTGCCATTGGGAATTTGTGCTGTGTGAACAATCATCAAAATACCTTTGACATATATGAAGATGATATTTGTTGGTCAGACCTAACTCACCTTATTTAAACATTTTATTTGAGCCTGTTTTTAAGTAATGAGAAATGAGTCCTGTGATCTCCCGGCAGTCCCAGCTGAAGGGCTTTGGGGGTCCCCAGAGGGCAGTGTTGGGCACTGCAGTTTGATCACTACATGTCCATCAGTGAAGATGGGATTTGCATGAGGCATTGTCAGCCTAAATCCCATTCACTTGGTGTTGTTATTCAAATAAAACCACATATATTAAAAAAATAAAACAGATTATATATTTGGCAGCTCCCACTCTGCTCTTTTAGAAGTTTACTCATTGTAGATGACATGGTTTCTGATGGCTAAGATTTTAAGATAATCTCCAAGCTATTCTTCTTTAAAATGGACTCTTTTGAGTTACAAATTACTTTTTTTTTTGCTTACAAATGATGTGTATGTGGTTTTACTTTGGCAATTCTTACAAAATAACTGGTTCTTAACTTAGAGGTCTTTTTAAGCTTGTTTGGGTAAAATACGTAAAAGCTACATAGGTACAATTATTTTGAGGTGGTACAGATTACTATTATAATAACAGAGAATTTCTTCATTATTTTAACTGTTTTCAAATCATCTCTGAGGAGCATGTCTCCGTTATGTTAAAATACTTGCAAAAATGTGAAGTGGAAGAAAGTGAGAAGTGAGAATAAGCAAGTTTTCCTAGTCTTCTCTTACTCAAATAAAGAAATTTATACAAAACTACAAGAAAAAACTTAAAGCCCCCTAATAATCTTACACAGATACACATTTCTTTTGTGGGTCTTCTCTATTGCTGAAAATTTTGAGTAGATATAAGTAGGCAATACAAAATTGTATATGCATTTGGAATTCTGATTGTGATCAGCAGGTTTATATGTGAGCAATTGAACCCTCTTCTCATGAGCCAGAATTTCATGCAGTGACCACCAGCCCATGTGAACTCTTCGGGCCTGCCAAAGATATAAGCTGATGGCACTACCTCTCACAGCATAATAAAGCTGTGAAAAAATTTGAAGATTCTCCCTCTCTGCTCTGCTCTCAGGACACCCCACCTTGAGTATTTCATCTAGCTCTGTGTCCCCAGCACAGGAAGGACATTGATCTGTTGGAGTGAGTCCAAAGGAGGACACCAAGAAGATCAGAGAGATGGAGCACCTCTCCTGTGAGAAAAGGCTGAAAAAATTGGGATTGTTCAGCCTGGAAAAGAGGAGGCTTCAAGGTGATCTAATTGCAGCTTTACAGTGTCTGAAGAGAAAAATGGAGAGGGACTGTTTAAAAGGGCAGTAGTGATAGGACAATGGGTAATGGCTTTAGGCTGAAAAAGGATCAGTTTAGGTTAGATATTAGGAAGAAATTCTTGACTGTGATGATGGTGAGGCACTAGAACAGGTTGCCCAAAGAAGCTGTAAAGACCTCATCTCTGGAAGGCCAGGTGGTATGGGACTCTGAGCAGCCTGATCTAGTGAAAGGTGTCCCTGCATATGATATATGGATTGGAACTAGACAGTCTCTAAAGTTCCTTCCTACTCAAGCCATTCTATGACTTTATGATTCTATGATCATATTTTTATAGCATATGATTGCAAACTAAAATTTCAGATTTACTTATATGACATACTTGTGTACAGCAATGGGACTGAGGACAGGCTAACATCATAGAGCAATAGGTCTATCTTTTTAATTTTTCAGATTATCAGACGAAAAATTGGCATGGGGAAAAAAGTTTGTTGTAAAAATAAATCTAAAGGAACAAACAATTCACTGAAAAGCCTGTATATAACACTCTGTTTTAATACTGTGAAATGGCTTCCTCTGCCAGCCAAACATCAACCCAGCCGCTTCCTCACTCCCTTCTCCTGAGGGACAGGATGAAAATAGAAGGAAGGCAAGAAGATTCAGGGATGAAGATAGTGATAACTTAACAGGGAAAGCAAAAGGTGTGTGTGCAAGCCAAGGAAAAAGAGGAATTAATTCATTGCTTCCCTGTAGCACGTGTCTAGTCCCACCCTGTAAACAGTGCTTCAACACCTCTAACATTTACTGAAGGATACAAATGTCATTACCAGGAGCACCCTTTTTCCTCCTTTTCCTGAACTTTTTAATCCTGAGCTCAATATCACAATGTAGAATGTCCCTTTGGCCAGTTGGGATCAACTCTCACAGCTGTGCTTCCCTAAAAACCCTTGCCCACCCAATCTGTCGCATTAACAGTCACGCAGTGGACAGCTGGTAAATAGCCCAACCCTTTTTTTTTGCATGAAGGTGTGTCTATCAGGAGTCTTCTAGTTTCCATAGTCAGTTAGGAGCCATTACTTGAATGCTACTGACTACATAGGAACACACATATAGGGAGTCTTCTGTGAGTTGCTGCTGAAGAAAATATTCCAGTGGGACCTTGAAAATATCTGTCTCTCTTTAGAAACACAGGGCTAAAAGGGACTGCTTAGAAAGTGATGGTCTTAAGAAGTTTGAGAGATACTTTACTCTTCCACATCTTTGACTTTTATTTTCATTAGGCTGAATAATGTGGCTTTTGCTCTAAGAAGAAGTCCAGATGTATTTTTGAGAACAGATTGCCAGTTGTTTGGGTATCTAGTATAATTTTAGAATATTGTGTGTTTTGTCACACATGCAGAGTGCACAGGAACCCTCCCAAATGACAGAATATGGACCCCAACCTAGAGCTTTTCTGGTCATTTTGCTTCCAGCAAATATATTTCTGTGGTCAGTAGCACAAAGAATTAAGTATTCCGAATTAGGCAAAATGTGGGAGGTTACTCAAGTTTCAGGCTTCAGCAATGTAGTGTGGGATGGCAGCGGTGGATCCCACTCTGGGAAAGGTATGAGCTCTCACAAAGGTTAGCCACTGATAGCTAAAAACCTGACATGCAAGTTACCTCTTCATTCTTCAGCCTGGGTTTCTGACATAAAATATCACATATTTCATTAACATAATACATCTATTGACTCCCTGGAAGTGATTGCCAGAATATAAGTAAGTAAAAAAAATGTTGAAGGCAGCAAATATATACTTGTTCTTCAAACTCTTGCACAATGTGCTTTATAACTACTCAAATATTCACTTTTTTCTTTCCTTGTATTTATTAAATCATCTCTTTTTTCTTTTTTTTTTCCTTTTTTTTTTTTTTTTTCCTCATCACAGCAATAGAGTATTTAAGACAAAACTATTATAGGGCTTCTCAGTCAGGTTACTTTGCAGAGGAAGCATGCAGCACATTATCCTGATGAAATTCTATGAAGTTCTAGTATTTCTTGACCATCTGAAAGTAGAAACATGCCTGAAAAGAGCCTTGTGAGAGGAGATAGAAAACAGCTAGTGGAAATAGAAGAATCACTACAGGCAGCTGCACAGTCTATGCAAGAGCTTTTATAAACCAGTGTTACTGTCTGGAAAGAACTTTGATGTGAAATAAAATTAAGGAATCTGCCTCTCCTCTTGAGATGAGAACACCGATGTCCTCATCTCACCCCTTCAGTCATTTTCAGTATGCAAGTTACAAATGTGCAATAAATCCTGTAAAGCATTTAACTACTTGATCACACCAAATCATGTCACCTTCAGTAGGCTTTTTTAAAAATTTTTGTTGTACAAGAACTGAGACAAGATATATCTGTAAAGTTAAATTCGCTACCTTCAAGGTTTGACTCCAGCCTGCATACCAGTGTTTTGTGCACTCTGAACATGATATTGCCAGGAAGAGAAAGATGTAGCTGTGTTGTTGTTTCCAGTGAGATGCTGGGAGAACAGGCAGTGACACATTAACCTGCCTTTTCTGCTTCCAGAACCTGATTACATCTTTGCTTTAGGTTGTTCGGCAGTAATCCAGCTATTCCTGTCACTGTTCCATATTGTGCTGCATAGATATTCTTAACAGCGGTCCAGAAAAAGGAACTGTCTTACAAGAGGAGCTATTTTTACCTAGAAGGACATTCTCAAATAAGAATATATTTCAGGGACATGGTGCTGGTATGCTGTGCAATCTACTCCATCAATACAGTAGTCCTACCAAAACTTAGAACAAAGTAATGCTCATTTTGTTTACTTATTAAACATTTTGATTTCGTAAATCCAAGCTACCATAAAATTTTATAATTAGCAGAAAGACTTGCAGTGTTAAGATCAGTCCTTTCTCTCTTGTGCTTTTCTTCTTCTCTCCTGTTACTTATGTCCTGCAGGCAAAAGAGCCAACCAGAGGATGGCAATTCTGTTTTACAGCAGCTTTCAGAATGTCACAATTTGCTTGCGTCCAGTGGTCCATGAGAAAACATCTGGTGGAGCCATCATGTGAGCAACAGTATATGAAAGTAGAAATGATGTTTTTAAGGCTGAGGAAAAGGTTTCTGCATCTGACTTGTGAACAACTTTTCCTGTTTTTCCTGATCGAAAACAGGCAAGATTTTCATCTGAGTTTTTTCTGACCCACAACAGAGTTGTTTTTTCCTTCCCACTTCTCTGCAGTAGAATTCATTTAATTTAGCCTTTTAATTATTTCAGGTTGCTATTAAATATTTTAGTCCAATTTTATATTAAAAAATATATTTCAAGATCATACTTTAGCATGCAACATAACAAGGTTTTGAAAGAAGTATGTGTGCATATGCTAATATAAACAAGAATTGATTGATTTTTTTAATGCATGTGAATATCAAAGTGAATATATTCAGAATTTCTAGAGTATCACTGAGTTTTAATTTAAAAAGAAAATTAAGACAAAACTATGTTTCTAGTACTAACTTTACTTCCTGGGATCACTAGTATTTCTCTTTGATACGCATATTAGCATATTTTATTGTGATAATGCATATTTTATCAAGCAGATCTTTGAACCTATCTAGTATATTATGATTTAAGAGATGGATACACTGTTTATTCCAATAAGTCAACACAATTTTATTGTGATAATGGATATTAATGTAATGACAATCTTAACAGTAATAACAAAGTACCTTCTCTGTGGACTAGACCGTTTGGTACAGGGAGTGACTGACATGGAGTACACATGTAATACAAAAGGGGATTGCAGTATAAGACAGAGGTAGGTGGGTGTAGACAAAGACAAGAGTGAGAGGAAAAGTGATCACCACAAAAATTTCTGTTTTGCATATGTTATGTTTTGATCCCAGCTGGCAACTAAGCACCACAGCTTTACAGGTAAAGCAACAGCTGCCCATGCAAGCAAAGCAAAACAAGGAAGTCATTCACCACTTCCCATGGGGAGTCAGGTATTCAGCCATCCCGCAGGAAAGTAGGACTCCATCATGCATAATAGTGACTTTGGAAGACAAACACTATCACTTTGAACATCCCCTTCCTTCTTCCCCCAGCTTTACATGCTGAGCAAAAAATCACATGGTCTGGGATATCCCTTGAGTCAGCTGGGATCAGCTGTCCCAGCTGTGTCCCCTCTCAACTTCTTGTGTGCCCCCAGCCCCCTCACTGGTGGGGTGGTGTGAGGAGCAGAAAAGGCTTTGACCCATTATTGCACTGCCCAGCAATAATGAAAATATCCCTGGGTTATCAGCACTACTTCCAACACAAATCCAAAACACAGTCCCATATTAGATACTGTGAATGTGAGATGGGAGCATGAGAGACTGAGCAAGAGCATTAAATGAATAACAGAAAAAGAAGTCTATATCCTAGAATCTTGAGGCAGAAGAAATAGGTCCTGGCTTGGATGTGGGATCTGGAAGCAAGCCGACAAAGCTCACTCCCAAATCACAAACTTTTCAGATGGAAAGGATGAGTTCTTGTAACTGAAATAGAGCATGGGTTATGGCTGAGGGTAAGTGGAACATTGAAATTGTATTTGAAGTGCCAGACAGAATGAAAACCTTCATGGCATACTCATTCTAACAGTACACACTTTTCCCCCAGTATTTTCATATGTTATTTCTTCTGCTTTCTGGAGCTTCACAGTAAAAAATGTTAATTTACTTTGGCAGTTGATTCAGTAAAATCACTATCAGAGTCTCTGCATGAAGCTGCCTAATTTTTTTTCCTTTTCTCCATACATGCTACCTTTTTGGTATAGAGAAATAGTAAATTTTTTGACTGATGATTAATAGGACTACTGGAAACTACAATCTTAATCTTGTCTTTGTCTTGAATATTTTTTGTGACACAAAACCTAGCAAGGATGCAAAGTTGCATCTGCCACTTAAGGCTCTGATGAAATATTTTATTTCAAAAATTTTTAGTTCTTTTACATTAGGTAGCAACTGTCTTGTAGTCCTGAATCAGCAGCAAAAAATAGATATTTTTTAAAAAGCTGTGGATTATTTGAGCTCAACTAAGAAATAATTGCTGAGTAATAATTTATTTAGTTTATCCAGTGCCACTCTCATAAAAATTTTTTTTATTTGCCAATTTTCTTCTGTATTTCCAATGTCATTTTCTTGCTTTTGTGATTCACTCTGTGGTTCCATATTTGAGGTGGATTTCAATCCATCATATTCTATGAAGACACCTCTGATGACTTATCTTGTGGGTGAGCCCTCAAAGCTGCAAACAAGGTAAGTCAAAAGGGGTCAATGTCTTTTATAGCAACGATCACTATATAGTGCATAGTCACTATTAATTCCCTTTTTTTCACAGTTTATTGTCCTATAGCTATTCCCTTTCATTCAATTGGCTTTGTCTGATATATAGCTTACTTGGCATCACCCTTAAGCAAAGAGCTATAAAAACTTTTATTTTTTATGCAGATGGTACATAACACATCTATAATCATGTTGGTTACTAACATTATCAGCTTTGGTACAGCCAGCATTGTAATTTTGCAGAATCAATGCATGACCCCATTTGATTTTCTTAAATTATCATTGTTTTATTTATTTGGTTTTTAATATATATACATAAACTGAAATGTAGATATGCTAAGTATTTGCTAAAGTTGCACGTATGAATTTTAGTGTCCACAAATGTTAATGCCCTTTGGAAATTCTGTGACTCATGAAAGTGACTTGATTTCTAAGGCTATCCCATTTTCTTTGTACAGACTTTACACTTTATATAAAGTTCCAGTGGGCATGGATGAAAACAATAGAACATGGCCAAGTTTATCATCTAAAGCAAAAATCAGACTGATTTCTGCAAAGCTACTTCTAATTTAGAGCACTACAAATTGGACCCCAACTCGAACAGATGGTAATAATTATTAATGGTAAATACATTTAATGAAAATAAAAGAATGTTGTGTGGCAACAAATTACCTGAGGAAGTAAGAGAGATTAAATTTATTTCATTGTCTAAGAATCTCCCAGTGTTGAAGTACCTGTTTCCAGATGTATTATACATGTTTGTGGATTTTGTGTGCTTTGTTCTTGATAGTAAAATGGAACTGAAAGTTAGAGCTGGACAGAAAATGACTTTCCCATCCCCAAAGAATTATTTTTTTTAGTATTTCAACATTTTTCCCAGACTAAACCAGGATGAAAAATTGGACTGTCAAAAGAGTTTAAGAATTGAAATTAAACGATAAAGAACAGATTTTGTATAAGAAACAATAAATAGAGTTTTCAAGGGCTTTTCAGCATAGGAAACATATCTATAGCTGGCTATGATAGCTCCTGAGAAGATAGATAGGCAATTATTCATTGCTTCAAATGACAAAATGTTGGGAGCATGAAATGAACCTTGCAAGTAGCGTAAAATGCATAGTTACACTTGAAATGCTTCTTTATAAGATGCTGTAGAAGCTAAAAGTTTGCATAGATTTAAAAAAAAAAAAAAAATTACATCCTGGAAGAAATCCAGATTTATTAAATGTTTGGTAGTCACTGAGCAATAAATTTCTGCATTTCCAAAGGTAGTCTGAAGAAGCAAAACTGTTTGAGTGTCCTTATATTGTCTCCTAAGGATTTGTTATTCAATACTTTTAATATGAATATATTTTTGTATTTTTTAATATATTTTGTATTTTTATGTTTATCATATATAATATGCACTCACACAGATGAACATTAAAATGACCTCAAACTGGATTGTTTCCTTTCACTGATTTTGAAAAAAAATATTTTTTGGAAGGTCCATAAAGTATTTTTTTAAGCTGCTGTAAATAAGGTTCTCTTTATCTGGAAAAATGTAGACTTTTTCTTTGAGAAAATATCGCAATGAACATTTCAGAATTTCAAAAAACAACACAAATAAAGGTAGTTAAAATTTCTCAGAAGTTTCCTTCTTTTTTTGGTAAACTGTATCAATATGGTTAAATTGGTGTTTCTCAGGAAAGAAATTCTAAGAAGATTATTCTAAACCATTTATTGCTTTACATTCTGGAGCAATTGTTAATCTTTTAGTAATTAATTTGAATTAAAACTTTCTCTTGCTATAATGAAAGCATACTTAAATCAGTAGTAGACACTGGAAGAGAACCTTGTCTTCAGCACAGTTTTTTATATTAACACACGGCTGTGTCATGCACCAATGCTGCTGATTACCTACATAAGAAATCAGAAGACCTATGAACATGATAGAAATTTCCTGATTTGGATGATAGAATCTACAGCTTGGTGTTATATGATGTTGATCTCTCTGTACTCTTCCTAAGCTATCCATTATGTGACAACACCAAGCTGTGTGGTGAGGTCAACTTGCTGGAGGGAAGGGATGCCATCCAGAGGCACCTGGACAGGCTTGAGAGGTGGGACTTTGCAAACCTCATGAAGTTCAACAAGGCCAAATGCAAGGGGCTGCACCTGGGTCAGGGCGGTCACAAGCACAAATACATGCTGAGCAGAGAATATATTCAGAGCAGTCCTGAAGGGGACGTGGGGGTGTTGGTGGATGTTTTGGTGTGTTGGTGGATGAGAGGCTGGACATGACCTGGCAATGTGAACTTGCAGCCCAGAAAGCCAACTGCATCCTGGGCTGCCTCAAAAGCATCGTGGCCAGCAGGTCAAGAGAGGTGATTCTCTCTCTCTGCTCCACTCTGGTGAGACCCTACCTGAGTCCTATTTCCAGCTCTAGGGCCCCCAACATAAGAAGGACATGGACCTTTGGAATAAATTCAGAAGGGGGTCATGGGGATGATCAGAGGGATGGACTACACTCTGGAAACACTCTGGACAAATAGGCAAACACAGCTGCTGAGTAGGTAAATTGATGAAATTGAGTAAGATAAAGAAATTTGCATATGCAGTTTTACTAATGTTGCCACTTCTGGAATACAAGGATTTACCAAAATGTTGTAATTATCTACAAATAGGCACTTCTAGGGTATTATTCATCTCAAGTGTACAAAGCGCCCAGTGAATTACACATGAAAAGAAGCCCTCATTGACTATAATAAGAACTTAGTGTGACTACCTTGCAGGAAGTTGTCTGAGTTGTATTTTAAGTGAGAGCAATCCCGCCCCCTCTGTCCTGTTTTGGAGTGTGTGGCCCATACAGACTGTTAGTCACTGAAGAGTGTTCATGGAAGAATGATTAGAAAGCAAATGAGATGATGTCATTGTGCAGCACTCAAAGCACTCAGTCAGCTTCATTTATCAATGAATAACACATGGTGGGGGCAAATGACAATTTGAATGTAGCAAGAAAAATCATAATGAAACTGTAATGGCTGAAAGTCACAATTCCTTGACTACGAGGAAGTCTTATCCTAGGAGAAATGCATAGACATTGTTGGTATCTGTTTTTTTTTCTCTGTGATTGCATGACTTGGGTTAAGATCATTTAACTTCAAACAAAAATTAATTCAAATATGCTTTGAGAGTTTCCTTCTGATAGGAGATTGTTTTAGATTTAAGAGTAACTCTTTCTGATATTATAATTCCTTAAATTTTGGATCCACCTATGAAACTAATGAAAATATTACAAAATTATTCAGTAATAATGGAAGAGAAGCAATGAAATCTTAAAAGAGAGACCTTCTGTTTTCACAAGTCATTATATATCACTGGTCCCTGATATAGCAAGTTTCTTCAGTAGTTTCACTGTTTCCTAGGCACAAGAAGATCAATATACAGTCAGCATCCAGCACCATCACCAAGAACTGTGCAAGTGAGAGGTGGTATGGACTGCTTCTGAGATGTGAGTATAATATTAAGGTAGCTTTTACATACATTAGGTGTCATAATACATAGGGGTATGATCAGAGAATAGGCAGCTGTTGGGAAACAATTTTTGACTTTAGAGACCAGCCTTAAGTCACAGGGTTTTCAATACCGAAAACACTCTTGTATTAAGAGTGAAGTTGAACATGTTTCTTTAGTAAGCTTTTAATGCTGTGAAATACCAATATTAATCAAAAGAACTGAATCATAGTAACTCATAGTCTTCTTTTTGGAGTTTATACTACAGTTTAGCAAAATTATTTGAGATGTCCAAAGTATTCCACATTTCTCTTCAGGACACTGTGGCTTTCCAAACCCTGGAGTACATTCTCCCTAATTAGGTAGCTTTCCAAAGGTCACATGTAATTTGTAAGGATTTGGATAATCAGTCTCTAAAGCTGACTGGTAGTTGCTGGGACATAGTGCAGTGTTCAGGGAAAGCAGAGGAATCCCATCTTCTTCAAGGTGCAAGGGATTACAGCTGGGTGGGGATTTATCAGGGGACTACAGCTAAGAGGGCTGTGACCTCTCCATTAGCGAGCACAGAATAACACAAACGTGATGCTACAAGAGGAAGGAACAGTCCAATGACACAGCCCCTTCCTGGCTCCCTCATCATCCCTGTGGCAGTGATACAAACAAAATCACATTTTAGGCAGAAAATGAGCACAGGCTTGGATAGCATTGATTATTTAGTGTATTAACAGAGGGCAGAGTTTACATGCAGTATCAATTAGAAAATACTTGGCAATGAAAACAAGGCCAAAGGCTTTTCTGTTTTATGGCCAACTCCTGCTCACTTTCCTCACATGAGTAGCTCTAATGAAGTCAGCTTGAGCTCAGTGATTTCACTGAAATCCTTAAATCTCTCGTAAGCTGTAGTTAAAATTTGAAAGTATTTTAAAGGTAAACTTTTAACCTCTGTCCCCAGTTACAATTTTGGCTGCTTTCTTTATCATTCTCTTCTCAGATCACCTCTATCCAAAGGCTCTAAAAAAGCCCTCTGGTTATTTTCTTCTCATTCTTTTTCTTTAAATACTATAATTGATATTTATTTCCCTTAATTCTGTTATAGGTTTCCTAGAAATTCAATGTCATAGTGATCAGAGCTGCCCTTTGAACTTTCCCACAATGTAGCAGGATCCAGAAATACTGAAAGCAGTGTCGGATTTTGTGCTAAAAGATATATTTCAGTCCCTTTCCTCTAGGTTATGCTGTGCCAACAAAGGCAGTGATTTTTCTGGGTAAGTGTAGCCACAGCTGGAGTGGAAGAGACAAGTTGTGTGATGTGCTTTTGGTACATGGTGTTAGTGGAGGGTGCAAGTGCTCCTCACTAGCAAATACCTTTACACAAGATAGCAGTGTCTCAGGGCCCGTTTGTTCTTTATCTGCCTTGAGACAGATCAGCTCTCTGAGCACCTTGTGTGTGAATCCCCACAGTGGGGCAGTGCCTGTCCCTGACCCTGGCTGAAGGTAGTTTTCCTGATGCTATTCTGCTGCTCTCTCCTCTCTGTGCAGTTGGAAGAGTCTTCCTTATCACAGAATCATCAAATAGTTTGGGTTGAAAACGACCTTCAAGATCATCTAGTTGCAACCCCCTCACCACGGGCAGGTAACTGTCCACTAGACCATGTTGATCAAAGCCTGCTCCTCCTGTTGAATGGTTTGCATGTGCTGTCTGGGCATGGGTTGCAGTCTGCATGCACTGTGGTTGTCAGTCAGTCTCAGAGCTGTACACCACTGTCACTGGGTGTCGCTGTGCTGACTATGCTGTTAGATCACTTCCCAAGGCTTCCTCCTAGAGAGATGAGGTTGCCACACCATATGTACATCCAGAGCAAGCAGCAGATGATCATGTCACTGAGGAGTAAAGGCAGAGACATGAGAACATGGAGGATTGCACGATCTCACACACCAGCTGAGCACATACTTCCAGAGTGGCAGCTGTAGCCGGGAGCCTGGCCATGGATTGCTTGTGCCCTCCAGCATGAGTGCACAGCCTCACAGCAGTGAACATGTGCAAGCTCTGGTTTTATTTCTTCTCCCTCTCCTCTTACTGGGGGGGCAGCTTTCCCTGTTTGGCTGTAGGCAGCTAATGAGCCCTGGATTGCCCCAGGTGATTCTCTAGCACTACATTTTTCTCAGTAACCTAAATATGCAATACTACCAGCTTGGGTAGAGTGACTAGAAAGCTGTCTGGTTAGGGAAGTGATCATCTCCCTGTACTCAGTACTGGTGAGGGCACACCTTGAATCCTGTGCTCAGTTTTGGGCCCCTCACTACTCCTTTATCTCATTAGCTGATGAAGGGTCTGGAGCACAATGAGAAGCAGCTGAGTTTGGCCTGGAGAAAAGGAGTCTCAGGAAAGGCCTTATTGCTCTCTACTACTACCTGAAAGGAGGTTGTAGTGAGGTGGGTGTTGGTCTCTTCTCTCAGGTAACAAGCACTAGGACAAAAGGAAATGGCATAATGTTGCACCAAGGGAGGTTTAGATTGGACATTAGGAAAAAAATTGTCACTGATAGGGTTGTCAACCATTGGAACAGGCTGCAAAGGGAAGTGTTTCAGTCACCACCTCTGGAAGTATTTAAAAGGCTTGTAAAGGTGGTACTTAGGGACCCAGTTTAGTGGTGGACTGGGCAGTGTTAGGTTTACAATGGGGCTTGATGATCTTAATGGTCTTTTCTAATCTAAGCAATTCTGCGATTCTGGGATTTCAAATTAGTATTTAGTGCACAGCAAAGGTGGACCCGTACTGAAGAAGATCATCTAGTCAAAGTGACACAGGGCTGCGATCTCCATGTGGCTGAGATCAGCTTTTCAGTTTTACAGCAGAGCTTTTGTTGCACTTTTATATTTATTGCTTCTCTCACTGACTTCTTCCAATGCTAAGGAAACCAGCTAAGGTGGCAGCACTCAAGGCTCAGAGCTGAGCACCAAATCTACAGTGCTAAAATAAGAACAGAACACAGGTCTTTCAAGTCCAGCTGGGCATTGCAATTACTGTTACTATTACTCTGCCTAGATTTTGATTTAAAAAATAATTTTTTCCCCCTCCTGATTTTTGTAGTTTTAGATTCAGAGCTCTGGTATTCTCTTCTGTTCTATGTCTTTTAAGTTTGAAAAAAAACCAACAAAAAACAACTGATCACTGTTACTGACTGATTCTGTTAGCTCTCAATGAGATCATCTCTACTTCTCTTTCTTGAAACAAACTAAACTTGAAGCAGCTTTTTATTCAGTGAATCAACTTTGCTGTATTCTTTTCCAGTGTTCCAGTTATAGCTCTTTGCTTTGGGTATGTCATAAAATGTATATGTAAAACACGGAAAGAATATCTCCTTTTAAAACAATACAGTGTACTGTAGTTAATTAAATCAATGTCAGCTTTCCAGCTGCATGATCTGAGCTGACCTGTATCAAATGAATTTAAACTGCACCCATTGTGGTGGACTTTGGCATGTTGTCTTTGATTTATTTCTCCGTAGTCTTTCTAAACCTTTAGGGAGGCTTAGGGGAGGTATTTCAGAAAAATCAGTGAACCCATCAATATGAGACAGAGTAAGTATAGTAAAAATAGTGTTTAGGTTAGGAACACCAGCTGATTTATTTAATAAATCAAAGAAACAATCTAACTCTGTTGCTTCAAGCATTTACCCTTCAGGCATCATATATCCTCCTCTTGTCTAATTTAATTTTTCTCCTTTTTTCTATTTGACAGATATATGAAATTTATAACTGGATACCTAGGTGGGGAAAGCTGAAATTCAAATGTACAGTGCACATGATCCTCTCTATGGAAAATCAGACAGGGAGTTGACAATATCTAACTTTATTGGCAGCTGGAAGGTTTTACAGAATTAGAAGGGTGTCTACCAACCATCCCATCCCTAATGCACTGGGCCAGTATCAAATTCTGACAGTCCTATTCCACTCTGTTGGGACACTGCTCCTTTAGTACATAGGAGTTGCAGAAATGATACTTGAAAATCACAGTAGTAATTTCTCACATTACCTTCAGGGACACACAATCCATGAAAGGTTGGAAAAGAGATTCTCTGCCTTCAGGATTTCCCTGACTTACACAGCACCTGGTGTTCTCCCTCTAGATTTTTCTCATGTCCATACTCCCAGAAGAAATACTTCTTGGTCTCTGTAATCCCATCACAGAAACTTTTTAATGTTCCTAGATGTCTGTGTAAGAAAACTCTGAACATATTATCAAGCCTGAGAAACAGCTATAGCAAGATGGGTGCCAGAGAACAAGGGGTCTCTGGAAAGTACTGGAGGTTTAAAAATGACATGATCTTAATTACTCTGAAGTTTGCATGTTTTCATTTCTTTAATTGGAAGTTGATCCATGTTATTGAGACCAACTCCACTTTTTCAGATTGTTTGGCTATAAGCTGAGAGAGATGGTGTGTTATTGTTATGGCTAATTCTGCCAGTGTATTGCAATACTAGACAGAGATACACAGAAATGGTATTGGCAAGTTTCACATGAATGACTGGGGCACTTTCTTCTCTTAACATGCTTACTCAGATGACCCATTTGAACTGTTCCTTTCAACTGAGCTGTAGTGTCAAGCAATCACGACCTTTTCTGAGAGTTGTGGGAATTAAAGGAATCACTCAGCTCTTTGGTCTTTAGAAATTCATAGTGAATTCTCTGCAATGTGGTAGTGCTTTAGTGTAATTTAATATTATATATTACCTTATAGAGAAAGCAGAAAAGCTTAGTTCAAAATTAACTATTCTCTTGCACAAGCAAGAGACAGCTGGATTAATAATGCCCACCACTATACTGTTCCTGGGAGATACCTTCTCTGCAGCCACAAAGATCCAAGCAGAATGAGTTTTTTATCTGGATAGGACAGAAGTATCAAGCTGTGTAATGAATCTTCGGCTTAACATCAACAATACCCAGAAAGTTTGAACGAGTTTTCTGGACGTTACACACAAAGATTGAAAAAAAAATAAAAAAATCTTTGCAAATTTCGGAATCAAAGTCCACCTTATTTTTTATTAAATCAACAAATATCATCTACAACTACATTAGCTGGATCAGGCACTAAACTCACAATGATTATGAAAAATCTTCCTTCATAATGAACGAAAATGATACCTAAGTGCTTGTTCAAGATGCTATGGACATTTTGGTGACATTTAAAGCGAGCAAGTGTATTATCACTTGGAGCATTTTATTCCAAGAATATGATGAGTTACATCAGAGTAATATTTCTGGTTGGCATGACACTAATGGTTAGTTCTGTTTCACAAAGTTCAGAGTTCCATCATGCAGTACAAACAGCGAGTGAGAGCTGCAAAGTGTGGTGTTATCAAACAATGAAGATCCCATCATGAATCTACAGGCAAATCTGGTCAAGATGTAGCCATTTCCTCAGCCATCTTACAGTGCCTGAAAGCCCCACTGAATGTCTTCTGCCTCCCTGAAGGACTGCAAAGCTTGGACTCAGAATAGTTTTGGCTACAGCAGGGGTAATTTGCACCACAGGCATGCTCCTAGAAAAATCAGTTGAAAGGAAGAAGGTGTTTGTGTCTCATAGCAGATCTGTAGCAGATCTATTAAGATGGGGCACTAAGGGGCTGGCAAAACTGGCAAAAAAAGGTTTTGCCAACCCTTTGGTTAAACTGTCATCATCTAGCATCATCTAGTTTAACATGAAGTTAAACTCTGACACTGATATGCTCTTGTCTCATACATTAAGGAGGTATAGAAAGAATGTTACTCTCTGAAATATCACAGCTGTGTTTATTTAGATTATTTATATGAACTTTATTTAGAACTGCATTTCTTTAGTTCAATTTATATGAACTTACGTAATAAGCTTTTTGCCTTCAGTTAGATATCTCAGAGGAAGACTGTGATCCTGTGAGCACACCAAACAACTTCTTATTTCTCAAAACACTTTGAGCTGTTAGAAGGGTAGCTCTGCACTCTGACAAGACACATAAAAAAAAAAAAATGGATTGCCATTTTCAAGGTTTAAGGTCATAGTACTGTTGCCGTAAGGGGAAGGAAAAAACTTTCCAAGACAACTTTATGTGGGTAAAGTAGAGAAGAATTCTTTTACTTATAGTGTTTTACGTGTGGCAGTGGACTTACAATATCAGAAGTGGAATAAATCATGCAAGAAATGGGCCTGTGAAGAAAATGAAGAAACCAGCCATAATGCCTTAAAAACTGAGGCCTTTACTGTATTGTAAAATGGATTCCTTCTCTTTTCCGCTGAGTCACCCTTCTCTTTCCCAAAAAACCCTTGAGAAAACTAGCCTAGTATACAGGAATTCATTCTGGCAGGACTATGTGAAGTCCCCTTATTGGCCTTTAGTTAACCCTTTCCCCGTTGGTTGTTATCCTTCGGTTTCTATTGGTTGTAACCAAAATTCCCTAAAACCCTTTATATGCCCCTGACCATGTGAATAAACTCTCTCTCTGCATCCTCTCCGGTGGTCTCTGTGTGTCTCTTTCTCAGGGCATCTCGGGGATCACATGGCCAGGGGGAATAAAAAGAGGGAGCATTCCATTTTGCTGTCGCGTTTAAGGATACAGAATATAAAGGAGTATAAAGAGTACATAAAGGATAAAAGGAGTATAAAAGAATATAAAAGAATACAACACGTGTTGACAAGTAACTGAAACGACTGGTGCTAGGTTGAACTCACGGCCTCAGGATACCACGTGAGCTCTTTCCAAGCACCACCGCTTCAGACACACAGAGTAAATTAGTCCGAAAGGCGTCCCTTTCATTTCATTTCATTCCCGACTGGACACACACCCAGCCAACCCCTGAGCCACTCTGCCATGTCTTACCGAAGCAAACAAGGGACAACAACCTGCCCCTCCCAG
>JAWWTY010000106.1:96293575-96323611 GCA_035222235.1 Margarornis squamiger
ATCTGACCCTTAAGACAGCTAGCACAGGGTTAGAGGTTGTTAGCTACTCTAAATGTAAGAAACTACATAGAAGTATACAAATCTACAAATTCATGAAACCCTAAGACATCAGTGGCAATCCAAAAAACTGCATGCACACTGTTCAAAAGATATCTTTTAGATTGCCTGCAACAGGATTCAGTGCAATTGCTGCATCACTTCCTTCCCAGCACATGCGTCAGGGTCTGTTACCACTCATTGCTCTTGATCAGTTCTTGTAGTAAGAAGCTACAGCAAATAGTTATTGAATACCTCTGAGTGTTTGCTTACCTAAGTAAACCCTTTTCCTGTGACTGGCTCTAGTAATTTGTGCACTGAGGAAAAAGACTCACTCATTCTACCACCTCCTACCATTCTGTGATTTCCTCAGGTTTCCTCCCAAGCACTTCTGTTCTCTCATACTGTACACTCAACACAGATTAATCCTCTCAACCAGCCTTCAGATGTCTCCTATCTCAAATGCTGTCATGAGCAATCCCTCTGGAGGGAAATTCCTGTTAAATATCCTTCTGAGTAAGTAGCTGAGTGTGATAATGTTCCATATGAAATTATGAGGAAAATATCAGATCTGGGACAAGAATTCCTGATCTGAGTATATCTACAGTTATCCACATGGTTGAAAGTGATTTATTTTCCCTTTTGCTTTCCTGAGTATCTGCAGGGGACCAGAATACAAATCTCACTATTGGTTAGTGTTCCAGGGGTACCATATAGTCTTTCATCAAGAAAGGATAGCTGGTATATGACTTCTGTGCATTAGGCTGGAGGCTTTACAGTGTGTCTTGTAGTTTCTTCTGCTTGGATAACTGTGCTGAGACATGATGTTCTCGTGCAGGAATATAAAAGCATGCTTAATCCAGGCATTCATTTAGACATTAGAACTAAAATTTAAAAAAACACAAAAAACAACAAAACCCTGATATCT
This sequence comes from Margarornis squamiger, assembly GCA_035222235.1. Lineage (NCBI taxonomy): Eukaryota > Metazoa > Chordata > Aves > Passeriformes > Furnariidae > Margarornis > Margarornis squamiger. The sequence continues at coordinate 96,294,540 of JAWWTY010000106.1, forward strand.
CTGGACATTTTTTAGTTAGGATATCATTCTATGTATGGGGACTGTGTCTTTTTCTTCAGAGCTATCCTCAGAAATTGAAAGCTGAGCTTTTAAACTTTAATTGTTGTTATATCTGCTGCCAGTAAAGCAAAATCCCAGGAAGAACATAAGTTAAAATAATTTCAAAGAGAGTAATTTGAATCTTTAGCAAAAAGATTCTATCAGAACAGGGAGCCAACGCCACTTTTTATGTTAAATCCTTAAATACATTATAACACTGGTGTGCAAAAAAAGAGTTATGATGAGTCATAGGAATGATTCATTCAGCCCCAGTTCTGGCTACAAGAAAATATGGATAGCATGTATTTTAGTGTCAGCAGTACTTTGGACAGCAGGATATTTGATTTTTAAAAAGAGTGATACAGAAACAAGGGGGAAAGCCAGTTGCAATGCCAATATATTATGTCATTTTTAGTTGAGTTTTCTAAGAAAGTGATATATGTGGTCATATATCCTGTGCCACTCAGTCTTCTTCGCATCCCTCTTGTTCAGTAAACACTGCTAATTAAACACCTGTTAATGTCTTTTTTATTGAAAATATTTTAATGTTTTTCATCTGGCAAAGAAAAATGCTTATATTTAATTTGAAAAAAATAGAGATAAAATGTGAAGAATAACCACAGAAACATGGGAGCAGAAGAGGATAGGGCGAGACATGCACTTTGCACTTACACATAAAAATCCCTGCTGCAGCAGAGCCCAAGCACAGAAATCTCTATAAACCTGTGTTATTCTATTTTGATTTTAAAAGGAGAATGAAGAAGAGCAGAACACTCTGAAACTTTTGAAATGAGCTTTCTGGAGCAGAGTACAAAGTGCCTCTTAAATATTCCTCATAATTGTGCCTTAAACAAGAGAAAGTAGAAATTAGCTGAATTAAATGAAGTACCTGGATTTGTATAGTTTTGAGGAGGTGGGTATAAACAGAATATATTAATTTATAGGACACAGAGAAAGATCCTTGCTATCTGCTACAGACCTCAGTTCATGTTTCATATTAAAAATAATGGAAATTTCTCCCCAGCATATGTTAGAGCTGCCAGAAGGTGGTGATGTCTCTGACAAGGTCTTCAGTTGAGGTTAAGCTGAATGAAGGGCATGTGAAGAGCTACTGGCCATGAAATGAAACATTGCTGGCCATGACAGATAACTGTGGGAAGCCAAAGTTACAGAGTGCTGTTTCACAGGTATTTAAGGGGTTCATGTGAAAAATGGCTGTATTTCACAAACAATTGAAGGGGAGTGTCGGGGACCTTTACAGGAACAATCTCTTGAAAGACCAGCAGTACTTGTGACACAATATCACTTATGCTATATAAAACATCCCTTCCAGCCTAGGTTATTCTATTATTCCATGATGCTCAAACACAAGGAATAATCTTTAAACACAAGAAAAAAAATCTTTTTCCCATGAGGGAGGCCAAACACTGAAACAGGTTGCCCCAAGACTGTGGAGTTTCCATTCTTGATATTTGAAACCCATGTAAATGTGGTCCTGGGCAGCGTGTTCAGGTGACCCTGCTCTTAGGTTGCTAGCCTAGATCATCTCCAGAGGTGCCATACAATCTTACTGGTTCTGTGAACTCTAAGCTGATTTGATGCTTTTGTGTACCTGACCAGTCAACTTACATTTTTAATCTTTATAAAGGTCAGCTTACTTGGCTCACACTTGGATGATGTTTGATTTTAATGTAGTCTGAACATATATAAGGATATGGTTGCACTCATTAAAACTGTCATAAATACAGTTTAAAAAATCTAGTATTTTCAACTGGATGAAACAATTTTTAGTCAAGGGGACTGGAAAGTTTATTATGGACCAAATATTCCTATGTCAAGTACAGGTGTGCCATCTTTCTGGAACTTTTCCTTTCCATGTGACATATCAGTTGCAAGTATATTTGTGATGTATTTCATGCAAGCCATTGGGGTCTCCCAGAAAAGACCTTCAGTCATTGTAAAAGCAAGGAATCAGTTGTACCAGTAATATTCAGCTGAAGAACAGTACACACTAATTTTCTTCTGTTACTTCATAAATTATTTCATGCCTTCTGAGTTTTTGTCTTCAGAAGATGTATTTTCTTAACCTAATGTCTGAACAGAGTAAGGCCATATTGTTTTTTCACCTTTCTATACTTTCTGGCTCACTTTGGAATAGTTTTCAGTATGTAATACTATAACCTGTGAGTTAGGTTATAGGTGGGCTGGGAGAAGGTTGGAGACTACACTGAAATGTGTGAGTGATGCAGATGACATTGGGGTCACATGGAATTATCTGTGCTGGCACTGGGTTCTTTAAAATACACAACTTGCTCAACTAAGCAAGGCCTAGAATAAATGTCTTCTGTCCTGTTTTCTTTTTGTTGATGTTTGGTTGGAAACAGATGGCCTCAGGAAATAGAATTTGGGATTGTGAGAGCCTTCGAAGTGAATCTGGAAATGTGAAGGATACTAGGTCCTAAATCTTGAACAGTGCCTGGGATTTGAATTCTTTCTAGCCCAAGATGGGCCTCATCACTTACTTAGAGAAAGCTATGTTGGTCGTTGTAAAGCAATGCAGAACTAAAGTTCAGTGATGAATTAAATGTTTGAAGAATATCAGAATAGCTTGCTTTAGCTGGGGCATGTTGAAGTGCCTGATTTGTTTTAACATATTCATTTGTTAAAGTTTAAGATTGGCAGTGGCAAATGAGTTAGTTGTAGCACAGCCTCTGCCATTGTAGACAGTTAATCTTTCTTGCAATATTTAGAGAGACAATGGCTAATTCCTTATCTTCCCACACAAAATCAATTCTACATAAAATGGAGATAAATAAAGTACCTTTAAGTTTTTGTAAGAATTTTGGGAAAATATGTTTGAGATAAGATTATTATGTTATTCTGTTCTCTTCAGATTAGAATAGCACCAGTATTCTGAATCTCTCTGAGCAAGACAATGTCCCTGGAGCCAGCTGGCTTTTCGCTGTGAGAAGCACGTTGGATTATGATGGTCACATTTTGAAAACAGAGGAATGCATATGAAATGAAGACACACAGTATGCCAATTTTGGGAAGTTATATCAAATCTTTGTCCATGTCATGGTAGCAACTTTTATTAGCAGACTCATTATTAGCTCAGCATCTTCAACTAAAGTACAAAGGGAACTTGGAGGAAGCTCTAACTGCGGACTGCAATTGTTTTGTCTTAACACAGTAATCTCTTTCATAATAGTGAATCTTTTGGTATCAGCTCCCTCTCAAGCCTGTTTTCTCTCTTCAATTCACTCTAACTTTATAATTTGCCACTTCTTTTTTCTGATATTTTTTATTAATATTGGACAAATTATACCTATTTTTAAGCTTAAGATGAACGCAGATAATCTAACAATCTCCATTAATTTCCTTATGTAGCTCTTAGAAGATGTTGCTCAAGGTAAGAGCTGAATCTGCTGACTCTGATGTATACAGCACTGTCTATTACTCTAGGTGCCAGCTGCACAAATCACCACTAGTCTGGATCTGAAAAATATGTTCTATAACAGACAGCTACAGACTAACAGATAGTCAAATCTAGAGAACAACCAGTGAACCTCATAGGGGCTCAGCATGTACAGCAAACATTTACAGTTTTAACACTGATTTCCCTGTTCTCCTCAATACGTCCTGCAAATCTACTGACTGCCCAGGCAGGTGGTGGACTCACCATCCCTACAGGTATTCAGGAAAAAACTGGATGTGGCACTTAGTGCTGCTGTCTAGGTGGCAGGGCAGTGACTCCTCAAAGATAGGACTCAAATGATCTTGGAGCTCTTTTCCAACCTAAGTAATTTTGTGATTCTGTGATTTTAACTTTAATGAGTTTATGAGGAAACACTTGCCTGCAATTCTGTGAGCAGCTGGAAGAATAACCCATTTTCAGTTGTAGATCACAAAATAAACTTCCACTGCAGCAATAAGGCTAACAATTGGTTGAGCAAACTGACATTTTGACATCTGTACTCTCTATGTACTTAGGCAGTGCTGTGTCAAATATGGATCTTGTAATGACATTTCTGAATTCAAATTAAGTTAATCTAAAATATTTCTGTGTTCTTGATTTAGGGAAGTGATTCAAAGAAGCTTTTGCTATATTGTTTGTCATCTGCCACTATGTCAAGAATGTGCCTGTGATGCAGACCAAAATTCAGAGCAGGGAATGCTTAACTCAGACAACTCTGTCAGAAAGCTGCCTCCAGAAAGAAAAGGTCTGCCATCAGTGACTTAAGCAAAAAGATAGTGGAAAAGGGACATAACCTTCTTTATAAGTTTGAGAAACTTATTTTTAAACTGTATAATCTCCTTCATGCAGCATAAACTTGGATGTATTCTTCAAACACAGTGACAGATGTGTTTGTCCAGATTGCTCGGAAGAGTTATCTTACTGTCCTTGTTGGCCAATGTAGCAGCTTTTCTTAAGGCCAAATAACAGTATTTATTGAAAAGATGTTGATGTTGAGGACCTAACCAGCTTCACAAGCAGGGGAAGATGAAGATGGTGTTTGTGATTTATTAACTGAAACCAACATAACAAAGAATGTGGTGTGTAGCTATCATATGATAAGTATTACATTCATTTGCCATCACCAGACAATGACCTGTGTGGTTGACACCACTGTTTCAGTTACTAAGATTTACAAGTTTCAATAGAGCTCACACAAAGTATGTGTCAGATAAATAACCTGGCAAAATGGTAATTGTGTGTTATTCTTGGCTCGAATATTGTCCTGTGTATAAGGCACAGGACTGGGACTGAGGCACTGGATTAACTTTCGTTCTCTCTTATGTTCACCAAAATAGTTAAAGGCAGATTATTTACTCTCTTTGGGCTTGTTTCCTCATTTATGACATAAGAAAAATTGTACTAATACTATCAGGACCGACAGGAGGTTAAACTAATATTGCTAAACAAGATTGAATTGCATTATGTAAATACAAAGTGTTACTATGATTCCACAAACAGAAAATCTTCTGGATTATGAAACATTTCTCCATGTTCCTTTCTCTTGCATCCTGCCAAGTAGTACTTCATGACACTGAGAGAGTTCTAAGGTCAAGCTATACTTCTTTATCTCAAGTGAGGAGGAGCTCAGTGAGCATGGGCTGGAAGTCATTTTATGATCTTGTAAGAACATTTAAGGAAAAAGTGATTCCTAGAACTCCAAGGAATTAAAAAGAAAACCAAAACAAAAACTCAAAACAAAACCAAAAAACCCCAGAAGCCTAGAAATAGTCTACTGAATAAAAGTAAATTAATAATCTGATTTTTAAAAATTTATGCTCTTTTAACATAGTGACCCAGATGCCACATCCCTGCTTAGAAAGTCTTCAGAGTTGGGAGATACATCAAGGAAAAATCAATCTATACATGCTCTGTTTCCTTATAATGTTCATTCCTTGAGTATTTCCTATGTTGATCTGTATTAAAGAGTGATTTTGTTGAAGCTTGGAGACCTCCTAGAGTCTGAAAAGAGAAGCGCTAAAATCATATGACAAATTAATTTGGGAGATAACCCACTACAAAATTAATTAGGAAATCCTAGGTTTAAAATGAGGAATGTGAAATAGTCAATAGAGATATTCAAGTAGTTGGTATGTGCTCCCAGCATGTAAGTACAGGAAACTTGACTACTGAAGTCATGGTGCTAGCCCCTACCAGAAACAGAATATTAGACCAGCTGGATCTTTGGTCTGACCCAATGCAGCAATTACTGTATTCTTACAGAGCTGAAGGCAGACTTGATTTGTTGCTGACATTCATCTGTCCCAAACAGGCACTATTCAGAAGAAAGAGAATTCTTGCCTTTATCTCTTCAGGGATATGTATTAAACTCCCAGATAGCATCTGCAATTAGAGGTTTTATTCCTGATTCAGAAAGAAACTGAATAAATTTGACCTACAGTTGATTGATGACTTATGGGAGCTGCCTGTGGCAGTGCAAGTCACATAAAGCCCCAGCAACAAATGTCAGAATGAAGAACTTCAAATGTGGGGTCATGAGATAGACCTGCTACTACTTACATTGTCGTTTGGTCATTTTAGTAGCCACAGTCCTTCCCTCTTTCCTCTAGTCTAGAAACAGTTTGTGTGGGTGCCCGCTCATCCCTGTGCAAGTCTGTCCTGGTCAGCCATCCTTTGCATGGCACAACGGCAGTGCCCACCTTAAACCTGAGGCAGTCTGTGGCTGATACAAGGGTGTTTCATCCATTAGGCATCTATTAGATATTTCACCAGCAGGTGGCATAAAAACTATGTAAAATATCGCAATGGGTTGCAAATATTATGATACAATTACCTCTTGTTGAGAATATTCAAATACTTAGTGATTCTAGCTATCAACTTTGAATATTATTTTTTTTAAAAGTAGCTAATGGCTTTTAAAATTCTTTAATTTACAATTTATCCCATGAGGAAGAGCCCATATATGAGACAAAGTAATTAGCTTTGTTAATGACATTGTATCATATTCCTATTCATATTTTGTTCATGTCAAAACCAAATAACTTCATGGATGGAAAGGAAAAGATTATGCTATATTGATTTGCATAGAAACACAAGCAAGTACTTTAAGAAGAAAGCTAAAATTCTAATATTTTCCATTGTTGAAAATACATTTTGTGAAACTATCTCTAAGCTATAATACAACTTCCAATGTAAAGATAGAAATGTGTTCAATGTTATGAAATCAATTCCTATGTTCTTACCACAGGAAAAGAGCTTTTCAGCACATAAGAAAGGCCAATAACACTTGTAGTGACAATTGTTATTGGCAAGAAAACAGAAGGTCTGAGATGGCAGACATAAATTCTGTGATGAATAAAGAGATTTTCCTCCAATTAGACTCTTGACATAACTCCTTCTAGCTTTGTGGGGTCTTTCCCACCTTGCTTTCTTGGGCTGGATGTAAGTGTCACGTACAAATTGCCACAATGAAAATATGCCATACTCCTTTGTCTTCTTTTGCCAAATTTTTGCTCTTTTTCCTGCCGCTTCCTTTTTTCACTTCTTGATCCTTTCCACTGCACTCTTGGAGGTCCTCTAAGCTACTATTTCATCGTTTTGACTTACAGTTTTAAATTATGTCACTGAGAAGTCAGAACTTTTTAATTTTCTTCCTCAACTTCCTCCCATGACTTAGCTAACTTTTGAGTTTCCATTTTTTTCATGATCTTGTCCTGACACTCTGGCTATTCCTGGAGTATCTTATTTGATGCCTTCTATTTTCCCTACCCCTTTAGCACTGTTTTCCTTTAATTTCTTTTTAAATTTCTTTCTCTTTTATTTTTCCAATAATTTTTTAAATTTATTTTAGACTCTTCTATCATTTCTGCTACAAGTTGTTTAATTTATTCAGCTTCTGTCTCAGTCTCCCATTTCTGTATAACCAACAACTCACCTTCCTCCATGACCCCCTCCTCACCTTTTATTCACTGTCACCATTAAAAACTTGTAACAGATTAGTTTAATCCATCCATGATTCATGTCTGATACACTGCTTGATTCATGTAAAAAAAGTGTTGTGAAAATTGCTTGCAGCTTTGTAAGTGGAATCAACTGAGGCTGACACCTTCAGTCTAGACCAATAGCAGAGAAAAATAAGATATATGTTTAACGATTTAGAATAGACTACTCTTCCTAAGGTGAAATTAATCTAAATGAAGATAGAAAGACACCCTGGCTGATAAATATTGCCTATATTCAATTCCAGGAAAATCCATTTGCAGAGTTTTCTGTCTGCAAGAACTAAAATAACAGTTCTAAAGGCATGGAGGTCTCAGAGGGTGTGTGGTTCCTGTGAAACTCTAAAGGATTTAATGGGGCACCTCAGAAGTGAGTGGGGTGGCAAAGGTGCCTTTCGACAGGGGATCGTACCTCTACTTCTCTTGCTTTCAATGGAGCATGAATGGGACATGCAAGGGAAACGTGGTTCTTGTTGTTGCTCTACTGTAACAAAGTCCAGGTGGAGATCTTTTAACTCAATTATGAACAAGATTAGGCATGTTAAGTAGACCTGCTCTTCTGATATATTTCTCCCAATAACAGTTGTTTTACTCAGCTATTAGAATTCTTTATTGATAGGAAAATTTTAGGCAGACAGAAAGTTGAAATGAGCTTTAGCTTCTAAGAAGAGAGGGTAAAAGAAGGGAGCTGGCTAGAACAGCTCTAAAGATAGGGTTATAACAAGCCTCAGTATAGGTGTATGATGGACTCAGAGGATCTGGCTAATTTCTGTTGACAAGAACAATATTTAAACAGCCCTGAGAGATATAAAATCAATGGAATATTCACAGTATCACCTGAGTGATTTAATTAATTTAATATTTGCATTCAGAGAACTCTCAAAGTTCTAACCAATATTTTGTAAGCAACATCAAATGTTGATAAAATGGTGTATGACAAATTCCTTATGCATGAAAGACCTTTGCCTTTTCTGTGCTAAAGCATCTTCCCACTGAAATCTTCCGAAGCTCAGTTCCTTGCATTTAATCAAACAACAAAAAATGTTGTTTGATTAAATGCATGATCACCTTTCACAATTAATTGATAAAAATTGGGTTTTTTCACTTCAGAATTCCTTTGTTCCATTTCTTTGCATTCTATGCAATTTCAAATGCTTGTTGTAATGCTTTGAAGTAATTTGAAAAAGCACTCAAGCAGGAGCCTTTTTTTTTTTTTCCCAGAGGCTAACAAGACTATATTCATTTGTTACGCACAGAGTGCCTTCTCCTTCTGTGGTTTATCTGATGTCAATAGAGTTCAATGTCAGGTTTCTCACTTTCAGCTGGATACTATGGGCAAAGTTAGATTATTTGGTGTTAACGTTGTAAAGCGGTGTGTACTCCTAGGACATTGAACAAATAACAATGTTGATTCATCAAGTGTCTAAAAACACACTCAGAAATGATTCTTCTTTTTATTTGCTTATTCTTTTTATTTTATTAGGTCTTTGGGATCAATAAAAGAAAATGCTTTTTCAGAACAAAGCATGCAAAAAAAAGACAACCATTTCTTTCATATTCTAAGTGATAAAAAACCCCAATGAAGAACTTGGATGCACCAAAGGGACTGTCATCATTTAAGACAGATCTAGTAAGACCTCAATACAATGTGCATTCACATTTCCATTACTCACTGATAACATTTTACTCATGTCTCTATATGTCACAGCGTAAACAAGAGTATGATGTATTGCATGAAAGTATTGCATCAGAAAATCGGTTCTTCAGATTTCACGTTCTCAACACTAAAAATGTAAAAGAAATGGGAGTCACAAGTTTAACAGTGTGGCAGGTAGTTTTCCACATTATATTACTATGGCATCTCAGTTCTCCCGAGACAATGGCTACAGTAGCATGGCAGATGAGTTCATGCTGGAAGATTTAAGTTTGTGAAGCAGATATCCTTTTGTTTGCTCTACATAAGCCAGCACTGACATTAGAAGCTGTGAAAGTGTGTCAGTGCAATGTTCATTCCATAGGCATTTGCTCAAAGACAGCTCTGATATCCTCAGAGGAGACCGGCACTGATGCACCACTCAGAACACACAGTGAATAGGTAGAAAGGTAGCACTGCTTGCTGTTGCCTCAGGTACCCTCAATTCTAGGACATTCAAAGACTCTAGAGTTGTTCCTCATATTTGCTTTTGCCATTTTTATGCTATGCCCAAATCTTTTACCCCACTCTAACCTCAAACATGTTATTAGACAACCTGCACTTTTACTATTCTTGTTTCACAGATATCAAATTTCTACCATTTGCATAAAAAAACCCTGTTAAGAACAGTTTAAAAGCATTTTTGTCAGTTATGTTTTCTCCTTGGAGACAGGCCCCATCTTCAGTTTTATGTGTCAGCCCTTTTGTCTGCCTGTGTGGTACATCTGGTGAAAGAAAGGCCAGAATTTACAAGCAATTTTTGTCTCTTGGATCTTAAAAGTGAAGAAAATGAGATATAGAAAGAGTTTTGAAGAGAATTGCTTCCTAGTGCGGATTTTTTTAAATGTATAAGACGATGTTCAGCACAAAATTTTTTAACCATATTTTGCATTTTCTCTACATGTTTCACAAATCTGCTCAGCTGAGTGGTGATCTAGATGATGTAATACAATTTTGATGTATTATAGTTTGTGTAACAATTTGACACCTGTCAGCTGAGCACCTATAACTTACTGTGTCCTCTTCCAGGTTTGTTTGTGGGCAGCTCTCACCTTTAGACAGCTTAAGCTTCTGCCTGCACCTCACAGCTAGAGGAAGGTGGATGGGAATCCCTGCCCTGGACTCAGTTTCAGGCACAGGAACTCAGAAGATAGGATGTCTTGTGGATCTGGGGAGGTGCTCGCAGCCATGAAGTCATTGTATCCATAACAGAGAAATGGTGGCCATGCAAGTGTAGAGAGGCTAAGGCTGTCTCTGCCAAGGGGTGGGTGTTTTGCAACAATGATCCCTTTGCAGAAGAGAATTGTCAAAAGCAAAAAAATAGTGACAACTTTGAGAACAGTGCCTGTTGTTAATGACAGATCAAAGAGAGATCAGAGAAGGGGTAATCAGAGAAAGATCTTCATTAAACTCTCTTTTACCCACTAAAATGGGTGACATGAACTTCTCAAAATTGATAACCCTTCTTACTGTGGTTTTTCCTTTCTATAAGGAAATAAGTCTCTTGCATCTTTGTTTAGCTACTGATGGTCTATTTGACTCTTAAAGCTACTTTTTCCCTTCACTCAAAATCATTTTGGAATAGGTCTTACTTCAGTGGCATGGTGTTTCTTTCCATATTGTTAATAGTGTCCATCTAATGTCCAAAGAAGGGCTTCTTTAGGTAGTTTCTAACAGCAGATATTTTTATAGTACAAGGAGCTTTGCTCTCATTGACCCTTAGAAATGAATCCCTCTAATCATTTATATACCAAGATTTGAAAAAGCTAAGCTGTGTCAGTTACTTTGCTTCACATAAAGGTGTTACTACCTACAACGGAATTACGAATGTTAAAACTCAGTGCTAGAGAAAAAAAAAAATTGCTTTTCTAATCTAACTTCTTTTGGAAAAGCTCATAAATCTTTTAATAAAGTAACTCAAGTTCCATGTCCTAAAAATTTTTATTAAGAATATAATACTGACTGGAATTTGATCAGACACAGAAATATTTTTCCCAGTAAAATGTGAAGAATGTTTTGGACATATTTTAAGCAGTCATACAGTTACATATGGCTGTAACACCAGAAAAGACCATTATGATCAGTCATTCCAACTTTGATATAGAACATGTGCCAGTACTTTTTATAATATATGCATAAAAGTCATAATTTTTGTTTCACTTACCAGCCTTTTAGCCAGAGCACTTCACACATAATTTTTTTTCTTTAACCTAAGAATTTAAGTTACTTAATATACATATCAGTGAAAACTCTCTCATCCAGTCAATGAACAGTAAGTTTATTCCAACATTTGCTGTTGAACATCCTGCCTACTTGCTCATGGGGAAAAAATCCATACTGTTTTATCAATGCCACTCATCAATAAATCACTAGTCATTTCTTTCCTTCTCCCTTTTTATATTCTTTTTCTTTGCATTTGCTTTCTTTCAGATGTTATTTTAACTGAAAAAAACTTCACCATGTGATTGTCACCTTGCATCGTCACTGGGCTATGGCAACTTTCCGTCTCAGACGGAAAGCAATGCACCATTCTGCTCCTGTGCAGAGAAGCTCCATCAGCAATAGAGCTCCTTCACTCCTCAGAGTCACATAAGTGGCCCCAGAGCTGCATCACTGCTCGTGGGCAGCCTTTCATGGTTGGTTAGAGGAGTCCAGGCTGGTTACACTGCTGTAACAGGACACACTTGTTAGACACCCCATGTGGTGCAGGGAAGTGACTGCACATTCAGAGTCATGTGCCCATGAGAAAAGAAGATTTGGGAATGGCAAAAGATGGTATCCATCTCGTCTCTTGAGACTACTTTTGTGTGGCAGATAAGCAATATGGCAAAATAACCATTGAGTTAAAGAATGGCATCTGTCCTAGGATGGGAGGAATTGCCCTCTGGAAATTCTTTTTGCCTTTCTATTAAGTGTCTTTAATAGACTTGAACTACATCCCTTTCTTTTAGATGCTAAAATTACAGAAAAAAATGCCATCAAAATATGTCATCTTTCTGGCAGAGGAGGTGAACAAAAAAGCATTGTGATACACTACAGAAAATATCCCTTACTTTCCAGCTGGCAGGGGCAGATTATTTAACTGCAAGAGATTTTTATTTTTATTTTAATTGTTTGCTGTAGCTTCTTCAAGAAATGTATTCCCCAGGCTGATCCACTATATTTCAATTATCTGAAATGCATCCCAAATTTTGTGATTATTTACTCAGTGTAATTAACATTTGAAAAGGATTCATTGCTTTTGAAAATTGGAAGCAAATATCAGAATACAAAAAAATTTTATGAAGTAATATATGATAAATCTTTGTAAAGCAGCATAATCCTCTGAAAAGTAAATAGTCAGCAGAATTTTCCCTTAGAGGCATGTATGCTTCACAAAATACCTGCCTTCCTGATGAGAAAGTACCTTCATAACTTTCAAGTTACAAAATCTTGCAATGTCACTTTTCATTAACAAACACTGAAATTAAACCATTTTACAGTACTTCTCAATTTTTTCACCTGTATTTCATAGTTGTAGCTGAAAATCTCCCAACAATTTCTGCAGGTTGGTATTAAAAGGTCTCTCAACACATAATAATTACATGGCTAGCTTTTCCTTAAGCCTGTGGTTAAGTGCAATAGAAGTGGACTTTTAATTGTTATAATGCAAAGAAAAAAAATTTTTTTGAGCAGTCTGGTTATCACATAAATAAAAAGGAAGATTCATTTGGCTGATACAATCAGGAGGAATGTAAAGCTCCCACGCCTGCCTTCAGTAATTGATGAAGTGGGTCAGTGACATTTTACAGGGCTGTGATTGAATTGGACCCTTGAGGATAAATAGCACATAAACTTTTTCCACCAGCTCTTTGGTAAGTTAATATTGGCAATTCCAATTTAACGCTTATGAATGAAAGTATTGCAGGCTAAGTGAAATAAAGGAACAGCCACAACTATTGTCTGGGGCTGGTGCTCTTTCCTGCAAGCACTACTTAATGCAATGAAAACCAGAGACCTAATCTGTCAAAGAAACACATGGGACTGAGCTGGTTCTGGGGAGAGGGGAGTGTTCTGGAAGAATTTAGAATTTGTTGTGTAACTAAAAATTCAGATTTTTAGCAAAAGTGTCTGTCACTAGCCCATTTGGGAAATATACTTGTTGATTTCCTGGTGAGGTGGTACATTGAATGGTTGTCAGGTTTCAGGTGCATGTTAGTGTTAAAAAATTCTATTAATAATTTACAGTAAAAGGAAATATTTTATTAATGCCATCTGAAATCAATGCACAAAATTAAAATGAAGCATTCCCCATTGCTTAACTAAGCTATGGGACATGGTTGGAGAAAACAGGTATTTAATTTTTAGAACACATTGGTCATTTATATTTAAACATTTCATTTAGGCATAAAGAAAATTCTTTCAAGCTGTCATCATGAATATTTAATGTCTTCATTGTCGCATATAACTTTTATATAAACACACACATAATTAGCTTTCAGCTTCAACTGAATGAATCTGAAGCTTACTAACAAATCTGCGTGGGTGTGTACAACTAAACTGGGCTTTCTTGGTGGTATTGGTGGTAGTGAACTAAACAGAGAGAGTTAAGCTCAAATGCTGGGTCCTGTGCTTTAATGCTAGTGCACTTCTTCATATAATGGTGTTCCATGGCAGGTCTCATTTTCCCAGAGTGCTTGGACTCAGACTGTGGGTAGCCTGGGGTTGTTCCAGCGGGCTGTATGAACAGTGCTACCCTGCTGTGGGGAAAGGAAGGTTTCAGCCATATGAATGCAAGCCATACCATGTCACTTGTCCTCAGGGTCAGACAACCCATTCTATTTACTAGAAAAGGTGTAGACGTATCCCTGTAGGGACTTTTAGAGCTGCAGATTCATTTGCAAGGATGGCTATGCACTGGTGGCATGCCATGAACCAGAGGGGAGCTCCATGGCTCTCTGCTGATGGATGTCATGGTGAAGCTGTTGTCCCAAAACTTGATTTGAGAATGACTATATGGTTTGATGCAAAGCTTTGTGGACATAAAACCAATTTCTATACAAATAAATCAGGCAAAACTACTATTGAATTCCAGAGAACTTTTGCCACAATAAGTTTTGGGGATAAGCTCTCGATCCATTGAAAATATAAAGCTTAAAATTTAGGGAATGGGATGTCCTCACAAATGACTGAACATCCAATTGCTTTTCCTGCAGCAAACCACCATGCTTGGTGTGAACACTGAGGGCCATGTGGACCACTCCTCTGGAAATACAAGGGCTTGAATGTAATGATGGATTTAGCAGGGCAAGGGAGGGAGAGCAGTCACAGCATATACCTTGTAGGCAGGGCATATGCTCAGTGTCACACTCAGATCTGCTCTCACCACTGTGGCTGCATCCAGCCAGGGGAGCTTGTGCCTTTCCTGCACATATGGTCAGAGCTGAGTCCCAGGAGTTCATAATCATGGGATGTATGCTTTCTTAAAGGGATGAACAGTTTTACTGGGAAGCAGTTCAATCAGTCTGATGAAAACTTTACTGGCTGGAAAGCTTAAAACTTGATAATTAAACTGAAACTTTAAATTTTCTTATGAAAAAAAGGTTTTGTTTCTGTGGCTGTTTGAAAATGTAATAAATAGGAAAGAATCTTATTAGATTTTACATTTACTGTGTAAGTGCAGACCCAGTTACCTAAGCCTCCTATCTGTAAGCATCTGGTCTCACCCTTTATGTGACTGACATATTAATTCAAGCTGTTTGGGATTTTAGGAAAATTACTTTGGGATTTTTAAATTTTAAAAGGTTCATTCCATGCTCATCCATGCTTTGCACATGCTAATCCATTTCTATAAAACTTACAGCCTAGAGATTTTTTGAAGAGAAGGAGTAGGTAAAGAAAACCCCCATTATCCCAGTGCCTGTTGGTGGCATTGGAAGTATAGGAGGATCCATTACCACACAGGACTGTAGCTTCTCTTTTTTCAATTTGAAGAAATTTTCACTCTGGCATGTAATGGAAAATAACATCCAAACCTTTGGGTTTTGTGTGTGCTGGGTTGTGTGAAAAAAATTTTGGTTTTACAACCAATGAAAAGGAATTCCTATAATCCTGCTTTAGGAATGAGAGTCCTACCTGATGTCACTACTGTCACCTATCTTGGATCCTTTCCAGGGGCAGGAAAGACTGGCTGAAGGCAATTGTTCATTAGTTCACTTACCTAAACCAGCAAATATTCTATGAAGAAACCCTCTTAGATTTTCACCTTTTCACTTAAACCATTGAGTGCTACGAAATCCTGCACTGTATTCTTTCAAGACAATATTCCTTGCCTGAACAATATTGAAATTGATATTTATTTAATTTTAAAGTGCATTTGGATTTCAAGAGGATGACACCATGGGCACATATTTAGAAACATTTTGCACAGGAGTTTATGATTTTCCTAGGCATCACTATTAGGCACAGAAATACCTTTGGGAGTAGCTAAAATACCCCAGCTGTAAGTGCTGACAGAGCTGTCCTTAGTGCCACTGACAGCCTTCTCAGATACTTCCCCAGTAAGGCTGATGGCAATATCTTCACCAAGCTCAACAGTGCAATCTGAATGGAGTCAATACCTTGATTGTTACTAGCTCTGTTAGCTAGCATTAAATCCCATAACCTATAAGGAAAGGCTTTTATACCTACAAAGTGGTCCTCACAGAATTCCAGGTAAGGCTGGAATTGTAGTCTGGCCAACACTATCTACAGTATGGTGAGAAAATGGGTATCAGTTATTCTTTTATTTCGAGGAACCTTGAAGTGACAATTCCTGTGCTTGAAAATCTTACAGTATTATGTATAAGCAAGGTATAACTACTGCTTAAAACAGTTTATGTTAGGAAATTCCACATGATGTATATTTATTAATATTTTAAAAATTTTTGAGGTTCACGAGTGAAAAAAATTCAGACAGAGTTGATGTGATGCTTCCTGAAAGCAGGAATATGGCATAGATGATTTCTTGGGGTCATTTCTACACTATGTTTTCTATGTATTTGTGATTTTACAAGGTTATTCATATGGCACTTCCCATCAACTCTACTACCAGAATTAGATGGAGGTATGCGAAGACAAGTAGATATAAAAATTGTAGGACTGAGTATCTATATAAACATCAGAGTGAGTCCCCAAGCATTCCAGTAGAGGTGAATGTATGAAGATAATTCTAGCTGACAGCAAGATGACAGAAAAGCATGCTTTAATAAATACGTAACAGCAGATTAATGTGCTACAACTTCAAAATCCTAACAAGAAGTTGGGAGTCTGTATGCTTGGGAAATTTAACAGTAATTGTTCCCTATTGTATCTGTGACACACTGTGCTACATTACCTGTAGTGTGTCCTTTAAATGATGAATGTGTTTGTCCCTAACAATCTCATGAGCATAGTGATTTGTTTACTTTTCTTCACTTTCACTGCTAATCCATATTAGAAAGTTTAACGTAGTAAACAAAACAAAATCCAATCAAACAAAGAGGTGATAAGTGTCCAGAAGCCTGAAGCTAGGCTGGCTAACTAGACTGCTTATCCGAACCTATTCTCAGTGGTGCAACTGTTTGTTAAAAGGTTAGTACCCCATGCAAAAAAATATGAACTTCCTCTATTTAGTCATTTAATGCATTGACTTATTTTACTTCCACTTAATAAGAGGTCATATTTCAGTAACACTATTGACGTAAACTGTTAAGGTGATTTAAAAAATTAGCATAAAAACAGCTTGACATTGTTCTGATTTATCAGAGGCATAATCAGTTTTGAAAACCGTTTTGTGATCTATACTGCAGTGATTTAACCTTGAAAAGAAATCGTTTTCAAATATTTGTAGCATATAGTCAGAAAGCCTGATATACTTAAATTCACTCAAGGTAAGAAGAGGAGATGCAATGCACTAGTTCCCAAACTGAGTGGAAAGTTTGATTTATTAGTGCTTGATCCTGTGAATCATGTACCCACCTACAGCTTCACAGATTAGGTGTTTGCAGCTCTAAGTTTGAGCTGAGAATTTAATGAAACAGGATTTGATGAATTTTTTTTTCTCTATCTGGAAATTAGGTTTCTAGACATACTTATGGTAATAAAAGGATTTAATGTCCCATTATCTCTCTTGCTATTTTCCTTTGTAATGTTTAGATTCTAAAAAGTAAAGACTGAAACAGAGACCCCAAAAGCTATGATAACACTAATTTTTTAAAAAAAGCAAAGGAATAGGAATATTTTATCCCTAGGCTTGTCTTCATATCTTCAACAAAGCTGAAGAAAACCCTGTCTGATTTCTTTTTTACATTATGATAGAACTACTGCTATATGTATCACAAATAAAAGTTGAGTGAGTGTGCCTGTATTTATATATTAGTGTTTTATTACATTATGTTACCTTTCATATTGAAGTGTGTTCAAAAATTATATAATAAATATTTTAATATTCTTTTTGCATTTACTATTTCTATACTAATCATTTAATAACACGTTATTGATCTAAGCAACCACTTGATTGGTAGTACAGCTATTTTCATTTTTCTCATTAAAACAAAGAGAGAGAGTGTGTGTTATTTAGGTATCTAAGAAGGATCTATAATTTTGTTGTAATACTACTTAAAGATATTTTTCAAGAAAGTTGCAAAAGTTGCAATATTCTGTATTTATGTTAAGGACATAAATAAAAGCTTGGAAAATTTTTAATTAGAACACTTGAATATGTGATAATAATTTCTGAGAGCTAGAAAATTTACAGTGACACTAATTTAAGAGGAAACCGCAGAACTGGGATTCAAAAGTATTGACAGAAAGGAGGAATGAGAATCAGCCAGGGTCTAAGAGTACAATATGTGAATTACTTCATATAGTAAGTGAATAATTGCTTCCTTTGATTCATTTACAGAGGGAGCAAGAAGGGTGAGAAATCAGATCAGACACATTTGCCTACTGACTAGGAATGCAGGCTGCAGTGGACTGACTGAAGACAACGCATTATATATGTTTTTCATGATCCAGTTTTTTGACGGTTTATGCCATATGCACTAGGACCCCATCACTGATATACACAACCTCAGAGAATAACTTCAGCTCTAATTTGGGATGTGCTGGCTTTGAGAAGAAATTCAGTTCAACTGTATATACAGGATAAATGTTCAAACCTGAGTTAGTATTAAAAGCCAGATTTGTTTGTCCCTTATGGCGTCAGGGTTGTTCTTCTGTCAGTCTTAATGGAAAGAGCTCAATAAATGCAGTGTAAATCTACATTTTCCTTGCATTTAATCTAATGAAAATATACATCTAGGAAATATGACTCAACCATATATAAGAACATAGAAAAGCAAAGTGTTATTAAATATGTATACTACTGACTTAATTATAGAAGTTAGGGGGAAACTTGAGAAAACTAGGATTTTTTGGTATGTTTTTCTTCTCCTTAATCTAATCAGACAACACTAAAAGCCCAAGAGGTACATAAACTTCAGTAACTAGTTATATTAAACCTGTGTTTACTTAGATGATTTGTATGAGATAAATAAGTAATTACCCAAAAGACATTAAAAAATGAAATATATGAGACTGCATGTGAGCAAGCTAACACAAGGCAGAAAGCTTGACTGGTGCATATTTAATAAGAAGAATTCCCTGTGCTTTTATATCCTCTTCCATTCTATAGAAGTCCTTATATCACCTTTATCACCATAGTAACTCAGCACTTTACAGTCTTCTTCTTCTATCCATCATATTATTTTATCAGTTTAGTAAAGGATAAAATGCTTCCTTGATCATTCACTGTTTGGTACCCTGCCTTGTGGGCATCCTGCCGAGAAGTATTGTGAATAATGTAATAATTCCGCAACGTCCTCCAGAACAAAAAGTGATTCTGGTTTATACTACTGTACTATCAATTTGTCGTTGTATTTCATCATAATGTTTAAAAATGAATTAATCATGAGAGCTTAGTATGTTTTAAACACTTGATAAAAATTTCTGTAGCCTTCTGAGTTGGAAGAATCAATTATTACGGTCATAAACCTTGTACAGGTTGAAGACTGGCTCTAAGCTGTCAAAACCCGGCATTCAGAAGAGACAACATTATTTAGGTTTACTAGAGGCTATTTTATTTCTATCTTTATTATAGTAGCCCCAAAACGAGGGAAGGTGCCAAGAAAGCATGTTTTGTAGCCCCAGAGTGCTCTATTATTAAAATATGGACAGTCATAACAGACTAAAAAGAATAAAAAGGTATTTTTGCTTACATCCAAATATAACCCTTTGAGCTGTAGCATATGAAATCAGGTAAAAATGTAGTTACTTACATACATCAGTCAAAAGGAAAGAAAATTTGCAGTTAACTAGTTCCATACAAATAAGAATGGCAAAGATTACATCAGCGAGTAAAATCAGTTTCATAAATTTGACCTGAAAATTTAGGATATTTGTCTTTCATTTATTTTTTTTTCCAAGATATCACCTTCATAGCTTCTAAATATGCATTTGGTGTACTTTTATTTATTCATACTGAAGCAGTGTGTTGAAAGGCTTTGTCAAAAACTTGAGTTTATCTGTATGAATGCAAACACTGCTACTTTGAAAAAAAGCTGACATTTCTGGTGTTTGATCCTTTAAGTGCAGACTGTCCTAGCTTTTATCTAACATTGCAAAACATTCTTTTCCAGTGTTACAATGCTTCAGTTTGATCCAGAGAAACATTTTAGTTTTTATTCTGAATGCAATGTTCCAAAATCCACATTTTGATGTGTTTTTATGCTTAATACAATTTACTTTTTTTTTTTTTTTTACACAGTTTTCTTTCAGATTACTGACAAAGCCTCAGGACAATATTTTTTTCTTTTTTTTTTTTTTTTTTCAAATATAAAGTGCTATTGGTACAACAACAGATATCTGGTCCCACTAAACCCTGCCCTAAGAAATTTAATTTAAATGAGCATACAAGTTTCAGACCATTAAAATTAGTGTCACGATTTGTGCAGTTTCACTCCCTTAATTTTAATTGTGATCTTTGCTTTCTCAAAGGAGTAAGACAAGGTAAAAATAAAAGAGCAGAATATTCATCCCATGGTTAATCAGCCCAGAACTGCATCAATCATACAGCTCATGGGAGTGACTATGTGTGACTCTCTGTGCTGATTAGCAGGTTACCTGGGACCAGATCCTCTGGTTAATGTGGCCTGACAGAGCTTCACAATCTGACTCGTGGATTTTAAAACATGAGATGAGGAGTAACTGGAGCAAGTTAAGTTGTTCAAACTATGCTTAGATACTTACTGTGATATTTCCTGCAAATAAAGAGTTAAAGACTCCTGGTCTAAATAGATGAACCTAACATTTACAGAAGGCTATTTATCCAGCACTGCAGGCTCAGTGATTCTTTTCTGCCTTGTCTCAGAAGGTATTTATATGCTTTCTCCTCTATAGGGCCTTTTCCTAGAAAAGTTTCCCCACCAAGATTACAGATTTCCTTTTCCAAACTCCTCTGATTACTCTTTCCTTTCTCACCTGACAGCTGAGCATGACTAAGCACAAATGAAGAAAAAGAAAGGTTCCAACACAAGATTCTTGCAAAAATTTGATATTCAGTTTTAACCTACAGAGAAAGCTAATCTTGGTCAATGAACAAAAAGACAGAAACCCAAGTTTATTTATGTGTAAAACATATGTAAACTTCCCTTTAACATATTCACAGATGTTTATTTATTAGTTAGTCCTGTGTTGGCCCTGTTTTGAGCTTAACTCCACAAGCCTGCTCTTGCTGCAGAAGTTCTGATTCTATTTGAGCAAAATGACAAAATTTGGTGTGGACTCCAGTGTTACAGGGCCAACAGTGATGAAACAACACTGGTTCCAGTTCTCCTGAGCCACACAGGCTCACAGTCCTTAACAAACCTCTATAGAGCTTCTGCCTCAGTGTGGGTGCCAAATGTGAATGCAGTGTAGCTCTTCTGTTCCTAGCAGCAAATGAGAAAATGACCCTTTCAGACCATGACTGAACAATAAAGAAGCTAGAAAGTTACAGATATATTGTCTTAAAAGGAAACTTTCCCAAGTAGTGCCAGAAAAGCTTCCTTTTTTGGGTATGTTAATGTGAATTGCAATTATTTATAATTTTGTACAGAATGCAGTTTTTAAAAATCCCAAGTCTTAGTTGCTTATTTCAGGAAGTGAGTCAGTTTTGCTCTGCTTTGATTATTTGGCAAGCTCATATCCCCTTGCTGTTACGTACATTTTAGTCTGCATGTCCATCACTGAAACTGGAATATGATTATGTTTGGCCCAGTAGGTTCATGTCTTTTAGAACTATAACATTACTTCACTTGAACAGTTATTAGGGCTGCAGAGATGTAACTACAATTGCTAAATGGGATAATGCAAAATGAATGAAGCAAGACAACCCCTGGAGGCTTCTTGATGTTTACTCTTTCAAGTAATGCACTCTCCTAAGCCTGTCAGCTCATCACAACAGAGAATTATTTAGGGAACCATGTGAACAGTATTGCTTCACAAGTCTTACAGCCACCCAGAATATAGAGTATGCATTATACAATGCAAGTCATAAATAGACATTTCCCTGTTTTCTGCAAACTGGTCTCATTACAATGGCTTGTCTCATTAGAGCAGGTCAAATGGGAAAGCACAGTCATAAAGTAGCAACACGCTGCTGTGCTTTATATGCTATTTGCAAACTCTATTTACTGTTATAAATAAAGCTAACCTTCTAGGCTCATTATCACTTACACTCTTCTGAGGATAAACTAAGACTGCGACATTTCATTCTTATCCACTATCTTTTTAATAGGTCGGCCACAGTAATACTATTGCTTAATGCTGCTACATGTTTTAACTTTGAATAAATTTATGCAAAAATAATTATCTTTACAGCATTATAGGTGTATGAGAGATATGTTACAACTTAAGGATCAGAAATCCTCATGACAGCACTGAGATTGCATTCAGGAAGAATTGGCCAGGCACCATTCTTTTGTGCAGTTTTTACACATATGCTTAAAAGACACCTGTGCAGTACTATTTATCACTAACAGAATAGGAATACATATTTGAAGAGAAATACAATGTATGTGATTTAATGGTAATAGAGCTAATCTTTTTTGTATTATAAAGGCTAATAGTCCCCCTGAAGTAAAGGAAGATCGAGGCATATTTTCTAGAACTCCTTTAACCACTCAAGGCTGGGTGGAACAAGGAGCAGCCATATCATCTCTGCCCCTGAACAGGGAACAACTTCTCAATGTGCAGTAATAGGAAAAGGCAACAGGGATTAATGGATCATTCTGTGACCCTCAAGGGTATAACGGTATGACAGAACAGCTATGCATGTGCCACGGCATAGTAAACTAAGCCAATAACATTTACCAGGATGCACAGTGGCAGTTGTGCCCCTGATCTCTGGACTACCAGGAAGCAGAATTTCTTTTCGCAGTTGCCATCAAACACTCCTAAGGATTGTTTGCTTCCAGTCACAGCTATCAGCACTGAACATTTACATGTAGAATTTGGGAAACAAATATGTTCCTGTCAACACCTTCCCACCATCTCAGTTGTTATGTGTTAAAACTTGTGAACCGTGAATAGGAACTGGGAAGAAAAGGTGACTTTTAGAATTGTGGTGTAGTAGATGAAGGTTATAAAATCCTCTTATTTTTAAAAATTATTCTAAGTCTTTACCCAGCACCACAGAGGATCTAATAAAGCATTGGAACAGGCTGCATAGAGAGGTTATGTAGTCTCCATCCTTGATGATTTTCAATACCTATCTGTACAGTCTCGAGGAACTCGAATTTAATGTTGACCTTGCTCTCAGGAAATGAGCCTGGATGGTCTTGTGAGTTTCCCTCCAACAGTTCAGTGATCCATTGATCTTAGGAGTCACACAGGCTGCCTGTAAGGCCATCTTTTACACCTGGCACCAATCATAGGTGAAAATAATCCAGTCCCTGTCTCTCCTATTGGATCAGACATGGGAGTAATGAGAGACTGAGTTATAGCTTTTTGCTGAAAGATAGAAATACAGACAGAGTTGTTGTCTGCTGAAGTCCTGCAATGCAAGTTTTATCTTTGAAAATAAATTAACAGATTCCCAAATTATTTCAGGTACAAAGTAATTAATCTGACGTAGGGTCTTAGAGCTCTGTTTCAAGAATACAATTGCTTCCATTTTCTCCTAAATTGTGGCATGGAAGGGACAAAATACACCATAACTAGCTCCTCTCTCTTCTCTGACCACTCCAACATGCTTATTTTGAAACAACTGGATTCAGAGACTTTGATGTCACTGTCACAGTGGCAAACTGTACAGATCACTCTTTCCTTACTCTTCTTTGACTGTTGTTGATGTAATTCTTTCCTTTCACTTATATCTTATTCCACTGGTGTGTTTGAGTGTTTTGTACACTGCTGGTGTACTTACACGCTCTGGATGACAAAGCTCCATTGTGAAGCAGTCAGTTCACTAATCTATTTTTAGCATTGTTGTGGTTATTTATTATTTATTCCCATCTCATCACCCCATTAGAGGCAATAAATGTATAAAATTGCAGAGCCTGGTGTGTTCCTCAACTGTCCCCAAAGTCACCATAGTCAAATACATATCCAGGTGAATGATGAAATATTAAAATAAATATGCAATAAGCATCCATAGGAAATGCTACCTCTGTTTTCAATCCTGTATTCAGAGAGAGAGAAGGCATTCCCTGATAAAAAAGCTTCTTACCATCCAGCTTTGTCATTGTTGACATGTTTTTGGGGAATGAGGATGTTTCAACTCAAGTGTGAGGAGGAAACCATAATCTAAACATTTCAATTTTCCTACCTCAAAAGGCAAACCAGAAAACTCTAATTACAAACCTGCTTTCCCATGGAGAAAAAGTGAAGTATACATGCTTCCTTCATCCACAGAATTATTCTCCACTCTCCTTTTCTTTCCTTCCTTGGGTGAAAGGGACTCCTGTTTTCTTTTCTTCTCTCTTTGCATACTTTACTTTTCCAGGTTTATTATACATTTCCTAACTCTTATGTGTCTAGAGGACTTAGAGGAACTTCGTAGTAAGACTAATAATGGCTAAATTTTTTCATGTCTTAATATGCAATATATTATTCTCACGATGACTCTGTGAAGTAAGAAATTTCTATAATTCCTTTTTATTATTGGGAAACTTGGGCACCAATCCTACAAAACAACAAAGGTGCCTGGAGTGGGAGTTGGATATATAATTCAGTGTGGGGACATCAACTTCTCTTTTTCCATAGAAGACCTCAGTAATAGAATATTGTGTGGGAATCTGAGTGAAAAAAGGAAGTACAAATTCACACTTCCTCTGGAAGCT
Organism: Margarornis squamiger; assembly: GCA_035222235.1. Taxonomy (NCBI): domain Eukaryota; kingdom Metazoa; phylum Chordata; class Aves; order Passeriformes; family Furnariidae; genus Margarornis; species Margarornis squamiger. The sequence continues at coordinate 96,319,107 of JAWWTY010000106.1, forward strand.
CTGCAACTACTTAGAAAATAATGTCACTGGATCAGGAAAAACACAACGAAGTCCTCATTGTATGCTTCAGCATACAATGCTTAAAAACTCAGGCCTCTCACTTCAAGGCAGACTGTTCTTATGAAGTGGACATCTCCATTAGATGTGGCATTTTTAATATACTGGACACTGGTTTCTCCTCCTTTGCAGGTTCTTGTGACTTCTTTCAGCTTCCTCAGGCTTCTGCTACCCATCAATAATGCGATTGCACTACCTTATCCTTTGTCCCTCTTCTAGCTTAATGTCTGGAGCCCCAAACATCCCTTTTAGAATAAAAATAAATAATATAGATTCCACAGACTGTATCTGTTATGCCTCTAGACATTGTCTCCTGACACTTCAGTTTCTTACTATGTGAATTCAAGAAAAAGAAAAAACACAAAACCAAAAACAAACATCAAAAACCCCAACCAAACCAATCCAAAATCTATGGAACAAGTAACATTGGGATAGTCATAATGAAGTCTCTATTTAACTTTGACACAAACCTAAAATTTGGATTACCTAGAATGTTAGAAGCTTATTTAAAAGATTGCATGCAGTTGCTTAAAGATTTAGAAGGCTCCATCTGTAAATACACTATACCACCACAGAGCACAGGACATGAATGACAATCCACTGTTTTCCAGATTGCATAACAGTTGTTTTTATGTTCTTATAGAAATACACAGAGATTTGAAACCATAATGTATGAAATCAAGCCAGATTTTGCACATATGCAAAGACACAGTGAAATCTAAGCAAGAAAAACCATCAAAACATCTCTGGCACCACCTACAGAAGTAATTCAGTATTAGCTTTGAAGGTTTTCTGTTGAGAAAAATAATAATAATAAAAAATAATAAAGGCAGGAAAGTCAAGAAGAATGAAGAAAACATAAATAGAAAATTTCTGAAACTAGCATTATAGGAATGCTCAGCCTCCTGCTGATGAACTGTTGCTTAGTAGTAGCTGCTATGCTTTCCATGCAACATATTCAAACTCCAAAGTGTGCTTACATGCTTGTGAATGGCCTCCAGGAAATGATTAAGTGACAAGATACAATCTGTAATGTGTGGAAATCAGTCTTTACTATGAAGGTTTTACTTTCTAGTACTGGAAGACTATGTGTATAGATTAATCACATTTTCACAGCTGGATTTTTGAATAGAGCCTCATTAAACTGGTATAAATATACACCATATTGTTGTGTGCTTTTTTTTTTTTTCATCCGCATCAAGATCACTTTGGTACAGAAGAATGCTGTTTCATTATATCCACTCCAGCTGTGCTCTTCTTCCAAAGTCCTAGCACTTTCCAAATGTAAAACTTAGCACTTGCTCACAAGAGTAAGTTAATAAAGCTTAATTGAAAGAAAGATAATATGGAGAACAGAGTAGGTAAGGGAGGAGATAAAATGAATGTTATAATGAAGACAAATTTTTGGTTACAAATATTCTTCATTTCTTTGCTATTCATTCAGGGTGCTGTGGTTATTACCATTCACAAAATAGACTCTTCTCAGTCCCACAACAATGAAAGTTAAAGAAAATATATGTTTTGACCCAAATGACAGATATCAGCAGCAAATCTCATATAACATATGGTTGCGTAAAAAGGTACAGAAACAGCAGGCTATACGGTTGATATGGTGCTCAGACCTCTATGAGAAAGTATTACACAGTAAGTTATCTGAAAAACTCAGCTAGGGCTTGTGCTTAGGTATGGGCACAAATCTCAACTGAAAAAAATTAGATAATGAGTTTAGTGATGTTAAAGGCAAAATGTCTCTTTGATTTCATCAGGGTCAGATTTCATTTGTGGATTTCTTGAAGGTAAAGCAGGTATTTTGATGTCTTCCAGGCTCAGGGCCATGACACACCTGTGAAAGCAGAAGTCAGTGTAGACCCGTAGGGGTCTGCAGTCCCAGAGGACACAGTCACTGGGCTGGATGCCCTGGAGGCAGCCAGGGCACCGCTGGCAGACAGATGGCTGGCTGATGAGTCTGCTTTACCCTTAGAATTCCTTATGTTTAGCTATACCAAGTGTGCCAGCACCTCTGTGTCAGGTTCTGCACCTCACTGGGCACTTAACAAAAAGAAAAAAAGGTGTGAATATGTATATGGAGTAGCTGAGCCAAAATCTCTGTTTTTCGAGTTGTTTTATAACTTGTCAGCTAGCACTTTTATCCCAAAAATTACTGTACAGTCTCCAGGTAGGCATAAGATTCAACAGTATTGCTGCATGTATTCATATTTGCATTGTTTGAACTTTTATGGGTATATAAAGTGTCTATAAACATTCTTTATTGATACTCTTTATTGAAAGTATCTCCCTGATGAAATAACTTCAGTTGATTGCACTGATGTAGCTCAGAGGGAAATTAGACTTGAAACGGATTTTACATCATTGCATTTCCTCAAAGATTTTTCTTTCTTACCTAAAACAAATTATATATTACCATTACATTTTGAAGAGAATGAATAATTATTAAAGTGGAGATTATGATCCCATTAAAATAAGTCTATTCCTGTAATAAGAGCAATGAATCACTGTTCACAACTGAGCTTAGGCCACTGACATTAAGTGCTAATCCTTCCGCCAAACCAGAGCTAGTATGAGTTTCTTTGTCAGCTGCAATATAAAATTCCAGTAAACAAACCCTTTGAGCAGTGTAGGAGTCCCACAAATATCAGTAATTAGTGAGCCCATGTCCCATATTGTCACAGAGAGCACTGAAGGGTATATAATCCCACCCAGAGTGTGGGGAAGTAAAGGAGAGCTTTAGCTGATGTACTGCAGAGTGCTATCCAGGAAACACCCAGTTTCATGTCATGGAAACAAGAGTGGAAAAGGGAGGGGATGGCAACCTCATTCGTTAGTGGGTTCTTCCAGGTGCAGCATGTAGTATTTTTACGAAAAGCAACATGCTTTTGTTCTTGGGTGAACAGTTGAGCAGCAGTGACATTATCTCCTGCTGCTACAAAAAAATCCAACAACCCAATGAACCTGCAAACAAATCTGTGAAATGACTAAAACTGAAAAAAGATTATGGAGAAACTAATCTCTCATCTATTTTCAGTTTGTTCGCTTTGTAGATCTGATAGCACTTTTCGGTATTGTCATTTTCACTTTCTCCTCTAAACTAGTAAGCTTTCTCTCTTTATGAGGAAAAGCAGTTCATGTCAATCAGGCTCTAGTTAGTTTAATTTCTTTTAACTGATCGTATTTCACACTCATGGCATCCTCACTAACAGATTACAGTTGAGAACAGGGATGAAGAGCTGTATCTATTGTCTCTTACACAGGGAGCACGAGATATGTATCTTATTTTATTTAACTAATCTACTCTATTTTATTATTTCTGTAGCAACTATTGCTACTTATTCTGGATATATCCAACGTATGTAAGTTCAAAATTAAAAGTTGTTGGTGTAACTGCAACTTCTTTCCTAAAGAGAAGTTTCTGTAGAGAATAAGTCAGTTTTGCGTGCTCTGGGTGGGTTTCGTTCAATTAATTTGAGATGTCAATTAATATGGGCCACGTAACAGGTTTTGTTATTGCAAGAGTTTAATAATGCTTTCCCTTGAGTGAGAAGATGAGTTTAAATTGATCATTTAGCAGTTAAGAGGTCTGTGAGTTGCAACTCTGCTTCCTGCTTTCCATGGACTGGGTGTTTTTGGGATGCTATGCAAAATGATTTTCACATAACTGTTTCCCTCTGAATTCATGGATTTTCTGTAAATGTCACTAGTGTGAGGGGAGTGTTCAGATACTGTTGACTGAGTAGGTTTTTGGCAGACTTCTTAGCAACCCTGCATACTCTCAGCAACAGTGTTGATTTTTAGTCTTCCTATGAGATCGGGTAGGGATGGAGAGAATAGTTTTCTCTTTCCCTCTTTTATTGTTTGGAAGCATGTGTTTCCAACACTACTCATGTCATATTGGCAATGAATATTATACTTTTGTTTTAGGAGACAGATGCATTTCAGAAACTTTTTTAGTAATTTATATGGTGAAGTCACATTGTACTTCTTTTTATTTTCTATTTTGGAGTCCTTATAGTATAGTATGGCCCTCTAACAAAACATCACAATCAGACCACAAATTCAATCAATGGGCTTGAAGAATAAGCAATGAGAACTTTGTGTGATGCCACAATCTGTGAGTGTGATGACTCATGCTCCAACAAAGAAGCTGAATGATTTTAGGAATAATATCCAAGTGGAGTATTCCACTAAACTCATGCCACTGACTCACTCTTTGATAAGATATGGCACACAACAGCTCAGTGAACAGAGAGACAGCCTTCAAGGAGAGATTGCAAGAATCTTCTTATCACACACCTGACAAAACCCTTCGAGGGTAAGAAGGAGAGGCATGCTCCGGGTAGGGGTATGATGGAATGGCACATTTATTAAAATGGTGCAGGCTTATATGAGGGCAGCATGGAACTTTCCGGGAAGGGGGTTGAACTTGGGAGGAG
>JAWWTY010000106.1:96324790-96334949 GCA_035222235.1 Margarornis squamiger
CTCTCCTTTTCCATAATTGTATTCTCCCCTCCCCTCTTTCCCCATATTTGCCGCGTTCCACCCCTAACTCCTCCCAAACTCCTCCCAGTTCCTAGACCCCTTAAAAGGCTTCAGGTGCTTTCAATAAATTAGTTCCAGCTTCACCCCCTGACCTCGCTGTGGACTTGATCCTTTGTCCTCCCTCTGGAATCCACTGTCATTTATACCTCATTTTCCACTGCATCAATATATGCTAGATCTTCCAAAATATGTTTACAATAAATGTGTTAGTACCTTTCTTCGGCACACAAGTTTAAGCTAGTCCTTGCTGTAGTCAACATTAGAAAGAATTATGGTTTTCAGAAGTTACTTGTGGCTTACATAATTCTCTGAAACCTAAATCCACACAAGTGTATGTATGCAGTCAAATATAAACACATTACAATACATTTTGGATTTTGAAAAGAATGAAAGTACTGTAAATCTGAATCTTGAGCTGAAAACATTTCAAGCTGAGTACCATTTCAGACTGGAGGTTTTAAAGGGATATTTTCATCCTCTTTTATCATGAAGTGTGAACAATTATATTGTTTTGTGTAGAATAGACAGTATATGTTAACTTATGCACTCTTGCATAGCATATTGCTAATAAAAATAGAATAATCAAAGTACTCGCAGCTTCTTAGGAGTGAAATGGCATCTTGACACAAATTAAAAGACCATGGAAACAAATTTTATTTCAGAAATTGAAATACTGAAATGCCTTTTATAAGGATGAAGAGATATTACAGATTCTAATAAGTCATCTGGTAAAACTTGCCATAACAACATCACTTTCTAGGAAGGTAAGATTTTAGGCACTACTTTTTTGCTAAGCTTAACCTAAAACATATTATAATTAAAGCCTGTTCTAACTCCAAGGGGGAAAACAGCTCGATACTTTACTTTCTTCAGCAGCCTTTCATAGATCTGAAGAGTGTTTCCATGTCTTGCCACAGAATACTCTTCCACTCAGCAACTACTCCATATCTTTCATGAAGAACAGAGCCCCAAACTTGCAACCACTTCAACTGAGTTTTGAAGAGGAGGGAAGATTATATGTTATGTAGGCTGTGACTGTCTTCACATGGTGGACGATACCACTGGGCTAACAGTCATTGCATTGGCCATTATAATCCTGAAATATTTAATTTAAAAAAACCTGACAGATTTTTGGTTCTCTATTCTGTACTACAGAAGTATATGGTTGGAGTGAATCTTCCATTTTACATTGTTAAATATCATTGTGTTTTAAGACAATTTTTTCCAGTTTCTCAAGATCATTTTGAATTCTGTTAGTCTTTCAAATATGTGCAGTCCTTCCCCTACTGAACATCATTGTCTGCAGTTTTCTAGTCACTTATTTGCAACCGTTCCAATTCTTTGATTTACTAATACTGCTTCTTACAACTGTAAGATAAATATGACAAAATGATCCTGCTTCTGCTGACTCCTAAGCATTTCATTAAGTCTGAATTATAAAGGAAGTATTCACAAAAAACCCACCCACAAAATTAATCAGCTCTGAATACATACACTCCTGAACACAGAAGGCAACACAGTTTTCCTTTGAGTAATATATATAAGTACTATCAAAATAGTCTAGATGATTGCATGAGTAACTTATTTTTAATTTTGGATAAATACCTTTTTTCTTACAGCAAAAATATTTTTTTTTCGATAGTCAAGTAAAATGTCTGTGAGAGTGATCCAGAACTTTTAATCTGGGCATTTATTTTCTTTATTATTCTTGAATTTTTTTGGTTTTCCTTTAATTTAAAAATCAACAGTGAAAAAATATATAAGCAAAATAATTAATTAATAATTTATTTTTTCCTGGATTTTTTTTCAGTTTTATCTTTTGTTACTTTTTTAAATCATTGCATTTTGAAACTGTATTATTTTAAAAAAAGAAATCTTACAGTGAGAGGGTTAAACACTGAAATAAGATCACCAGAAACATTGTGAATTCTCCAACCCTAGAGACTTTCAAAATTCAGCTAGAAAAGGTCCAGCACATATGGATCTAATTTTCATCTAACCCTGCTTTGGGTAGCAGGTTGAACTATATGGCATGCAGTAATTCTATGTAAATTTAAGAAAGGACATGTATATTAAAGATTAAAAAAAACAATAATTAGCCTACTTCGTAAATGCCGGTATTCATTGTTCCAAAATTAATAAGCTACTATTTTTGTGCCTGGTGTGCTTGCACACAAATAGGTATGTTGATTAGCTGAAGGCAGGATGGGTACATTTATTGAACATCTTGCATAATGAAACAACATTGCTGGGGCAGGGGCTGATGTCCCCAGGGGTGGACATGGAGCCCTGCACTGTGGGCAGGGTGGGGGGAAGCCATGGTGGGGGCACGGTCTTGTCATAGTATTTCTTCTGCCAAAGTGTCCTGGCATGCATCTATTTTTTAATGGTTTCAGAAACTGCTATCCTCAGCTTACATACTTTGATGGATGTTGTCACTAAGGTTTTATTCTTCACTAAGACTTCATTCTTCAAGTGCTCATCCTAGCAAGTCTCTGTGTGCCATGGGTGAAAATCTGTTGAAGTCACCTGAGCATTTCTTTTATTGTTATCCCAAGGTCTTTCCCTTTTTAATGACTTCACTGTTCACTCACTTGGCTGTGTCCATCAAGGGATGGACACCACCTCCTTGGAACAACATACTGAACTGTACATGGGTTGTCTCACCCAAGTCAGTGTCCCTGGGCTTTGCTAGAATCAGTTTAAAATTTTCTGGTAAAGCTTTCCTAGTAGAATACAGTTTAAATCTCCTACCTTCCACCTTTTTTTCTGCAACCAACCATCCTGTTTGCGATATGAGCAACAACCTATTGGAAAAATATCAGTAAATTCATTTTTAACAAATACTCTGTGAAGAAGTGTCTGTGGAACAACATGCCTTCAATCCCCAAAATTCCTTTGAAATGTAAAACCCACAATCAATATATAAACTATAAGCCATAGTTTACAGCTATATTGACACTCAATAATTCCAGTTCATCAGGTTTTCACATTTTTTTCAAAATAACTGGCTCAGTGTCTCCTGATAGAGGCTGTCTCTACATATGGTGGCCTCTCTGCTTTTCCAGCCTTGTTAACCAGAAGTGACTCTATGGCATGTTATCCCTTGGACTTCAGGCAAGGTGATATTTCCACAGATTTACCACCTGCAAGAGTGATTTGATTATCCTCTATTGACTCTAGTTTCTAGAGGAAAATATTTTTTTAGACACAGATTGCAACAGTACTAATTGTTCATTCATTTACTGTACTGGTCATGTCTGAACACAGTTTTCTTTAGAATTCCCATGACTCCAAGAATGTGTTTGTAAATCGCATGTATTCTTACATGTTCTAGTTCTCCACATAAAGAGAGAAGATGCCTGTATTAGATCCTGTTTTCTATATGACATTGCTGATAATGCTGTGAATTAAATTAGCTTAAATTAGCCTAGTCTGCCTATACAGTTCATACTCTTCCCACTGGCAAGTTTTGTTTTCACTCAGACAATCTGCATAATTATAAACTTTCAGCTGATTTCCACTATATTGTGAGAATTGTTGAAACCTCACTGCACATTTTGGAGCTCTAGTAAATGCAGTAAGTAGAAGTTTAGGTCCACTAAAGCCAGTGGAAACATTGCCACAAGATCAATAAGACCAGATTACATTCAATGAAACAGTCCTTTCCCTTCTTTTACGCATCCTCAGATCATTATATCTGCAAGAGCTGTTTTGGGAAGAGGAACAAGTTGATCCATAACAAGAACAGAAACAGCTCACTAGATCCATCAGGTTGCTGTGCTTAATTCTCAATCTCAGCTCCTGATCACATGCATGGTTCAAGATGTATGCAAGGTTTCATCCAGGTTCCAATCAGAAACCTGCATTTTCAAGAAAGCCTGGATACCATTGAGAGAATAGTTTGTTCCATTGTCTATTTGCTAGAGCCAATAAGAATAGAATACCAGCAAGTCTGAACTCATTAATTGGTGGAAAACATTCAGTCCCCAGTATGGTATAGCAAAGGTGCTGCAGAAGCAGCCACAGCATTCTCACTGGCTAAGAAGGGAACAGTCCATTTTCCAGGAAGGATGTTTGAATGAAATCTTGTGATTATTTCAGTACTTTTCATAATTTCGCTACTATTATCCAAAAATCATTCCCAAAGAATTTGAGGTCTGCTTCAATAGAATACATAATTGGAAAACAAGAAATTGTGATTGCAATTACATTGAGAAATGTTCGAATCAGCAAGACATGACATGACAATTCACCCTCAAAAGAATATAATAGAATTGATCATGAAGAGACACAAATGCATTAAATAAAAAAGAACAAAAAAACCAAAAAACCCTGAACCAACGGTGGCAAAACCACAAGATTTTTTTTCCTCCACCCTTTTTAGTGAGGTTAGAAGGGAATTTTTGCTTTCTTACAGGGTAATTATAAGTTTCAGTTTCTAGCATCTTTGTTTTCCTCGCAATAAGACCACTCTGTATATGAAGTAATAGTGTGCTCAGTGCAACAGTAGTAGAGTAATAGCTCCTTTAAAAGGCTAGGAGCATAAGATTTCTAGAAGAGCAGAAAAAGTTTGACAAGGAAATAGCAAGAAAAACATAACTTTTTATTTCATACTATCAGGACCTAATAGGTAAAATTACACGGACAGGATATATTACAAAAGGTAATTACCTCTGCTGGTAGTAAGTTTTTGTCCAGGTATCTCCTTTGTGTGAACCTGCAGGCTAGCCAGACCAGACCAATGACTCACAGCAGGGTTAAAACATCTGGGCAGATCCATTAACTCCTTGGAAGAAGAATCTGAACACTGCGAAAGAGATATAGTAAGTGAGATATTCTTCTTTTTGCTTTGGTTTTTTTGAGCTGTTAGGAGCAATTCCTGTATTTAAGTCAGAAGAAATGTAAGACTTCAAGTAAATTAAATGAATGTAACCTCTTCTTTAAAACAACAGAAAACAGGGTACCTGTTTATAAATGTAGAATCTCTAGTGTCTAATGGAATACACATACATGTATTTTAATGTGTTTTCGGTAAGGAGAAGTCCAGACACTGGACCAATACCAATTATGTCAAATCAGAATCTACCATAAACTCATTTTATCCTATTAGAAATATTGACTTATGAGCAATTCACAAACATGTAATTTCAGTATTTACCCAGTGCTACATTCCAGAAGGACTCAGTTGTTACTTTTGAGAAGTTGTCCAACTTCCTATTTTTATTTTAGCCCCAGGAATTTTAGAAATATGTAATGGCAAATTCAGGAAATCCAGTACACATCTGAACAATAACAGTTTTACCCAAGCTGCCACCTCTTAGACAGGATGCACTAACAAAGGCGAAAAAAAACAAAACCAAAAACCAAAAACCCAACAAACCTCCAAAATATTATACAATTGTAATGTTGTCTGAAATAATTAAAATGAAATATCTTACAAGGCAAAGGTTTCTTAAAACTGGCTCAGAGTTATTTCAATAATGCCCTGGAATAAAAAGGTTAAATGTACATCAGTGATATGCAATGAATATCATACAATACTGTTCATGCTGCTTTTCCTGTCTCTCTCTTAAAGATTATGACATATTGAAGTTATCAAAATGGATGTGTTTATATAAAACTGACAGTGATATGTAGAAGCCCTCTGAAGATCATACAAAAATAGAAGAAAAGATATACTTCACAGAGTCTCCAAAGGATCATGCTTTGTTGTTGGTTTGTTTGGGTTTTTTTTAATTAAAAACACAAAAACAAAACAAAAAAACCCCACAAACTTCCCTCCCCAAAAAGACCATTGTAGACCATTGTAAACAGGATTTCTCCATGCAATGAAATTAAGTACAGCAAAGTGGTTCTCCCATAACTGTGCAAATAAAATTAAATTAAATGAAAAACCATTAAACACTGTTAATCCTTACAATTCTTAAAGAATAAACAGAAGTCAAGATCTAAATAGCATCTTTTAATTGCTTGTTGAACTTTAACAGTTGCATACTCAATATGAAAATATAAAATGTGAGAGATATATATTTAATTCATCATGTATTTTTACACTTACAGTTGTAAGCAACCCATCACCAATGACTAACCAGATAAATAACTTGGATGAAGCTTTTCTTGCAGTCATGTCTAGCATCTCTGTAACATATGTTTTCAGTGACTTGGAGTTCATTTAATTATGTAGTGTAGTGTGTTTCTTTGCTCCAAGACAGATTTAATGTTAAGCATTACTCTCAGGAAAAGAGTCAGTGACTCTCTGCTTCCCGTGCTGATGGTCACTTGCAGGTGGGGAGCAACAGCTTTCTGGCAACTGAGAAAAGCAATTTCCTCACCTGTCTCTCTCTCTCCCTCCCTCAACAGAACCTGTACATCCTTATACCTGGCATGTCTTGTCTTTGTGTATAAAGGATAATAATGCTTACTAATCTTTCTGAGATGTTTCCAAGGTTAATGGAAGGAAAGTCATGTTCAAGAGCGAAGCTTTAGGATTTAATAAAGTTTGTGCCAAATAAAGCACAATCAATTGTACAGAAATATTATTCAGGCAGCCCATCAGTCAGTTTTACAGCTATCTTAACCAAGGATGGATGGCATATTGGCAGCAGTGAGATATTTTAGTACCCTTTTTCTACTTGAACTCTTCCAGCACTTTCTGCCCACCAGACATCTCTGCATCTTGGGTGTCCAACTTCTCCCAGCCAGCAGGAAGGGCAAAGGCAGTATCTGATAGGACCTGAAGACAGCTCCTTCTATGCTGCACCCATTTGGAGGGTATCCTGCAGCAAGTGTCTTTCTCACCCTGCCTTCAATGGTGCTTTATTTAATACCATGGCTGTGACCTTCTCTGTCATAGGATTTCAAACATTTGTGTTTCTAAACATGACAATGTGAAACTTCAGTTAACCACTTTTCTATAATTTTGTTATCTGATTCCTTTCAATTTTCAAAAACAAATGAAATTGGTTATTGCTAGAGGTTGTTGTTAACAAGAAGGCTACTTGAATTTTATTGGCAGAACTTTGGAGGTGAAAGGAGACTGGGACACTCCCCCCTCCCCCCTCTACACACACACAGCCACAGCACAAGGGAAATGCATATACAGTCTGAGAATAGGTGGGGGAAATCTTATGCTTCATTGAGACTGGTGCTCCCTTCACTACTTAAGAAATGTTCCTCCTGAGAATCACAGCTAAAGTCTGCTTCAGTTTTTTCCCTCAGACTGTAAGAGAATTGTAGGCACAGCTTTGACCTAAAAGTTGTGAGATGAATTGCCATAATTTTTATAATTAAAGGAAATGAGAACTTTTAAGGTAATGCTAGTGGAGGTTTTCACATTAAAAATAATAAAAAAGGATTCTTGTGTTGATTTTTCAGTTTTTGATGTATACAATACAGCTTTGCTCTCATGCTTCTAGAAATAACATCAAAGCTTGTGTAACTCTAAGAGTTGAAATATTGCACAAAATCCCAATCCAACTTTCTTTTTTTCCAGAAAAATAATCCAACTAATTTCCAATATAATTTTGGCTGGGAATAGCAGCTCAGATTTTGTCACAACTGTTATATACTTGTTCAGACCAAAATTACCAACCTATAAAATTCATCCATTTTTCATAATACCTTTATTGTCATTATCTTTGCTGGAGTTTCAGGCAAAATTACACAATGGGACTGACACAGGTGAAACAATAACACAGCAATACGCACAATGTTGATGGACATTCAGAAATGCTTGTGCATTAAGACTTAATGTATGTTCTCATAGTACAAAAATCAGGTATCAAGAATATTAAAACTGACCAGCAGTGGAGCATTTAATAGTACAGAGTAAATAATGTGTTGGAACCTGATGATAATGTCTCATGTTGTGTGTATTTTAAGGCTGCAGCTTTCTCATGTGTTAAAGTAATCAATCCCACATGCACTATAAATGCCAATTACTATATATGAAGATTAATGTAAATTTTCCCTCTTGCAACCAGAAAACAATATTCTGTAAACCTGGAGAAAGGCCACCATACAGTACTAAAATGTTTTCAACAGCTAAGCAGGAAAAAGCTATCAACAAAAACAAGAATAATGATCATTTAAGCTGTTACAAAAAGATTAGCAACAGTCCTTCCTTGCCATATGGATGTAGTTAAAAGTTATTTTTACTGTACATATTGACATTCATCACCTCATGATTTGCCATGTACATGAATAATTATAATAAGGCAAGAAAGAAGATTATTTTAAAAAATTATGCGTATACCTAAGCTTTTGCAGCACAGTATTTTTCTTTAAAGTTGTAGAGCAATCTTTTGAAAAAAAATAACAGAGCTTTTATTGCTGATTTGTTGCTACTGTGTCTTTGGACAACTTGTTTCAAAGATTTCTTGGTTTTAGCTCAAATATTATGAACAATTATACTAATGCTGCTAATTTTTAAGCATATTTTGCAGTGATTTCTATTTCAATTTCTTTAGTAGTACAAATTAAAAAAAGTCTATTTCCAGTATGATACATAAAGAATGAGTTGAGATACATTCAAGCATTCCTTAGAACATTTCCAAAATATATATCTTTTATTTACATCCATGGTCAAGACAAAATAAAATAGAGAGCCTCATTCTAGAGTATTTTGGTGTCTAGACTGTTCACTAAGGTTGGAGCATCCAACGGGCATGGCTGCAGGTGCAGCTTGTCTCATCAGGTTAGACTTTGAACCAGGTTTTCTTATTGTCTAATAATTGAGCTCTGTCTCTTGGGCTAAAGAGGCTCTTGACAGGAGGCAGAAAGAACAGGCCATCAGAGACTGAAATAGCTAGTGGCTTAAACATTATAGAACACCAAAAGTCTTTTGTCCAGTGTAGCAAACTGCAAAGAAACAGCTGCTCATCCAGCAAAGACCCCTCTCCTTGAATGTGCCTACTGTGGAAGCATCTTCAGATCAGGTAAGTGGGTGCCATCTTTCACCTATCTCAGGTGCAGAAGGGTGTGCATACCTGGAGCTACAAACTGGATTTCCAGATAAGGAAAGAGGCTAATAAGAGGCAAATCCTGTGAGGTGGGATAATCCTTCTTATCATGCCAATGTCCTCCCTTATATGATAACTCTGTTGTAGGAATCCCTCTGGGGAACCTCGAAGACTTTTCACATGTAGCCTGGACTATTCATCTCAAATGTTGAATAATGATGGACCATGATTGATGCTGACATAACAAGCATCTGTAATGTCTTAGGAGGTGTCAGAGACTTGCGACATCCCATGGCATCATCCATTGTAAAACTCCCCACCCCAGGGGAGGTACAAGGTGTTTCCACCTGAGCTTGAAGTGTATAATAACTCATGAAATCTTTGAGTTTGGTGGGGCAGCTTCCCCCACTCCCAACAGATCAAGACCATCACTTCAACCAACAGACATCGAGGCTTCAATTACCAAGTTTTATTGTTGGATCCAGTGGGTGGTGACTATATATATCTTTCCACTTTCTCTTCCTTTCCTTGTACATTTCCTGAAGTGTTATTTTTATCCTTTAATATTGCTGTATTACTATAGATGATAACACCCAAAACAGCAACATACTTGTTTACCTTTGAAACAAAATTTTTCTAAAATAAACCCTAGATATATGTTTATTAATACTGATTATTCAGTTATTTCACTCTGATCCACTCCAAGGGATCTATTAACAAGAACCTGGGTTACCCTCCCCTTCTGGGGTGGGTTGTAACACAGGCTGCCCAAGAAGGTCTAAGAAGCTGCTGCTAAGTGAACTCTGCTGTGCTGAGTTTTAATATCGTGTCTTACCCAGGTCAGGACTGTGAATCTAGTTACATCACTTTCTGTAGTAATAAACTTACAATATCAGAAGTGGAATAAAGCCTGCAAGAGATGGGTCTCTGAAGAAGATGGAGAAAACTAACCATAATGCTTTGAAAACAGGCTTTTACTCTGTTGTAAAATGGATTCTACCCTGTCTGTGTGTTACCTTTCTTCTTCCCAGGAGCCCCTGGGAAAACCCTTATTAGGAAGCAAGAACGTACCTGGGCAGGTTTATGTGAAAAGCCCCCTCATTGGTCTTTTGTTAACCCCTTCCCTATTTGCTGTT
>JAWWTY010000106.1:96335049-96403280 GCA_035222235.1 Margarornis squamiger
GTGAAAAGCCCCCTCATTGGTCTTTTGTTAACCCCTTCCCTATTTGCTGTTCACCCTTGGTTTTCATTGGTGTGACTCACTTCCCCTAAAAATCCCTTAAAAACCCTGACCGTGGGAATAAACTCTCTCTCTGCTTCCTCTCCTGTGGCTTGTGTGTGTGTGTCTCTGTCCTCGGACATCTTGGAGACCACGTGGTGAGGAGGGATAGGGGAAGGGGGAGCGATCCAACCACGCTGTCGTAAACTTTCTAAATGAGGGTCCCATTCTTTGAGCTGTGAGCTACCAGGAGGTTCCCTCCATCTCTTTCTGTCTGGTCATCATAATCAGCAGCTTCAGCTTAGACTTGAGAAACCTTTATAAAGAAAAATGTTACTGGAAAGAGTTTGTTCTTAAAAAAACAATCCAAGCCAACCCGACAAAAACCCCCAAAATGTCACTTCCAATCACTATACTTTGTCAAAAAAAAAAAAAAAAAAGATCCCACTTATCCCACTTAGGAGAACAAAAAGGTAGATACGTTATTCATTCACATTGATTTTATCAAGCTAAAGTAACAAGTCAGAATGGCATCCACCTATCATTTTAAATAGGGACCATAGATAGTCCATTTTTCTGGAACATGGTATCAAGCTCACATTATCCATGGACTTTGCTTTCAGAGTTGATTTGAGGTCATTAAAAGCTTGGAAAATGCTAAAGAACTTCAATCAAGTTAGTATTATTGCTACTAAAATTTTTAATCATTTAAAAAACTCATTAAGTTTGGACTTGATCCCATGGCCTTCACAAAGTTGGCTGAGGCTATAAATATCCAGTAGGTTCAGTTCATCTTCCAAAAGGAAAATGTGGACCAGAGCTTTTCTGCATTTTATCAAAGGTGAATGAATATCGTTAATGATTGGCCCCCAAAAAGAACATACCATTGAATTTGCCCTGAAACACAAGTGGCACTCATTGAAATTACAACATTTGTATGTGAGAAAAAAATTTGGGGAAAGAAAGGACATCAAAGACTACTTAACAGCACTGTTATTATCAGGATGTCCCACAGCAAAACTCACCAGGTGGTGTGGTGGGATGCTGGGACATATGATTTTTTTACATGCTTCACAAAATAACTGCTATCGGCCACTGTCAGGGACACAGCACTGGGATTTGGTCTGATCCAGCAGAGCCTTTATCTTATTCATTTGTCCTACTGGCTCTTAGTGCAGGAATATCATATTCTGTCTTTATGAATCAATTATATTTATCCTTTTGAAAAACCAAGAAACATAACCTACACAGTGAAAAGATGAGCAGAATTCTAATGTCAAATAAAGACAGTGTTGTATAGTGCAAGTGGTGCCAACTCCATAATGTGAAACCTCCATAGGTTTCTAATTTATTTCTAAATGAAGTGGACAGCCACAAACTCTAATAAAGGGAAAAGATAACTACTTCTGAAAATTAGGATGGTAGGGCATAAAATTCTGGGATGGTCTCAAAATCAAGAGGGGAAAGCAGTATGTGAGCTAACTGGATTTCTTGCTTTGCTTCAATGAGAAGATCCTCTCCTGCATCTTCAGTTTGCTTGGAGCCTGTAGGCAGAACCAGAACTGTCCACCACTGGAAGAAGATGGAGTTGCCTGCTGTGAGAACACCTACAGAAATGCCAACCTACAATCACTTTCCTAAAGTACAAACAGAAATTAACAGAGGGTGAGGAAAAACACACACTTGTTCTTACTCCAAAGTTACATTCTATCAGGAGTCAAATTCATGGATGTTAGTTTTCATTAGTCTGGATGATTTTCCTGCCTTAAGGGAGGGTCGGAAATGGAAGTCTTGTTGGAATCCCTGATAGGTTTTCCTATTCTTCCTTACACTGGGATAGATTCCAATCAACTTTTCAAACTGGAGTCAAAATAGAAATCCAAAATAAGATAGTATTTTATAAGCATTTATCGCAGAAACTAAAGTGTGAAGGAAATGTCTTTAGAAGAAAGAAAAGTGGGTAGTCAGTGTGCATCTTGAGTACATACAGAATGTCTGGACATCTTAAATGCAGAATCTGGTAAACATGGAATACACTTCAGTTCCCTGCTTTTAGAAGAGAAAATGGAACTTTTTTCAAACTGAAACTGTCAGTGTTTCTAAGGGTTTGAGTTGGTTGCTTATTTGAAAACAGAAAAGTTTGTCAACACATCAAGGGCTGAAAGTTCAGAGAGGTCTGAGGTATTTTAATTTAGAAGGACTTGTCATTTTTTTTTTTAATGTCTTCTAGTATCAAATTAAAAAAAAATAATTTCAGTGGAGAAAGCAACTACTGAGAAACATAAATTCAATTAAGTGGACACTGAATGGCTCCTGCCATTTTCTCCTGTGACAGCCCAGAGCTGAGTGTTTGCCAGCCATTCAGTGTTGATTAACATGCTTGTGTGTGTCCCCCACTATCACAGAATCATTAAGGTTGGAAAAGACCTCTGAGATCACCAAGATCAACCCTTGACCTAGCAGAGGCAGCAAAGAGGTAGCTGGTTTAAAGCCAGCTGAGGATGATACATGAGTTATGATTGTTGCATTGGATCACACAGAAAAAGTAGAAAATACTTAAAAAAATAAAATGTCTGTGGCTGTTTAATTTAAGAACTTTAAACTAAGAATTTATGTTTCCTGAATTAAAGTAGGAAGATTTAAAATGAAAGAGGTTTTATAATTTTTGTCTTCCAATTCCTGCTTCTGTAGGGGGGTTAGGCTACCCTTCTGCCTTTTGTGTCATAGAAGTCTGCATTTATATTATTGTATTTGTCTACTAGCCTTTTTAATAGAAAACTAGAAAGCTACAACCATAAAACTATGTTGTGATATTAACTAGCATTATTTCAGTATTTTGTGCTTTTAATAAATTTTAGTAAATAGTTTAAATGTCCAATAGTTTAAAAGTATATCTTAGTGAGGGTGACTGGATTTCAGGCCTTGCACAAGCTATATAAAAGACAGGTATAATTGCAAATGAGGTACCCTTGAGACTGCAGTCTTAGAAACAAACATTGAGTACATCATCTTGGTATTTAAATTGTGAAAGAGATGCTATTTTTAACAGCTATAGTCTTTGGGAATGAGGATTATAGTGTTTTCTGTGTATTGACATACAAAATTGGAAGGTTTGCAAAGTAAAGAAGGTCAGATCATTGAACCATTTGGATTGGAACATCTTCACATAGATCAGTTTGCCCCATCCAATCAAGGTTTCCAGGGATGGGGCATCTACCACCTCTCCAGACAACCTGTTGCAGTGTTTCATCACTCTCACTGTAAAAAATTTCTTCCTTATATCAAGTCTGGATTGACCCTCTTTTCATTAAAACCATTACCCTTGTCTTATCACAACAGGCCCTGCTAAATAGTCTATGTATCTTTCTTGTAAGCCCCCCCTTTAGGTACTGGAGGGCTGCTCTAAGTCTTCCCAGAGCCTTCTCTTCTCCAGGCTGAACAGCCCAAACTCTCTCTTTGCTCACAGTAGTGCTGCTCCAACCCTTCAATCATTTTTGTGACCCACTTATGTACCCACTCCAACAGGTCTGATTTTATTATCTTTGTTTTTTTTTTATTATTATTTTTTTTTTATTTTTTCCCTCTGTTATTTGGAATGTTAGCCACATAGAGTTGTTACTTGTTTCCTCACATTTTACCATTTGGAGTTCCATCCCAACAACTAAGAGTGTACTGTTACTCTGTAGCTAGGCTACACCTGATATCATAATATTGGGAACATTTTATCTTTTGTTCCCACACTACAGTTTGGGAAATCATAACTAAAGTTCATAGGTTGCATAGTGTGCAATATTTAAAAGACATGAGATGTCCTGAGATCTGCTGTAGTGCAGCATTTATCAATCAGCAGCAAATCTCATTTGAGAGGAAAGTATTAAGTTTTTGGAAAAGTCAGAGAAAAAAGGGAGTATTGCCACTGGCTCCCCTCTGGTTTCTACTGTCTTCTGTATCTTCTCAGTGTCCACCTTTTTTCTTTGTAGGTGTCTTTGTACCAATGCTTTGGCAAATTATTTCTGTATATGGTTATTTTTTCACATTAGAATTATAATATTGTCCTAATAAATTACTGTTAGTTCTGTGCAGACACTTTCCAGTTCTGCTTGAGGAAGGGAATTGCTGGCATCACTTTAAGGTAGGGGCAATCAATACAAACTTGCAAGTGAAATACATTTGGTGCATTACCTCTCTGCCTAACCACGAGAGAACTGAAAAAAAAAATTAGTGAGGGATATCACACCAAGACTGATACAAACAAAAGAAAGTTACAAAGGGTTTTAAAAATTACTGATCTATACTGTCAGCCTATGGCCTAAGTCTATATTCCTCGATTATCCAAACTGTTGGCTCTCACGCTGCCTAACAGAGGAACAAACATAGGCCCAGCAAGAGACCAGCTTAAATTAAAATCCTTCTGGTTAAGAAATTTGAGCAACAGGATATAAAGAACCAAGACAAACCTAATGGGCTAAACCAAGTCATAAATACCTGCTTTAAAGTAACAAGGGGAAAAATCCATCCACTGTGATTCAATTGGTCTGTGAAAAAATACTTTTGCAGTAGCATGGCTGCTACTGCAGCTATTTGTTAGGCCACCATCATAACATACCATCTGCTCTTTTATAGCGTTCTTTATAGCTCTGACTTTCAGGGAGATATAAGTGATTACCTCACATCTTTATTATAGAAAAAGAACTGTTTGCTAGTTTAGTGTTCAGGGGAAAAAAAAAGTTTTTGTCAGTTACTCATCAATTTGCTCATCTGTTTGTCCTATGCAACATGATGATTTCAAGTCTGCTGACACTGTTACCCAAGGGAGTATGATTCATGCAATAATTTCCCTTCCTTCCTGCCTGTTTCTTTTAAATTTACTGGAACTTTAATATATCCCATACATATTTTTCACCTTAAACTATTCTACTCCAACTAGCACTACAGTAATTCATTTCACTTTTAAAATCTTATTTTTTTATTTTAGATAGGAGGCTTAAGAGTATTAGAAAAACACTTTCAAATCAGGTGGCACGCAATTTTGGTTTTATACTCTTAACATCCCATTCTTGCCTAGTTTCTTTTTCTCTTCAAAAATGAACTCTTTCAAGAATAAAGTCTAATATTCATAGAAATACCTTTTTGTTTATAGATTCCATTATTATCAAGACTATGAAAGAATCTTAGCAAGATGGGTAACTTCCCCTTTTTCTGTAGCATGCTCCAGGATACATGGTCAACCAGCAACCTCCTGAAGTAGTCTCCTGATACTGAATCCTGTAGTGACTGGGGCATGGCTTCTTGAAAGAAACTCATCAGCAGCTTCAGGGTGGAGCAAGACAGGACTTCCCATTCCTATGGCAAGGGAAAGGCAGTCAAGGAAGACACCACTTTAGCAAGCCCAAATCATGCAAGTATGAAAATGCACAGCGAAGTATTGATCCTGGCAAAGACAATTCTTTATGGCTGCCCTATTTGTGTACTAAAATGGTCATGGCTACTTTTTTCTTGCTCTAGATGAACTGAGCTGAGGGGAAGCATCTTGACTCATAAAGCATACCCTAATCCACAGAGTAAAGGAACAGGGAGTGATATGTTGTGGTCAGTCTTCCTCTTCAGCAGAGTGCTGGAGGCACTGCATGAGGTTAAGTGGTGTTTAAGCACTGACCTATTTATTAAGCCTTTGTTTGCTATTTCTGGAAAAGAGTTTTCATTCTCATGATTTCATGGATTTAGAAGTTTCCAACTTAGAAATGCAATGTAATTTTGGTCTCTCTCACAGAAGCTCTTGTGAAGGATTTTTATGCAAGGAATGTGCCATTTTTTCCCAAAGAAAGGTGGTTGTAAGAAACATTTCTTTTAATGTCATTGTCCATTTCTCTTTTACTTTAGGTAACTGTCTGTCTTCTCCTATCCTTGTCCCAGATGGCCGCCCTCCTACAGCCACCACTTGCTGCAAAAACTTTCACCTTATCATGTGCTTTTTTTTCCCATGTACTTTTCCCTCCGGTAATTGTTTTGGTTTTCTTCTGAAATTTACTTCAAAATATTAGGTTTTTCAGAAAAAAAAAAAAAAAAAAAAAAACAAAAAGAAAAAAAATCCACTTTAAACAAAGTGGATTCCCCCAGATCTGTTTCTATGCACAACTCACTTCCAGTTCCATTCCACACCCATTCCCATTTGGTGTGCACATGGCATCCTATGGGAACACTCTGTGAAGTTGCAACTGTCCTTCAAAGTCTCTTACGTCTCAGTTACTGTGATAGCTCTCGCTTTGGCCTTCAAAATAGCATCTTCTAGACAGCTGAAACGCGGATGCAAGTTCACTGTTACCACATCCATGCTCTTTCTCCTCTTTCATATCACTTATTCGTGACACTAGCCCTTTGCTAGAGCCATTGTTACTCTTAGCTGGTTTTGTGCCTCTGAAAAGGAGCTGAGTTACAGCTGAATACCTTGGAAGGAAGAAAAGGAAGTACTCTTACTCTTCTCCCCCTGTAAGAGGCAGCACCCTGCCTCAACCTGTTTAAGAGAAAATGCTGCACTGCAATGCTGAAATTTACACACAGACACTCTGGATAGACAGCAAAGCACTCAGAAAATCATGGGAAATTATTAAGTCATGATTTAATTGTTTTGCCTCTAGACCAGTCCTTGTGCACTTGAAATTGGAGAACTGAGAATTCTGTCACATTTTTGATACTAATTTCAGTAAATTTATATAACAGAATTGTAGACATTCTCCTGCATCTCACAATCCTAAATTACGTCATCAGACCTTTTAACCAGCTTGGAAAGTTCTGTACACAGTTTAAACCATGTAAACAGAGTTAACAGAAGGCCTAAATTAAATTACAGTAGATGTCAGAATACGTAAGGATGTCAAATTAGCCAATTTCCCAGTACTACATAGCAATGGAGCCCTCTAAGGGTTACAAAGCAAACTGATCACTTTCTAGCTAAGATGTAATATGGCCAATTAGGTATTTAATTGAAATAATTGCATATATTCCCCACTTTATCTTTTTTTTTTTTTTTAATGAATTAATACAGCCATAGTGTATCACATATTACTGAGCTAAGTTTGAATAAGGTGACCACTCTGAAAGAGTGTCTTCTACAGTAATTATCTAAGTTAATGATATTGAATGATAATGGTAGTTGCCAATTGGAATTGAATTATTATGTCTACTTAATGAGCATACATACAAGAAAGCCAGGCTTTGGTGTTTAACTGAGTATAATAATCTGACTGGTAGTATTTTAATCTATTAAAAAAAAAAATTAAAAAAAGGAGAAATGCAATGCATATTAACTTCAATACAATTACTATACCTTTAGCATTTTCATTTAACATTTTGTGTGAAGATTTAGCTAGTCTTTTAAAAGAAGGTTGCTTTTATTTGAGAGAACAAGTTCTCCATTTTTCATGAAAAAATTTTCAAGAGCCATTTCTGAGCTCTAGGAGGCTGGAATTTGCCAATATTGAAATGTATTACCATGCACAAGAATTACAAAAACAATCAGTTGAAAAATGTGATAATAATATCCATCTTTTTTCTGTAATTTAACTTACTTGGCATTTATTTTATATTTCTTGATCATGATACAACCACAAAAGGTTGTCTTTAAGTGCATTTATTTTACTATTCACTTTATAAATATATTTATATAATTTGAAATTCATATTACAAAAAAAACCCCAAAAAAACCTGAAATACTCCGATGTATTCCACTCCACTTAAAGTTTCAAGGTTGTGTGTCTTTTTGAATGATTTCTATTAATGTTGGAGTCTCAGAAGTTAAAAAATTGAAACAGGCTGAGAGAACTGGGGTTGTTCAGCCTGGAGAAGTCTCTGTGGAGACCTTATAGCACATTCCAGTACCTCTAGGGAGCTTGCAAGAAAGCTGGAGAGGGACTTTTGACAGGGGCCTGAAGTGACAGGATGATGAGGATTGGCTTCAAATTCAAAGAGGGTGGGTTTAAGTTAAATATTAGGAAGAAATGCTTCACATTGTGGGTGATGAGACAGTGGAAGAGAAGCTGTGGATGTCCTACCCCTGGGCCACCTGGTCAAGTAGGTGGGATCCCTGTCTATAGCAGGGCTGTGATCTTCAAGGACCCTTCCAATCCACACCTTCTATAATTCTATGAAATTCCAGTAGACTTGATGATCCTTGTGCGTCGCTTCCAACTCAGAATATTCTGTGATTCTGTGAGTTTCTTCAGAGCTTGAAGAAGAACTTGCTTCTTCTTTCCTAAGTATATAAATCAATCTCTTCAGTGTTTTTCATTAAAATATAAAACTTACCAAACTTTTCATAAACTTTATGCAAGTTAATGGTTTAGGGAACCATAGTTCACCTACAAGCTTTGTTCTGTACATTTTCAAGGTCTTTTTTTAATGTATCAGTTACTAACTAATCAGTTTCTGAAGGAGCTCTATTTAATAATACTTTGGAATATTTTAACTTAAATTTCAAAGAGAATTCCATGGAAATCACACACCACTATAATTGTCATTGTTTGCTTACCTATAATTTTACATGTTACATTTGTTCTTTCTACAACATGAAGGAAGCAGAAAACTTGGAAAACATGTACTATTTACTAATTTATTTGGATTTTTGATTGTAAAAATCAATAAGCCAATTTGCTAGAAAGAAATTAGTCTCATGAGGTTTTTTTTATAAAATAGCTCTTAATCAGAGGGATGCTTCACATCTTGCTCTGTTCATTAAAACTACTTGGGTGTATTAATTATACAATTCTAATATTGAGAGAGGAATGTGATTTCAGTGAAAGGTCCTAGACTAGACAAGTCTTTGACCAGCTGAACTTCATTCTGCATCCCCTTGGGTCACTGTGCAAACTCTTTTTGCTGGATCAGGAGGGAGGAAAGGTATACAAGATTGTATTTCTTTGATTCAGGGTTGGATTAACAAGTGTGTTACAAATGACACTTGGCGCTTGTCCATTTTAAGACATGTGCCTTGTTTCAATCAGTTCTGCTGAATTCCTTGTTAATTATTATGATGTTTTCAGATGAAAGAGGCGACATATTTGATCCCGTTCTGTTAGTTTCAACTGGTTGTAACTCTGGACAGTGCCAAAGAAAACAGGACTATGATTTCAGTGGGACCACTTAAAATCAGTGTAACATTACCAGTTACAGCTCTTTTCCTGGCTTTATTTATGCCTGTGAAACCATATGAGAAAGGCTCCTGCAGTTCATATTATATGAAACAATAAACACAAATACAGGAAATGTACAGGCCTTCCTTTTGAGTCCTCTGAGATATTTTCTATTCAGTACAACACAGTTCTGGTATTGCAGCAAAACGGTGTAAGGACGGCCACAATTTGGAGAAACTGGTTAGAACGTAGATTACAAAACAGAGATTCCTAAAGCACATCAGTTTCTAGTTATGAGGCTGGCATTTCTCAAGCATGTTGTGGGTTATAATTGCCTAATCTTTTCAGAGTCATTATGTGTATATGCAAGCATATAACTCACAGGAAGGGAGCCAATGTCCATTCAAACTGTAAGATTATATCCTTCAAGAAGTGCTGTGCGGAAACAGAACTCAGATGAATTCCAAAGGTAGACAAAAACAGGCTTAAAACCCAGTATACAAAGAAGAACAAGTGGAGAATACTGCATATATACCTTCTCAAATGAAGTCACAAAGCCTCTGAACACTCCAAAGCACTGTTTGCCAGGTGGTGGAGAAAGTCTTGACTTCTAAGACCCTCAGTCATGATTGTGTCTGCTAACTATGTCACATAACAAGGGCAGACCTGGTAATAATGTGTTATGCAAGGATAAAATCACAAAGAAAGAGAAGACATGTAGAAGTTCACGAATGCTTCACTAAACTTTCCTCATATTGTTCACACAATAATGTACATATTTTTATTGTTGTATTTCTTTTTAATTGGTTGAAGACAGGCTCCTCCATATGAAATGTAGTTATGAGCAAGCAGAGTATTTATTCTCTTGCTGCATTAAGAAACTTTAAACACAAACCATTTCCACAGTCCTGACTCTGGAAGCATATATGCACATCATCACTACTACAAGAAGTACGTTTTAATGTTAAGAAGCAAGAGTGTCAATAAACTCTTGAAAGTGACTGGAGATGTATCTTGGAGCCCAGATAACAGTTTATGCTTTCAGCAGCTACAGTCCAAGGCTTCCCAGCCATTCCAAAATGCTGCAGAAAGAATTTATGAAGCTACGGTGAAAAGCTCTACACAACAGTCTCAAAAGGAAAGATTTGAATCAGCTTTTGCATGTGACATAGTGACATCCAGTGGTGAGTTTTGTTACCTGTAGTGATCTCCTCCTGATGCACAGAAAAACATCAATACTTGTATTTTGTTGAAACACAAAATATGTTAAAATATTTAAAACGTATTTTTAAATATTAAAGAAATAAATACAAAAATACACACAGTATGTAGGTTTCCTAAACAAAGAAATATACTTGGATACATTAATTATAAAAATAGTATATTAATCTGAAACAAAAAATCACAGAATCACAGAATAGATAAGGTTAGAAGGGACCACAGCAGTCATGTGGTCCAACCTCCCTGCTCAAGCAAAGTTGTTCTAGAGCACATTGCACATGTGTCCAGATAGTTTAATCAAGCTTACAATAAAAGCAAACAAAAATGTCTAGCTGTATTTGAAGAGATAGAACAGATTTTACGTTACAACTGTATTTTCTATCTTGTTCACATAAAAAATAATGACTCCTCTTTTTCCTGACATTCCCAGTTCCTACAAAAGAGTTCAAGATCTGAGACTATGATTTTCAACATCCACAAAGCAATTCTTCATAGGACTCTTCCTCCATTTAACAGGCACAGCAGATCCCCATCTAACTCTAACATAGCTTTAAGCTCTAGAGTAGATCTGTCCTTTCAAAATCCAGCTGCTGAAAAGTAGTAAGACTGCCCTTCAAAGTTTTTTGTTTAGAATACATGCAAGAATGTAGGAGACCTCAATTTACTGTCCTTCTGGGCCTTTGGGAGATAGGTGAGGGTTTTTTATGGGAGATGGAGATACACATATCTACTAAACTAGAAAATACTGCTGAGGAACAGCCATTTAAATTCCCTTACTACATCTCTTACATTTTGTCTAGAATCATGAGACTCACTGGACCAAAAGGTGGTAAAAATACATCCAAGTTAAGTATATAGCATTTTCATGGATGTGGAGAAAGAGAGCATTCTAGGTTCTGATTTTTGGAAACCCATCTCAGTTATTACTTTTTCATAGGGAACAAGGCCAATCTCAAGCTCCAGCCAAGTTTACCAACTAAATTCTGATAATCTATCTTTTCACAGATTTTATATGCAACAAAACTACTTCCTACAGTGGGAAAGTTTCTGGGTTAATGTTGCTTTCCCCCTTGTAATGTTTCTTCACACTTGCTGACACCACGTGCTGTCATGGAAAGACACATTAGGGAAGGTTGAAGATTTGAGCAAGTGCCTGCAAGATACACAGACATGTAACAAATCAGCTCTGTCTCATCTTACTCTCCATGGGATGCAACTGAGCAGCTACCAGCTTTTCTGTATTCACGTTTGAAAATTAAATAAACAGGCTCTTTCACAAGCAACCCAAATTCAGGTTTCCCAATTAAAAACAAACGTATTCCACCAACTTTAAACATTTGGGTTTCATTCACTTATAAACTCCAAGTAGGCAAAACAGTCTCAAAATTCATGATCTAATTATTTTGGTTTGTCAGCAAGCCTGCCCATACTTTATGTTATTGCAGTATCACTTCATAAATCCAGACTCAGGATGAAGAAAAATCATGCTTCACTTATTGAGGGTTTGTTATGGTTTACACCACCTATCTTTTTTTTTGTTTTTGTTTTTTAAAAAACAAAACCCACAACAACTTAGCTCTTCAACTTAGTGTTTCTTGGGCAGGGTTAGCTAGAGGAGAACACAGGTAAGTTTGAGTATGTCTGAAAGGTAGAGTGGGAATATTTTTCCAACAAACATAAATGCACATGCTAGACAAGGTCATACAAAACAGCCAGCAATCATACCTGACCCATCTGGTGGCCTTCTATGATGGAATGACTGCAGCAGTCAAGAAGGGAAGAGATTTCACCTACATAGACTTCTGTAAGGCCTTTGACACTGTCCCGCACATCCTTATCACTGAACTGGAGAGACATGGATTTGAAGGGTGGACTATTTGGATGGAGACAGCTAGATAATTGCAGTCAATAGCTTATGTCCAGGTGGTGGCTGGTGATGAGTGGTGTCCCTCAGGGCCCTTATCTTGGGACCGGTACTCTTTAATGTCTCTATCAATTAAGCACACACTCAGGAAGTTTGCAGATTACATGAAGCTGAATGGTGCAGCTGACACAAAAGAGGGAAGCGACGTTATCCAGAGAGAGCTGGACAAGCTTCAGAAGTGGGCCCAGAACAATCTCCCAAGTTTGAATGAGTCCAAGGGTTCTGCACCTGGGTCAAGGCAACAGCAGATACCAGGAAGAACTGGGAGATAACTCACTGAGAGCAGCACTGCCCAGGACTTTGGGGTTCTTATGGTTGAAAAGCTGAAGATGAGCTGACAATCTGCAGCGGAAAGCCAATCGCATCCTGGGCTGCATCAAAAGCAGTGTGGGCAGCAGGTCAGCGGAGGCAATTCTGCCCCTCTGCTCTGCCCTTGTGAGACCACACCTGGAGCACTGCATCCACCTCTGGGGTCCTCACCACAAGAAAGATGTGGACCTGTTAAAGCAGGTCCAAAGGAGGCCACAGAAGTGATGAGATGGCTGGAGCACTCCTCCTATGAAGACAGGCTGAGAGAGCCTGTTCAGCCCAGAGAAGAGAAGGCTCCAGGAAGCCCTTATAGTGGCTTTTCAGTAGTTAGAGGGAGCTTACGAAAAAGAGGGAGAACAATTTTACAGGGACAAGGGGGGTTTGCTTTAAAGTAAAAGAGGGCAGGTTTATATTAGATGCTAGGAGGGAAGTGTTTACTCAGAAAATGGTGAGGCAGAGGTTGCCCAAATAAGCTGTGGATGCTCCTCCCTGGAAGTGTTCACAGCCAGGTGGGATGGGGCCCTGAGCCACCCATTCTAGTGGGTGGCATCCCTGCCCATGGCAGGGGGGCCGGAATTAGATGAAATGTAAGGTCCCTTTCAACCCAAGCCTTTCTGTTATATATGGAAACCAAATTTTTATGTTTGTGAAAATTTATCTCATGTAACTGTTACATTTACTTACTATAGTTTCAGCAGTCAAGGAAGGTTTAAAAACACCAACCTCACAATTTTGAAGTGTATATTTTGAGATGCTCATCCTTCAAAAAATATTGATACAATTTTTAAATTTGGAGCTGTTTATAGTTTCACACAGCAATAGTTTTAGAAGACCAAAAAAAGTGCCATCATGTTGATGCTTTCTAAACCAAGTATTATCCATCTCCTTTTTCCAACTCCACACACAAAAGACAAAATGAAGAACTATTTGGGGAAAGTTTGCCTTGGATGTTACTAAATAAGGCATTGTTTTCCACTGCAAGAGACTTGTTGCTTAGCTGCTCTGAACCACCTCATTTACTGTCAATCAAACTCATACACTTCACACTGTAAATCCAAAGGTGACTGATAACAGGTGGTTATCAGTGACATATGATGAGGTACTACAGCTCCAAGTGTGTGACACCAAACCAATTGTGCACTGATATTGTTGCAGAACAGTTCACAACAGGAAAGTCAGGAGCACATTTTTGTGGTCATGATTAGAGCCAAGTGTGAAAATCGCACCTCTCCCCATCAAATCCTAAGAGCAAAGCTGAACTTTTCAAAACCAGCCTGGAAAGACAGCATCTTATGTATATAAAACAAAAAGGCCTGTTCCTTGGTCCTGAAGACAGGTGACACAGCCCGTTCTGCAGTCACATTTGGACAGATTCAATTCACCCATTCCCAAAAGACACATGTCCTACCAGCCCACCAGAGCTGTACTCCATGCAGTCGACACTACCCAATACTGCATTAAGAGTCATAACAGAATGGTCAGAATGGGACAACATACAAATCTGCATCTCTTTAGTTTGGTAATATAAAGCGGTTCAGTTGTCAGTAGTTCTCGACGGAGTGGTAAGTGAAGAGAACAGTAAAGAGGCATGGGAAAGTTAAAGCAATGGATCCACTTCACTGCCCTTCCACAATGCTGTGAAACCCTCAAGTAAGAGTTTCGCTTTCTGCCTCTCTAGAAGACTCGCAAACTTTGTAGGCATAGGCATCTGCTATCTGCCTTGGGTTCCGTATTTCCACTGGTGTGAAGACTCTTCAAGGACTCAAAATTAATTTCACAAATACTTACTTAGCTTATAAACTTACTAGTGTTCTGCTATTCTGTACCCAAATGTTTTTCATTTTTTCAAATGTTAGTCTAAGTTCAATTTTGTAGCTCATCTTTCCTGTCTTAAATGACACCTATTTTAGACAGAAGTGTGCATCTCCAAAGATACAATTTTTTCCAAATATGGACAGTTTGATCTGTGTTCACACCCCCCCTTCAAATTTATAAAAACAGGCTACTTGAAGCAAACCTGAAGTCTTCTTCACTTTTACCACAGTTAATTTTTCATTTTCAGTTATTTATTAAAAAAAGCTTAAAAAATTAAACAAGATTGCAGAGCACATTATAAAGTTTCTTCCTTTCTTTTCTGTTCTGTAAATAAACAAAAAACTATGAAAATTTCATCCAGTTTTAAGAAAATCTATTTATCTAGGAGTCTTAAAAACATTAAATGTAAATTTAAAAAAATGCAGAGATTATTTTTAATTACTTACATAAACTAAGTACAAGATTTTGCTGAACTGGGAATGTTTTTTATGAGCAAAAAGAAGGAAAAAGTCTGATCAAAAATTAATACAATCAATTCAAGATACAGTGGATAGTTTTATTTATAAAATGCCATTGGCACACAATACACATAGGAAGTATGAAACTTGATTTATAAAGAAGTGAAATGCTTCACAGAAGCATGGATTCCTGAGTTATTCTGAATACAGTCTCTCATATACTGTAATACACAACACTGCTCCAACTGGCTTAAGTAGCAGAAGAATGGATAGTTGATATACACAAGGTTAAGATATAGTTAAAAAACACATATGCAAATGAAAACTGGAAGATTGTGTCTTTCTCAATTTCACAGCCAATTCAAGTGTAATGTAGTTATCTTCTTTCACCTCACTGTCCACAGCCACGTGTTACAAAGGCTTCTTGATACCAGACACAAAAAGTATCTCTGTTTCTGAATAACCATACAGAAGGACTGATTACCCAGACAAGCACTATTACAATTGAAAAAAATAGTGCTAGGTGCTTTCACTTCTTTTTCTCTTTTTCTGCTTTCCTTCTCTGTTGTAGCGTCTTTAGTTCAGTCATTACATTCAAAGTTCTGTAAACCCAGCTGACCTGAAAAGTAAGTAAATTATTAAATTTAACATATACATTCACTTGTCAGTTTAATGAAAGCATCCATATAAATGAACATATACATACCACAATTATAATGGTATTCACCAGCAATGGCGCTGAAAATACAAGCGAAATAAACATTCCTCTTGAATCAAAGTATTGGTATTTAGAAAACAACCTGAAAGAAACACAGTAAAAATGAGAGAGGAAGGTTTATTCAGTATAGTTCACACATTAGACTTTCACAGTAACTATTCAACATGAACTTCGTACACATCATCCTACTTCTTGGGAAGCCCCAAGCACAGGCCACCATTCTACTGTATTAAGTCAGAAAAAAGAGGCAGTCAACATCTGATCAGTTATGAATATTTATTACAATACCAGTCTTTCTCTTCTTTAAAGTTTTGTTCTGCAAACACTAAATAAAACAACCATAAGAAACTTAACAATGTGACTACAAAAGTACATATATTTTTGCATCAGAAATCAATCTTATCCTCAAGTGTCTGAAATTACTTTCTTAAGTATTTTGCTTACTTATATGAGAAAAGATAGCAGAAATAATAAATGTAGTGAAGCTGTAATAAAGGTCATGCATGCCTGAAGTGAAACAGACTTACAATTAGATGTCTTCATGAATTCTAGCTGTATCATAATTATAGCATAATTTCTAGCTATATCAGTTCAATGCTTATCAAAATAAGCCATCAGTTTAATTCTGATACACAGGTTTAGTAAATCTGACAAATGTTAATGCTTTTTATGCATATAAGTATATAAAGCAGCAGTGATACTTTTGAGAAGTGGTTTTTTAGCTCATTAATTGTGAGTAACTAGTGAAGAAAACCCAACAAAAACAAAACCCAAAGCTCATACCCTTTCCCTCTTAACCACAGCACTCTGCTTTTCTCTTAGTTCTCTGACCAGTTAGTTCACAACCATACATATAAACACAGATTTTAAGTAGTACAACAAAGGCATGCTAGCTACCAAGATTATAATTTCTTATAAGCTAAGTGATGTCTATGTTGCATTGTGTAGTTTTATTCAAAAAATGAAAGTGAAACCAGTTACCTCCAATTCATGGCTGCTAATTCATTGATATATTCAGCGCAGTACACCAAGCCCACTGTACAACAAAAGAAAAAGATGAGATTCAGTGTTTCTTTAAAAATAAACTGCCACCAGTTCTGTGATATATACTAAAGATGTGTACATACCAGGTAATAGAATCTCTTGATCCTCCAAAGATCAAACAACACATTCACTAATTGACTGCACAAAACCAATTCTGGTTTAAATGTCCCATATAGCTACTAAAAAGTATTAAGTGATCACAAAGCATACACCCTATTTTACAAACAAACAAACAAATGTAAAAGCCTACTCATCTGAGCTAACAGAAAAAGCTCACCATACAAATTAATACTAATAAAAAGATACAAACATCAAACTACTTTTTTTTCCCAACAATCCTCTTGGTGACTGCTTCCCAGTTAAGTCTGTAAAAAAAAATGGAAGCACTCTCCAAAACTGATATGGAATTAAGCTATCATTATATATTTTATGGTGTCACACTGTTATATCTCACATTATTATCTCAATTCTGGGTACTAATAATATATAAGCATTTTGGTAAAATACAAACTGTTTCAACAGTTTATATAACAGAGTAGTCTTCTGCAATCAGGTGCAAACCAGCATATTCTTACTCATGAATTACATTCAATAAGAAGTCATCAAGATAGTACGAAAATTCAGAAAAATCATGTTTAACAGAAAAGCAATAAAATTAAAAAATCTTAAAACAAAAATACCCTAGATTCAATGGCTAAAGATGACCTGTACACGGCAGTTTAATAACTAGGTTGGTGATACAGAGTGCTAACTTCATGTGCCATCATCTGGATTACCTCTGCTTGGTACTGTACAAACATACCTATAGCAGCTTGGTTGCCAAGGAAGAACCACGTGATACTTTCATAATTTCTTCAGCTATTTCTAAGTATCTACAATATAAAATTATTTATATTGCAGACATATCAGGAGTGGTTCAGTTTCTCAGGTACAAACAACGCTTGGACTCCATATGGGTAGTTTCAAGCATTCTATACTAACACAAAGTTTACATTGTTCCTGCATTAAAAAATATGTATGATCAGTTCCACTGCATTTTCCAAACCAGTTAGACCTTGGGCATTCAAACTAGTAACACTGGGAATACTTTACATAAAGAGTCTGAAGTAAACAGCATGCCATTGGAAATTCTCAATGTCTAATATTAAGCCTGTATTCTTATAGGGAACTTCAGGCCTGTTGTGTCATGAACAGGGCATTGTCTGCTTGCTCTCTGTAGATCATTTAAAACTCTGCAGTTTACAAGTGGAAGTATAGCTACTGCATATAAGTGGATGTATAGAAAGGCTTCTAGATTCCTTTTTGGGGTATTAAATATTATTAAAACCTTAGCTTTACCTGAGTTATTTCCTGTTTTGAGAAAGCTGTAATTTTTCTACCAACTTGACTGGATCACTAAATGGTATTTTTAAAGTCAACACAGTCTTCCAGTGGCTTTTTTGCCTTCAAATCTCTTTCAATTGCTCATTCTTCTACCTCCACCGTGCAAGCATGACAGAGCTGTGGTACTGTGTAAAGAAACCTGACTCAGCAGAAAATCCAACACATGGCTAGAACCAAGGCAGTGCTCGTAATATATGGATTTAATTCAAATCTATGTGATCTTAATTAAAGGAAAGCTAGTAGGTCTTCTGCCAGTCAGTCATGAAGATACAGATTGGGCTAGGCAAGGTCACTGTAGATTCTCAGGCTGAAGGCTGACAAATCCTGAGATAACAAAAGTTGTTACTGCAATGTACAAGCCAGTCTTGATCTTCCTCATGCCATTATCAGGGCTCATGTCAGCAGGGCATATGGTGAACTTGCTCCAGAAACTAAAGCTGACCATATTCCTCGAACTGCAGCATTAGAACAAGGCAGAGTAAAAAGCAACTGCTGGTTCTCAGTCAACTTCTTTTCTGCTTCTCCAGCACAGCAACAATTTATCGTGAAGCTGTGATACACATGGCAATGCCCGCGCAGAAACCTTGCTCATCCCAGATCCTCGCTAACACCAGAATTTTTAGTCACTACCTCAAACATTTTCTCGGAAACAAAATAAATACGTATTTATAGGTCATAGCAGATTCCATAGCATATCATCATCTAAAGGCGCATGCATTAGTCGAGGAGAAATCCGAGTCTGCGTGCCCCGCAGCCGAGCCCGGCACTCACCCATGCAGAGGAAGTGCCCGACCTGCACGCGGCGGTGCTGCAGGGACGCGCAGGTCAGCAGCAGGCACAGCAGGTGGAAGGCGGCCAGCCCCAGCAGCCAGGGCTCGGACCAGTCCGTGCTCTGCGGGCGGAACGAGGGCGCATCACTCCCTCCCCCTCCCTCCCTCCCTCCCTCCCTCAGGCGGCGGCAGGAGGGGCGCCCGGCCGGGCACGGCTCCTGCTGCCGGGCCCTCAGCCCTCCCGCGGCGGGCTCGGGGAGGGGGAGCGCCCTGCCACGGCTGCGGCCCCGCCGGACAGTGCGGCCCCGCAGCCGCCCCGCTGCCCCCCGCCGCCCTCCTTCCCTCACCGCCGATCACCGCCCCCCGCCGCCCCCCTTCCCTCACCGCGGTCACTGCCCCCCGCCGCCCCCCTTCCCTCACCGCGGTCACTGCCCCCCGCCGCCCCCCTTCCCTCACCGCCAGCACCGCCGACAGCCCCGGCGGGCCCCGCGGCAGCTCCGCCATGGCGGCGACGGCGGCGGCGCCGCGTCTCGCGAGACTCGGGCGGGGCGGGAGGCGGCGGGGCCGGGGCGGGGGGCGGTGGCGGGAGGGAGGGAGGGAGGGAGGGAGCGGGGCTGGGCCCGTGTGCCCCAGGCCGGGCCCGTGTGCCCCAGGCCGGGCAGGGCCGGCTCCGCACGCCGCCCTCCGAGCGCTCGCCAGGCCGGAGCCGCCGCCCCGGCGGGGTCGGGCGGGGGCCGCGGCGGCCGCCCCGAGGGCGCTGCGCGGGGAGCGGCGGTGGCGGCGGTGGGAGCGGGTGCAGCGGGAGCGCTGGGGGGCCGCGGCACCGCCCCGGTGTTGGCCCCGCTCGGCAGCACCGCAGCTGGCTTCGGCCCGGGAAGGGCCGGGGGAAAGGGAGTTTTAATCCCAGCTGGAAATTTCTTGACACAGCTGAGCACTCCAGGCAGGAACTTAAGTCGAATGAAAAATACTACTTGTTTCCAAGTTAAGAAAAAAAAAATAATTATGAGAAGTGAACAAGACATTTAAAGGTTAAACCCCTAATTTATAACTCCTTTTGCTACATGCTTGTCGGTCTGGAAGAACCGGCCATTCTTAAGACCTACCAGTTAAAGAGAATTTCAAACTCAGATTCCTATCAGCTAAGTCAGGAGACTTGGTGAATCTTAGTAGGATTAACTTTGTTGAACAAATCATAGTGTCATATATACTTCCACATTCTGCTTTCATTAAATTCGGGTTTTTTTCCCACAACAGTTTGGCTTATCAGATGTGAAGCTTTGGCTTCCTCCCCTCCCCCCCCAAATATATAATATAAGTAAATATTGCAGATACTCTTTTCATTTAGTCTACCATGTTGCCAAATGCAACTCATCACTGTGATCTAGTCTCTCTTCACTGTCAGACTTCTGCAATTTAGTATGAGATACCTGAAACTGAGGTTGTGTTTTTCTTTGGCTCTAGGATTTTTTAAAATCTTTTTCTCAACAATAGTATCTGAAGTCTAATCAAGGCTTTCACTTAAAAGCATTATAAAATTAAGGTGATATAAAGGTGGTCATTTTTACTACCATTACACTCTTAAAATTAAGACTGGGGAGGAAAAACGATGTTTTGATTCCACATTGTAGGTATGGAAAAAAGAGCAGAATACACAATTGCACCAGTACAGGCTGGGGGCTGACCTGCTGGAGGGCAGGTCTGCAGAGGAGGACCGGGGTGTCCTGGTGGACACCAAACTGCCCCTGAGGCCTTGTGGCAAGGCCAGTGGTATCCTCAGGTGCATTGGGAAAACCATTGCCAGCAGGATGAGGGAGGTGATCCTGCCCCTCTACTCAGCCCTGGTGAGGCCACATCTAGAGTGCTGTGTCCAGTTCTGGATTCCTCACAAGAGAGACATGGAACTCCTGGAGCAGGTCCAACAGAGGGCAACAAAGATGATTAAAGGAATAGAGCATCTCTCTTATGAGGAAAGGCTGAAAGAGCTGGGCCTGTTCAGCCTCAAGAAGACACAACTGAGAGGGGACTTCATAAATGTGTACAAGTATGTGAAGGGAGGGTGTCAAGAGGATGGATCCAGGCTCTGCTTGGTATTGCCAAACAATAGGACAGGAGGCAACAGGCAGAAACTGAGGCACAGGAAGTTCCACATGAACTCAAGCAAGAACTTCTTTACTGTGTGGGTCACCATGCACTGGAACAGGTTGGCCAGAGAGGTGGTCGAGTCTCCCTCACTGGAGATATTCAACAACCATCTGGACACAATCCTGTGCCGTGTTCTTTAGGATGACCCTGCTTGAGCAGGGAGGTTGGACCAGATGACCCACTGTGGTCCCTTCCAACCTGACCCATTTTGTGATTCTATAACTTGTTTGGAAAGTCTCACAGCTAATAACAAATCAAATGGTTTTGTGTTTTGTAAATAAGCCACTGCTATATGAGTGGAATATTCTGGTCAGTGGTGAACCTGTGATGCAGACGAGCTGGATGGATAGAAAATTATTGGCTTACTATGACTACAACATACTGAATTAAAAATTTTAAAAGTAGCTTTTACTGTCAGCCACTGTAGCATTAGTGGAAACTTTCTTAAATGGAAGTAGGAGTTGCTTCGTTAAGATTGACTAGGATAAAGTCAATAATGCTGCTTGTCAGCAGATGGTAGCAGATACATAAGTATTGCCAGATCTTTTCTGTGGTATATGTTCTCTTTCATTTGTTTTTACTGGAGAACAGAATGTGAACAGAAGATGCTTAAAAGGTAATGAACAGATACCTTAATCTTTTATAGAGAAAACCCTGTGTATTTGTCCTTTTGTAGCTTCTTTGTAGAGCCTGTATGCTACAATTAGATCCTAATTTTTAAGATACTCTACTAAATATAAATATACACTGCCAATAATTTATAAATATTTCTGTTCTTGTTATTATAAGTAACTTAAGTACTTTCTAAAACTCTCAGTTTTCTGTTGCAACATTCAGATTCCTATGTAATTTCCTTCCTCACTAGTGTATTATACAAGCAGACTGGCTGAAAGATTAAATAAAGGAGTTGATTGGTAAAAGGCTTTTTTTTTTTCCCTTTTAACAACTGTAAAACTTCATTTGCTTTACGTAGGAAAGGATCTAAAATCAGACATTTATCTTAAGTTTAGATTGCTGAAAAAACGAGCTGGGTGGTAAAAGCCTACATATGATGGGGAATCCTGAAAAATACTAAATTATGTTGCTTGTGGTAGCCTTACATGCAGATTTGCTAGCAGATCATACGGTGCTGTACTAGAAACCACTTGGAAGTGCCTTTTATACTTCCTGCTGAGGGAAGTGCAGCTCTGATTCTCCCCGAGAAGGTGTAAACTGTCCAAGTGAGTGAAGGGAGCAGGCCACCACCAGAGTATCAATCAAGGCCAAAATAGAAGGTGGGCACATGTTGGAGTTAGTGACAGGTATACCCAATTTCTGTGCTTTGCAAAGATCCCACTGATGAGTTCTGCTGTGAGGACAGGGACTACCCATCTTTGCATCTCCTGTCTGTCTCACAGCCTCCTCCTGGGGACAGTCTGTTGTACTGACTGTCTTGGATAGTCTTTTCAGAGCTTTGAGGCGTGAGCAGTTTCACTATGAAAATAGGCTGAGCCTGGGAGAGGAGTCTGGATGATCAATGTTGCTGGAAGTGGTCACTTCTATGCCATCATTTTTATCTGTTCTGAAGATTTGCCTTATATCTGTGCTCAAAAGCTGTCTTAAATTTGCATTTGCTTCCCAATACAATTGAAGTGAGCCTGAGTCTGGCATTCATTCTAATACACATTTCACTAATATCCTTCACTTTTCCTGCCTGTCCTCGCCATTATCAAATAATTATTTTGGAGTGCTTCCATTATTTTTGCAGCTGCTGTCATCTCTTTACCTTTTTATAGTACCAGCTTGTGTTGGTTATGATGTATTTGAAAATGAGAATAATTGTCAGTGTTATCAAGATTTCTTTAGAAATAGAATTTTAAACCTACTGTGGATTGTTTTGCGTATGTCATTTGTGGGTTTCAGGTTTAGGTGATGGATGCTACTTCTAGGATTGAGGTTAATCCTGTTTTTGAGAATGAGAGTTGGACTGGATGACCTCCAGAGGTCTGACCTACATTGCTCTATAATTTTGATTTCCCATATGAAATCAATGTACTATGTACTGGGGAGCAGCACTGGTGAGCCTGGAGACTCTCTGGGGGCAAAAAGCTGAACATAAACGAGCAGTGTAACCTGGCAGTTAACAGTGCTAACAGGTTCCAGGGCTGTGTTAACAACATACTCAGGAGATTAGGGGATTCAACATTCTTTAAAACACAGCTGCATCCACCTCTGGATACTTCAAATACAGGGATAATACTGATAAACTGTGAAAATGCAGCAGAGGTCTGTCAAAAAGTTGAGAGCATTGAAGCCTTTGTGTTGGGATGTGGGCTGTGGGAGCTGGGCTTTTTTCGCCCAGACAAGAGGTGGCTCCAGGGGGAACCTGATGGCAACTTGCCAGCGCTTATGAGGAGCTTATAAAAAAGACAGAGCCAGGCTCTTCTGGTGGTGTGGTGTAAAAATGAGATGCAGTGCACATAAGTTGAAATTTAGAAGTTTGGACTGGATATAAGGAAAAGCTTTTTCTGCATGAGGACAGTCAAATAAAGGAAAAAGTATCCAAAGAGGTTGTGGGTTGTCTCTTTTTGGAGATCTTCAGGACCCAGTTGGATTAAGCCCTGAGTAACCTGGTCTGGCCTCATCGTGAATCTTGCTTTGAGCAGGAGGTTGAATAACTTTCTAAGGTCCCTTCCAACCTGAATTATTCTGATTCAGTGATTCCACAATTTAAAATGAGAAAAATCAACCGTTTAGCTGTGTTCACTAAACAATATTACTTTAGTCTAGAAGTGAAATAAAGGCTTTTGTATGTTTTTTTCAGAATCTTATTCCCTAAACTTCATCTCTTTTATCCACTTTCTGTCAGGGCTTTTTTTCTTCATTGCAGAGTAGCTTCAGGCATCTTCAGGCTTATTTTTATTCCTCCACTATTCCCAGACTGTACAGGCAGTCTGAAATGCAAATGTCTTTTTTTTTCTCTACCTACTAACATGACCGCCTATTAAATTATTCCACTAATCCCACCAAATATCTCAGAATTCTTTCAAAGCCCTGCTGTGTTCTGGCAAAGGAAGCAGATTTTATTTCTGTTGAGATCTTTGTCCAGTAGGGTGGAAGAAGCCAAGTATAGTTGAAAGCAAAAAGCAGTCCTGACAGTCTCAGATTCTGTTCTTAATTATACACTTTACTTTCTGTTTGACTCCCCTGAAGTTTTCTTCTCGCAGAATTGCTGCATTGATTGTTTTTAATCTTAGAATTACCACCTTGTCTCATTCCATGGTATGGATATGAAGCATCTTTACATTTCTTTGGTGTGTGACTGCATTGAACTGAGCACATAATGCAGTACATGTCAGTTGCAACACATTGCAAGAAGGAATAGAAGTATTTAGAATGTGCAGGGCAGCTTTCATGATTGTATCTGATCTGACTGAAGAGCTTGATGTCAGCTCTGTACTTTCTGCTTAAGGGCATGCCACTAAGGCACATCCTAGGTGCTCCCACCTGTCATTCTTAACATGCAGAAAAAGTACAAGCTGCATGGAGCAAGAGTAGGGAGCAACAGGAACAGGATCAGCAACTGAAAGAGACATTTTTTTGAACAAATCATTTTTCTGAGAGATGTCAGCCTTCTCATCTCCCTGAGACTGAATACTTGATATAAATCTTGTACTTTGGGGCTCCTGCTGCTTCTTACTTATTATCTTGCTCTAATAAATGAAGACTAAAGAGTGGAAAAACAGTGGTAATTCATCAAGGAAGACAGCCAAGAGCTAGAAAGCCTGCACATCCACCTATCGATTGTGGAGCTATCCAGGGTCATTGCTTTCTGGTGTTTGTCTGTGGCATATGCTCAGCAGTCCATAGTTCAGTTGGTAGAGTTTGACCAAATGGCTCAGAATACCTGAGCTCATTAGTTAAGGTTTGATCTCTAGAACTAGAAATCAAAAAACACACATTATAAGCACTTATATAAGATACTTTCAAATACAACAATAATTGCGAAGCTATAAACATTTGTACATTTAACACATGAAAACAGTGAGTTAGCACCTATCAGCTCCTTCTTACTATCTATGAGCTAAAAGCATATAACCTGAGAGTATTCACATGTTGCAATTTTCTGGCACAGATATGGGAGCTCCAATGCAACATTTTGCATGAGAAAGACTGAGAGGCAGTCAGTTAATCCTCCTCCAGCTTTTCTGCAGTTTGAGGTTTTGCAGATTC
This sequence comes from Margarornis squamiger, assembly GCA_035222235.1. Taxonomy (NCBI): domain Eukaryota; kingdom Metazoa; phylum Chordata; class Aves; order Passeriformes; family Furnariidae; genus Margarornis; species Margarornis squamiger. The sequence continues at coordinate 96,360,207 of JAWWTY010000106.1, forward strand.
ATGGATTGTTCCCCGGTGTCATTCCCTCATGATTGGTGGGATATGTCTTTAGCTTTTGCTGGTTTATTCCTGACTGGCTGGGGCTGTTGCTGTGGTGATGTTTTGACTTGTTCACACACCACTCTTCAATGTGTGATATATGTTTTTTAATTCAAGGTTGTCTCTCATAATAGCACACCAGTGCCGACAAATCCACTGTTAGTAAGATTATGGCAGAGGTTTTAGATACTGTTCTGTTACATGGATTTTATATGACAATTTTGTGTCAGAAATTTCCAGGAAATCATGAGAGCATTTGAATTATGAGTATTTCCCAACTTTGTAGGCGTCTATGGAAGAGACAGGGATTTGGCACTCCCCTAAAAGCTGAGACATCATCTTTGTACAAGGAATTAATCTGTGGATGGAAGCACTGAAAAGGTCACTGTATGAGAGTTAAATCAGCAAAAACGTTTAGGAAGCTAACACACAGCAACCTGAAAAGTCAAGTTGCCCAAATTTGGAGTCAATGATGAATGCAGGAAGAACACTGAATAGAATATTTTGGGCAAAGATTAATTTTTAGAGGTGCAGACCAAAGAATTGCAGACTTAACTGCAGAATTCTTAGTTACAGACCTAATATTTGTGGTTGCAGGATTGTGTGATATTTGGACAGTGAAACACATAAAACTATATCTGTTTTTAAAATTGCCTTTGGCAGAGAAACACTACCATGGGAGTGGTTGTACAGAGGTCATGTTGAAGAGCTGTACAATGCAAAAGATAGCCAGTTTCAAATTGCGAGCTGTGGAGGTTAGGTGGGAAAAGCTCATATTCCATTGAAATAGAGGAATTCAGCAAAAAAATACATATCTACCCAGTAACTATATCCTATACTTCCTTCCTGGAAAATCCTTCCTCGAGATCCCCTCCTCTAGCTCCCTCCTCCCATTTTTGCTTTCTGTGTCCAGTCCTTCCATTCCCTGCTTGTACCATAAACAGTACTGCCAGGAAGTAAGGTAGTAACCATTTTTTAAAGAAAAAATAATTATCCCCTTTTGGTGGCATACTGGAAAACACAGAATGAGAAAGAAAAGTCACAGCAGAGGAGGGACAGTGATAAAATATGCCACTACCTGAGGCACCACTAAAAATCTATTCTGGAGCCTGCATTATCAATTAAAATACAATGCTTCTCTGTGTGCTTCACCCTGTACAAAGCAAGCAGTATGCGGAATAGTCGTCTGTGTAGCATCCTTTCCTTGTTACCTCTGTTTTCTCTGCAGAGGAATTAAAATTTACCCTACTTAACAGCACTGTCTGTCTATGTTTTCAGAACAGACTGTTGTAATGTATTGCCAGATGCTGCATTTAAATGAGTATGGGTAACACACATTCACATAGGGCAGGGAGACAAAGTGTTTCACTCTTACCCTAATGAAAAAAATTAAATGTGTGATCATATCAAAACGACTGCTCTGCCTTCTTTGCTCCCTATTCCCAAAGTCAAACTACTGCAGCTATGTGGCAGCATGGTTTCACTGTGTCATTAGCCATTGCTAGGGGAAAGATGCAGGCAGAGATCTTTAAGGAAAAGATTAAGTCTTGGCTTTCACCACTAGCAGTAGATAGGCAATCTTCCAGATGTCATGAACCACGGGAGTTAACCGTCTCGCAGCAATACAGTACGGAGTCACAGAGCTCTGACATTATCAAATCTCTTCTTCTTTAGAAATGCCCATGCTGAAACTCCAAGGTATTAGGTTGTTCTCACTGGGGAGAGTGGGTAATCTTTTTTATAAAGCCTTTGAATATCTCTCAAGAGAGTCCTCAGTCTCTTCCAGGCTCCAGAGACTTTGGTTCAAGTAGTGCAGTAGCCTCTTTTTTGTTCTCCCCAAAAAAATTCTTTAGTTCCTTTCAAGAGAGATGAATTTGCCTGGGTTAGTAGATTTAGTTTCTGTCCCTGGTTTTCAAATATTTTCTTCATTTTAATTTTACCTTCATACAACATTGATTCTGTAAGGTCCTTCCTTGTGACCTGTGCAGGCTGCTATCAGATTATTCAACCTCCCAGTGAAACTTTTGGCCCTTTCCCTGACTGAATTCACCAGAGCAATAATCTCTTAACAGAATCAAGGTGGTAACCCTCAGATAGCTACTCTTGTTTTGGTTCTCCTGAACTGAAGATGTAATGGTGATATAAGATCACTTACATTGATGGGGTAAATGCTATGTTAAAGTTGTCCTCTTTGGAAGTAGAAAGGCCAGGTATAAGTTTTTGTGTCAGCTAGCAGTTTGCAGTGATGATCTGATGATCGCACCAAGATGCTGCTCTGGCAATTTTCTTTCTTTTTTTTTTTTTTTTGGAAGGTTCAGAAGCTTGTGACTGATCTCCAATTACCCTCCTGATCATTTTGGATTTCCTTCAGCTACAAAGGAAGGATGAGACAAATAAATATTTCCAGACCTATTGCTTGCATATAGCAGGAGGACTTCAGAGTTGCTGTATTCTTGCCTTAGGGGCTGTATTTTGTGTCCCCACTAACCTTGGGCACTCTGGATTGCATCTCAGTGTGAAGCTTTCTGCTTAGTTTCTGCTTAGTTTGGGAGAGAAACCACAGTGTGTGCACAGGTTGTGTACCCAAATATTTGGCACCTTCACACCTGGGAGACATGATGCTGCTCAATAAACCGCTAATGTAGATTCACCTTAACTGTTCAAGCTAAGTATGTTATCGCCAGTTAATGAGAAGTTCATCCTTACTGGAGAAAATAAAGGCAGTCGGAGGAAGAAGACCTAATGCAGAAAAGTTGAAGAAATCTGCAAGAGTTTTCTTCCACAGAAACATTCAGAGATGTTTACTATAGTTTGTTTCTGTTTAAATTGAGGGAATTAAATGCTTGTCTGTGTATTTGATAGTTTATTTTATCTGTTAAACATATAAAGGAAAATTAAAATACTGAGTTTAGTATCTGTTTACTACTAATTCCTATTTTCTTGCAGATATCAAGAGCATTTTTGAGGACTTCTTTGTATTTTTTAGTGCTGTTATCAGGCTAAAGTTGTTATAGGAAAGTCTTCTTTTTATGGACTATGGACTTTTATGGACTGACTGGTACAACATTAAGATGTGCTTGTCAGTGTCCAGTAGCAGAGTCTTAGGGAAGAATATAAGAACAGGACAATCAGATAGTGATACTTGCCCAGTTAATTATGTGTCTTGCAGCTTTTTGCTTTTGCATATTGAAAGCTGGAAGAAATTTTCTGTGACTGAGAGTTGAACTGAAGGTGCTAAAGCCTCAGGGAAAAACATTAACCAGTTCCTGGTGAACGACACAAACAATTTTAAAGAGTGTTGGTGTCCAAATACACGTGCAGTAAACCCAGTATCACTTATCTGGTTGTGAGTCCAGGCATACTTCAGTGCGCAGTGGAAGGCGAGGAGAAACTGCCATCCAGTTCTCCTTGCTAAACAGCATCTCCTTGCTAAACAGCAGCGGTAGGTGGCGCTCTGACTTTGTTTTTCCTCAGGACATCGCTTTTTCGGGAACGCTGGAGCAGCGTTCACAAAACAGGTTTTGAGATACATTCAGATGAAGGAAGTTTTGTCCTATAGATCCTCATCCTAATAAAAAAGACCAGCACACCTTTTAAGTTTATGGAACAGCACCTATGCTTCCCGCGGCCGTTAATAATTGCTCTTTTAGTCCCTACTGCTAAATATATTCTGTGGGTACAAAGACACTGCTGATTTCTGTAGGACCCTACTTGATGTTCAAGGAAAGACGTAGGCAGAGATTTTTTTTCCTTAAAGATTATGAAAGCAAAACAATTCCACCAGTAAGATTTAAAAAACCGTGTTGGGGATCTCTGTGGAAACACTGAAAACTTGTACTGTTTTTTTGAGTGTCTTCTGTAAGGCTATTGAAAGTGTGTCTGCCCCGTGCACAGTTTACTGTGCTGTGCATGAGAAACGTCATCTGCTTTGGTTCAGTTATGCTGTATCCTACAACTGTTGCTGCTACCAGCATGAAAGGGGAGTCTGTATTTGGACCACGGGAGAGCTGGTGAACAAGGAGGCAATAGCCAAAGAGATTCCGAGTTTTCTAGCCATGCCATATGCACAAAGTATGTTTAGCAAGTAGTGCCCTGTGACATGCTTTTACTAAGCAGAATTTCTTTGTGGTGTACTTAGTCACTACTGCCTTCTAAGCACATTTACTACATCTATCTAAGAGTAATTTGAGATTTATGGGGACAAAGTAATTACCTCAGAGATCTGATTGCTTATGGATTCTGCTGTGCTTCATGGTGCAACTTAAAATGTGGATCTCAGTGCCTCTTTTTTATATCTTTGTTGAGGCTGGCTCTGGAATCTCTACTAACTACATAGAAGTAGTAAACCTCCATGTGATGATGTGATGGACAGTAGAATCTTGACATAAAATTTAGGTTCAAAAAGGAGGGAAGATCTGACTTTCTTTCCAAGAAGAATGGTTGCATTATTAGATAAGCAGTTCATCCTCCTTTAGTTTCTTGATTTTGAATATATTGTGCTCAAATATTTGCCTAAAGCAAGTTGTGACCATCTGTTAGGTGAAAGCAGATTATTACAGACAGGTGCTGTTGGGGCTGCTTTCACAAGAATCCAAGTTCTTTGTAGTTTCTAGACATGATGATGGTGTAAGGAGAAACTACTCTAAAAATGAACAGTCATTCCCACCTTTTGGAGAATGCAAGTTTTGGTAGAGAACGGGTTAGCATTCTGCACCCAGTGGTGTAAGAATTAGGATTTAGTTTGCCTCTCTGGCTTATTGAGATGGCTTTGAAGATTATTGAAAACCCTGTATGAAACCAATTTTTTTGAATTCATGTATATATTGTCAGAGGGGTGAGCAGTGAAGTGCAACCTGACCTTCCTACGTGCCTGTTTCTCTGTTTGGGAAAGGTATGAAATGTATTGATATGCAGCAAGGTTCAGTCTGAGTATGTGCCCAAATGTAGGCAATATGGATTCAGGGAAAAAGAAAAATCCTAAAACTTAAGTACATTTGAAAAATAGGACCTGAAACCTGTTGCTATAAAGTTCTGTTTAGTAGGTGGTGGGGGGGGTTGTTTGGTTTTGTTTTTTGGTTTTGTTTTGTTTGTTTGTTTTTCTGTGATAGCTAAATGTTTATGACTTCTGGTTTAAAGAGTCTTCTGTTATGAACAGTGAAGATCTGTGTTAGTTGCAAGCATCAAAACATGAAGAAAGTGGCTAGTTGTAAATATTAAAAAATGGACATATTTAGGAGTGCTAATTAACACTTGTGAGAAAAAAAAATAAATAGAAAACATTTGATGGAACATATCTGAATGTTATTCATTGAATAAGGAGGTAATGATAAAGCAATGGGTTTTTCAGGTCTTCATTTTTTCTTGGGAAACCATAAACAATTTGGCAGTACAAAGAAACCCTGTACTAAATTGAAAAAAATAGTAAGATAGACTGCAGTTCCATTATATTGACATCAACTGTAAGCAATCTTAGTGGTAACTTGTATATCGTAATTAGTGGATTCACAGTGTAATGATTAAAGGGAGATGCAAAGCTGATACAATTTTATTTCTTAAATATATCATACTCTATCTGAAATTGTAGTGATTGAAATGTTTAAAAACAGATGGAATTAAGATATTTGCTACATGAATGACAGTGAAAATGAAATAATATCTGATAGCTAATGTTAAAGGAAAATTTGATATCAAAGGAAAATGTTAGAAATGGCAACTTGAAGTGTAATGTCAGAAAATAAGAACTATTGATTTACTGTATTGATTCTTTTAAAAATGTGTATGTGCATGAAAGTCTGTGCACTTGTTCTCTGCTAACAAAAAAAGTTTGAGGGAAAAGTGTTAATTACAGAAAACACCGTTTTCTTGCAGACATTTGCTGGAAATAAGAATTATTAATTAATTTAGCCTATACTAAGAAGAGGTTTGACTATAGCTGCTGAAGGGGCAGGACTACTGAGAGCCTTGAAGGCAATTCACTTTTATGGGAATTGTGGAAGACCTAGTCAGGTCTCTGATTTTACTTTGTCTCTCCCACTGCTCTCTTTAAGAAGACCAAGTCTGGGGATAAACCTAAGGAGGAAGCGTCCTGTATAGAGCATTCTCTAAATTAACACACAATCCACCTTTTTCTGACAGATCAGTAAGTAGCATACCACCATTCCTAGTCAGTCAGGCTGCTGGGATATTCACTTTTCCATAGTTTTCTATGTATTTGAAAGTAAAAAATTGGTGGCACCTTGTTTAGTCACCCATCTTCAGAGATGTATTGTAAATACTGAAGAAATACTGGTCTAGAGAAATGACGAGCATCATTAAGGATTTCAAAAATGGCACTGTTCCCTCCCAGGATTTTTTTTTTTGTTTTTCAGGTGAGTGCTATCAATGTGGCATCTCCATCTCTGGATATTTTCAATACTTGAGCAGACAAGGCTCTGAGCAACAGGACCTAACCCTGATGTTAACCCTCCTGAGAGTAGGAGGTTTGTCTGGATAGCCTCTATGGTCCCTCCTATTATAATTTTCTGTATTATTGTGAGCATTCAGTTTCAACTATTAAAATACCTCTTTTTTAAAGGACAAGATAAGTTAGTTCTATTCTGACACAAATCCTTCAGTGTAAGGCATATATAATATTTTTTTTTCTATAAACAAATACTTTAAGAATTTTTCTCCTTGATTTTTTTTTTTTGAATGAGAATATTCTTTTTTGCATACCTATGATAGTGAGTAATGTTTGTTGAATAAGATTTTTTTCAAAGAAGACAGACTTTTACAGCCAGATCAATACCCATGAGTCTGCCTTTGGTAGTCATGAAACATTCCATTTGCTTTCCATGCATTTCTTAATTGCCCGCATTCTTTTATTTTGTTTTTTAATATATTGGAAGGCACTTTTCTTGGGCAACGAGGGAGTTTAATGTTTGTTTCTTTTCTTGTGATACATTTGGTGATAACACAAATTTCATACCAAGGGGTTGTTCCCAAAGAAACCATTTAGGAATTGAGAGTGTCTGAATGGGAACAAAGAAATTAGTGGGGACACCATGAGGCTTGAAGCCCATCCAGTATCAGGTACTGGAGCAGGAGGAGCTGGCATGGTGAGGGCCACAGGGCAGCTTCTTCAGGCTCACCAAAGAGTCTTTAAACTGGCATGTATGCTCAGCTTTGAGAAAATGCCAGTTTTGATAATCCTGTTGAAATGTGAAATAGTTACACCTGTAGGCTCATTTCAGCAGTTAATCAGACACGAGATGTTAGCAGAGTGACAGCCCAGTGTGTGTCAGTTCCTCAAAACACTGGTAGATTTGGAGTTTATCCTTCAGAGTTACCTAGAGCCTAGACCCAGGCCATGACATACTTAGTCCCTCAGAGTCTAGGCTGATTGCTGAGAATTCTTGGCATCATTTTAGGAACTGTGAGGTTTTAATAATAGAGATGACATTAACTGGGAAGTTACTCTGGCAGTGCTTAAACAACACCTTCAGTGAAGTCAAATGCTGCCACTCATAAAACCAATAACAAAGGCCGTTTAGGATTACACTTAAGAATTACATTTTAAAAGCTGTTATGGGAATTGAAAATCACTTATATAAAAAATTGCAATATTAAAGCAGAAGAACTAATTCAAAACATAAGCCTATAAAAGTTTTTCAGATAATTTTTTTGACATCAAGATGAAGTCAGTAGCATTGTCAGCTCAGGAAAAGTTACAACTTACTGTGTACTTTGTAGTGTTACCCAGTGCTACCCAAAGGCTAGCAGTGCAATTCAAACATGTGGTGAGACAATGACAGATTGTAGTTACTAATATTTCGTCTTGAACAAACCCACACATTCTCTTCTTTCCTTGTAATGAGAGGGTAGTTCTGAATTTTCTTGGTGGGGAGAAGGCATGCAGCAAGTTATCTGTTTCTGCTCTCTTGCCTAAAGCAAACTCCGTGCTGTAAAATTTAAAACAGAAAGCCATGAAAAAAACCCACAAAAACACAGGGGAGGAGGCTGGCACAAAGTAAAGGGCTAGCAGCTACCCAATTGTCTACTGTTCTGAGGAGTTCAGAAACATGAGGCACTAATACATTTGGGGCAAGATGAAGAGGAGATGGCAAAAGCCAGAGTGTGGCGTGCAGTAGTGAAGAGAAGGAAGCAAAGAGAAAATATTCTTAAAGGACTAGAAAAGGGTCTAGAAACAAACAGGAAAAAAAAGCCTGAAGCATCAGTGGATTAGAACTAGCTATCCCATGGGTGATTTTCAAACATGTGCAGTCCTCAAGAGCTGGTGAGTACCAAAGAGAAGAAATGCTATAAGCAGAAAGAAGCTGTGTAGGGAGGACTATGGCCTCAACCAGGATGACCCACATACTGTCATGTTGCAACATTTTTCCTTTGTCAATGTGAAACTGACACTTTTTGCAAACTTTGATTTTGCATCATCATTTACTTTTCCATGTTCAAGCCTTGTGGTGGGTTGGCTGTGGCCAGCTGCCAGACACTCATCCAGACACTCTCATTGCCACAGGATAACAGGAGAAAATAAGATGGAAAACCTCAAGGGTCAAGAGAGACAGGGACATCACTTGCCAATTACCATGAGGGCAAAACAGACTCAACTTCAAAAAAAATAATTTATTTTCTGTTAAAGAGAGAGTTGGATGGTTATAAACAAAGACAAAAATTAAAACACTCCCTTCCACCCCCTTCTTCCTAGGCTCAACTTCACTTCTCTCCTGCTTCCTCCATGTCCTTCTTTCAGAATTCTGAACAGTGTAGAGGGATGGAGAATAAGGATTGCAGTGGGTTCATAGCACTTCATCTCTGCACCTCTGTGATAGGCTGAAATGTTGTTAATGTCTTAAACATTGTCAAAATCATAGAAAGACTTTTTGTCAAACTGCAAGGAGGCAATTGCCTGTCTGTGATCATGGAAGCACCTCAGTCCCCTCCCTTCCCCCACCTTCTTCATGCCCACCCCCAAATATGCTTCCTGACTGTAATTTGGACTGTGATGGGGAACTTGAGGTAAGACTATTGTCCAATTATCTCAAGTCTGAAGAGAAGTAAACAAGGCTCAGGGAAGAAGAATGTATCTGTGTCCAGAATCAGCCGTAGCTGGGCTCAGCAGGTAACTGAGAAGGGTTTTGAGTGTGTGATGGTGAAATCTCTCCACACCAAAACTGAGTAGCCCTCTGCTCCAGGAAGACCACACATATGGGACATTCATGTAAGAGGCAGCTGAGAAGGGGTCATAAACTATATCAAAGATTCCCAAAGCATCCCCCTGACTCATTCCTGAGGCCTTTCACCAGCAGAGGACTGCACGTGATCCAAGTGATGCAATAAATCCAGACCCTGTTGCAAGAGACTGCAAAGCTTCCCCCTTCCGCCCCACCCCGGGGAGATTCCTGAGCATCTCCTGAACATATATTAATCCACTGGACTCTGTGTTTTGCGGAACTCTCACCACCAAGAAGACCAGAAAACCCACAGGACGCCACTGGGTTCCATGGAGAGGTGATACATTTTCTATTTAATCTCTCTGTCACTCTCTTTTTTCTCTCCTCCCCCCTCCTCCCTTCCTTTTTCCTATTTCTTTCTATCCCTCTTTCTCTGCCTCACATTTACTGTTAAATAAAATCCATACTATTGACTTTGGCTTATGTAGTCTCATTTGCATCTTAATTTGGGCAGAGGCATTTCTAATAATTTTAATAGCTGGATCATAACAGCCTCCCTCCTCCATTTCTCACTTGCTCCAGCATGGATCCTTTCATGGTCTGCAGTCCTTCAGGATAAAGTCACTCCTGTATGGCCTCTCCAGTCTGCAGTTCTTTCAGAGCACATCCATCTGCTCTGGCACAGTGTCTGCCATGGGCTGCAGCGTGTGTGTGTGCTCCAACATGATCGTCCATATACTGCAGGGTGACAACCTGCTTCTAACACTCTAATCCACAGTGGATTTTGCCTTTTCTTAGATATATTCTCCCAGATGTGCCACCATCATGGCTGTGGGGCTCAGCTGTTCCCTATGATGCATTGGTTGGAGCCATTTGGAACCAGCTGTGTCACACAGGACAGCCCTGTCCTCTGCTCACAGTGACTGTTTTTGCAGCCCCCACTGTCCAGGGCCTTGCAATGTAGACCCAATACAGTCATCGTGACATCTCTAGCTGCTTTCTTCAATAAATATGGGAGACAGAGAGGGTATATATGCTATAATTACACATTGGGCCACGCCGGTTTGAAAAATATTAGTGTTTAAGTCTTCCCTGTGGCTGAGATCTGAAGAATACTGCAGAAGATCTGAAGAATACTGCAGTATTTTATTGTAATTTTTTTCCATATGGGGACAAAAGTAATTGATGGAGTCATAGTGCTTATCTGCATGTGGTTGATGGGGTGAATCCTCTTTCTCACTGGGTAATACAACCTTGCCCATACAGTAAAGGATCACATTGCCAATTCAGGCATGCACTTTTCTTGTGCTGCAGTGTGATGGAGCATTCCTTTGGTAGTCTTTCTGCAGGCAGAGATGGCTTTGGGATTTGTAAGTGCCAGTGTTTCGAACACTTCGTGAATAATTGGAGCCTGATTTGCCCTTCATTACCAATGTGAAGATGCGAGAGAAAGATTTTACTGTAGCTGGAATACAGTTTCTGCAACAGCTGTCCTCCCAGCCTACAGCCACTACTTGCAGCACACATAATACACAGGAGGATCTCAGAATCTGAAGTGCTATTTGCAAACGTATTAGTAATAGTAGTGATAACTCTCCCTGTCGTTAAAAAAATCTATTAAATGATTCTTAGTGAAATGTAATTTTAGGAAAAAAAAGTTGTCTTGTAAATCTGTGCTGGTTTTCAGAGACACTGTTGTGATAGTTTCCAGTTCAATTGCTTTCTGTCTTCTCCTCTGGCCTTTGATGAGTCAGAATCCACACAAAGACTGGCATTGTCGTGAGTATGCATGAAATTAGAAATTTCCTATTTTAGGAAAATGTAAATGCCTCTCTCATAATTTCTGAAGTCTCCTCTAAAGGATAATTTATGGATGTGATCTCATAACAAAACTACATGATGACAGTTGAAACTGCATAACCTTTGCTGGAATTATATATGCGTCTATAGGACAATGAGAGGAAAGAGTTTCTAACTCTGATCACACATATAACAGCATTTGGAAATCTGCATGGCATCTTCTTGATAATATGGCCTGGGTAACAACAGCTGATACGTCAGGAATATGAGTGAGTGAACAGAATACCCCAAACCTGATACTGCTAGGAAGAAAATAACAGTGATTGAGTTTGCTTTAGATGACCTTCATTCCAATTAAATTATAATCAAGAAATTATCAAGATGCTTTTGAGAAAAAAAAATCAGCTTGGAGTGTAACAAAAAAACCCCAAACAAACAAAAACCTTAAAAAGTAAAAGAAAAAAAGCTTGAAAAATTATGATTGTGGAGAGAGACCTTGAAGTGAGTGTGACAGAACAGCAACTTAGTCACATGCCATGAGCATTCAGATACTGGAGCAACAGTACAGAGGGCAACATAGAGACCCACTCCTTAGATGTGTGTGTGTGAACTTTTGTCGTGCTTTTTCATCAGTGTGTGGCTCGGCAGATTGTAAGGACATACATAAAACTAGAGAACCTGTATCTCCATCGGCATCTGTGGGTAAGAATGGGGAACTTCTCCAAAAGTGAGGTTACGTGGTGTGGATACAGAAGGGAATGCATGTATCATTTGAACAGGAGCGCCATAGGAGTGGTAAGGGGGGGGCGAGGGGAGAGGGCAAGGAGGATAACACACCTGCCATGGGTACCAGGGAGAGACAGGTCTCCTTTTAAAAGAAGTAGTGACATTGATACACAAAGAGTTTGTATTTCAGGGGGAAAAAGAGGAGCAGGAAGAGCAGTGTGGGATAGATCAGCAAAGAGGACATTCCGGTCCACAGCTGAAAAAATGGAGAGGATAGAGAAACTGGGCAAGCATAACACAGTGGTTGACAAGCACACTGCTGGAGCACATCGTTCCAGAGCTGAGGGGGGGGGGGGGGGGATGGGGGGCGGAAAGTCATGCCGCACTTTAGATGATTGCCAGCCAAAAAAGAACTGCATAATTAGACAATTGCAGTTAAGGGGAGCTTTTGTGAAAACACTTATTGGCAATCCCCTCGCCAAAAAAACCCAAAACATTGCTGTCAAGGTGGTTGGGACTTGTCGTTTCAAACATAAGAAATCTTAGTGAGATAGAGCCAGGTGCTGCTGAAGGAAGCTGCTTTCAGTTCAGACAAGCAGTATTGTAAAATTTGTGAGGGAAGAGAGCGGGGGGAGGTGAGGGGATTTCTTTGAGTGGTAACTGATGGTTTTCAGGGAGGCTCAGCAAGCTTGGACAGTGAGGGGAGAGATGAAGGCGTACCACTGCTCTGCATTTAGAAAGTTGAAAGCTGTTCATAGGAGGAGATACTACGTGCAGCTGCTGAGATAAAATGTTCGTGTCTGCTTCTGCCTTTTTCACTTTTTTCTTCCAGCAGTCCAAATTTTAGCAACAGGGAAAAAGGGAAATTGTTTAATGAAACAAGAATAAAGCATAATTCTTACTGGAACTAATCACAGCTGCTTGGATGAGCAAATGTCTGCTAAAGGTGATATTCTCAACCCCCTTATTTCAGGAAAAATGTGTGTGGTAGCACTTTGGGTATTCTCACCTGTACTTGGCTCTTCATCTCAATGATGTTAGCATTTATGTCTTCTTAGAAGAGAATGGTGTTCTGACTGGAATATTCCCGTCCCTTTGCTTGCCAAAGATAAATAGTAAATATTGGAAATTTCTCCCTACAACTGCAGTTCACTGTGTAGAAACCTCTCCTTCTGTTAGCTCCTTATTTCCCTAGCAGGGAGGGCAGTGAAAGACAATTCCCTTCTTGAGAACAGGAACATTCCAGTGTAGTGCTGGATAAACAAGATAAACTCTTAGCATTAGCACATGAATGGTTGAGGTAAACTACAGCCTACTACTAAAGATAGTATATGAGATTCTTTTTCAGTAGAGATGCTCTAAATACCTTTATGATCTCATTTGGATATATTGTTTAAAAAACCCATGACATTAATTAAAGACTTTTAAGTTTGATGTTGACTGACAATGTCACCAGAGTCAGGGTGGTGTGGCTGATGGAAGAGAACTATATCATTCAGTGATATATACATTTCCTTACTCAGTAGGACAGGTGTAGCAGATGGGTAGCAATTCCTGCTCTATGAACAGACCTCCCTCCCTCGCACCAACATGCACATATACACAGGAATCAGAGCTTCAACCCCACCAGTCTGGTTTAGACTAGCTAAGTACTAATGGGGAATCAAGGTGCTTGCTCTGACTGGTTATGTGTTGCACCCACAGTGCTCAATTCCTGCACATGGACTTTCCTTGCACTTTTGCTTCTGTAGATGTTAGGCATCCATGTATTATAAGTCCCTTTCAAGCAGGTAGTGCTATAATTATTTATTGCTTTCTAATGGCTGTGCTAATCTTGAAGCCCCAGACCAGCTCTTAAACTTCCTCTGTCACTGAGGCCAATTAGAAGTTTATGTCAGTCTTCAGTCTCTGCCCTGGTATGTTTCAGAAAAATGAGTATATTTGTTATCCAGGTCTCACCAGATGAATCTGATCACCTTATGCTGCAAGTAACCAACAGCAGTCCATTGCTCAGGTAATCTGTGATTCTGCTAGGTAGTATGACAGCTGGAAAAGGTTTAAACCAATTGCCTGCAAAGTCTCCAGGGAGTTCCTCTGGAATGTCTTGCCTGCTTGGCCTGTGGCTTATTTAACATTGCTGGTGGTCAGATAAGAAAAACAATTTAGAATTGATCACTGTAATTAATGCAAAAACCTACAAGTCAATATTTTGGATTTTCAGTTATGTAACTGCAAGTCTGCTAAGTTGTCTCCATGCAAAGCTTAGGAAAACAGTACCTGCATTTCAATAATCTTCCTCGCCTTTTTAAGCTTCCTTGACATGAGAGGCAGTTACATGGGCTGTAGGTATTTCCAATATTGTATTTCTATGCAAGCATTGCTAGTGCAATGAAAGACTGGTGCCCTAGCCTCTGAAATGCAGTATTCTGTGTCCTCACTACCAGTATTGCCTGTTACTGCAGTGCACATAAGTCCAGCTATGAACATATGTAGACGTCACACCTACAAAGAGTCTGTGTTGCTCGCTAAGCTGCTGCTGTAGACACCCTTTGAGTGCTGCAGATGGTGCTTGACTCCTTGTTTCAACTGCAGCATCACATCCCATGCAATTTCTTCTAGTCCCTGAGAGCTTCATGGCTAGAGTTTTAGGAAAGCATTGTCTTCCTTCTGTAATTTTTTGGAGATATCTCTATGGCAAGACACAAGTCCCTTTTCTTTAAAAGACTTCCCAGTGTTATTGTACCCTTGCACATTGTCCTGGCATGCAGAGAGGATGTCTTTGTGTTACCAGCCGCAGGAACTCTTTCTTGTTTCTGAGAAGGGTAGAGGAAGGAGGTGAGATGAAGAAGAATCAGGAGGATGCCTGGCATTTCCAAACCTGCAGCTGGTGACTATGAAAAGAGTTCATAGAACATTACACTTGACTACTTATGCAGGCAAAAGTCTTTGAAATCTAGGCTGGGGGATTTTATCTTAAGTTACAGCTTAAAAAAGGTGGCTATCTGTTTTTGGTCTGCCCACTTCAACTGACCAGAAGATAAAAGAAGGCTGAGCATACTACTTTAAAAGGGAGAACTAGCTGTCAAAAGCACCGGTATAATTCCGAAAGATACTGAAATGTACTTTGGCCACATGGTTTGTCCATGAGGGTGCTACTGTATAATAACATTAAGTGCAACAGCACTAAATGGATAAGTAGATAAGAGGTGATATGACAATTTGTTCCTGAAGCATCACAGGCTGTTCTTCATTCCTTGAGCTGATTTTAATCCCTATAGAAAGAAAACACAGCTTTTCCCTGTTGCTGCAATTTTATAAAAACATACATAAATGTTTTCCTGTTTCTTTCATGTCCATTTTGTGCATAATCTGCCCCAGTAGAAAAAGCGAGATGTACACTAGTCCTGTGCTGCTCTGTTAATGTGACTCATGTAGCATTTAGAAATAAAAATGCAATACTATATCCATCCTTTACCAGAGTAAGAACCTGCAACTAAGCAATACATAGCACAGCTGCTGAACTGCAGAGTAGGTTGATGATAACTTGAAAGAGTATTTTGTTTTACAAAGTCTCTTATGCAGTGCATCAGCTCCTGTGCATCATTTGGAAAACTGAATAGGATGAAACCATTGCTTCTGGTGAGACTGACAACTGACATGGTCTGTCCTCAAAGGTCCCTGAGTTTTCAAAGATCCTTTCTTCAAAGAAGTGCTACACATATTTATTAAATAAAAAAAATGTAAAAATTTCGAAACATTTTGCTTTCAGGGATCCAAGCTGATAATGTTAGCATCGAAATATTGATGCTACAATGCCAATATTGCTGATGAACTGAAATGTTTTATAAATGAAGGTTTTGGGTTTTTGGTGGTTTTGTGTAGGTTGTTTTGTTTGTTTGTCTATGGGGTTTTGTGTGGGGGTTTTTGTGGGTTTTTTGTGTGTGTTTTTTTGTTTGTTTTTTTTTTTAACTGGAAGATGTACTTATGTTCATCTCTTTTATGTATGCTATGAATTGTGTGATTTCATACATCTCGTCAAGAACTAGGCTTTCTATACATTGTGAATTGAACAGTAATGGAACCTCACAACATGTTATAAAATTTTTATTGAGGCAGTGGGAAAGATGAACAACAACACAGCCGCATGGCAACTCACCCAAAACCCACTAGCAAACACATCATCATTAGCAATGCCTTGGCTTTGGTGGACTTCCAGGGACACTTGGTGTCAGAGGCATCTAGCCACAACAACCAGTCATGCAAATTACTTTTGAGTGTGAGTAGGAATCATGCCATCCTTTGGTTCCATCATGTGATGTGACAGAATCCTTCCATAGATGAATAATGTGTCTGGCATCCTGCCAATGCCAGGAGCAGGGTGTTGGCCATCTGTCAGTGTGTCTGATACTGGTCAAGGGCAGGTTGTCAATCCGTCTCAGCTGACCACAGTGGTCAAGGGGCATGGTGTCAGGAGCTAGACTTTCTATACATTAAAAGAGAATGAGTACAAGGTTCCAGTTCCTTGAAAATGCTTAAGCCAGGAATTCATGATATACAATCTATAACAGAAGTTAGAGTAGAGGAACAACCAGGTAAATTGTTTGTTAGTACTGAGATTTTTTGAGTTGCTTTTCAATACTTGTAATTTTTTTCCTTATTTTATGTCTACCCCCCAAATACAGCACTACTTTCATTCTACTGATACCCAGGCCAGTCCTCGCTGAATCCTAGAATGTACAGCTGACTTCCAGGGACTGAAACTTGAGCTTAGATAATTCTTGTCAATTTTCCATCTGGGAGAATGTGTTGATGTGTTTCTTCAGACCATCTGAAGGCAAGAGGTTTCTTAGGCACTGTTACAACAATGGGCCAAGTAAATGATTTCTACCTTAAAAAAACCCCTAACTTTTGACTGGCAACAGATGCATTTGTAATGAATATAGTAGGTATATAAGGAGACCCTCAGCCTTAAATAATGTTGTGTGGACTGAGGTTACAGTTCAAGATGAAGTTGTATAACAGTTAAAAACTCCTGCATTTTAATATGTATCTGTTGAAGACCTGCTGCTCTTCTGTTCAGCCAGCATTCAGGAAAACAGACTGTGCTGATGCATCAGTGCTTTTCTGTCATGGTTCTCATTAGGCAGCACCATTCAAAGGGCAGCAAGTCTGTAAGCAGACCTCAGCAAATCTACCTGTCCCAGAGGTATTTTGATATGCAATATTCCTCAGCCATTTCTTACCAAATCTCTTAACTTCATCCTCCCTGCAGTATCTGTTATGTCAGATATGTAGTATCTGACAGCAGCTGGAGGACAACATTTAGACGTAACAGATCAGACAGAAGATGCAGTACATTGAAAATCAGTCTTTTTCAATGGCTGCAGGGAAGAGAAGGAGACAGAAAATATCCAGATAGAGCAATAGAACAAGAGAGATTCTGATGGAAAAGACAGCAAATCATAAAGCCATGCTGAGATGTCTTTCTCTGAAAAATTAATTGCAACCCTTTTTATCTTCCAGTTAAGTAGTTACAACCAACTGTTTCTATGTCAGTCACTGATTGATAGTCAACTGTGCTGCTCCAATTTTATGTGCATTTATTTCTCCACATACTTGGTAATTTATGTGGAAAAAAAATCCAAACAATTTTCAGTCACAGTTTCAGAGCAAATGTGAGATTTAAAGGTGCTTTCAGTGATCCAAGGGACTTCTTATGTCATACTTGTCATAAGTAGTCATGTTTACTGACTATACTTAGGAAAAATATATGCTGCGTAGAGCAAACACTTTAAAAATCAATACTTCTCTTTTTCTGGTCTTTTCATCAACCCACCAATGCATGCACCAATAAATGTTATAGAAAATTTCATGTTAATGTAAGGTCATGCAGCACATAATTGCAACTATGACATAAAGGAGTGTTAAAGAACCAGATTGTTTAAAAAACTGTTTCAACCAACATGCTTTTGATTGCAATCGTGATGGTTTTTGAGATGCAGATGTGCTCTGATACTAAATTAATAACTTTTCAAAGAAGCAGTAAAATAGCATGCAATATTAACAGCTGTGGTGGGAGATCGGCTCCTCTACTTCCCCAGCCTCCTGGGGTCTGGAGGGGATTGCGAAATCCCCACGTGGTCAGGAGTGAAAGGATGTAGCAGTCCAACATTGAGTGGTCATAGAAAAGCTTTTCATTACCTGTGCCGAGGCTATTTAAACCCTTTGAGCGGGGTTTGGGAGGTAGGATGTGATTGGGTAAGGGCTCAGGGGGAGTGGTGTAGTTTGGGGGGCACCAAGGCCAATAAGGGAGCAGGAAGACCAAAACCCAGTGGGAACCCAGGAATAGGGAATGACAGATGATATATCCAATAAGGTCGGGAGGGGGGTGGCGCTGGATACCCGGGAAAAAGGAAAGCGCTTTTCACATGTGAGCAGGGGATTCTAGGGATTACAATCTAAACAGGGGAAAACCCGTACATAAAAGACGCTGGTAATGTTAAATTATAAAGCCTCTGGTCCTTTGGAAGTTGTCACAGAGCTGGTCCTGTATCCAGGGGCTTCTTTTTCCACGATGTATAGTCTGGACAATTCTCTGTCTCTGTTTCACATGTACTGTGTCAGAAGGCTTTCCCAACACAATATTTTAGATTTTTTTTTTTTTTAATCAAGAAAGAATTTCCAAGAATTTAATACAGCCCATGCCACTGCAAAGACTATTTATTTCTTATGCTCCTAATGGGAGCAAAACAACTGTTTTGCTCAGCTTCCTGGGATTTTATCTTCACAAGGTCATTCCGGTTGATAAGCTAGGCAACAAATACACTGTATGGTAGCTATGCTGTTGTGCATTGCATTTATTGATTTGGACTCTGGAAGACTAAAAGTTTGTTGTCTGAACCTAGTGAGTAACCTTCAACTCTTCATGTACTCAAGAGCAAAAAATAGGCATCTCCAAAAGGCACTTCATCTCATTTGATTTTATAGACCTGCCTTAGGATGAAATGGAGAGAGATTTTATAAAAACAGCTTGAATCCCCAAAACACTTTTACTGATTATCTGTGGCAGGTATTTGTCACAAAAGCACTTCTAATATTCATTGTGGGAGGCCTGAACCAGGCTAGTTAGGAGTAGCTAATGTAGTGTCCCTGAATCTACTGCATAATAGCTTCCCTAATTCCAAGTTAAGAATTCGCTGCCAAACTCTGGTTAAACTGGCAATTAGGATTAAGTTGAAAGGCATTTAAGGTAAGCAACTTGCCATTACCCCTGGAAAAGACTTATAAAATAAAGATGTGTATTTTTAGCAGGTATCAAAAACTTGAAAAATAGTAATCTCACAGTAACGTTTTAGAAAACCACTTTTTTTTTTTTTCCAAAATTGAAAGTGAAAAAAGAACAACTTAATGTATCCCTTCCTCCCTCACCAGATTGAAAATAATCCGATATTAATTTGGATGTGAGAAATGTTTGCAGTTCTGCTTCAGAAAGTATTATTGAAACTTGATGGGAGCTAATGGCAAGCACAGGCAGCAAGTATTGATAATACTGGAGACCTAGCATAATCAAGTCATAATAGCTGATTCCAAAGGGATGATTTTGTCTTCCCTGCAGGGTTCAATTTTCTGTCATATACAGGAGAGCATCATGAGCAATAGGAGAGATCAGCATCCCAGGCATGACATTTGTGTCTGCTCCTACCTTCAAGTTGTGCTCCTTCCTCTTCTGGTGACTCGTCAGATGAATTAATGACAAGTACTAGGCCTGCAGTAATAAGGAAAAACTTTTTTTTTTTTTAAGATCTCCATTTGTTTTAATGCAGATATTTGTGCTTACTGTGACCCTGGAATGGAGCTGAGTGAAGATAATCATGCAAGGGATGAATTCACATTACAGATAACAATGTTAATGGATTCTGTAATCTGGGCCAGTAGCCTGAAAACACTTACTGGTGAAAAAAAAAAAAAACAACAAACAAAACCCAACTTTTCAAGTGAAAGATCTTTTGTTCATGTGTAAGTACAAAAGCAGTCAGGCATTTGTAACTTTCTAAGCTATCCTGAGGGTTTGGACCACCTATAGAGAAATCTGTCACTTCACAATTGTGTAAGAGTAGGAACAAGAAATTACTCTATCAGATTGGATCCAAGAGACTTATCATTTAGAAGAAAGAATATTCTTGAGGCTTCCAGAGGCTTATGTTCATATTTACATGACCACTTCCTTTCTCCTGTGCAGGAGAGAGTCCCTAGTTTTGTGGTCTGGATCAGATGTGATCTATGGAGTACTCCATGGGTCCATCTAAGAAAGTTATGAAAGAATAGATGAAAAAACATCCTGGAGTTTACTTAGATGGAAGGTTTTACATACTTTGAGATTGTGAACCTGCATAACTCAGAGTACTAGAGAAGACTCAGCCTTAGCGTTACCTGTAAGAATATGCATTATCCCTCATTCTCTGTGTGTGAATTACCTGTTTTTCCAGTTTCAGAGCCCCTGGGAATTGCTGTAATTCTGAGGCAGAAAAGTGCAAAAGTAGAGCATGACCTGACAACATATGAAGAATTGCAGTTAGTGGCATAAACTTTTTATTGAATGGTTTGGTCATTGAACTACGTAGCTTATTAGAGAATACAGGAAAGGCTAATGTCATGATACAGAGATGCTCAAACACAGATGTAAATGGAAGTCTGGGTTTTGAAACAGGCTGTAAATAGATGATGTTAGAAGGAATGTTGCCCAGAGCCCAGCCTGTGTGTTCAGTGTGTGAGGATTTGCCTTGTGTCTTATGTAAAGAGTTAGTCCATGCAGCTGAAAACAAATAGCCATAATTTTTGCACAAGTTACAGCAAATCGTAAGTTTTCTCAAGGGTACTTTTGTGCTAAGATTAGAGTGTGTTTATTCAGAAGAGAGTGTACCCTGGCCTGTGGAATTATAAACTGAGATAAGATAAATTGCAGAAACTGTACTAGAGGACCAAGCTGAGCTGGAAATGTAGAAAGGGCCACCTAGAGGTAAGGTGAGACATGTTTCCTGGTGGATTGTTGTAATGCCACTTGCAAAACCGTTATCTTGAACTTGAATTTCAGGAATAAAGTAATTTGATTTGTCTAGTTTCAAATGTGCTATAAGGTTTCTTAAAAGGGACAGGAAGAGAGAATATTGATGGCACAGGGTAGTACCTTATGTAGATTAATCCTGAGTTAACAGTGTTCAGGACTCATCTGTTGGCTATTGCAATCTGCTACAACACCTGACAGGCTGGGAGCTGGACTCAGGCTTTGTAAACCTTTCTCAGTTGAGACAAGGAGACAATCCCTGCCAGAAGTCAGTCTGGTAAGAGTATTTTCAGTTTCTCTCAGGTGGGAGGCCCCTTCAAGTGTATCAAAATACTCAGTAAACTGAGTGTGTAAAGAAAAAAAACTGGTATGACATGCTCCTTTCCACAGCAGACTGAAAAACTCCTAAGAATGGAAGCCCCTTGCAGAGGGCAAGAAGGTATTACGCAAAGGGTAACAGGGGAGTTAATGTGAACATAAGGGACAGGCACTCAGTTGGTTAGACAATTATTCATAAATGAATGATATATAAAGGTAAACAAAACAAAAAAAGCAAAACCAAAACAAAATCCCCAAACAAAAATACCCCAAACAAAAAAAAACTCCCTCAGCATCCCCTCAAAAAAAACCCCAACAACAAACAAACAAAAAACAAACAAACCAAACAGAAGAAAGTGCTATAGTATTTCAATTCCTGGCCAAGTTTCTCAATTGTCCTTTGTCTATGCATTTGAGCCAATATCTAGGTGTGGATCTGCCAAGTGGAATTTCTTCATTCGCAGTTTCTATTTTCCTTTGTGGTTTGAAACACACCTAAGGCTATTGCCTTACTCCTCTGATTTAACTGAAAGTTGAGAAGCTTTATTTTTAACAGGATTTGGAGATTCAGTGCTGCATGTTGGAGAATTTTTTTTTTTTTTTAAATAGCAAAACATAGATTTCTAACTTCAATCAAGATGCAAAGCACTGAAAAAATAATGCATTTCAACTAATCATAGAGTGCTGAACAATCTGATATGTGAACCATACTTGTTTGCTCTAGAAAAGATAAAATCTTCCAGTATATATGAACAAATTAAAAAAATAAGGGGGGTCACATTCTCTGCAAATGACTTTTTAAAAGTTGTTTAGGATGCTGAAAAGCAGGATGGTGTGGTGAGAAAGCAGTGTGGCTTGGAATAATGTATCCCCCATTCCAGAAGTTCTACCATTTTGCCCAGCACTCTCCCATTTGTTTTTGGTTATTTTTTTGTTGTTCCTTTTTCTTTTTTTTCCTTTCCCCCCAACGCCCCCCCCCCAACAAACTCTGCATATGTACTAACTTTCATTGGTATTAATTGTTCATGCTTTTGTAACTTTCTAGCTGGCGAATGCTTCATTATCACCTCAGTAGCATTATGAATCAGCAGGATGCCAGCCATTAGTGTGTATTGTAAAGGGGTAGCTGCTGTTAGACTGAGATCTCACAGAAACACAATAACATGGAGGCTGCTCTGCTGTAAATGAGTCTCTGAACAGTGGTATCCAGTGCTTTTATCAGAAATTTATGTTTTCATTTCAGCTCCATCTGAGACATTTAGAAACATACTAGATTGTGCTAAACAGCATTTACCAGAGACAGAATAAGGAGATGAGTTCTATATATTTTCAGGGATTGCAATGAATATCTTTTTACAGTTGTTAGCTGCTCTATGCTGTCTTTGCCCTTCCTTCACATTAATCTAATTTGTTATTAATATTTTGATTTATAATTTTTTAATTTGCTATTTAAATAAAATAGTCATGTATCTTAAGGTTCTCTCAGAGAATTTATACTTATTCACATAATTTGATTGTAGATATCTGTGTGCTCCTGCTTCATTCTTATGCTTGAATTTAGCATATGCATTGTATAGTACATGATGTGGCCACACTTTCCTGCAGACTCTTGAAAGTACATAAGTACACAGAAACACAGAATATGCTGAGCTAGAAGAGACCATTGGGATTGCTGAGTCCAACACCTGGCAGGACACCCCAAGAGTCCCACCATGTGCCTGAGAGCATTGTGCAAAGGCTTCTTGAACTCTGTCAGGCTGGGTGCTGTGGCCACTTTCCTGGGGAGCCTGTTCTAGTGCCCAACCACCCTCTGGGGGAAGAACTTTTTCCTGATATCTGACTTAAACCTCCCTGACTCAACTTCATGCCTGTCATTGGTCATAAGAGTGAAGAAATCAGTGCCTGTCCCTCCTCTTCCCCTCACAAGGAAGTTGTAACTGCAATGAGGTCTCCCCTCAGTCTCCTCTTCTCCAGGCTGAACAGACCAAGTGACCTCAGCCGCTTCTCATACGGCTTCCCCTCAAGGCCCTTTGCCATCTTCATTGCCCTCCTTTGGACACTCTCTATCAGCTTAGTATCTTTCTTACACTGTGGTGCCCAAAACTGCACACAATATTCCAGGTGAGGCCGCCCCAGAGCAGAGCAGAGCGGGACAATCCCCTCCCTCAACTGGCTGGCAATGCTTTGCCTGATGCCCCCCAGGACATGGTTGGCCCTCCTGGCTGCCCATCAGACATAGAGTTCTCTTCAGGTAGTTGGCAAGGAGAGAGTACCTCAACACCTCTTTTCCACTGCGACCTTTAATGACTTGTAACTGGTTCCAGTGGTACCCTACGGTGAAATATCTGAAAAGCAATCCTTAAGCAGGGAAAACCAAGAATCCTATGTGTGATCTGACCCTGCATACTCACAGCAAAGTCTGCCATTGGCCACAAATAGTGGTTTTTATCTTACAGTTTTCATCACAGAGGCCTCAGCATACTCTTTACAAAAACATCCTTGCCTTTTTTTAATTCCTGCTGCGAAGTGCACAAACTAAGTAAATAATATTGCTGGAATACTGAACATGATATCCAGTTATACTCTCGGTTAAATATCTTGAGTTGTCTTTCTGAACTTTCAGAAAATGATAAAATCACTTTGAAGAACCTATTTCCTTCTTCCCATTAGAATGCCTCCACTAGAAGCATTAGCTGTTATAGCTGTGTAGTTCACCTTTATAAGGTAGTTATGCCAATGCATCCCTCTCTATCATCTGGGACTCTTGAGAGTAATGTGAGGCTTGAAAGGTGAGTGGCTGAATAGTGCTATGCTTGTACAAGCTCTAAAAACAGTCTAAAGTGCAGCCTGTCCAGCAGTTGCCTGTTCCCATGTTGGCCCTCCCCTTTGGGAAGGCTGGCTAGCAGAGTACAGGAGCTAGCTGTGATTCTTTTGCTCCCAGTTTTCGGTTGCTAGTGAAAGCCTCTTGCCTGTGGAATGATCATCTGTGATTTATTGGAGTGGCTGAGTGTTGACAGAGGTTTATCTCCCTATCTTGTCTGTGAAGGCAAGTTGGCCCAGAATAGGCTTTCCATGCATTTGCAGCAGGGTGGCATGTTTTGCTCCATGTCCATGTGCAGTGCAGAATCCCTGGTGGGTGTGTACTTATGTGTGCCTGTGGGAGTGTGAGGGGAGGGAGAAAAGTGGTCTTTATACTGGGCACTGTGTGCTCTGTAAATGTGTATGTCACTCTGTATGTCTCTCACTAGTGGTCCTGCCCCTGTGTACCTCTGGGGAGAAACTAAACTTCTCCAATGTGTTCATAAGGCAAGTAGGCAGCACTGCCAGGCATCTTCCCCTGAGGCAGCAAGCCATCTCTGGCTGTGATTTTAAATTCTGCCTTGTCAAAGTGCTTGCAGATAAATGAGTCAATAGGCCTCTAATTGACTTGTGGTTGAGTAGATTTCCAAGGTGTTCTTGATTCTTGGTGGCAGATAAGAAATCTGGTAGTGTACTTTTTCCTTATGTCCTGCTACTGTCCTGTTTCTGTGCATTGTGGAGAGAGACAGTAAACTCTGGATGCGAGTTGTGAGAGGTCTTCAAAGTGCTCCCTGCCTGCTCTGCTCACTGATTGCTAACGATAACCTTCCCTGCCACTCCTCTTCATTGTATGTACTCTGTTTGCAGTTCTGTACCGTAGAAAGCTGTTTCTTCCGCACTAAAATGTAGTTTGACCTTTATGGCGGAGGCCTGAAGCAATCAACTTACAATATAGAGTATAATTGTATACTCTAAATTGGCAGATACACAACAGGCTCAGCCCTTACTGATCTGCCTTATACATCTTTTTTTCCTTCCCACCTACAGTGACCACTGTTATTTCATCACTGATTGTGCATTCTGATGCTGTCTCACCAGAACTGAGCAGCAGTGCAGTTTCCACTGTGTGGGTGACAGAGGTCAGTTGACATCTCGATAGTGGAACTGAGATTCCTCTACTTGCCTGGCAGCATACTAGAGTATGAGCTTTAAAAGCTGAATGGGTTGTTTTTCCTAAGCTTTGTTTAGTAAACATCACTTATAAGTGGTCTGTAAAAGCTGAGATAATGTTGAGAAGATGCAAAAGAAACAGAGACCTCAGGGTAATGTAAGATGAGTGAGTCCAGGGGAAGGTGACAAATATGGTTAGGGAGCATCTTGAGCATCTCTCTTATGAGGAAAGGCTGAGGGAGCTGGGCCTCTTCAGCCTTGATAAGAGATGGCTGAGAGGGAACCTCATCAGTGTCTATAAGTATCTGAAGGGAGGATGTCAAGAGAATGGATCCAGGCTCTCTTTGGTGGTGCCAAGCAATAGGACAAGAGGCAGTGGGCAAAAATGGATGCAAAGGAAGTTCTGTTGGGCTCTGAGGAAGAACTTCTTTACTGTGCAGATGACTGAGCACTGGAGGAGGTTGGCCAGAGAGGTTGTGGAATCTCCCTCACTGGAAGTATTCAAGAACCATCTGAATGCAGTCCTATGCCACGTGCTTTAGGATGACCCTGCTTGAGCAGGGAGGTTGGACCAGATGACTTACTGTGGTCCCTTCCAAACTGACCCATTCTGTAATTCTGTGATGTGGTGGTGCATCCCCTCTCCCCATTTCCTCTGGCTGCCATATGATCTCAGAAATGCTCCTTAGACCTCAGCCTTGATGAACGGCACTTGGGTTCAGCTCCTCTTGTGCTTATCAGAAACCCTGTCTGCTCCCAGGAGACTATGCAGTCTAATGAGCTTCTGCTTTTTTAACAAACAGCCTTGGAAACTTACTTTTCCTGCCTGAATAACAACCCAAGTGGAACAACATTTTTGTTACTGAAATTTCAAAGAAAGTTACTGACCCAAATGCAGCCAGGATGGAAAATTACCATGACCAAAGCCAACTCTCTTGTGACTCCTGTAACCAGCAGTCCTAAGGGAGACCCTCTCCTAGACTGTGATGGAGTGCAACCAGCAACCTCCCTGTGGGTGGGATGCCTCTCAGAGCTAGTGAACTATCAAGTTTGCTATACTTTGAGGACTGCCATCTTGGAAGGCTTACAGCACTGGCAGAGCCTGGGCTGATAACCCCATTCCTTGATGGGGAAGATGCAAAAGCATCTGACATCTGTACTTCACTGACCAAAAGGGGAATTTTTCACACGTAAACCTTGGACATACTCCTTTAGCTCTGTGAGCGTGCAGGTGAGAATATCCTATAGCAAATGTACTATGAATAGTGCTCTCCTAGATTCTGAAGTACTTTAGATTCTTAAGTAAGGTAGGCCTGTGAGTTACTGTTGTGCCTACAGTAAATTCTATAGAATCTTTTGTTAAAATGTTTAAAGTAGGCAATCAATTAGGTGCTGTTAAGTTTAAGTGTTGCTAAAATCTTTAGACCTAAACTGTTGGTCAAGTCTGGGGCTTGTTTTGGCAAGGAGCTCCCTTGTGACTCAACAGGAGGGTCTCCCTTATCCTTTTTATCCTTACTCTTTGCTCTCCTTACCCTTTTCCATCCCCAGGCTCCAAATAGATAATTTTTTGTTGATTTTAGGTTTAGATTGATTTGTTTCAGGTTTTAGTCCAATTTTTTTCTGTGCGCTTATCAACTAGTAGGGAGTAGATTGAACCTTGTCAATGAACCTTGTCATGCTTTCACTTAAATATTAAACCTGCTTTTGCCAATACCTTTGATGGTGATTCTTTGAGCAATCTAAAGCATGTGATACTGGAAATGGAGATAGCTCTATATTGAGCAGCCCATTAAATATAGTGCTGCCATTACTGGTAACACTATATATGCAGGTTTTCTATTAACTTCGCAAAGGTTTTGGATGATGGCTTGGCAAGTTTATTTTGCCTGAACATTTCTGCCCTATAGAGAGTTCTATTTTAGCTTATTTTAGTTAAATCAGCAATAGTTTAACAAGCAGGTAGCTGTTATGTAACTTGTTTAGTTTTAGCTAACATTATGCATTTGTGTAGTCATATAGTTATTTTGATGTCCTTCTGCAAATTACAGGTAGCAATACCAAGCAATTCTTCTGTGTACAGGGAACTGTCTATGACCCTACAGTAATAATGTAGTGAATTGGAGCACAAGTAAGGGATGAGAGCAGAGGCCTTGAACATACAAGGGCAGGAAGATACCAGAGGCTATAAACAAACCACCAGTGGTCAGTTATAGCTCATTAAAGTAATACCACCTTGGGAGATTGTTAAAACCATTAAGGATAACAGAATAAAACTCAACTACCCAATATATATAAAACACAGTATATATATATAGTATATTTAGGAAAGATCTTGAATTATGGACCATTAAAAAAAGAGCAAAGTGTAGTGCAAGTTAACATAAAAAAATTACCAGTCAAATATACTCCGAAGTGAGGAGAAAAGAAACACCACCATCAGTATAAATATTCTCCTTTGCTGATCCTCCTCCTCTTTTTAATGGGGAAGGTTGGAGCAGTAATTGGTTAGTATAACAGCAGAGATAGTAGGAGTGTGTATGTATGGGTGTGTAGAAATTTTAACTGCATAATTTTGAGAATTTAGCAGTGGAATTCTCTTTTGCATTTTTTCTTGCTTTTTCTGTAACAGTTATATTTGGATGAGTAATTATTTGGTTAGAATCTTAGTGTTTTAATTACAAACCAATGTATTATTGGTTCCACCTAAAAAGTATGTTTCTATGGCCCGCATCAACTGCATATGGTGTAGTGCAACAAGACACAGGTTAGAATCACTTCTAACTATATTCAGAAAAGTTGTCCTTCATCTTATTGCTTCTGAGTATTACTGAGGTTAGAGATAAGGAGACAGAATGGTATGTGCAGGTGGAGTGGCGAGGACAGTCTGGGTAATGGGGTCAGAAAGATGTCACATGACTCTGCTCTGGAACTACTGGTAAGAAATGTTTTAAAATAAGTACTCAAGCTTGAGAAACATTACTGCTTAGTTTAAACATTAGAGAAACATTAAATCAAGAAATTAAGTTCCATCTAGTGCCATATATTCTAAGTTATTTATGGTCTAGTCTCTTTTTATATTATCTATATCTATTATCTAACTTCAGCTAGTGTTATTAGACAGAGGTGGACAAATTGCCAGTTTTATGGGTTAGAAAGCAGAAATTCTTAATTATATTTCTAGTTTATAGTTGAAAAAAGACTGGCTTCATTTATTTAGATTATGATAGAAGGTATCCTGCTCCAATAATAATGCAGAAATATGTGAAAGAACCTCTGTGAAAATGAAACATTCTACAGTCATCTTGCCAATATAATGTTACATACAGGAGTTTTAAAAGAGCAGATTGAATGGATCTTCCAATAAATCAGGACATTTTTAAGAAATTCAAGAAATCTAAAAGAAAACTGGAATGCCAATATTGTTTAAAAGTTTAAACAGGATGACCCAGGATTTTGGCCCCTTGTATTGATCAGGGGTAGATGAGGTCCTAACTGATGTATAAGGTTAAAAGTACCTCATGAAATTAATGCTAAGCAACCTGAGTCAAGTTGACAAAGGACTTTTTCAAACTGTCAGTTTTGAAACAATAAGTTTAGTTATTATAGAAATCAGACTCTTACTATATTTTTGTTAAAGATTTAATTTCACACGGTCTTAATTAGAGGAGTAGTAGAAGCCTGATCCCAGTAGGCTGATTTAGTGCTCCTGAAGTACATGTTTCAGTCTCAGTAACAATTCAAGCAACTTGAACGGTACCTGGAGCTCCAGGGGCCTTCTGACAGAAAAGTAGGACAGCCAGGAGGTGAGGAAGTGATATGAAAGAGATGTATAACCTTAGAGGAAGGAATTTTGTCTCTTTATTAGTAAATTAAGCAGTACAAGCCATGAGCACTGGGTTGTAATCATCCATATTATTAAATCAACACTAGAGAGTTCTTGGAGACTACAGTATAACTACACAGACTCCCCAGAAATGAAAATGCATCATATTGATGTTTATTTCTAAGAAAAATCATAATGAACATACCTTTTTGCACCTGTAACATACAAAGATTCATGTAGAATTTTGTATTGCCAAGTTCTCAAAAGAGCCTTCGTTGCACAATAATTACTCATATTCATACGTCTGAGTAGTTTCAGAGCTGCAGCTTTTCATCTAGCTCTGTTGTTCCTACCTTTTCCCCAGCCACTGCTACCCTGACACAGAAAGGACAACACAACAGCATAAGATTAATAAACAATCTTACAGTAGCAAAACAACTGGGGAATTGCCACTTAGACAATTTTCTGAAAATCAATATTGTGCCAGCAGTTGTCTTTTACCATGCTAAAGTCAAGCATAGTATTTTAGCCTTGTTGCTGAACTGCTTGCTGCTCCTCATTAGGCTAATTAATTATGGTCAGTCAGCATGTCATGATAGATGCACTGCTATGAGCCCTTGTGTTGAAATCATGCTCCTTGTCACACTTTTGTTATGAATTCATAAATGCTTCTCTAATGCTTCTCTGGCCAAATTGCATTTGCTGAGGATCTTGGTTTTTTTGGTGTTTTTTTTTTTTATTTTAATATGGGTTGCTAATTCTGCTTTAAATGAGATTATAGGATGTTGTGTGCCCACCCACATGCTTACTGTGCAGAGCTGAGAAAAGAAGAAAACACTCAGCTGGTAAAACCAAGCCATTTCAATAAAGAGTTCTCAGCCAGCACTGCCTTCCAGAGCAACGTATTACATTTGGGTTTTGTTTTTTTCTCTGACTTAGCGTGCATTAAAAAGTTTGATGATTTGATGCGAGGTGTGCACAATAAACTTTTGAAGAGAATCAATCTTACCTCGCTTAGCATCTTTAATAGAAATTGATGCTCTGACTCTAGGGCAAGACCTGGATGTCTTAGTACATGTAGGAAGTTCCTGAAGTAGATAACGGCCCAAGCCTACATAATCTGTGAAAAGATTTGTTTAAGGCAATTCCTTCTTTTCCAAGTGTATTGGCAATTAAAGATAAACTTTTCTGTTGTGTGGGTGAAGAGATCAGAATAAATATTTACTGTGCCTTCTGGTAAGTTGTGGGCTCACATCCAATTCTGTCATTGTCAGCTACAGTTGTCAGGCTGAACATTCAAGAAGCAATGTCCTCTAATACAGTATTGCAAGCATGTTGCTCAGCATCAATCCAAGTACAATTTGAGACAGAAGTGACAGGAAGTTGAAGAGTGCCTTTCTATTACGTCTGGAGCCTCCTTTGATTGGCTTGGCCTTCTGGAAATCATAGTCTTATATCTAAACTGATGTCTGATACAGATGGGAAGATGCTTGATATTTGTCACTCCAGCAAAGAAAGTTAACATCTGCCATGAATAAATCCAGAGCATTTGTTGTTTTGTTGGTGCTGCTTCTTTTGCCTCCTGTTGGCGTTATCTGAGATAGCCAATTATAGTGTTAGCTGTTTCAGTGGTATGTCTATCACCTAATGACTGTTGCATGGCAGCAGCTGGTTGCTGAAAAGTAAGTTTCAGAGTTTCCTTCATCATCATATTGACAGTGGGAAGGGTGTCAACTTTTCTAATCTTCCTGTGCTCTTCACTTACCATGCTAAGAGACCAGAGCCACAATGCAATGATAAAAGCTGCATCTTGTACCAGAAGGTGCTATGTGGCATGCTAATTTGCTCTCAGGGGAAATTGTTCAAGGCATATATTCCCTGTGTCATTTTCATGGGCACTGTATACCAGTGCACGGTTACCATGATTTAAATGCCAGTTATCGTCCTTCCAAGGACTGATGTTGCATTCAGCTGTATAAAATGCACTTATCAAGCACTCATGGTTGTACCATATTGCCGGCCAATGTGTCCTTTGAGGATTAAAAATTCAGAAACTTATCTTGTTGTTTAAGGAAACTTGTTTAGGTGTTTACTTGGTAAGGAACACTATTGTACATGACAATATTTTAAAACAAAAAAGTTTCCAAAACTGAGATATAAAGACTAAATTATATGCCTTCTAGCTATAGTAAGTCAATCTTGATACCAGGCTGGAATTATATTACTGAGTTTATGGAAGAAAAATCAGCTAAATTCAACACAGTTTACAAAAGGTAAGAAATGCATTTCAGTTTGCAAGTGTAAAGAATGAGGTTTTTTAAAGTCAATCAGATGCCAAATGTGAATGATTAAATGTCACAATAATAAATCTTAATTCTTATCTTCTGCATTGCAATCTTCACTTCCATTGAAGGGTCACTAATCCTTCAGAGGATGGAGGATGTGTTTCATGAGACTTCATTGAGATCTTCTCTTGAAAGAAATTGCAAACATGGTTCCTATGAGGGGCTTTTGGGGATGTCCCTGTAGAACAGGGGGCAACTCTTGCCATCACTGGGGAGATCCTGTAGCAAATGCAAGAATTTTTCATGACAGCAGATGAAAGATGACTCAGAGTATCAGTAGAGAGCCACAACCACTTGGATTGATTGAATGGAATTGACTTTTGATATGTAGTATCTATTCAGAGTCCCTGTTATCTACTTTGAAGTAACACAGATGGATCACAAGCAAGGAGGAAGATTCCTGAGGCCGGTAGTCAGATTTTGCACTAAGTGCAGTCCGCAGTCTGCCAGCCTTCCACCATGAACTGATGTAGAGTTAGGTGAGTGGTGGGGATGCGAATTTGTTCATGAAGTCACTGTTTTCTGCAGAAAGCAGTGCAATCTCAGTAAAATAAGAAAGAATATAATCTTGACCATATCTAGCCTTTTTCAATGTTTCTGTGGTCTTTGATGGTGTTTTCCCCATCAAAAGTAAAGTGCAAAATCCTCAGCACAGTATCACACCTCACAACCTGACTCATCTCCTGGCACAGAAGTGAGTGACATATGAGCATACAACCTTCCTTAGTACTAACAGCAAAGGAACTTCATCATCTCCTCCAACACAAAGGAGGTGTATGTCATAGGAGCCCAAAAGCTGGAGTTTGGAAGAGAGTAAAAACA
This sequence comes from Margarornis squamiger, assembly GCA_035222235.1. NCBI lineage: Eukaryota > Metazoa > Chordata > Aves > Passeriformes > Furnariidae > Margarornis > Margarornis squamiger. The sequence continues at coordinate 96,392,280 of JAWWTY010000106.1, forward strand.
AGGACCCTGTTGTCTATGCCACAATATTCTTTACAGCGGATGGGAAGGTCTAGAAGGGCTGATGCCCCTTGTAGCTTTACTCAGTCTTCTCTCCCAAACATTCGTGTTAGTGGTAGGCAGCCAAGCATAAAGACCAGACACTGTGGACATGTGATAGCAGTGGTAACCTCTGGTTCCTTTCTCTTCAGCAAACAGGGACAGAGAAGCATCCCTTCTGAACACCACATCTGTATTACCTGCTATTGGGCTTGACTACTGAACTGAGGGAGACAAGAGTTTATAGACTGCAGAAATTTAATCCCACCAATATTCATATATGCTACATTAACATATGTTACATGTTAGATTCTGTTCTTCGCTTTGTTTTGAACTTAAAACTAATTTCATATAATTGTAAAATTTGTCTCATAAAATTACCCATTATGTTAATATTCTATGCATGACTTTGCTGATTACCAGTTGATATGCACCTTTTAAAAATAAATGAAAAGTTTAAAATTCAAATAGACGTGCTTGAAGTTCTTCTCTTCAGTGTTCCTGAGAAATTCAAGTGTGCAGCTTATATTTAAGCCATGCAAGTAGATCTTGCCTTGTAATAAGTTTTTGTCAGCTATCCTGAGTTTGGAAAAGTTCTGATCACATTACCAATGAAGGAAAAGAAACCCACAAGCCCAACACATTTTCTACGTCTCCAAAAAGAATTAACATCAAGTATGTGTGATCATTGGTTCAAAACCTGTGATGCTTTTGGCAAGGAAAATATATTATACTCTGTAACTAGCTTTAATGTAAAAATTGACAACTAGAGAAGCAAAAGAAGACTATTCATTATTCAACAAAACCAAAATTAAGTTCAAGGTTGTAATTGGTTTCATCTAGTCTCTTCTAATCTAAACAGAGAATGATGCCTGTTAATGCACTTTTTTTTCTGATAGTTACATTTCTTCTATTTTGAAGCTGCTCTGTAGATCAAACAACTGAACTATAGAAACATCTTTTAGTATGGAAAATACTATTTTAAAGTTGTGTCTGTATAAAATTATTTTCTTGTTGTTAAGCTGTACATTCCATAAATAAGTATATCCTTTGCACAGTGTTTTCCCAGTACGGCTTAGCTCCTTATATATATCAAATTTGTCATCATGTAAAAGACAGATTTGAAAAGCCATCTTTTCCATCAGTATGTGGGGCTTTTAATCTTAATTGCAATAAAGATCAATCCTTCTTGATCTGAGGATTGATAGTACAATAAGCCAAATTTCTCCATTGTTATTAATCTTGCTGTGTGATTGAGCCTGATTATTGTGTTTTTCCTCTGATGATCTTTTTCTGTGCTGTTTGCTTTTCATTGTGGCTTTTCAATATGTAATGGGCCTATGATAAAGATGGGGAGAAACTGTTTAGCAGGGCTTGTTGTGACAGGACAAGGAGTAATGGTTTTAAAATAAAAGAGGGTGGATTCTGAGGGTGGTGAAACACTGGCACATATTGCCCAACTAGGTGGTGGATGTCTTGTCCCTAGAAACTTTCAAGGCGAGGTTGGACAATTCCCTGAGCAGCTTGGTCTAATTGAAGATGTCCTTGTTCATTCCAAGGAGGTTGGACTAGATGACCTTTAAAGGTCCCTTCTGACCAAAACTAGCCTATCATTCTGACTCCCCTCCTTTTCTTCTATGTCACCTTAATTGTATTTTGTTAGTATGGTCTATGCCATATCAGTATTCTGAAATGCATGTGTAGAGGTTGTTTTATTTATATTTTCTATAGATGTTTCTCTTTGTGCTGTGCTTTTTTTTTTGTTTGTTTGTTTGTTTTGTTTATGTTGGAATCTATTGACATATACAATGGTTTCTTTTTTCCTTCATTTTTTGTCTAATTCTTTCCAGAATGATTTTTAGCCAAATCTGGAACAAATATAATACCCAAGAAATATTTCTGTATTTACGTTTTATTTGTATGGGAGGTGTATGTTGATTTTTCTCTCAGCATCAGGCTACCTTCCAGTTTGCTGTATGTACGTAAATAGTAATGAGGGAAACAATAGGAAATTAACTCGCTAAATGGTATGCATGTAAGTTATTAGATTTCTTTTTGCTCTGAATCTGATGATTCTTTTACCATAGAACAAAGTAAAATTGTCTCTATCGTTGCACATTGCAGATACCCCCTCTACTTCTTTGGATAAATTTTATTTTGTGCATGTTTTGTTGTTTTATTAAAAATGTGTTGCAATACAAAGTCTTCTACCTTCAGCGAATGTGTTTAGAAAAAAAGTCACCATCACTTTTATGGCCCTTACCTTCAGGGTCAATTTCTATGAGTGTCATATATGAAAAGGCTTTTTAATTTTTTTTTGCTATCAGTCTGGATGCCAAACACTGCAGTTACATCTGGAGAAGTTACAAGCACTCTCTGTCCTGTGTTCTGCAAATAGATAGCGTACTTCTTGGCAGCTGTCTTCTACTATGCTGGCTTGTTCAGTTGAGAGCATAAAGAGCTATTGTAACATGGAAAGCCCTTTCACATAATCTTATCAAAAGCAGACTCAAGTATCAAAACATACAACAGGTTGAAGAAAGCAAGGTGTTAGGACAAAAATACTAAAAGATGAAAAAAAGCTCTTTTTTACCCTGTTTTTATTTTTTCATGACAAGCTACCTCAAGTCTTAAATCCTGGTAACTGACTAGAATATTCTGCATATATTATTCCCTTTGATCACTTGTTCTCAGAAAAATGCTGCTACGTACTTGGCTTTTTTTTTTTTTTCCTATGTACTAGATTAAAAATAGTCTTTCCTGTCTGGAAACTATATTGCATACATATATTTTGTGGGAAACTGAAATGAGTGTTTATGAAATAATGTTCACTTAAGCATCTGGTTTTGTGTAATTGGTGTCATAAAGCATTCCAAATTAGTTTACTAATGCAGTGAAACTCTACTAAAAAATATGTGTTATAAGTAATCCCCTTGCTTAAGTTTTCAGTGCGAAAAAACCCTAAACTTCTTAAAGAAAGTCAAGCCTTTACTGGTGGAATAAAGAAAGAGTCTGATTTATTTTTTGATTTAGTTTATAGTTTGAAAATGAATTGTATAATCAAGTTATTTTATCTTTGAGTCTGTTTTACAAAAGAAATAAGGCAGGAGGACAGTTAAAGATTTAGCAACAAACAATTGTCAAAAACTGTCTACTCATGTTGAAAATAACTACTTTGTTTTGAAGTCTGTGATCAATATCATGCTATATATCTTGTAGTAGGTCCCACAACAAGTCTCTCTTCCACTGAGATTATCTCTTAATTATATCAGAACAAGAAAGAAGATGGACTAACAGGCACATTTTAAGTGATTGAGTTCTTTTTCTCAAAAGTTTTATTCCAGATAAATGAAAGCTATTAGTTTGTTTCAGGAATAATTACATGTCAGGGACAGAAGAATTTGTAGAAGTCTGTCACCAATCCTTTGTCCCACAATCAATAAAAATGTCACTAGAATCTGTGTAATGAACTGCTATAGGAAGGGACACAGTCATAGTAAGAGAGAATTGAGTCTGAAATTTCTGGCACTACATCTTGTATTAACCATATCTGTGTGGACATGTGATTAACCTGTGATTTCCATGGTTCACCGTGACATGCCAGAAAATACTCCAGATCTGTGCCTGTGGTAGTAATTTCAGTAGTACTTAAATTCCAGTTTTAATGCCCTGATGTGTCCAAAATAAGTGAGAGGTATGCCAATCAATACTGTAACTACAGCAGAGCCTAAGCAAGGCTTGTGCAGTGTTCTCTACCCCAGATACATTTTTTCATTTTGAAAATCATTTTGTTTTTACATGGAGGTTTTTGATATTGATGCTTAATGATCAGATATATATAATTTTTTGCCCTTGAATATCCAATTCTGAGATAAGAATCTCAGAATCTGAGGAGTTCCTACTGGGCTGATATTTTGCTATTCATGGAACAGTTTCCAGAAGAGTCTTGTGCACATTGTCCAGCACCTGGAGCTTAGCTCTATGCTAATTTAGGGATTATAAACGATGAACTTCTGTTAGCCGTTTGCCACCTTCTCTTGAAGGCCTGTAGTAAAGGATTTTGAGATGGAGCAGAAGCATAGACTGATGAACTAATAGTGTCATTTATGCACTGGTGTATGCTTTAGCAATGGATCTGTCATTTATCACTGGAGACAAAAAGGTTGCAGTCCTCTAGACAGTGGCAAACTGACTGTCAGTCTATAACCCACTCTGACATGTTTCCTGTAGGAGTCTCCAAAGCTGTGATTGATTTGATGCACCTTGTCTGGATAGATGATATTCCTAATATAATAATTCCAGATATTTACCCAGTTGAGCCAGAGCAGTTGATAGCATCCATTTGCCAAATAATTGTCTACTGAGGGGTTTTCCAGAATATGCAATTTTCCCGAGCTTCACCAGGCTGTTTCCCTGCCTGTAATCTCAATCTCTGCTGTTCTTTGCTTTCCTTTGCATGAACATTCTCACAGGATGTCTTGGTACACCACTGGGTGATTTGCTGTGGTCTTGGAAAAAGGGTAAAAAGCATCCGCAAAGAACATTTCACCACTGGGTTGCAGCAAGGCACCTCATATACACAGTGCAGCTGGTCTCTCTGGCTGCTGTGCCAGGGACAGTGCAAGCCACTCATCCAAATTCTCCCCAGGTATAATGGGTAATATTAACAGTTTGCAGTGCTCAGGCAGGCAGGTATAAAAAAATAACAAACCCAAAACTATCCATGGTCAGGAAAGACATCTGTTCCTGTTCGCTTGTAGCAGTTTCTCCCAGTATACCCAAGTGTTCAAATAAGTAAAAAAAAATAAGTTTTCTTTGGTGGCTTCTGAGCTTCACTGGAGTTGGCAAGGAATTAAAAGAAAGGTGGATTTTTTGAAACAGGGCAACCTGATATGAATAGTGTCCTTCAGATAATCCAGTAGCCAAAGTCAGCAACAAAGGGAATTATTTCAGCAGTTTTCAGTAAGTATGAACTGCTGAAAATAAAGTGTACAGTGTTGTATATCAAAACCCCACAATTCTCACTAAATACTGAGCTGGATTTTAATTCATTCTTAAGAACTCAATGCATCTCTGTGAGGAAACTTGAATTACTCTGGTAGGACTGTTACTAAAAATCAATGCGAGTCATTGCTGATTGCAGGGTATTTCACATCATGTAGCCATTATGTCTCTCACATTTCCATCTGATGTTTGTTTAATGTGTCCTGTTGTGTTTGTGCTAAGAGTCTAGCAGGTTAACTAAAATGTTAATTTGAACTCTAGCAGAGCCCAGAGAAAAAGGTGGAAGTGGAATGTCTGAATGTTAGAAGCCTATAATCTAACATTTACAAATGCAGAAGGAAACATCCATTGCCTGCAGCTTGCAAAGTGTTTTGATTAGACAAGGACTATACAGGCATCCATTATACACAAAAGGGTGCTGGGCAGTTAGAGATTTCATCTGCCATTGCCATCTACCTGCCAAACTTCCCTTCCTTGCCTATTCAGAGAAAACATACTGTGCAGAAACATTCTGCTGAGACATAGTAATAATAGCCCTACACATCCTTCAGTGGTGTGCACTAAAAGAGGCATACAGGGAACTACAGGCCTGTCAGTCTGACTCTTTAAGGAGCAAATCATCTTGAGTGCCATCATATGGCACATACGGGACAAACAGGTTATCAGGCCCAGACAGCATGGGTTTGTAAAAGGTCCTACTTGACCATCCTGATCTCCTTGTATGGTAAGCTGACCCACTTAGTGGATGAGGGAAAGGCAGTGGATGTTGTCTACCTGGACCATAATAAAGCCTTTAGCATCATTTCCCACTTCATTCTCCTGGAGAAGCTGGCTGCTGATGGCTTAGAGGGCTACACCCCTCTCTGGGTAAAAACTGGCTGGATGACTTGTCCCAGAGAGTGGTGGTGAAGGAGTGTTCTGGTTACAGTGGCCAGGACCAGTTTGTCACTGTGTGCATGTGGCCAGGGCTTTGCATTCTACATTCTCTATGTCATTTTCTCATGGACCGCTAACAATTGATCATTTGCAGCAGCTGCCCAGGGCACACCTGACCCCTCAGGTTACAAGCTGGCTGTTTAGGAACTCTGTGAGATAAGGAAGTTTTCCTGTCTTTACACCAATGACTCAGGTGTGGTAACTCCCCTCTGGGGAGCCCTTTGCACCTTCCCACCCAGCCTGACAAGTCATGTCTGCTAATGGGCCATCAAGGAGTACCCCATGACTCATAGTGTAGTAAATCACCCATTGTGAAACTCCTCACCCTGGGGGAGGTACTGGGCACTCCCATCTGAGCCCAAGCATATATAACCTTGGGGGTTTGGGAATTCTGGGACCATTTGTGGGATCCAGAGGAAGACGAGGACCTCAACAGGACTGCAGCTGCCACTCTTGACCAGACTGCAGACATCATCCTCAGCAACAGGTTTTCTCTTTCCTTTTACTTTGTACTAAGGGGTGGGCTACATGGTGCTCAGCACAGGAGCTGGTGATCTCTGTTTTGTTCATGCCCCAGTGTGCTGCGTTGTGCATCTGTTTTTTGGGGCTTTTTGTGGGTCAAACAGATTTTTGCTCTGCATCATTGTACTTGTGATTTTTTATTAAATTGTAATTCTGACTTGCAATCTCTTTTGGCGTTGGTTTAATTTCTCCTGCTGGTTTAACTTTAAACCAGTACAAGGAGTTACATCTTACTGGTGGCCAGTCACAAGAGATGTTCCACAGGGCTCAGTGTTTGGGCCAGTCCTGTTTAATATTTTTGTCAATGATCTGGACAAGGGGATCATTCAGTTTGCCAATGACACCAGGTTGTGTGAGTTTTGATCTGATGCAGGGTACGAGGACTCTGCGGAGGGATCTGGACATGCTGGATCGATGGACCAAGGCCAATTGTAAGAGGTTCAACAAGGCCAGGTGCCTGGTCCTGCACTTGGATCAACCCCAGCAACCCCAGCAGTGCTACAGGCTTGGGGCAGAGCCACTGGAAAAGCTGCTCAGTAGAAAAGGAGCACGTGAATGTCAGCCAACAGTGTGCCCAGATGGCCAAGAAGGCCAATGGCATCCTGGCTCGTATCAGAAATAGTGTGGCCAGTGGCACCAGGGAAGTGATTGTCCCCTTGTACTCGGCACTGGTGAGACCACACCTCGAATCCTGCGTTCAGTTCTGGGCATCTCCCTGCGAGAAGGATGTTGAGGTGCTGGAGAGTATCCAGATAAGGGCAACAAAGCTGGTGAAAGGTCTGGAGAACAAATTTTATGAGTACCAGTTGAGACAGCTGGTGGTGTTTAGCCTGGAGAAAAGGAGGCGGCTCAGGGAAGCCTTTATTACTCTCTACAACTACCTGAAACAAGTTACAAACAGTAGAATGAGAGGAAACAGTCTCAAGCTACACTGGGGAGATTTAGATTGGATATTATGAAAATTTTTTCACTGAAATGGTTGTCAAGGACTGGAACCAGCTGCCAAGGGAACTGGTGGAGTCACCATTCCTGGAGGTATTTAAGGACATGGTTGTACTCAATGATCCTAAAGGTCTTTTCCAACCTAAATAAATCTATGATTCTATGAATCTGTAATTTCATTTTGTCCTTCTGTAACTGATTCTTTGTATCTAAAGACCAAGAGAAGCCCCAAAATGAACTAATGCAAGACTATCACTTGTAGTTGGGAAGTGTAGTGATCTCTGAGAGAAGTGGAGAATGGACCTGGACTATTGATGGAATGAGAGAAAAGAATAACATGATACAACCTCAGCAAATGTGATTCATACTTATGCTGCCTTCTTTTTCAGTAGCTCCTGTAATTTTTTTCCTGATTTCTAAGTGCCTGCAAAATTGCTGTTTTTACATCTATGTGGCTGGTTTAAGGAGCAGTGACCACTGACATCTCAGCTGTGATTTATCAAAGCATGGAAATACTTTGATGCTATAAGCAGAATGTGAGCTAATTGATATAAAATTTCAGAAGAAAATTATCAGTTAGGGACTGTAGGCAATGCATTTTATGAAAAGGTAGAATCACAGTACTTCTTTGATTTAGCTCTCTGGCTTTACCAAAATTACCTTTGATTTTTGGAATTGTGGTCATACAAAATTCTAGTTTACCTTTCTTTAGCTGATGATCTACTTTTATTGTTGCAAATTTTCAAAGAGAAGAATGTAATGCACCCCTGTTCAGGGTACTTTTATTCAAACCAAGAGCTTCTTTTTCCTTGATTCCTTCCATTCCTTCCTTGCTAAACATAAGAAGTAACAGACATTATTGGCCAATACTCTATTTTGAAAACATATTCCAAGAAACAGGTGCACTGGTAACTTTGAGGACTACAAGTTGTACATGAAATTTCTAGATGCAAGTAATGTTTCTTTAGTAAAAAATGGAAACACTGGATACAGTTCCTTTTGTTTGCTGTCTCTGAACTTGGCAATTATCTCCCCTATCTTTTCCTCTGTTGTGATTAAGACTCCTTTTGTTGTGGCTCACGTTTTCTAGTTTTCTGAACTGTGTTTTCAGTTGCATAGTGATTCAGGTGAGGCCTTGCAAAGGCTGGAAAGGATACATACATGTCCTGTGGTTATATTTGCTTGACCTTGACTAGGGTTTTTGTTTTCCAGACCAGCTGCTATTTGATTCTGTTCATCATGTCCTACACCCTAATCCAGAAGAGACACCTCTTTCTAATTATGTTGATAACCTGGATCATGCAAAATGACTGTTTTTATGCTCATGATATTTGTGATAAACCCTCCTTTACATGCCATGCTCATTTGGGAAAGGGATGGACTAGCAGTCACAGACTGAAGCTTCTGTATTAGTCAGTGCCCAAAAAGGTTCCTTACTCCCAGAGCAAGATGAAAAAACACCTTTCATTTGTTGTCTGTCTAATAAATATCACTCTACTTCTCCAGTTCCTAACCAGATACATACTGTCTTAGAAGTCTAAATTTTTACTGAACTACTAAATAAAAAATTTACTTTAGACTACTTTATCTGTATTTCTACATTTATTTGAAAATAAAAAAGGAAGGGTAAAGGTCAGAAGAACAGGATAATGACAGTGGTTAGCAGATTAGGTTGTTAAATGATCTGTGGAAAATCTCTTAAGTGAGAGCTGAAGAGGAAATGGATAACAAGATATTACTGAAATAGTCTTGTTAAAACTTCCTCCTGGGACCACATCCTGCTTCCACTGATGCCCAGTGGTTTAATCAGTTCTGAAATTATGTCAGGAGTGTGTTGTCTTCCCTTTGCTATACTGAAACCACGTTCAGCTCTATACTCTTAAAGAAAAATAAGCTAAAAAGAACAATTCTATTTCTGTGTAAACATCTGTTTCTCTGCTAATCAGTGTAATGTTGGCTAGCAAAGTAAGGAGCGATGAAAGCTTAGATCAGCAATGTTACATGGCAGTGATAGGCATAAAATAGGAGTGATTTAGAGAAAACATTATCTAAATAATAAATAGCTAGAGAGGGGATGGATGACTAAGGCTGAGCAGATGTAAAGATTTTGCTGTTTTCTTCCTGCAGGCTGTCTGAGAGGAAACCTGGATTCAAAGCAGGATTCTGGCCTAATCTGTGCAATGTGACAGATTGGGTGCTGCATTCTAATCCACGATCTATGCCTGGCTGTAGTGTGCATGCTAAAAATCAGTCTCAATCACTATAGATTTTATGTGTGGATCCAAGACACATCAAAGCATTTTCATGACTCCAGAGTCACACTAAATCATTACATTCAAAATTAGATTCAGTGTATTTTTCATGTTTGTTAGGATGCATTGCTTTCTTTATTGGTCTGCAGCTCCACATTACATCTGATCTTACAACATATGGCTGTTTTACACATTAGACACTATGTCTTTGTGCTCTTTGTTACCTCAAAACTACTTTTGTCTGGTTCCAAGTTTGCATTTCTTTAACTGACCATGGGTGAATTGTTCATAGCTGTGGACTCTCCAGTGCCAAGCCTGAGCCGCATCTCTTACCACCCCGTGCTGGTACTACTCTGTACCTCTACTCCTGTGACTCTACTTTTGAAAGCCTGTGAAGTCATGCTAGACTGGTAGTTCTTGCATTATGTCATATCCCTGACCTGGGCCTGCATAAAAAGAAGCATGGCCAGCAGGTCAAGTAGCTTCGCTCCCAAGAGACCCCCACCTGGTGTGTTGCATCCAGCTCTGGGGCCTATAGTACAAGAAAGACATGGACCTGTTAGACCAATTCCAGAGAAGGGTACCAAAAATAATCACATGATTGCAACATCTCTCGTGAAGAAAGGTTGAGAGAATTGGAGAAGAGGAGGCTCTGGGGAAACCTTGTTGTGGCCTTTAAATAAGTGTTTTTACAAGGAAGACAAGAAAGGCTTTTCTATGAGAGTACATTTAGAACAGATACAAGGAAGAATTTTTTAAATATGAGTGTGATGAGACACTGGAAGAGGATGAGACACCACAACAGATTGCCCAGGGAAGTTGTGAATGCCCCGTCCCTGGAGGTGTTCAAGGTCAGGCTGGATGGCTTTGAGCAACCCGATTGAGTGGAAGGCGTTCCTGCCTATGGCAGGAGGGTTTGAAACTAGATGAACTTTAAGATCCCATCCAATCCAAGTCTTTCTATGATTCTATTATGTCAGTCGTAATTATCTAATTCTATATAGAGTAAGTCACACAATCACAGAATACGCTGTGTTGGAAGGGAACAACAGGGACCATTGAGTCCAACTCCTGGCCCTGCACAGAGTCCCACAAGAGCCACACCATGTGCCTGAGAATATTGTTCAAATACTTTTTGAACTCTGTCAGGCTTGGTACTGTGACCACTTCCATGGGGAGCCTGTTCAGTGCCCAACCACCCTCTGGGAGAAGAACCTCTTTCTAATACCTACCCAACCTAAACCTCTCCTGACACAACTTCAGGCCATTCCCTTGGGTCCTGTCACTGGTCACCACAGAGAAGAGATCA
>JAWWTY010000106.1:96408898-96421272 GCA_035222235.1 Margarornis squamiger
CCTTGATCATTTTACTGGCTTCTTACAGCATCCAGTTTAGCACCATCACAGAGATCAAACATCAGCCACTCTCCCAAGGCTTTTGTCATTGTGGATCATTCACTGTATAAGTAAAATTCATCCTGCACCTCAGGAACTCACATTTATGTCAGTGAATATATATCGCCCCTTATAGATAATGACTGAGTGCAGTGCAAACATGACTCCTTGAGTCCTGCCACTCCTGCATTATGATTCATCATATTCCACCTTTAGCAGGCTGGGTTGCATTTTTGCTTGTCCAAAACTCTGTGTGCATTTTGTAGGACCTGAAGAACATACCTTAGCTGGATTAAACAGTCTTCTACCTTTTCTGCCTGCTTCCTTCCTAACACTGGTAAGTAGAGATCCTGCAGTTATCATCCCTGGAACAGGTTAAAGCTGATTTGATTTTGTGTGTAGTATGTCCTGTTGAGATAGCACATGTATATGTAAGAATATTTTCTCCCTCCTGAGTTGGTGGTCCAGGTCTAACCAGCACCTATTTGTTGGTCCAGATTTGTGCTACAAAATGGGTCCTGAAAAAGTAGGAAAAAATCTCGAGGAAGATAATGGGAAAATCTGAGTAATTGTCTGAAAGTGACAGTCTTTCTTTATTGACTATAGAGGGAGTCGAGTCCCTAATTCAGGTGTTTTAGTTGAGTACCATTATTATGTGGGAAGAATTCAAGTGCTGGAATCCACTGTAACAAAAATGTTTGTATGTATGTGACCACAAGGGAAGTATGTGTTTCTCTGCCAGGTGTGATCTGACACCCCATAAATTTCACGTAGCCTTAGGGAGGAAAAAATGGGGGAAATTGCTGAAGTTACACACTAAGGAAACATCTCTCATTGTGTTATTTTACAGCCTATCTGTCCATTTTTGAGTCTGCAGCATCTGCAAATCTTGCAGGCTTTAAGCTCCTTAGTGCTATAGAACTAAAGAAAAAGTTCTTTTCCATTATCAAAGAATATATGTAACATATTTGTGAAAACAAGCAGTAAAAATGAAATGAAATCATAAAAACTATCAATTCATCACTCAAATCATGAGCCAGAGCAAAGTGACTTTAATGTCACCGTCAATAAGTATTCTCCCAATTGGATCAAAAGTAAATTTATGGCAGAGTGAAAGCAGGTAAAGGTAGCTGAAATCTCTCATTTCTACTTACACAACATATACAGCTGCTGTTAAAGTAAGATTTTTACTGTGCAAAGGAGAGTCTTTCAGCAAAGCAAAATTCATTTTGTGTATGACCTTTAAAAGTCATCAGTTTCAGATGACCTCCTCACATACAATGTAGTAGCCCTTTTCAGGTAGTAATGAACTGTCTGCTCTAATACTTTCAGGTAAAGCGGCAGTTAAAGTTATAAATGTGGAGAAAATAAGCTCCCAGATTTATCTCATTGGCTTCATCTTTTAAACACCATCAGACCTGCACAACAAACTAACTTAATAGAGTCCCAGACTGAAGTTATCAAGGCACCAGAAGCAGTATGCCTTTCATTTTTCATTTAAGTAAAATGTGCGGCAAAACCTAACTTGTAAATGTGTCAAAGAATGATAAATTCTTTTTAGCCTTGGCACTGACTACAGAACAGATTTGAAATTTTTAAAGTGCTGTACTACAGCTGGTTACTTTCTGTCAATATTAATATTAGAGAACAGTAAATGAATCCAGTATTTACAGGATGAGGGAGGCACAGTTTGTACAAAATGTAGCATCATTTCAATTCATAAAAACATCAGTTTTTGAACTCCTGATGAAAATGCTGAAGAAGGAATTTTGATATGTATCACTTTGAAGAAAATGTTGCTAATACTCTATGATTTGCTTTCAAGATAAACTCTGTTCACTAGTGTAGAGAAATCATTTCTGCAAATTCAGGGTGTTAAAATGAAAAGAGTCAGTCAATGAAAGTAATGTGAGGAGGAAAATTGGGGGGTTTGTTGCGGGTTTTTTTGTTGTTTTCTTTTGTTTGTTTTTTGTTTGTTTTTGTTTTGTGGGTTGATTTTGTTTGTTTGTTTGTTTATTTTTGATAAGGAGATTGAGATCAAGGGCTTAAATTATTTACTGTGTTCCTGAGGGTTTAGAAAGATGTAAATTTACATTTTTCCAGGCTGTATGTATTTCAGGATAAACTGAAGTTGAATTGTTTCAGTTCATTATAATTGTTTTGGGGAGCACTGAGAATAGTCTACAGAACAGCAAACAAGATTGCACAAAAATGTTATAAACTGCTGTGACTGTAATTCCAGTAAAAATAAGAAATCTCTAGGCAGCTCTTGTTCAAGTTTTATTAAAAATTGTTTTTTTTAAACCTTAATACATCATTTCTATAAAGAATAATTTTATTCACTTCATGCATTTTTCAAAGATATTAGTTTTTATCTCATGGTTTGTTGTCTAAAGAAGTAATTTAAAATATTACTTGCACATTAAATTGATAACATGGGTAACTTTGTACATTAACAGTTTCTGTTTAGTTAATTTGAGATTTCTCCTATCTGTAAAGCTGAAATGATAAATCAGTTAACGAAACTGTTTAACATCTGTTTGTGGTCCAATTTTTATGCTTCAACTCCTAAAGACTTTTTCTAATTATTTCACTGTGAACAGTGAAGAAACTTGGCAAAAGTGGAAGTTTGATAAGAAATCAACTGTTCATATTAAATAATTGAAGAGGAAAAATGGATCGGTAATGGCTGCTAATTGTTTAAATAAGCAAATATGCTGGTCCTTGGAAACTCACTTACTGGTATTTGATGTTTTCAGTTTCCAGTGTCTATGTTTAATAAAGTTGGGATGCCTAGAAGAGCTGCTTTTGAATATCTCCAGTGAATGACTCCATAAAATCTTTGGGCAACCTGTTCCAGTCCTCAGTCATACTCTCAGTAGCAGTGTTGAAGTCTGATGTTCAGAGAACACTTCATGTGTTTCAGTTTGTGTCCTTTGCCTCTTGAACCACTCATGGCTTCTTATCATATTGTTCCTATAACAGCAATTTTATCCTCTCAATGAAACTCATCAAAAAACCCTTCAAAACATCTAAAAATGTTTACAAAAGAGGCACAAATATGAACTTATAGAACTTGGATAGAAGGTGGTGTGTACAGGGCTATTGTGCCTCCTCAGACAAGGCTCTCTGAGCAGCTTGACTGTAAACTGCATATGCAGCCTCTTGATTCCTCCATTCCTGAAACAGGGAATATATTGTTTGCTTTATTCGAGAGTACAATGGTCAAGTCTAAGTCTTTATATGAATGCAACTGTTGCATTTCAGTGAAAAACATGTGGACTTAAAATTCCTATAATTAAATTCAGTGAGCTTTCACTGGCATTGTATGGATGATAGATAAAAGACACTTTAATTTATCTCCTACCCAGAGATCGAGTTCCATGCAATGGTTTCCAATAACATTGGGCAGCTGTGTGGAGTTTAAAAATCAATAGATGCAACTGGAAAGTTTTGAAGTTTTAGGTGTTCTTTAAGAAGTTTTAATGTAGAAGGTATTTCTCTTATTACAGAATTAGGCTCTGGTTGCGTTTCATTCCTACTGAAGACCCATGCCATTATTAGAACTCCTGAAAATCCATCTTGAAAAAAGAGATACCCTTCAGGGATGAAAGGAGCCCATATTCTCTTCTAAAGTTAGTGTCAAAAACTTTTTCTTTCCTTCCATACATAAAAGAGAAAATGAATAATTAAAAAAAAAAAAAAAGCTTGAAAAATGATTTAAGGCAGTTGGAAGCAGAATTGTATTTATAATTGTGCTTACAGCAGGTGCATAAACTATATAAAAAAGAATACTGCACAGCTACTGTGTATGGTTCTGCTCTAAGAGATTGCTGTAATGTCAGTGTTTGCAGAAAAAACGCAGCCAGCAGAAACCTTCTAGATTATAAATCCAGTCTCCTCCTATATTTAGTAACTATAGATTTTAATCCTTTTCATAAATATCACTTTTTGGAGTCCAAAGTTTATTTGCACTCAGACTTGACTGTCTTGACTTTTCTTGTTCTCTCTCCCTCCTACAATGCTGTTTAATCTTTTCTGCTATTTTAATCCTAAAATTATACACTGTTAATTCATACCCATATATTCTGGAGCCTTGTTCTTTATTTTAAATAGCTATTCTCTGTTCCTGATATATGTTTCTAGATATATTTATAGAGAGAAATCAGGTCTTCTGGAATTAGCATTTTTAAAACAGATATCACACTAATTGCCTTCTTATTTCATGCAAATCTTACAGGTTGGAGGGCCCTCTCAACTCTGGACTACTGAGCTTTTCTATCTTTGTTCTCAGAGTGCTCTCTCTTTTCCTGATTCTATACCCTGTAAGAGTAGATGCTCAAGATGTTATAGGCAGAAATGATGAAGGTAGGAATATTCTGAACTTCCCTGCTGGCCAGGTGTGATGTGTTGAGGTTGGCTGGACACCAGGTGCCCACCAAGCTGCTCTATCTCTCCCCTTCCCAGACAGACAGGGGAGAAAGAATAAGATGGAAAACAACTTGTATGGTGAAATAAGGCAGTTTATTAAAGCAAAAGTTTATTAGTGCACAAGCAAAGAGGAAAATAACAAGGTTTATTCTCTGTTTCCCATTAACAAACAGTGTTTGGCTACTTCCAGGGAAGCAGAGCTTTCAGCATACGTACTGGTTGCTTCAGAAGGCAAACATTGTAAATAACCAATACCTCCCTTCCTCCTCCTTTCCATGGGTTTTATATCTGAGCTGATGTCACAGTATGGAATATCTCTTTGTTTACTCTGGGTCAGCTGAGCTGGTTGTGTCCCCTCTCAGGATCTTGGCCTCTACTGAGTGGTGGAGGAATGTTGAGAGACAGCACTGATGCTGTGCCAGCACTGCTCAGTGGTAGCCAAAACACTGCTGTGTTATCAACACCCTTCCAGCTACCAATGCAGAGTACAGCACTGTGAGGGCTGCTACAGGGAAATGAACTCCATCTTAGCCAAACATAACAGACAGGGTTATGCATTTACCTACCTATGACACCTATAATCCTATGGGTTTATGTCCAAGACTTTCAGGAAAATGGATGCTTTTATTTGCCTTGATTTTTCATTGGTATTTGAGGAAATACTTTGTGTATGCAAGGGTTGAGCTAATCCCACTCTCAAAATCTGCATTAAAATGGATTAATTTCACAAAAGGGAAGCAAGAATGTAATCTTTGTTTGCTACAATTAGCTTCCAAAAGACATTAGAATACAGAATTGGATGAAGAACTTCAAACTGAAGTCCTAGTTATTTATTAGAATTCCAATGATGATCAAATTTCATTGAATTATAAAGCACCCTTTCCTAGCGATTTTCAAAGCCCATGATATACTTTTCCCTGCTGCTAAAAAAGGAGGGAACAGTTGTATTAGCAGGTGTAAGTACTAGATGTTCCCGCAGTTGATAACTTGACACCAGAGCTATAAATGGATAACTGCAATCCAGGGACACACTCTTTTGTTAGCAAAGAGCAGAACTACTTATCAGGCTTAGGGGGAACAGAAAGGCAGAACAAGCTCTGAGCGAGACTGCCTCTACCACCCTTTTACAAATGTGCTTAGAAGTCCCTCATTGTGTCTGAGAAGAATTTAGAAGGGGCTTAGATGGAAATGTCCCATTTCTTATGTCTTCCCTATGAAACAAATAAGTCATAAGCGTAACTGCATTCTGTTGTCTGAATTTCTCACCTGCATTAAAAAAAGTTAACTGTCATAATTTGTGAATGAAGTTCAAAATAGTTTGAGGGCATTGTGGCTGAAAAGCAGGAAAACACAGGAAAAGTGGTTGGAAACCACTTTCTCCTGGAGTTCTTGGTTCAGTTTACTCTCCTAGTTTACCAGGAGGAGGTGTGAATAATTTCAGCCCTCTAAAAGGAAGTAAATAAACCACAGAAACACTTACTTGCAAAGGTCCTTGCCCAACAGCATATAGGAATTTAGATAATGATGCCTGATATCAAAAGAGAGGAGCTTGAGTTAGCAAGACTGCTGTGATTGTATGGGACACAGAATTACATTAAATAAGTAAATGAATTGTGAAAGCACTGTTGCCTTCACCCGAGAGGATTCATGTCCATATCCTTTCTCAAATCTCTGCTTACTGTCTCTTTTTCTTCTAAACCAAAGGTCAGATGGGCATCTCCATTTTAATGTTACAAAGGATCACAAGTATGAAGAAAACTCTGATCTAGTGGCATGGAAGACAGGTCTGTGATAGCTCAACAAAGTCAGTAAAGACTATGAAAATAAACAGCTTGTGTTAATGCTTAGCATTACTGACCTGTGGACTCCTGGGCACCAAAGGATGAATCAGATTTTATTCTCAAAGAAGAAACATTGATTAAGGTTTGGGTTTGGATTTTTTTTTCTTTTCATAAGAGGTGTATTTTGTTTAGTGCTAATCCTAGCAAAATTGCACAAATAGACAAATTGCACTGGGATGGTATCTGTAGCCTGGGAGGGGAGAGGCTGCTTGCAATACACGTTTTTATAACATGCTATAAAAGAGATGTGATTTAAACTGAACTCCTTTATCACAGCCAACCAGGTATTGCAAAGCAAGTCAGAGAATGTGCTTTTGTGTGTTATACAGAATTTATATACACTTCCTCAGGTTTTATCTAATCTGGGAATTTAAATTGATAGAATGTGTGATTGAAACCACCCATACACTCAGACTGCAAACACCTAGGGCTTTCTTTTCATCTTTCTTTCTAGTCCCATTGGTTCATTAGATATATTCTCTAAGTAAGATTTAGAAATGCTGGCTGGTGAAAAAAAAGTGGTAGTAGATATTTTTGTCACGAGTTTTCTCTTCCAGCTGTATTCAGGGTTTTCAGTGATGAAGTTGTAATCTAAGGGAAGATAGCACAAAAGGAGTCTTCTAAATTATATGCATTTTATCATGTTGTTCTGTTTGCTTCCTGAGCTGATTCTGTAATGGAGACGGTTAGATGTTACATCTATTTTATACTTCTCTTTGCAGTTCTTATCATTTGTGGGTTTGATTTATAGTGTTGTCTTGATGCAATTCAGGAAGGGATAGCTGCTCTAAAGAGTTTTGTGTGGTTGATTGACAAATTATGACCTGTGATTTCAATCACATGGATTGGTGAAAAAATATACTATTGAGTATATTTCCTATGAGGTGCCTCTGTTCTACCACTGTAATTAATATAATTTCTATTTTAATAATGGCATTTTCTGTTGTTTAGCAGTCATTACTGTACTTCCTGCTAATGCTAATGGATTTTCTCATGGATATGAAAGTATACATTACTTTATAGACTGAGTCAAACCAACAAAGGTGTCTGAATCCCTACAGGAAATGGTCAGATATGTTTTCCTCCCTAGAAATCAACTAATTGTGAAAATAATTTAGTCAGTACAATATATTTTCTTTGCTATCAAAAAAAACCAAAATAACATATGTGAAATCACCTGATAGTGAATACAGAGGCAAGATTTATGGCTCATGTGTGAGGCACAATTATCTAATAGTGAACACAGAGGCAAGACTTATGGTTGCTAGGCCAAAAAAGTGTGGCATGAAAGGTCTGAAGAAAGGTCAATTCAAGGCTTATGCAAAGAAAAAAGAAAGGGGAAAAAACCCCAATTTTTTTTTCCTTAAAAAATGTCAATGGTGTTTCATGGAAGCAACATAACAAGAATTAAATTTGTTTGATTGTTGTTGATTTCTTCTGGTTGAAGTCTTAATTCTCATGGACACTTTGGGTAGTTTAAGCTTTGTAGTATCTCATTGCTCCACAGTAAAACTTTTTGCTGTCCAAAGACAGATGCAGTTGTCCATGAGCTTTTTGATTTTATGCTGTTTCCTGGTGTCCTCCATTTGATAATAGCCTCTGCAGCTCTGCACTTCTTTTGACCATATTCCCATTTCCAGTTAGAGTAGGGGATCTTCTACCTGTTCCTGAAATAATAGCAGTCTTACTCAAAGAAGGTGGTGTTTGTTCCGTGCTCCAGTTCTGGTTTAATACCTTGTTCTTTCAGCACATCAATGTAACTTCTGAGAGACCTTCTTCTCATTAATGGACTGAACTGAGAGACACTTGAGGCTGTGTGGTCATTCTGATTTGTTATTCAGCTTTCTTCACGTTGTCATCTTCTTTATAGGGTCTGTCAGATACTGCCTACAAGACCCAACCAGTGAGGGATGAGAGGTGTCAGAGGATGAAATGCATTAGTTGGTCATAATCTTGGGGATGGAGAGTGATGACAGGGATATTCAAAGATATTCAAACGTGTTTCATGATTTATCCCTAGTGTGGTTTGAGGACTTTTTTAGGATGGGAATACTCAGATTAACAGGTGAGAGAGACAGACCTGCCTGATTGCACTAGAGAGCGTGAATGACTAAAGACTTCGAAAGGGAATTGGTTTGGTTTTCCCAGGGAAGTAGGTTACAAGACTGGTTGTTGGTGTTGGTTGTTGGTTTTGGTAAATAGTTTTTAGAGACTGCATCATCCATCAAGCACATGTCACTCAGAAAGGTGCTGTTCAGCCTTTTGTACTGAGAGTAGGTGGGAGGGAGGGTAGGTGGACAGTCAGAGAGAGGAGAGAGGCAGAAAGGTGTGTCCTGTGATAGCTACAGCTTAAAGGCAGTGGTATGTACCATAAAGTTACATTTTCTCACATACTTTTTCACTTATGCATTCACCATTTATTTTTGTTCATCTTCTACCACATCTGGTCAGAAGAGAGTCATTGGTTTCCTAACAACCAGGCTCATAGGTTTTACCTTGTGATCAAACCAAGTTTCTCCAGAGTTTTTCTTCCTTGTCTTCTCCTCCCATTTCCACAAGGCTTAGGCTGTCATCTGTTTTCCCAGGAACTCTCTTCTTCAGGGTGTAGTGACATAACAGAATCCACTAAATTCACATTAAGTAGCAAATCCAAAGTAATCTCTGACAACCCACAATTCACCATGGGAGATGGCAAAGAATTTCGATCTCATATTTCGATCTCATATTTTGTTTCCATTCCTATACTTGATAGGAGTAAAATTGTTTGATAAATGTGGAACATTTGTCTTTGAACCAGTGCCTTAGACACTGAAGATGTGAAGCCTGTTTGAACTGAGTGATAGCAACAAGAGTCGGTGCCCAAATGTTTATCTAAGGATGGCCTCACTGCTGTCCTGAAAATACTGTTGAAATCAATTTTAAGATGGATGATTCCACTTGTATCAGATGGAAATGAGAATCTGAGGGAGGGAACAGGACAAAACTGATGTGAGTCCTTCTGTGCTGGGACTTAGGGTTATCTGCCATACGGGTAGATCTCTAATAAACCAGTTGCACGTCGTATGTAAAGGCATGCAAAGCTGAGAGTCACCTGCCTGGAAGCTGACTATTCTTGGTTGATATAATGCTGATGTGGGCTTCTAGAGAGGTTTGAAAGAGAAGGAAAAGGCCAGAGAGCAGGCACAACTGTTCTCATGAGGAAATTGTGTCTCTTTGTTATGCTGTGATTAAGCTACTTCATTTGAGAGAGAAGAATTTATTTCTACAGGAAATAGATAGCAAAAAGGAAAGAGTTCTTACCAGAAAGAATGATGCACTGTCCTGCTGTGTTCACTAGTTCTTTAAAGAACTTTTTATTTTAAACTGTAATTTTGCCTCTCAGCTACTAGCACCAGGTTGGTTCACACAATTTATCTGGCTTTGTACAAGGCAGTCAATTTCCATTCAATATATACTGCTCTAGTACCATCACAATGGTAGTCCCTTGCATATAAAGTGCAAAGAACTTTTTTGTTTTATTTCTAACAAGCTTTTTGGAAATGTCAAGCACTATTAATAAATGGGGACTAGTAATGAATGGTGTTTGAGGAAGAACAAAAACTCAAGCCACAAGAAGGACTAAATATCTTCCAGTCTGGAATCAAAGGAAAAATGTAGAGAATGTGTACTTCTTATAGCTAATTTGTTTCAGTAGTTTACCAGGGACATCCTTTATGTCAAGGAGTAATGAAACCAATGATACAATTTCAAGCTCTAAGATTGGGGGCATAGTTTGAATATCCTGGCCAACTTGCTGTTTGAGGGCTTTGAAGTTCATGACTTGCATTAGCTGGTGTCTGATCTTTGAAGAATGGGGAAGAGCCTTGAACCAGAAAATTACTTAAATTTACTATGATTACTGATTGGTAGCATTGATGAACCATCACAACTACGTGGAGACATCTGGAAACCCCAGTCAAGTTTTGTTTGGATCAAAGTTCTGGGAAGAAAACGGTGCGACTTGGGGGAGGGGGGGTGGGGGGTATATGTCTCTTCCGTAAGGTCAGTACCTGGAAAGAGGAAAAGAGAGAGTAGAAATGGATTTAACAGATTTGGTCATGAAAGACATGAGATCACATTTCTAAGCAGCTCTGTTACTTAGAATGGCAACTTGTATCTCCATGATGAATAGTATGAATCACATTTCAGGAATGATTCATTATCCCAGTTTAGGACTATGAGTCTTGATTACTGTTACTGTTTCATTAGTATTTTATTCCCCTTAGTTAATATTTCCACTGAAGTCCATGAGACAACTTTTGTAGACCAGACTTGATTTCCACAGACTAATCTGTATGTGTATTTCCCTGTTCAAACTCCAGGAAAATTCTTGGGCTGTCAGACTCATTGTAAGGATCGTTTTATTTCTTAACAAAAACACAAACATTTCACCATAGAGTAGTCCATCAAAACCATGATTTATTTTAAATTTTGGGGGTTTATTTATTTATTTATTTATTTTAATTTGCCCTTTTAACTTAGTGCTATCAAAATTGTTGTTATTTGCAGGCCATATGAATGCAGACCAAGGTAATTTTAACAATAAGTTTAGTGGATCCAGACTCAACTGTTTAGAGACTAAATAATATTACTTTCAAACAAAGTCTTTCAACACTGAAAATATTCTAATGTCAAAGACTTGTATTCCTCCCTTCCATTAATATTCATTAAGAACTGAAAGAAACATGTATTATGTTCCACTGGGATATGGCTTCTACTTTTTGTTCCTACTGAAGTTTCCTTTAATATATTCTGAAAAGCCTTTAGTAACCTTTACGCTCTTTGGTTATGTGCAAGCTTTTGTACTTCTTCCCCCACAGAAATCACTGTCTGGTTCTGAATGTATTTCTGTTGTCTTACGTCATATTGCGGACCTCCTTTGTAGCTTGTTGAGACTGAGTGAATCTTCTATTTATCTTGAGTGAAACCTGGTACAGAAAATTGGACATTCACCAGGATAGTTGCATTTATTTGCAGTTCAGCTTCCACTGGTTTTGTTGCAGTGAAAGAATTGAGATTAAGTGACAGTGTTACACTTTTAGATGCAAAGCTGGCTGAGACTCAAGTATGATGCATTCAATTAATTTCTCATTCTATGGCAAAGAGAAGACCTGCAGTAAAGCCATTTGTTTTCCCAGTGTAGGGGTAAATAGCCCTTTTCTGGAAGATATTGCTACAGAGGAGGCAGTTAGTTTTCACTAAGGGAGCTTTCCTACCTGGAACGAGGCATCTTTCCCAGACACAGATTTGGAATGTTTCTCTGCATGCGTTCCACAGAAGGTTACTTGCTGGGCACAAGAGAGAGAACACTCACAGATGTGCTGCAAGGCCTTGTCGGCCGATGGGGGAACCAAGGAGGGGGAAGGGCTGATAAATCTGAGGCATGAAGGAAAGCCTCACCTCTTGCCTTTGCTCTGAGGCCCGTACAGTGCCATTAGGATCTATAAGTTTTCAGCATTCTGGCCTCTGAAATAAATCTTTGAATCCTTCCCACTGCTAACCGTTCTTTGGGGGAACATCTGTGTATATTTTGCTTTGCACCCAGCTACTATCCTCTAGACTCACTGCCTTTCACTTCCATTGTCTGTATTAAAATTTTGCCTGCAATTATGGTGCACTTATATTTGCTCTGAGTAGTTGTAAATTATTTCTTGTGTTGGAATATTATTATATGCTAAGAAGTATATTGAAATGCAATCTTCACTGCTATCAATAATATACTTGGTAAATGTGGTGCTCAAGATAACTTATAGAATGTGAAATGTTTTAATTAGAGAGTAACACCTAGATTACCTAGGCAATTACAGGGTGATTACAGGGTAAGTTTCTGATTTTCTAGGATTATTTTCATTTAATTGAGCTTTGAAAATATTAGTTCCAATGTCTCTTGACTTATCTTAATCCTCAAATGATTCTCTGACAAACAGGTGAATGCATAAATCATGAAGTGTGGGGAAAGCAGTCGGAGATTATGAGGAATGGAAACAGGCCCAGGGTGGACAGGGTGGCGTCGCCCTGGCCATG
>JAWWTY010000106.1:96421372-96444844 GCA_035222235.1 Margarornis squamiger
TTGCGTTCAGTATGTTACTCCACCCTCCTTCCAGAACCCTCTACCCTCAGGTTATAAAAGCCCGTTACCCCAATAAATTTTGTTCACTGCTGTTCACTTCACCCTGGCGTGGACGTCTTCCTTTCTCACCCCTACTGAACGCGACAATGAAGAAAGCCCATTTTTATACTCTATACTGGTGGAGTGCAAAGAAAGACACAATAATATTTCTGTAAAGATTTAAGGAAGAAAGGTATTTATGGTATAGATGTATACCATCAGAAATAGAAACTCTTTTCAAGTTACTCTGCTACTGGCAGATCATGTTTTGTAGATGGAAAATTAGTTAATGAAAAACTTAAATCTTCAAATACAAAGCAGTGATGAAATCTTAAGTAAAGATCACATTTTTCAGCAATATTTGCTGAAGTCAATGTAGAGATTACATGAGTTTTCAAGCATATGGATAGCCTGAAATTTCATGAGCAAATAAAAATGTATCATTTTTGACATAGAGCTCCAGCCCAGTCTTTGACTGGTATCTTTTAAATAGTTGCTTTTGAAAAATCATATGAAGGACTTAATGAAGATCTCAGTAGCAATGGCACTATGAAATTCTAAAACATCAGAAGGAGAAAAAATATCTACCCACTCACAACAAGGTATTTATTGTGGCAATTAAGAGAAATTTATATTAAACAGTTTGAAAGTCAATCACTTTAATACAGTGTAGGGTTTTTAGTATTGATTAAAGTAACGTTCAGTGACAAATGGCTCTTTAATCCACCAGCTGTTCAAAACTAGCGATAACAACATAAAAAGCAATTGCAAGCCCTCACTACCAAACCTCAGTCTTAGTCTCCTTCTGGCACTATCAGTCTTGCACTGTGAGCTACATGATGACACAAATTTGCCAGGGGATAATGAGAGCCCTCAGTTTGTTGACTACAGCACTTTTGTGATAGATGAGAGATGCGGTATTGTTTTATCTCAAGCTGCAGAGAAAGCTCCTCTGTGTTTTAAAAGTAAAAGCATGACACAGTTGTATTATGCAAAAGACAGATCCAAAGGCATCCAAGTGCAGGAACAGTTCCAGACTGTGAATCTCTAACACAGAAATAAGACCAGTCTAAGAGAGAGGGGGATTGCAGACATGCCTCTGTCTTTGTAAGTGTCATGGTATTAGGAGGATTGCTGAGACTTGCCTGATTTTTCAGTCTCCGAATAAAGAGCCAAAATGACTAAGTATGAGGTTTAAGGATTTAATTCCCAGTCAGATGCTTAAAACTTAGGTATGACAGCACAGAAATTCCTTCTGAATTAAGGCCTGAGACTTTTCTTATATAGTTCACAAAATTACTAAGAACGGCTTATTCTTACATGTTTCTGTGAAAAATGAGAATATTCAGTCCATGTTCAATTTTGTGACTTAAGAACATCAATTGTTGCAGAATATATATGAAAATATATTTGACACATTTATAAATTTTATATCCCAAAACACTTTAGCCATCAGAGATAATTCTGTAAGATGCCTTGGCATTATTTTGTTGACAAAAAACCCATTCAGAACATGAAACATGCCATGAATAATAAGGTTTAGCAGTGATTAGGGTAGGCCTGATGGCTGAGGTTTAAAAGGGACATTAATCTTTTTTTCCTTCCCAAAGGAGGAGTTTGGAGACCAGTATGAGCTCTGTAATTGGCATATGGGAGAGATAATGAGAGGCAAATGAAGAGATTCCAGTGTGCAATCATGAAAAATGTTAATTTTAGAGATGGGATTTTGAGTTATTTTTCAGTACACATTTCTTTAAAAAGGGAAAGTATGCTAAATAGGTGGCAAAAGATTGATAGTTATACAATTTTCTATCACAAATAAAAGACTGAGTATGCCAGTTGTCTTTAAATGTTCTTGAAGTTTGTGGCCACCCCTGTTTTAGCAGCTTGTAGCCCCAGCATCCTAAAACTACATCCCTAAGAAAAGGAAAAGTAATAACCCTTCTTGGCCCTGCCCAACCTTCCGCCTGCCCACGGAGCCAGGAGACCATTCTGGCTCGGCCCAGGGCCCCCAGTCCTGACTGGTACCCAGACTGGTGCCCAGCCCTGTTCGCTCACCTCATGGCTGGATTTGCTGGATTGATCTCAGACCTGACTTGTCATTTGCTCATGTGACTCTGCATTCTGAGAGGCAAACATGAGTCATGTGGAATAATCAGAAAAACAGGAGTGTTTAGGAATCTCCAGGAGGCAGGAGGCACACTGTTCTTAACACGTCCTAGCTGAGGAGCTGAAAGCAGAGGGAGTGGTGGTCTGTAGCTCCAGCCACACACACAAGGTGTAGGGGAGCAGCTGGTGAGGCCAGGAGAGGCTGGGAGCAGTGGGGCCAGAGCTGAAAGGGTGTGGTGTTGGGAACATCTGGAAACTGTCTATCAAGAAGAAAGATGTTAACAGGCCAGCCAGCCTTGGAACTGCGAAGGGAGGAAAGAAACTCTCTTCCCCAAGCCTTGAGAATTCACAGAAGAGATAATTCAAGACTTGTCAGTAAATCACTAGCTTAGTTTAAATGTCCTAGTTGTTTTAGGTTTGTAATTAGGTTGTAGTTATCTGTAAGAATTCCTTTGCTTTTCCTCCTGTCTGAACACTATGATACGTAACCAACCAGAGCCCCCCTCCTTATCCAGCACAAATGTTAGCTTGTTACACCTACACTTATTGCCCCCTAACTGGGAATGTCCAGATTTGTAGCCATCACAGTGTGGGGAGGAAGTGGCATTTTCAGACAGGCTTTGCCAGTGGCTGAGGAGGTGTCAGAGTGCCACACTTTACAAATCCCAATCTGGGCACCTGGTGTTATTGGAGTACAGATACCGCAGTAGGCTTGTCGGAAAGTTAGAGAAAAAGATTGCATAGCCATTATAGGCAGACATCAGAAGCAGACATTGCCTCTTAATCTGCTTATGTTTCTTTCTTTCCTCTAGTATGATAAAATCAGGTCTGTGAGTAGAGAATAGCAGCTTATTAAACAATCTGAAGCTTGGGGCAATATTCCTAGTCTTTTGAATAGGAGTTTAAAACCCACTTCTACTGACTTTCAAACCTGAGTTGGTTTTTCTATATTTAACCAAAGAAGAGCATAACTCATAGTATGATGGTTACTACTCTGTGGTGGTTTATTATTATTAATTCAAAAGTAGAGAGTTCTGAGAATGTTTCTATGCTCTTATGTGAAGGATACTTGAAGGTAATAGTCTAGAAGCCATGGGTTATCACAATACGAAGGAACTCTGATCTATCGGTCATTTGAAGCAAATGGCCCTGAAGTGAATGACTTCTTTCAGTATTTTGACACTGCCAACACTGATCAGTATTTTTGTGTTAGCAAGTGCTCTTCCTATATAGTATTTCCTTTATTGACCAGTAATTGGTTTCATTACCTGTTACATAGGTGATTTTCACAAGTCTTAAAAGAAGCTTGCTTTATTTGTGTTAAAATATGGACTGAAACATTACCAAGAAAATGAGTAAGAATACACAGATCTAATCCATAAACTTTCATTGTTTGTATCCTCAATGCTGGAGACAAAATTGCTTTCTCATTTTAATCAAGCTATCTTGCTTAGCCAATATAAGACTTTTACACTCTGAGAGATAAATCTAAACTGAATAAATACCCACAACATACTGTCGTTTCCCTCTTTGTGCTCTGCTTCTTTCTCCTTGCTAAGGAGTTTGTTAGTGGATACAAAACAGATCCTTTCTTCCCACTGCAGAAGACATAAACCTAAACAGTATCATAGAGTGAAGTTGTTTCCCTTTCATTCAAAAATATTGGTGACAGCAAATCGCACTGGACTGTGTATAAGAGTTGGTAGAACTATTTGCCTTTTATGAGATTTCTGCAGAGAACTGAGTTGTTTATCTATTAGGCAAACATTAAAAAAAATAATAAAAATAAACCAACTGGTATAGACAGAAAAATGTAAAGCTTTGTGGTTACAACAAAGCATAGTTGTTTGACTTGTGCACATTTTTTTACAGCATATAAACTTTTGGTAAGATGCCTTCTGATTACTGCGTCAAGCTAAGAATACAGTCATTAAAGTAGACAAAAGAAATCTTAATCAAAGAATGCTAAGGAAGAGGAGTAAGTGAAATGAAGTTTCCTGCTCTATTATGTAGTGCCTTTATCACAGGGAAGTAGTTAAGTGAAGAAAACTTAATCAGGAAGGAAGAAACATCAAGTTATTCTAGCTATGCAGGAGAATGTGCATGAATCTTAGATTTTTTTTCTCCTGAGAATGACTGCAGTCATTGTAAGTAATGAAATTTTTAGGTTAAAGGAGTGCCATTGCAAGACATGGAATTTTTGAAGCTATTCAGCTGCCATTATGGGGAGCTTGACAATATGATTTACAGGAAATTTCAACATAAATTAAAAGAAACTTTGCTCTGTAGAAGATATCTGTATTGCAGTATGAAAATGGACAGAACAATTCTGTGTATAAGCATGTAGTGTGAATGAAGCTCAGAGCTTGGTGTGCTGTTCATATGGATGAAGAGCTGTGTTTAAAGAGAGCTACAGGAACCCTTACAAAAATTCAGTTTCTCCATACACTGCTTTAGCAGATCCAGCTTTAAAGGATGTGCTTCCATGGAAGATATATGGATTATATTGACACTTGTATTGAAGATGCTCTTTAGGGACTGCTTATAGGTAGGAAACCTCTTCTGTATGTGCCATTACCTGGCAGTGAGGAGCCCACATGAAACATAGTGATGCTTTTGTTACAGTGGAGATCAACACTGCTCCTTCCTTGTTTTTTAGTCTGTATTATGTTTGTTTTTAAAGAGAACCTGTTCTATATGATGTATTTTCTCATATTTTTAAAATAACTTTAGCAGGCTCCTTCCCATCCTGTGGTAGTGGGGCCTCCCTGTACCAGCTAATCTTGGGATTTTCCTCATGCTGCAGAATGCCTAATGATCCACGAGTGGGTTGGTTTGCTGTGCTTCCCATCAGAACCATCTAGACATGCTGAAAAAGCATTGTGTTAGAGGCACTGTTGGCTCTACATGTTCTAGTGTGTGTATGTGCATCTCCAAGTGTCAGAACACTTTCATGTCCACTGGAAATGGTATCTGCTTTGATTACTAAGAAAACACCTACTTACCTTGTATAGCACCAATTTTTCCTCAAAGATGCATGCAGCACTTCTTCAAAAAGAATATCTTTAAAGTAAGCAAAATAAGTGAAAAACTACTTTAAAAGACCTGCTTTTCAAGTTGTTCACAATGCAGTTTCTGTTAATTCTGACTCATCTAAGCTAGTCAACATACAGCTGTTGCAAATTAACTTCCTTGTCAGGACAAAATGTTATGGGAAGCATTGAAGTAAATTGCAAACAGATCAGATTAGGAACTTTTGCTGTCAAGAGAAATAAAATACAATATCAGAAATTGCACGAGGGCCTGCTTTTCAGTTGCTGTTTGTAGAAGGGTACAAAGAAGTTAGATTATAGTAGTGTCTGAGTTCTTAAGTGCACTTTGCAGATTTAACTTCAATTTTCTTTCCTTTTCACCATCTATTGATAAATGTGTTGAGGTTTTTTACTTTGTGAACAAGCAAAAGTTGCCTTGTTGAGGACACAAGTTTGAATGGCTAACTAGCACGAAGAAGTAGAAATAGTGTCTCATAAATGTTTTTTTTTATTCTGAGTTTTTCCATTTCATAGTGCAGAGCTAGTTTAAATACTTGTATTTATTTGCCATTGTTTACAGTTACACATTTGTTTTAAGAAGTATTCTTTGACTGTGCTGTGGTCCAACTGATGTGTTTTAAAAGTACTCTTAATAAACTGCTCTGAGAAATTATTTCTTATTTATTAACAGCATCACAGTGCAGCAGATTATAAACCTACTTTTCTACTGTGAGGGCACAGGCATCCTGGAGAGGCTGTGAAGTCCCTCTCCTTGGAGAGAGTCAAAAGCCATATTGACATGGTTGTAAAACAACTGACTCTGGGTGGCCTTGCCTGAGTAGAGAGTTTGGACCTGATGACCTCCAGAGGTCCCTTCTGACCTCAGTCATTCTGTGATTCTGTCATTTTGTTCAGGCATCACATGATTGTTCTGAAGTTGATTTAGACAAGCAATGCAGCATGCCCCAAAGCCAGAACAAAATTATTACATGTAAACTATCGGGGAGAAAGTGACAAGATCAAAATGCCTTTAAGTAAAAATAAGGAATTTTACTTTCTTAAATGATTAGGCTTGCATTGACAGCTATCCCCTTTCTCTCATGAGTGGGATAATGGACTGACTGATGTAAAAATATGCCATTAGACAGCATCTTGTCCCTTGAAGACCCTTGATATCAAGGTTTTCAAAGGTAAAAAATGTAAAATTTATTTTTGGTAAGACATGTCAGCTAATGAAGATGTGTATTGTACCTGGAGAAAGTACTCTATGATTAAAGGCATTAAGTCTTTATTTTCTGATTCTGTCAGCTGGTCTAATAAAAGATGTTATGCCTCTCTCCAAATCTTCCTCCTGTGTAGCTGAGTAGGTTTCAGGATTTTGACCTAGTTTTATAGCATTTGTTGTCAGTGAAGATATTTTCAGCTTTGCAGATGGCCTAAATTTCACTTGACCTACCACTAATATGTGAAGTATCCAGACTGGTCCAAGTCTATTGTGCTGCAAAGAGCTTCAAATCACTATTGATTATATACTTAAGAAGACAAAAGATCTTTAAAAAGCAATATATCCAGTAATGTTTTGCACCATCCATCTTTATCATACCATTAGTATTGCCACCTTACAGTGCAACTGAATGTGCTATAGTTTTATTATTTCAGTTAACTAATAACAAAACTGAATAACAATAGAAGAAGCAGGACTGCATTGTGTTCTTGTTAACCTTCTTTTTCTACTGTGTGTCGTTGAACAATGAAATAATTGAGCAATAAAGAACAATTGCTCCTTTTCAACATCTTTGTCTAGCCTGTGTTCCTGTACTAGAAATCTTGTAAGACTGCATGTAGTGAGCAATTGCCCTATTTCTTTCACATTTTTTATACCTTAGGATGAAAACTAATCAGAGATAGAGTCTTGGTACCTGGGCATTTCAAGATTAGCTCAGAACTATTTTTATTGCTGGTGTTCAGGCCACATGTTTCTCAAAAATTATTATAGTACTTTGTTTCCTTGTCTTGTAATTCCCATTTTTCTTTCTCAGGAAAGAAAGCTTTCTCAAAGTCTGTGTTGCCACATCTTCTCCAAGAAATTGCCTATGTTGATGTATGTTCAGGTTAAATGGCAATAAACTTATGAGATGTGTACACTTTTTTTAAAGCTTTCATAGGATCATGCCAAGGGCTCTAGTGCAGTCTCCTGCTCAAGGCAGGATGAGCTTTAAGATCACACCAGATTGTTCAGGACTTCATCTGGTTGAATCGTGAATTTTCTAGGCTGAGGGCTACACAACCTCTCGGAGCAACTTACTGTGCTGCATGGCTGTCCTTGTGATGGAAAAGTTTTTCCTATATTTAGTCTAAATCTCTCATTTTAATTTTTGTCTCTGTCACTTCTCCTATCACCATACACAACAGAAGAGTCTGGCTCTATCTTCTTGTTAAACTCCTCACAGGTACAAGGAAGTTGTGTTTAGGTTTTCCAGTTTTTGCTCCAGAAATGTAAAATTTACTGTATTTTGTTTAATAAAAACTCCATTATTACTTTATTGCTTATAGTCTATTATTATTACTTGTACTTCCATAAATGCATGCTGATAATATCATCTTACTGTCTTTTTAGAAGAAAGCTAATAGGAATATAAAATTAAATAATTGCTCCATTTATCCTAGCTGAGATAATTTAATACTTTTGCTTCTTTCTGTTCTGTAAGGCACAAAAGCAAAAATTGTGTTCAATTATTTCTGTTTAAAAACTAACTCAGCTACATAAGAGCACCATTCCTGTGAACAGGAAGAAAAATGTGTCCTCTAATTGGAAAACCAGACCTCTGTTAACTTGCTAACCATATTGCAGTTTTATTGGCTCAAAAAACTAATGAGCAGCTGGAAGATTCTTCAATAAATACAGTGTCCTGTTTGAATTATTCTGTGTCTAAAGCCAGTCCAAACAAATTTATCTATCAGGAATTAAGTGGTGGCTTGCCTGTGAAGTTGGCTGCAACAGGTGTGTTTGGGGGCAGAAAAACAAGGTCTGTGGCTGGAATCAGAAGCTGTGGGGTAAAGCAGGGGCTGTGGGACACAGCCATGCAATTGGTGGATGAACAAAAAGTTGTTTCAAACAGCCTTGCTACTCAGAATGAGCTGGAGAGCTGTCTGTAGGCCACAGGGATCTTGAATTGACAATGTCCTTGTTTCTAAACAGGTAAACACATAATCCATTTTCAAATTAATTGCCACTAAAAGACAATGACCCTCCAGAACTCATCAAGGAATTAGGAGGAAGAAAGTATGTGATTTCAAAACATGAACTCCTGCATCTTTTTTAAAAATAAATTATATTCTTTTAATACCAGTCTTTATGCCTGTTTTTATATATATTCTATACCTGTTTGAAGACATGATTTTTATCTACTTTTTCTCATGAACTCTCATTTTCTATTCAAATTATCACAGTGACATAATATATGTAAAAATTAGCAGTGTACAGTCTTTCAGAAAACTATCGCTTTATTCAGAAATATGCCAGGTTGTGTTTCTGTGTTGCCATGTGGGTATCACACCATGATACTTATGTTACATCCAGAACTGTTTTATGGTGAGAAGTAACACAGGTTTTATTCCACAACTATTGTTTTTGTCAGTTTTCCTTTCGTAAGCTATGTGACGTAAGGGAAGCTTCTGTAGGCAGCAAAGGTCATAACCTTTAGTGAAACCTGTCATACTCTGGGAAGTCAGAAATATAACCATTACATATAATAAATATTTCTTATAGTCCTGAATATAAAGACTGACATAAAACTTATGTCTACTACTCCTCCCTCCCAAAGTTATTTTTTCTATTTGTAGATGAAACTGCATGGATAATGGAAATTGCAAGTAGGAATAAAAATTTAAAGTTAATCAATAAAATTATGATGGAAAGTGTTTTAGCATCTTTTATTTTTTTTTCCCTTCATTGAGTGAAATCCAAAACACAAGTGTAAGAAAAGCTGAGCACATATGAGTGGAATGGAACAAATCCATTGACAGGTGATGACATGTAATAGAAAAATGTTTGTGATCGGCTTGAATCAGCAAAAATATGACTCCGTCAACTTTAATGTGACATTAACTTTACAGAAAGGACTGCCTTGAGGAAAGTGAAGGATGTTGATTGGTAAGTGGCTCTCTTGATCTTCCATTTTCCTCTGTGACACACTGACTGAGCACACTATTCTGATTCAGATGTTAATTTATGGAAATGGATAATACAATGTATCTGATTGCTTAATTATGCATCCTGGGGATTCATTCAGAATCCTTATAATACATCTTGATGACCTTTCAAAGGCAGAACTCACAATTTGCAACTTTTATTGGGATTTAATCAACTGGACAATACTTCTCACTCTTTTTCTGATGAGGGAACTGACCTCTGTCTCTGACATCTTTGTGCTGTACTATAATCACTAATCTCTAGTGCAAAAAGAAGTCATTCCTGTGTAGCATAAGTGAATCCAAGGGAGAAGAGAGTTAGCCCACAGCATTGTCTCCTCACACTTTAATACTGAAAAAGATGCTACAAAGGTTTGGTATTGAGGGCCTTGAGATGTGCTGGCAAAAATGTGATATAAAGGCCCAAAGAAACAAGTGGTGAGTACAGGAAGCTGTATGTTACACAGTATAATAAATGGCAAGGAGAAAGCAGGTTTGTAATTCCCATTTGGGCTGTTTCATTACACAAAAACAAGGTGTTTCTACTGGAATTTTGAAACACCTTATTGAAAAATGAAGAAAGGGCTCTTTACTGCATGGACTGCAATTAATGTGCATAATTGATTGCCAAGACATGTGACTGAAATAAAAATATGGCAGACTAAAAAGACTAACTAACATTTCATATGCATAATACGAATGTCTCGAGTTGTAATGGTAAATATGGAGCTGTTAGAAAGGATATAAATCCTTATGTCATCCTCCAGGGCATAATGGCAAATCTCTATATTTGAATCTAGGAGCAACCCTCCCTTGGGTTTAGTTAACTACCAGACACAGAGTTTTTTCATTTCTTTCAAAGAACCTCAGCCTCTTCACTGCTTTCAGGCTGTAAGTCTGGATGGATGTTCATCACCAGGGGATTGCTAACTAATTATGACTGACAGGTTGATTAATCATAGTAAGAAAGGTAACACTCTTTGCTGCCACTGCAAAACAGCAAAATAAATAGCCCATGCAGAAATTGCATGTCCTACTTGTGTTCTGTATTTTGAAATGAGGCAAGTCGATATTCTTGAAATCACATCTGTAAGAGTTTTAATATTTCACTACTCTCCTACAAAAGTCTTAATATGAATACATTAAGTGTAGAATATAATGTGTCATAGCCCTAAGTAAATACATATATAAGAAGGGAAAAAGCTTCTGTTGAGCTATAAAGATATTTACAATACTAATAGTCTGGTAGTATTTCAGAGTTTATATAACTCACTGCCAAGAATTAAAACTTTCATGTGCTGTCCTTTCTCTTTTAATTTTCTTTTTTCTGGTGTGTTTTTGTTGGTTTTTTTGTTTTGTTTGTTTGGGGTTTTTTTGTTTTTTTTTTTTTTTTTTTTTTTTTTTTTACTGTCATTATGAATCAGTTTCTCAATGTGTTGATTTTTTTTTTTTTTTAAGTAGAGATATTAAAGAAAAAATTGACCCTGTTAGAGCTAAAACTCCAGGAGAGCCAATATTCCACCAAATGAGTTTACAGGACATATAGGAAAGGAAAAAAAGCATTTGATGGCATGGTACTGATAGGCCAGTACATGGCAGTCTGTTTCTGCAGGGAGTTGGCATTAAATGTGTTTGAACACACAAAGAATGTTTGCCTGCAGCCAGTACTTTAAATCGTTGTCACCTGCTACATATACTGTACAATGTAGATACTGCTCTGTCATGTATTAAATGCATCTGAGAGTTACTGGACTGGGAAAAATATAATCTTTGCAATATTAGATACACAGGACAACAGGACAGAGTTTTCTTTGCAAGTAGTTGCAATTAACCTCTTTGATTTTCTATTGATGTGATCGATCTAGGTTTGTACCTTCAAGTCATTATTGGTTACTGGATCTTGGGAAACAAGGCAATTTTATAGTAGTAAATTACATGATGAAGAGTAAGTAAAGGAGCAAATATACATTTTTCTTTCCTTGATTTTAATTTTCTTTAGTCGACTGTCTTCTCAAATGGAACTGGTAATGGATAATACTATGAAGCAAGATCTACATTTTCTAGATTTTGTTTAAAAAGACCATCTCACAATTGATTAAAGTTTAAAATGAAGAAGTATGCTTACTTAGGGATCTAATTTAAATGACTAAAGACACCGTCATAGCATGCAAATGAACTTAAAGTTAGTGTTTGCATGCAAATATAGTCACAGACTATACTGGGCTGGAAGAGTGAGAATAGAAACTGTTGCCCTCAAAGAAGGGAGATTAATAGTTTCCACTGTATCGAACCTGTGTCTGGGATGACTTTGTGTTCTTTAGTTTGAGGCTAATCTGCTGCACCCAGTAGCTGAGTAATAAAGATGAGATTTTGCTTATTTACCATTTACCCCCAAAATAGTTTATTTTCACGTTTAGAAAGATTTTTGTAGCATAACAAATGTCTGAGTAATAGTGAACCATCAAGCCTTTTGTTTACAAACAGATTTGTTCGAAACATTTCACGCAACAGGTTGCAGATTGTGGCAATATCACTGGGCCAGAGAAAAGAATGTCAGGTAATCTCAGTGCTTATAATGAATCATATTCTGACCTGATTGAAGCATCTTGATTGAACAAGTCATATTTCATTTAATACAAAAGCTAAACAGAAAAAACCCAAACCTCTATGAAATGTTGTCTTTCACCAAAATTTTGAGTGAAAAACACACACTAGTTGTTTCTCAATACTGTTTTATATCATATAAACCATGGCAGACATGAAGATTGTTACCTGAAGGGTGGCAGGTAATTACTCATTGTGATAAACCTACTCAATATACAGGTCCTTCCCATTCCTCTGAGCCATTTCCTACTGTCCCTGCCTTCTTCCTGGAGCAGACAAGCACTGTAGTGCTGGGCCATTGCTGCTGGCTTTGCTTAAAGTTTCTCTTCTTTGTATCACTTCCCATCAGCTGGTTTCCATTTGCAGGTTCACTGGGGGGACTCTATTGTGTCAAGCAGCCTGTATATACATACCTCAAATATTTCCAGTGTCACTTTCTGATGCAGAAAACCTACTGATTGGTAATTACTGAATTCTCTTTATTGAAGGACAAAGGCTTTCTATCCAGCACGCAGATCTTCTCATAGCAATTTGTAGTTAATTGTAAATGTTGATTTAATCCCTAATGTTAGTCTCCATGTTTCATAACTCCTTCTTAACAGTGAAAGTATGCTTGTTATTTTAAGTTTATATTAAAAAAACCCCAGATGTTTTGTGTATCTTTACTTTCAGCTTCTCAGTTAAAATGTTGCTCTCTATTTAGTACTTCCTTTCATCTGATGTATTTCTGCTGAGATAGATGAGTTCCTGTTGTTACTTAAATTTTTGCTTTCTCCTTGACATGTGGGTTTCCTGGTGTTTATGCCTTCTCTGCTATTTTTCAAACCAGTTTTTGTGGGTTTTGGTGTTTGGTTATTGTTGTTGTTGTTTGTTTCATTTTGCTGTTGTTGGTTTTTTTTTGTTTGGGTTGGTTTTTTGGTGGTTTTTGTTGTTGTTGTTGTTGATAGTGGTGCTATCCCACTTATGGCAACACCAACCAACAGTTAAGAATCTATTTTATAAACCTGGTGTGTAGTTGTGGATCACTTCAGAGTACTTCACATATCTGTCAAAGGCCTTGAGCAAAGACATCTTTAGATGGAATTTTGAGGAGTCCTGTTCAGTCTTTTTGTTGTTCTGTTATTTTTGCCATTGTTGTATTTCAGTGACCTTCCAATTCAAGTTTTTCCTTTTGCAGAATTTTCCTTTGTGAGGTGCCATATTTCTTTGCTTATCCTTTTGGTTTTCATATCTCTATGGATATGCAGCCGTAAGTGCTGGAGCTGAAGTTAAGTCATTGCTGATTGCTGTACACTGTTCTTCAGAGCAGCCTTCACTGCTTTTGACAATGCCTTAAGTCTGCTCTTCAGTTTGTTCTAAATTTTGTGTGAAGAGTTGCATAGTAATGAGATCATTGTGCTTGCCGAGTACATGTATGTCTCATATGTCCCTACATTTCAGGCAGGTGATCTGAGTCTTGCATTAGTAGAGAGATCTCTTGTCGGTTTTGGTTTTCTCTCTGTTCTTGCTATCTGGCAAGTCTCTGGGGTTTTTTTCTATATGCTGTTTTGAGGGAAAACAATTGTCCAAACTGAAAACTCAGCACTATAAGTGCCTAGCTTCTGTGACTGTGCTTTCCTAATGCTCTTTCCCCTTGTTATTTCTAATTTAGCATTTAAGCCATCCATATAAAGGAATAAGCCAGGCTCCAGTATCGCCAGTGACACCTTAGAGCAACTGCAGAACCCATCGTTGCTTGCAGTGCTTTGTTGTTCTGTCAGAGCACAACGCCATATGAATGACAACTCTAGGGAGTTACTCCCGAATCTGTTTGGTGGGTGCTCTTTTTGATTAGCCATTTTCTGTGTGTCCTGTTAAGATGGGTGCTCTAGTTTGATTAAGGCATATTTCTTCTTTAGCTTGAAACATTTGGCCATTTATTCTCTTTAATCTTAAGATTTGAAATTCATGTTTTTAATACACTACAATATTGACGAATCTTTTAACATCCAAAACATTTCTGTTTTGTAGTAATAAGAAGGCAAACACTAAACCCACAAAAATCAATAGAGGTATTCTCTGCAGCATCAGCAGGCTTTAGATTGTGCCAAAATTTGTTTATGGAATACCTGTGCACCAACAGAGAACCAGGGGGGATGTGGAGAGTAACTCAGAATGAGCTAGCATGGATGTTGAAAGCTTGCCTGTGTGCTTGCCTGAGTGTGGAGTTCTTTTCAGACTGATTTGTGTAATTGATTATGAAACTTTAGAAAATTAAGATGCATAGTTGTGAATGCAGGTTCATAAATTGCCATACCTAAACCATTTCATTTAAAGCTATCTTGTATTTTTTTCATGGCTCTGTAGAGTACTGTGTAGGTTTGTACAACAGACCTGTTAAAAAGTTTCTTTCTCTTTTTACAGAATCACATTATACTCAATAGTTAATAAAATAGGTAAGCTCTGTGAGGAGTATAATTCTAATAATTTTGAATTACATAAGAAAAAAGATATGATTCTAAGCTTATCCAAAATAAAGTAATTCTTCTCACCCATTCAACAGCATATAATTTTTAATATATTTTTCCTTGTGTGTCAAGCATTTATGGCTGTTTTCCAGAATGGTTTTGATAGATATTAGCTCCATGATCAAATTGAAGAATATTAGTCTTTTCAAATTAAATGAATACATTCAGCTTGCCAGACTTTAGCTTCAAGTTGTTACCTATGAAATGTGTTTAAAAATGGATGGTACCATGGTTTGACTGAAGAAACAGGGGAAAAGTTGCTAGGGCTCAGCACCTCAATCAGAGGTGATATTGTTGTACAGATAACACTTGTGCTGCTGCTGGGATCCAGACTGTGAGTACACATTGGGGCTGTTCATGCTTTTTAGGGCTCCTGCTTGCCCTGGTTCAGCTGGGTGAGAACAGCTCAGTGGTTTGCTAAGGACTGTCCTCTAGTAGAAGGCTTTTGTAGCATCAGGTCGTCTCACCATGTGATTACCACAATGATTTGCTAATCACCATTAATGGTAATGGTGATTCACTTCACTGCAAAATTTCTTTACTATCTAATACTGAAAGGGCATTTATTTTTCAAACAAATGCCCTGCATGAAATATGCAAAGATCTACACTTGGCACACCATGCTGCTAATGCAAACTTAATTAAATGAATACATCTGCTGTAGGTACAGGTTATCTCCTACTTTATTAGTTGCATATCAAATCATTGCCACTTTGTGATTTTTTTGGATATTAGGTCAAGTCCAAAGGCACAGAAGAAGTGGGCAGTTTCTTCTGCACAGGGTATTCCCTAAGAAAAAGACTGTTAAATTGCAATATAGATCTTAACATAAAACTTTTACATAAGAAGAAGTGGAAAATGATTTTGACTGAGTAATGTCTCCTAACTCTGTGCACTAAGAGGTTAGATCTGCTACAGGATTTGCTTACATTGTTAGTGATTTCTAAGTAGGAGGTACTGAAACAGGAAAGTGATGAAAGGTGGGGTGTGCTAGCAATTCCTAACTCCATACTAAAGATCATATTGCTACTTACCAGAAAACTAATCTTGGTCCCATTCTGATGTCTTTTTTTTTTTTTGTTTCTTTTTTTTTTTGTTTTTTTTTTTTTTTTTGTGATTAAACAAAGAAATGAATACAAACAAGTAGAGGCCAGTGGCACCAAAGATCGGTTAAAAAATCCCCACCAAAACCATTGTGTTCTCAGGTTGGTTATGACAACTAAGTAATTAATTTTATTTTCATACCAGAGACATGACTGGCTGTTCTATTGCCAGGAGAATTTTTATTATTTTCTTCTATAGGGATACAATTCAGAACTACTCTACATAATCAAATCACATACTATATGTGATTCTTCTTTTTTTTTTTTTCTGTTACTAATTGAGTTATATTAAGCATAACATTGGCTGAACTTTCTCACAAAGAAGATTTATACTTTTCTTCAGGCAATGTTTCATTCTCTTCTCTTATGTTCACTTGAAAGCCTGTCATCTGAAATCATTCTGTGCTTCAGGTTCTAGCAATCAGATGAAAGTGAAGAATGCTTTCACACCCTATAGATTCTAATCCCATACTATTCTGACTCAGTTATTTTAAATGAAGTCTTATAATTTCATTGTTACACAAGTTGAACAAAAATTATATAAAAGAAAACAAAATGAGTTTTATATTTATTTATTTTATTTTATTTTTGTGAACAAGTGGTTGCCCTTGCAGAATGAATATTTCCTGGAAATGATATATCTCTACAATGAAATTCAAAGCAACCCAGAATGTATGTATTTGTGTCTGAAAGAACAGTCATATACACAAACAGCCCACCATGTAGCATCATTAAATCGACAGCCTTTACTAAACTGTAGCCAGCAGAATGCCACTGTAAGAGACTGTATTAATCAGAATATGTTTTTGCAATTATCTAGAAAATGTGGAGAAAGGAGCTCACACAGTCACTGTGCTACACTGTGGATTGTCTCTGCTTGCTCAGTGTAACAAATGGAGCTAATTGATCTGCACAGCAGTGGGTAACCCCAGTTCTGGATTTCATTACTCAGTGTAGTACTGGCAGGAAAATCAGTAACATGGAACAGTGAAGCTTGCCAACACAGATATTACTGTTTCCTTTCTCTGTGTCTCTGGACTTCAGATTTTTATTTATGGATTATTTTAATTTTAGTTGAGGATGAACTTGGGTGCCCCTATGTATCATACTCTGCTGGAAAGTTTTAGGTATGTGGAATTTGAATAACAATGTGAAGGTCATCTCATCAAGGTACTTATAAAAAAGTAAATGCCGAGTAGTAAAAATATCAATGAGGAAAAATACTGGGTGGTAAGCTTAAAAATCTTACTGAGTTTATGTATTCCCCTGCCAAGTAAGAAACACCTTATACCACAATACAGTAGCGTAGAAATTCCTTCCAACTTGATGTTGAGAGGGAATAAAAAATACAGGCTAAACCCCTCAGATTATTTCACTGAATATCTATGACTTTTTTTTTTTTTTTTAAGGTTGAGGGTTTGAACTCTCATAAATGTGGGCATTCTGTTTGGGAACAAGGACATCAGAGAGTATTTGTGAGAGAATAGAGAATGATGGAATATTTGCTAGCTACTAACTGCATTAAAGAGACACAAATGAAGGGAATTAATTTTATATCTCACTGTCTAAAAAGAAAAAAAAAAGTCACAATGTAAACAAACCTTTGTTAGTTAAAGAGTGAAACAGTAAGTATTTAATAAAACTCCTGAAATGTCCTGCCTTGATTTTTTTCAGACACTTATTTTTGGGACTACCTAAAAGCATTTTTCCAGATTTTGCACAAAATGACCTTTCAGAAGGTTACATGGCTTAAAACAGTGGTGAGAGATAAAGAATTTAATTCCTCCTAGAGATAGACACTGAACAGTTTGTCTTTCAGAGTACAAAACAGTAAATTTGAAATGGATTGTATAAAGGAAGCTAGAGAAATTTTATCAGCTTCTGCGATAGAACTGCCACTGATATTGAACTAGGTTTAACATGAAACAAGAGTTGCATTAGAAACAAAGCCAGTAATATATTGATAGGTAAGTGACAAAAAAGCTTCGTGACTAGAATGCATTAAATTAAGGAACTAAAACTGAAATATTTTAGTGGTATGAGATACAAAGTGAACAGATGAATGCAGAATTAAGGGTAGACTAAACAGAAGATGAACATGTCATCTAAAGGATTAATTTATGAATTTCATTACTCATATAAAGTACAGGATCTTGAGAAAAAGCAGAGATCATCTGAAATATTAAATGGGATATCTTCGAGTCTTGTATCTTTTTGTTATCTTATCTTCCTGTGATTATTATAAAGAGTTCATTTCAATTGTAAATGCCCTATTTCTCAATGTTGAACGTGATAGTGTTTAATGATTACTATCATGCTTCATTTTTACTATATAGATAAACCTGTTGCATCCTCAAATCAACAAATTTTTGTTTAGTCTAGAATTTTTAAATTAGTCTCATTTTTTTATAAAACAACTTTCAGTTCTTTTTTTAGGTTTGAAATTCTGAGTACAATTTTTATTTTGTACCAGATATATATAAATAAGAAATCATGCTATGTTTTCTTATATAAAGACGCTTTTATTACAGCTTGTGCCACCTGATTTAAAATTGCATTGTGTGTTGTCCTGATACAGCTTATTGCTTTGTTCTTGATTTCATCATCTATAAACAGTACTATGATCAATGAAGTGCATATTTCATAATATTATCTTCACATCCTACTAAACCATTTCCCTAATGACATATGACCTTTTGGGGACAGGCAAGTGGTGTGGGACACACCGTTCAACATACTTCATAGAAATATCTGATTACCAAGTCTGACGATGGCATCATTTCCAGTGAGGAGAATTTGCTGTCTCTACTACATGCAAAATAAACTGGCTGGGTGCACAGATGCTTATTCTGCAAGGCATTTTCCTTAGACAAGCAATAGTCAATAATAGTTAAACTCTCAAAGAGGGAAGAAGAAAGGGAGGAAAAGAAAAAATATCAAACTTCTGAAATTTTTTTGGTTCATTAGTGAACAACGAATGCAGCAGAGCTGTTGTGAATACAAATTACTACAGTCAGCTTCTTTTTGTGGCTTTGCATTTTTCATCATATCTATCATTTTTTCACAAAGTACTGTTGCAGTTGACTAATCTGCACTGCTGGGATTGTGAGATACAAGTACACAGGGTATAAAAGAATCATTCAAACATTTTATCTCAGGGATGACTGATTGCATTTTGGGGAGCTCTTTATGATGTGGTGAAATTAAATTGAAACACATTTTTTGTAACTTATAGAGTTCTTGGTCTCATTTTGCTGCCTGTAAAAAAGGTTCTCTGTGTGTGTATTCTACAAAGAGTTGATCCCATTATTTGTAGTTCTTAATCACTGCAAAAGTGGTAACAAGTTTCCATCCTATTTGTTCAATTTTATGTAAGGAAAATGTATTAATAACGCTATGCCCTAAGTGAATTTAAGTTCAACACCTTAATGTGTTCAGATCCACTGTTCTAGCTTGTGTTGTCTGTTCCACTGGGCACAGAGACCTAAGCTTTCATTTTGGCTTACCCTTGGTCTTGAGTAACTTAACTCTCTCACATTGCAGAATGCCTAACTTGTAAATGAAAATTAGTTTTTACCTAGGTAACTGGATGTTTATGTGGACCTTTGAAGCTCTAATATGCCAGGCAAATTTTACAGAGTCTATTCTTATGTTTCACATTCTTACTATTTTAAAAAAAATTACACTGTTCTTGTAGTAGTTGAATAATACAACCGGCGGGACTGACAAGCTGTGTGACTGAGGATGGTATAATCTGCTTATCTGTACAGCAGATCTGTGAAGCTCATATTGATCTTTTTTCTTCCTTTGAGTTTTAAAGTGCGAATGGCAATCATGTTTTGGAAAAGTTCCTATCACTTTCATTAAGACAGATTATCTGGTATTCTGCTGAGGAGAGGTTTAGAATTTACCTTGTGTGTTTAGAAAAAGAACTTTTTCTTTTTTTTTTTTCCCAAGAGTTTAAATACAATGTGGAGTAATAAAACAAAGCAAAATATACAGGAAAGTTTCAGCAATTAGCTTTTTAGATTGAATAGCAGATCTGAAAAGAAGATGGTGCTAGTGACTCTCTGCTCCCTCTTTTCATAAAGCTCCTAAAATCTGTTTTATGCAGTTGGAATTTCAGTTTTAGCTGTGATTTGTCACAGAATCACAGACTATGCTGAGTTGGAAGGGACCCTCAAGGACCATTGCATCCAGCTCCCAGCCCTGCACAGAACTGCCTCAAGATTCACACCACCTGCCTGACAGCATTGTCCAAATGAATTCTGTCAGCCTTGGTGCTGTGACCACTTCCCTGGGGAGCCTCTTCCAGTGCCCAACCATCCTCTGGATGAAGAACCTTTTTCTAATACCTAACCTAAACCTCTCCTGACACAACTTCAGGTCATTCCCTCAGGTCACTTGTCACCCCAGAGAAGTGATCAGTGCCTGCTCCTCCCTTCCCCTCACCAGGAAGTTGTAACTGCAATGAGGTCTCCCCTCAGTCTCCTCTTCTCCAGGCTGAACAGACCAAGTGCCCTTAGCTGCTCCTCATACGGCTTCCCCTCAAGGCCCTTCACCATCTTCATTGCCCTCCTTTGGACACTCTCTAATAGCTTAATATCTTTCTTACACTGTGGTGCCCAAAACTGCACACAATATTCCAGGTGAGGCTGCCCCAGTGCAGAGCAGAGTGGAACAATCCTCTCCCTTGCCAGGCTGGTGATGCTTTGCCTGATGCCCCCCAGGACATGGCTGGCCCTCCTGGCTGCCAGGGCACTGCTGACTCATATTCAACTTGCCATTGACCAGGACCCCCAGGTCCCTTTCCATGGCACTGCTTTCCAGCATCACATTAGCAGTCTGTACAACCAGACAGGGTTGCCCCATCCCAGGTGCAGAATCCAGCACTTTTCCTGTTTGAATGTCATATGGTTGGTGATTGTCCAGTCCTCTAATTTGTTGAGGTTTCCCTGCAGGGCCTCTCTGCCTTTGAGGAGTCAACAGCTCCTCCCAGTTTTGTGTCATCTGCAAACTTGCTTGAAATCCCTTCCAGTCCTGAATCCAAGTAATTTTTGAAGATGTTGAAGAGCACAAGGCCTAAGATGGAGCCCTGTGGAACCCCACCAGTGACAGATCACCAGTCTGATGTCACCCATTCGCTATTGCCCTCTGTACTCAACCCATGAGCCAATT
The DNA here is from genome assembly GCA_035222235.1 of Margarornis squamiger. Lineage (NCBI taxonomy): Eukaryota > Metazoa > Chordata > Aves > Passeriformes > Furnariidae > Margarornis > Margarornis squamiger. The sequence continues at coordinate 96,442,136 of JAWWTY010000106.1, forward strand.
GCTCACTCAGCACACGATGTGTTTATCTGTCTGTGTGCTGGACATTTTGTCCAGAAGGATCCTGTGAGACCTTATCAAAAACTTTACTGAAATCCAAAAAGATGACAGCAACTGGCTTCTCTTGTTCAGCTATGTGGGTTGTTACCTTGTCACCAAGGAGGACATCTTTTTGAGTTGGCTTCCCTAGAACCTGTTCCATAAAGTTGTCATCTAGGTTTTTGGGAATCTTCTGGCCCAGGTTGTACCAGCTGTGTGATGCTCCCAGGTAATTTCTGGCAAGTTGAAGTCCCCCATATGGACAAGGGCAGTTGATTTGGAAGAGTCTGTCTGTTGTTCCTCAAAGAGTAATTCATCATCATCATCCTGGCTAGAAGGTCTATAGTATACTCCCAAGGGGACATCCACTTTATTTGTTTGCCCCTTGGTTCTTCCCCAGAGACTGTCAATTGTGCCATTGCCAGCTGTGAGATCCACACATTCTAAGCCTTCTATTACATATAGTGATATCCCTCTGCCTCTTCTGCCCTTCCTCTGTCTCCTGCAGAGCCATTAACCATCCAACAGGGCGCTCCATCACAAGTCTCATCCCACCAGGTTTCCCTTATTCCAGTGATGTCAAAACTCTGGGACTGGGCCAAAGCTTCAAGTTCCTCTTGTCTGTTCCTCATGCTGCGGACATTAGTGTAGGAACATTTCAGTTATAGTACATTGTAGCCAACAATTCTTGAGGCAGATTGAGGGGCACCATGAGTGCTCATTTTGTCAGCTTTTGGCACACCATGCCATCACTAGTGAGCCTGGTTTTGTCCCTTTTCCTCTTCCAAGCTAGTTTAAGGCTCTGTCAAGGAGCCTCAGTAACTCCTGCTTAATCTCCTTTTCCCGTCTGAGGCAGGCACATCCTGTTAGGTGTCAATATGCTTCAGCAAGCCATCGCCACTACAGTATTCTGGACATATGAATACCCTATTCATCCATGAAATAAACCTTTTAATCATGTGGTCATTAATCTCCTTGAATTTACGAGCCTTGCATATGAAGCTGATCTGCAAATCTGTCATAGCTTTACCATTTTGCATATGCTTTTAGACATCTTAAGGTCTAAACCTAAAGCAAGAAGGGTGGAGCCAGTAACTGACTCTGGAACTCAGTGGATTCAGCTGGCAGTAAAAGGCCTGGATTGTGACCCACTTGTGCTTTTTTTATTAGATCATTTTCTAATGTGATTGTTTGGTGCAGGAGATAGCTGACTTGAATCCCTTTAGGATGAATATACCTAGAAACCAGTCTCTTGCATCCTGCATAAGTGCTATGACTAAAAGTCTGTCATTAACAAAACTTTATTAATAACAACTACTCAGACTCACTAAGTTATGCATATTCTTAGTTAATAACTGACCTTTCACTGCAGATTACATCTCATTGTGGTCTGGCCAATACTCTTACAGTGCTTGTTCTGGATTGATACGATGCCCATGTTTGCTTCTGTCCCCACAGACTACTACTCCCATGTAGTATGAATATTCTTGTTGGGCTGTCTCTGTTAATGTAGAAAGACAGTCTTCTCCGTTTGTGTAGAGTTGCTGCAACAGGTTTCTGTGCCCTGTTACCATTCAGGTACAGTTCATTTCTCACTGCAATTTGTAGAGGAAGCCTGGGAAGCTTTAACCTCATCAGGGTCAACTGAATCTTTGTGAAAACCTTCACCACTCACCTTAGGTGTTAGAAAGAGTGGTCTTGTCTTTCAAGTATGTAGAATGTGACTCTGCAAGTGGAAGAAATATCTAGTGTGCAACCCTGGTAGAGGTTTTTATGTTCCTGAGGTTCAGAAAAAAATCAAATACATTCTTTTTCTTGGGCTTTTACGTAACATGAAGGCATGATTTTTTGTGGGTCATCTTTAGACCCATCAAGTTCTCCTGCTGTCAGGTTTCTTAGACACTGAAAGCCTCAATGTTTTTAGATCTGCCTGTTAAAGGTGAATGCCCAGCTTTTCGTGTTATGGAGTTTAAACTCATTATGTGGAAGGTATATTCACAATTCCTGCCTTAGGGAAAGCAGATTTAGAAAATTTTGACTTTCTTTTCAATATATGAAAGATCCCATAGACATTAGAAAAACAATGTTCCTAATTGCATATTGAAATTCTGTTCTCCAGTTCCTTCATTATGTTCTTAGATATCTCTCAGGTTTACCTATTTTAATTGATTATCTAACAAACACTGGGATTGCAAATTACAGCACATTTTAAATCTAAGGTCCTTGGGATCTTCTGTTCTTGTTGAGGGAAAAAAAATAGTAGGTAACTGCTAAGAATGAGAAGTTAGGTTTGTGTACTCATGACAATTTTACACTAAAGATTAAAGATAATTTAATATACTTGATTCTTACATGGACTTAACAGAGCAGTATATGAACTGATTACAGCACTGCTTAAGACATGAGATAATAAGGCAAAGTATAACATGTTGAATAGAGGTTTTCTTTCAACTAAAGCAGTGCTATTTACCAAATCATTGGCAACATCTTATCACACTAAAACAGACATAGACTTCTTACACTGAGTCTTGAGAGGCTGTTAATATTCAGTATGTGTACAGCACCCTTAAGTGGTATTGAAACAGGTGGTCTACAGAAAAGGTAAATAACATTGAACATCTGTCTTAGTTTGAGAGAAAACTAAGATATAAATGTTGGCCAAGAAATAAAAAA
>JAWWTY010000106.1:96444944-96458165 GCA_035222235.1 Margarornis squamiger
CTGGCTAGAACTGCTAACAACAGAGTATGAATATTCATTACACCTTTTGTTAAATCCGTTCTACCAGTTTTTAAGGCATTGGCTCCAAAGCTCTTGGAAGGAATTCTGAGTTTAAACTATAACAACATCAATGTCTCACACACCTTCACTTTCTATAGCAAACTGGTAGTTACTGGGAGAAAAAGCAGTTTTTCTTTAATTTTTATGTCCTTCAATGGGATTTACTTCATAGAATCCCTGAAACCTGTGGAATTCCTGTGAATTCTCAATTTTGGAAATGGACTGTAGTATAAATTACCAGTTTAGATGCATAGTAAATTAGAAAGTTCCAGGCCCATGCTCTCTTTCTGAAACCAGTTAGTGCACTCTTGGCCACAACTATACAACTAAACTCTAAGATCTTCCAAAACTGCTCAGCTTTAGGAAAAGCATTGCCAGCAGGTCAAAGGAGGTGATCCTTCCTCTCTGCTCAGTATAGGTGAGGCCACATCTGGAGTTCTGGATGTAGTCCTTGGCTCACCAGTTTAATAGACATGAACATACTGGAGCAACTCCAACAAACAGCCACTAAGATGATGAGGAGATGAGTGCATCTTACATACAGGAGACCTGAGACTGTTCCTCTTGGAGAAGAGAAGGCTTGTGGGGATATGGGGAAGTAAAGGAGAAGAAGCCAGACTCTTTTAAGTGGTGTTCCCCTTGACAGGACCTGAAGCAATAAGGATGAATTGAAATAGGAAATTCTGTGTAAATTTAAGAAATAAACTTTTAAGGTGAGACTGGAACAGGTTACACAGAGGTATGGTTGGAATTTCTTCCTAAAAGATACCAAAACATGACACAGCCATGAGGAACTTCCTCGAACTGTCTCTGGTCTGAGCCAGGTGGTTGGACTAGATGATGTCCAGAGGTCCCTTTCCACATCAACAGTTATAGGAAAACAGAGTGGCTACTTCCAGATTGCTTATTGGGAATTGTCTCAAGTCTGAGCTAATACCAGAATAACACCCAGGAACGTATTGGAAGAGGGTAGTTGTCCTGAGCCAAATCACAGCCAGGATCATTCTAATCTGGAGATATCTTGAGAGGAAATACAGAAAATGTTCAGGTGTCTTTGTGATATTAAAAACTTTCAGGTACTTGACAATGTATCATAGAATCATAAAATGGTTTGACTTTGAAGGGACCTTAAAAATCCTCTAGTTTCAAGCCCCCTGCCAGGGGCAGGGACACCTTCTACTTGACCAGAGCTCAGAGTTCCATTCAACCTGGCCCTAAAAACTTCCAGGGATGATGTATTCACAACTCCGGGCAACCTGTTCCAGTGCCTTACCAACCTCACAGTAAAGAATTTTTTCCTAGTATCTGTTCTAAACCTACCCTCTTTCAGCTTGAAGTCATTCTTCCTTGTCCTGTCCTGTCACTACATGCCCTTGTGAAAAGCCTCTATTTTTCTTTCAGGAACTGGAAGGCCTCAGTTAGGTCACCTTTAAGCCTCTCCTTTTCTGGTATGAACAAAGCTCAAAATTAAGCTAAAGTAGTTGCCACTTTAACAGCCTCATGTCAGTGGTTTTTTGTTTGTTTGTTTTTGTTTTTTGGGGGGTTTTTTTGTTGTTTTGTTTTTGTTTGGTTTGGTTTTTTGTTTTAATATGAGAAGTAGACTTTTGCAGTGCACAGCAGCTGAAATTTTTATTTAACAAATTTCTTGCTGCTGTGTGGTCTTGGCAATATCTTCAAGCACTTTTGCTCTCTTTATGTGCCACTTTGTAGCCCTAGTTTTTGGCCTTTAGTAAAGTTCTAGATGCACTGTGATGTTTTGGCATGTTATGTAAGTATTCTTGGTGTCTCATGAAATAAACATCATAGAAAATGTAGGTGGTCCCTTCTGTTTGTGTGATCAAAATGAGGTGTTCAGATGCTATGACACAGAAATATAGAAACCACCTAAACCAGGCATTTTCATGCTGTTATCATTAAGAGAAAGACATGCTCTATGCCTTCATCTGTCATTATAAGCTTTTTGTGAGGCTCATAGAAGTATTGCTGTTTCATACAGCTGTGTTTCTGTTTAATGTTAATGCATATTAGGTGACTTCAGTAAAATAGACATATCTTAAGTAATCACCGTCTCTAGAGGAGAAACAAAACCAACACACTAGGCGATTACTTTAGGCCTATATGCACCTACAGAAAGAAGAGTAAAACAGACACATGATCTATTTCCTCACCAAAATAACAAAAACAAACCACAAAAATCTGCCAGGAACTAAAGTCCTAATCATCAGTAGAGCATGTCCACAAATGCCTATTAAGAGGTAGATGCCTCAGGGTAACAAGACTGAACAATCTCTCCTTGACCAGAAGGTTAGAGCAGCTCTCCTATGAAGACAGGCTGGGAGAGCTGTAGAAGAGAAGGCTCCAGTGACACCTCATTACTCAGGACTTAAAGGGAGCTTATGAGAAAGATGGAGAGTCACTTTTGACAAGTGCACGTAGAGATGGGACGAGGGAGAATTACTTTGATCTGAAAGAGAGTAGGTTTAGATTAGCTACTAAGAAAAAATTCTTCCCTATGAGAGTAGTGAGGTACTGGAACAGGTTTCCCAGGAAATTTGTGGGTGCCCTATCCCTGGAAGTGTCCAAGGCCAGTTGGGTGGGGCTTTGGGCATCCTGGTCTAGTGAAACATGCCACTGTCCATGACAGGGCATTTGTAACTAGATCTTTAAGGTCGCTTCCAGCCCAAGTCACTCTATTATGATACTCTTTTACGCATCTAGTCTTGTGATTTCACTATTTTTACATCTTTTCCTGATGACTGGCAGAAGCATGGCCCAAGCATGAACAGAGAGCAAATAGAAGAGCTTTTGAGATTTTTACTTTATTCTTTTTTTTTTGTTTTTTTTTTTTTTTTTTTGTGATACTAAGAAAAGGTAATGCCTTTTCCTAATGTATCTCTGCCTCTGTTAGAAGATTTCTTTCTTACCAGAGGAAGCTACCTCCTTCCGTGTAAAGGAGAGGCTGCCATAGCCTGAAGAAGCCATTTTGTGTGTGAAAAGAAACTGTGCTTTGTCTCAATCCTCATTCATGAGTGCGCATTTGAAAATTGGTAGGTCTTTCCAGCACCTATAGAAACATCTTCTCAGTTTCTGTTCTCTGTAGGAAATATTTCTCCAGGCACAGTCTCTGAGACAATTCACCTCTCTGCTCCCTGCCGTAGCACTCTGATAATAGAGCCATAGTTCAGCTCACTAATTGCATTATTTTTGTATAAAATCCATGAAATTGCCTCAGACATGTCAAATATGTGGTGCAAAGTGATTGTATACAGATAAAGATATTCTGAGAGGACACTGCTCACAGGACGTGTAAAATAGCCGACGTTTTTACTGTAACTGAGAACTCCAACATCTATTCATTGGGAATAAAGGTATTAACCTGGTATTAAATAGATAATCTGATCTTTCAGTCACAGTGTCTTCCCTGATCAATAGGATTTTCAAGTGCAACTGTTTGGTATCTACCTGTCTCTTCACTTTTGTAACTGAGCAGCAAGAGAAGAAATTTGTCTTTAAGTATGATACTTTTTTTCCAGATTAAACTTACAGTGAATATTTTGCTCTTCAAAAGAGCATATAAAAACATTGGTATCTTGCTTTATGATTTCAGTCTAGTTTTCATTGTGTGAATGCCTGAATGCACGTTGTGCCCTCTATATGATGTGATCTAGCTGCTTCGTCATAGAATAAACTTCTGTGATGCCTGTTGTTGTGCCTGTGGGTAATAAAAATAATCTGAAGGTCTCATTACTTGAAAATTTTAAAACACAGAAAGGGTCAATCTTGTTTATTTGGTCATTTTATTTTTGTTGTGTTTGTTGGTTTATTAAACCTTGGAAAAAGGAATATAAATGAGAAAACTTTAAGCAAAGCAGAACATTTTTTAGGATATATTAGAAATAGATACTTTAATGTACCAGACATCTTTCTATTTACATACACTGACATAATATTTCTCTCTAAAAGACATACTCCTGTACACAGGAATATTTTATGTGTTTGTTAGGTAATAATTGTATTAATGTTGTGTCTTGAACAAGGTTAATTCTTAAAGACCACTGTCTTTAATCTTAAGAGTTTGCATGTATTTGCTTTTTCATCTTTCTAAATAAAAGACATCAATCTGAACAAATTTTAATAAGTTGATGTTCTAGTCCTTTTTTTTCAGAAGTCAGTATACTTTTAAAGAACAATTTATTAACAGCATTCTTTTTACATATAAAAATAGTAACATTTCTTTTAAATTATGGTTATAAGAACAAAATACCTAGTGCCTTGATGAGTTTATATAGGGTAAATTGCTGGGATATAATCCAGTAGAGAAAATAATAATTAGAGCAGCCAGAAGAGTTGGGAGAACTTTGTGTGAGTTGTTAAGGAAATTAATTGGTTTTAACTAAAAAGGTAGGAAATTTGGGGAAGCTGCTACATCTGAATGGCCTGTGGCCCCACAGCTTTCATCCTCGTGACTTCAGACAGAGGAGTGGTCTCTGTCCTTTTCATTGCAGACCCTGCCATCTGCATTTCTGTCACATCAAGATGTGGGTGGTATGGTGGGCTTTGCACGGTTCTAGGCCTGACAGCAAGCAGAGCTGGAAGCAGTGCAGAATGCTCTACCTGCTTTACAAGTTGAACTGCCAACTGAGGCACTTTAACCAGTGAATTGCTGTTGTGGTTTAACCCCAGCCAGCAGCCAAGCCCAACACAGCTGCTCAGTCACTCCCTCACCAGCAGGATCAGGAGCGAATCAGAAGGGTAAAGGATAGAAAACCCATGGATTGAGATAAAGACAGTTTAATGCAGAAAGCAAAATCAACACAAATAAGCAAAGAAAGAAAAGGAATTAATTCATAACCTCCCATGGGCAGGAGGTGTTCAGCCACCTCCAGGAGAGCAGGGCCCCATCACGTGTAATGGTTACTTGGGAAGACAAATGACATCAATCCAAATGTTCCCCCCTCTTCCTCCTTCTTTCCCATGCTTTATATACTGATCATGATGCCATATGGTATGGAATACCCCTTTGGTTAGATTGGGTTAATTTACCCAGCTGTGTCTCCTCCCATCCTCCCATGCACACCCAAAACCTTTGCCAGAGTGGCAATATGAAAAGCAGAAAATGCCTTGGCTCTTGCTAAGCCCTGCTCAGCAAGAACAAAAACATCTCTATATTATCAACCCTGTGTTCAGCACAAATCCAAAATATAACCCCATACCAGCCACTGTGAAGACAATTAATACCACCACAGCCCAAACCAGCACAGTCACCCACTGCAAAACAATTTGATAGCTCTTCTTCAGTGTTTTTAGAGACCCTCTCCTGATCCTTCACAGTATGCACAGGCATTTTCATGCCAGACTAATTTTCCTTGCCAAATTAATAAGACTGCTGATTAGAGCTTTATAATAGAAGCTGCCTGCAACCTTCACTACAGGGCTGCTAACATTTCCATGTAATGATGGAGAAGTGTATTCTTTGTTTATGTGATTTAATTTAATTTTATTTCTATGTTTATGTGATTTAAATAATAATGTTGAAATTGAGGAGAGACAGGAAGTCTTTCCATATCATTAAACAAAATTGAAAGGACACAAAATGGTCTGCATAGAGAAGAGGAAAATGACAGTTATTGTTATTTCTATTTACTCCCTCTGTTCAACTCATACTTTCTCATACTTTTTCCCTTTTTTCTCCTTTCTCAATTCTTCTGTCATTAACTTTTCCTATATTTATTTAGTAGGTAGTGGCATGTATTTCAGACATAACACTAAAAAGGAAGTTATCAGGCTAGATTTTGTGCTGCACCAACAGAGAAACTGCAGGACAAAATACAGTCATAGGTGAAAATTATTGATGCAAAAGGCAGGTTTTTCTCAAGAAGGCAGTATGTAGAAGCAGAATTTATTTTGTGTTGCAGACATACAAAAGCATCTTCCAGCTACTAATCCAGTAAGCATAAGACTTGGGAAACAATGTAAAACCACTTGTGCTGATCCTTATGTTTTCCTTTTGAAGCAAATTTCTTTCTCACTCTGATATAATTTATATGCTGCCCCCAAAGCTGACAGTAGTGGTGACTTGTCAATGGAACAGGGACTGTGCACGTGGTTAGTATCTATAGGCCTGTCAATAACTATTTCAGTCAATAACTGTTTCAGCTATTTGCCTTCAGGGGAAAAAGAAAAAAAATCTTATTCTTTCCTCACATTTTTCTCAGTGCTATATTCTGCTTTTTGCCCTTTTTTTTTTTTTTTCCTTTTTTTCCCCAGCAGCACCATCTTCCTCTTGCATTTATTGAAAATTTCACATAGAAACTCCAAGCAGCCAGTCAACAACAAATCTGGGTCAAACTGTAAGTCAAGATAACTGTTTTGTGCACACCTTGTCTATCATCACCTCATTACACATATCCCCCTCTTAATGGTAGTTCCTTCTGGTTTAAAGTTTCTTCCCTTTTTGACTGTCAGTTACTCTTGGAAAATATTTAAATCTCAACCTTATCAATACTCAACTTGGTGGTTGTACACTGGGAATTCTTACCAGATACTTGTAAAAGACTGTTGGTATACACAGTGTTTCTGCTTTTTGTCTCTAGTTCTCTGAGTACAGGTGGTTCAAAATAGAGATGATTTTTAAGTTTGTTGTGATCTAATCTAACTTTAGGCTGCAGTAAGCAAGATAACAAATTAGAAGTTCTTTTTATGGAAATAATTTAAAATAAAAAGGTAGGATTTAGGCTTGTGCTGAGTGCATATGTTCTATTTTTCTTACAGATGTTAGGTATGCTTCTGTCCTAAATGCAGGTAATTATATTTATCCATCTGCATACAGAATTTTTAAATACTTAGTTAAAAGTTTTTCATCAAATATGCATTTATTTCATAAAAACAGATAAGTAGGAAAGAAATTAAGGAAAATTCTATCTTAGGCTGTACTTTCTTAAAGACTTTGTCACCTTGCAAGATTATGCTGGAAGCCTTCTTCCTGACTCTTTTTGTAGATTTACTCACTCTGGACTGCATATAAAGTCAGTAAAAACATCTTGCAGCTAGCAGGCCTAGGAAATAAGCATTATTGCATGGATACTTTGGGTAAAAAAAGAAATTAGATTGAAGTTTATGCCTTCTAAGATATTAATTACCAAAAACACCCACAAGGAAATGGGGGTACAAGTCTATGTAAGAGAGAAATTGTGAGATCCTGAATATAAATGTTGTGGGATAGCAGTATTAATACTACTACCTTTGTGCTTTTTTCTGACTGCAGCATTCTCATGTTTTGGGACAACATTGAGAATGAGGTTTATCACTGTGTAGGCATGGCTAAGATCTGGACTCTGTGATCCCGATGGGTCCCTTGCAACTCCAGATATTCTATGAGTGTGGTTTTCTAGATGTTGGTTCATAACTTCCTTTGTTATGAGCTAAGCATATGCCAAACTAATGCTCAGGTCAAAACTTTATGACTATCCATCTTGTTTTTAGTACAAGATTCAAAGTATTCCAGGTCAAGAAGGATGCTTAGATAAGCCCATTGTTTTACTATGACCCCAGCACATGTAGTATAGGTGGACCAAGCATGTTTATGTTGAGAACATTCTCTCACAACCTACACAGGACCTTGCAATGCTTACGAAACATGACACTGCAACACATTATAAGCAGAAAGCTGCTCCCCTAGGCCTGAACTGTTAAGTGTTATCTCACTTGAAATATGATATTTGAGTCTCCTGAGGTGGCTGTTGACTAGTGTGAAGCAGTTATGCATCTTTCCCCATCTTTTGTAGAAGAGCACCCTTAGGGTATAAAGACTTGCAAAAGGTTTTCTACCCAGTCATCTATGAGCTAATTTTTTAATGTTGCTAGAGCTATCTTTTTGCATTTCTGCATCTACATGTTGAATATTATGTTACTAGAGAGTTGTGCTTTGAGTTATATTAAATTTTCAATAGCCTATTCTAGCCTCTTGTTCTATTCCTGCTCTTCTTGTAATTTATCATATATGAGTAGCTTGCTGTCTGCTATTAGAGATAGAGATTTCCAGTTTTATGTGACTTAAAATGTTTTGTTTGACTCTTTTTCCCCCTTTTTTGATGCACTTTGTTAACACTGATGACTAAGGCAGTTTTTGAAAGAGAATTGTCCCCATTACCTGCAGAATGCTGTCTTTTTTATTACTATTATTGCTGTTTTTAAAACAATTGCGTCATAGATTTTTTAATTCCTTTCCAGGTAACCCTTGCTTGCTTCTTTTTAAAATCCCTGGATTGCTTTTATTAATTTCTGTGTGCATAGTTCATCCATCTCTGGAGGGAGATTGTTAAAGAGTGGAAAGGAGACCTCATAGCTCTCTGTCATTAAAGACTGAAAGCCTATGAGAGTTGAAAGCCCTGTGAGAGATTTGCCCTTAACTGAATCATCAATTGGAATTACCAGTATCAGCCAGGTTGTCACTAGGCTCAGTGATGGATGTCATAAACTTTGCTGCTGATGTTGCCTTTGTTGGGAGTTATTGATGTGTAGGTGTGAGGTCCTGAACATTGTGATGCCAGCTAAATTACAGTCAAACGATCTCAGCACTCTTGATTTATCTTGAAGAATTGCCAAATATTTGGTACAGTGGCTAAGTTTTATTGGAGACAAACACAGTTCCAGCACTTTAACCTAATGATTATCAGGATGGGAGTGAAGGGATATGTCCTGGTGGAAAGGTGGTTGCCAAAACAAAGTGATATCACTTACTCTGCATTGGTCATTAGCAAAGTTTTATCCTCCTTTGTGACATGGTAAAAAGAGCACATGTTTATCACATCATTGCTGTATCTTTGTTTCTAACTGTCCTGTCCTGTATGTTCCCTTGCTAGCCCTACCTCATTATGTACTTACTACATTTCTTTTCAACGACCCCAGTAAGACTGCACATATGAGTCAATGCCTTAGCAAGCCTTTGTGTTGATGGTACTCTGGTGAACTCTATATTGGGCACCCACCAGAACATATTTCCCTGTCAGACTAGTGGTTCCATCAAAGCTGGAACAAATAAAACCTCATTTCTTCTTGGTTTGTGTCTTGCATTCACCTAATGAACTTTCTGTTGTCCAATAAAGTGTGAAATCACACTGTAACATCTCCCTCATATGGGATTTTGGTAGGCTGTCTTTCACTCATTTGCACAAAATCTGTAAAGAATTCTAACTTTCTGCCAGTTGCACAGTAACATAAGGGCAGGAATGTGTGGGAATTAACAATTGTGCCTGTATGTGTATTGGGGGGAAGTGGGAAGGATAGAGAGGTTCTACAATCCTAAGTAATTTACAATTAATTTGCATAGGTGAAAAGGATATCTAGAGTCCCTATGGACACCCAAAAGTTCTTATTGAAAAATTCCTAGTCAGTATTAGTTGGAAGACACAAATCTTTATAACAGCTGAGCTGGAATGTTTCAGGACTTGTGCATGTTATATAGATTTGAGTAAGTCTGTACTCAAAGTGTAGATGTACACAAAGGCAAGAGAGCAACAGTCTCTGTCTAAAATAGGGTAACTGTCATTGTGTTACTTCCAAACCAAAGAGTCACTTGAAATGCCTGTGTGGCTTTGAAAATTATTCCCAGGGAATAATTAGTAGTCTGCACAGAAATAAAGAGAGAAACCAACTAAAAGAAGAAGAGCAAAGAAAATAATCTGAGATAAAAGCATCCATCCCCATCTCACAACTTTTGTCACAGAAAAGGCAACTGATAGTTCACAAAAAAGGCCTGAAACTCTTTACAGTGTTGTTTAAAACATGTTCCAGATGATTAGTGTTGTCTTTCATGACAGTTTATTTCTTGCATCTCTTGAACTATGAATAATCCTGAAAAAAAATCCGCACCATAAGATGTATTCATTTCTACTCAGAAGTGTACTTTGCCAGATGTTTGGATTCTTGATGTGGAAGAAAAATAAAAATTGACTTCTTAGATATTTCTTTTAAGGGTGATTTTTTTTTTATTATTTTTATTTTTTTTAAACCCGAACTTCCCAAATTGTGAAAAGTAAAGACAGAAAATGCACTAAAATGTCCTGTTACTGTCTGCATTTCTATAATTACTATATCAGTTTCTTCTTTTGGTTTGGTTTGTTTCAAGCTCTACCACAAGGAAGGCTATCTATGTGAACCCTCTCTTATTAGAACGATGATGAAGAGGTTGACAGGTTATCTTCTTTTGCCTGAAGCTGCTGTTAAGATCTCTCTCACAGCTCCTAGCTAGTTAGCCTGGCTGATGCTCCCTCTGTAGTTTTTTTCTTGTTTCATATTCTTGTTTCCTGTGGTTTTTACTTCTTTAGTAAATGACAGTCATACAGATGAAAAGCTGCCAAAGGGAAAGAGAACTGAGTAAAAAATCCAATTCGATCAGTAGCTATAAATAATACACCTTCAAGAAGAAAATTATGAAACTGAGTGAGAAGTCCAATATACAAAAGACTGCTGAAAGTTTTGGGAGTATCTTATCAAAATCAATAGTCAAGATCAAGTCATGCAATCATGAAGGCAGAAAATACAAATGAAATTAGCTTTTTTCTATTACAGTTGACAGTATGATGATTTTGGAAGCCAAGATACCCAAGTTCCCAACTTCACTCAGGAATGAATAGCAAGTAATATTACAATATTTAACACATATAAAAATTACAACCAGGTAGCAATTGGTATACATAAGGAGTTATAGATGTAGAGAATAAATAGGTAAGGGAATCTAAACACAGTAAGGAAAAACGTCCTGTAAGTTACCATTGTGAAGGCAATGGTAATGTCAAACTATAAACTATAATAAAGTTACAGTATATCTGGAGTGAAAGAAATTCCAGTACCACTCAAGGATACCTTAAGATTTAGACATCTAAACTGTAATATAAACCAATAGTATTTAATAACTTTTAATTTCCATATTTTAAAAACCAGGGGATATGATCATGTATCAGAATAACAAAGTTTTTCCAGTCCACTGATTAAAAATCTCATAAGAGAGCAATAAAAGAAGAAATATTTAAGATCAGAAACCTTAGATAGCTTTGCCCAGAAGTCTTATAAGATTCAGTAGATGCTCTTTTTAGACCTGAGAATCATAGTGAACAGCAGCTTTAAAATAAACCAAGAGTGTGTCCTTGAATCTAAGAAGGCCAAGAGCACCTTTGGCTGTCTTTGACTATTGGCAAGAAAGCAGACACCAGGTCTAAGGCAGCCATCCTTCTGCTCAGTTCAGCACTTGTGAAATCTGAAGTACTGTGTCTGGTTTGGGGTGCATGAAGGTCGTACTAAAGTGGGTCTCGTGAAGGGCCACCAAGAGCTGATGATGCGCAAGGAAAGGTAGGAAGAAATGTGTTTGTTCAGCTTTAAAAAGGCTAAAGGGAGATCCAATTTCTGCCTGTAACTATTCATTTGGAGGTTATAGAGGAGGTGCAGCCAGATTTCTCAGAGGTGCACAGAGAAAAATGGGAGGTTCAGCACAGGGAGTTCCAATGCAGTGTAAGGAAAAAATTATTTCTGTGAGAGTGGTCAAACATTGAAAAAGGTTTTCCAGACAGGGAGTGGAATGTCCTTCCTTGAAGATACACAAAACCGAACAAGGCTCTGAACAACCTGTTCTAACTATGACTTCATTGGTTAAATGAGTTTTGGGTGTCCCTTCAAACCAGCGTGATCCCATGATTCAATAGTTGAAAGATACTAATTTTAAATAAATATGAGATCATCAGAAATATTCTAGAATTACAGAAGAACCCTCCAGTTAGGAATTAAACTGGGCTTCATGCAGTTTTCCTGGTTACGTATTGGTTAGTTAGCCACACCGAAATCCTGGGCAAAACGTAATAGCTGTACCTGGATGCAATGAATCAGCAGCAAATCATGTGAGTGTCAGAAACAATGAAGACTTGAAAACCAAGACTTGAAGACCTAGGAGCTCTGATGTCTAATAGAAGTAGGGCTCATGGGTGCTTTAAAAGGTCTTTTTTCTTTGGTTGGTTGGTTGACTGGTTGTTTTTTTTTTTCTTTTCTTTTTTTTTTTTTTTTTTGTCATTTATGTCACTGGAACTGGGATTCATAAAACTAAAAGCAAAGAAAAAAGTATTTAGGTGCTTTATTAGTCACTTATAACACCTTGACTACAGAAAATATGATTATGATCAATAACGAGATTTTTAAAGGGATTAAGAACTGTCTTTTGAATAGAATTCGAAAATGAGCTGTCAGTGGGGAGTCAAAGTTGCATAGAAGCTCAGCTAGTAGGGTTCTGTAGTATTACATTGTTTCAGTCAATGACTGAAGGTGAATATAAAATCACTGATAACAAATTAAGGCAATTCAAATAAAAGAAGGGTATACATTTTCACCAGTAGGAAGTATAGTCCCCGGTGGTGTTGCTTAAAATGGAAGAAAAGAACGTTCCAGACAATATTAGTATACATAAAATAGAGGGCAGTAGCTTTAATGAAAACACTTTCAGATGCAGCAAAATACATAGCTGCACACCACAGCATAAGACTCACAAATTTGTAACATCAATTAGTTATCATATCTAATGGATACATCTGACCCGAGATCTGTCCACCCCCAGAACTGTCTGCCCCTTAGCACACCTCCCTGGAATTGCGTAGGAGGTCTCAGGACCTCTTACTTCTTTACATCATCATCTTCACATCATCTTCATGCCTTCTTTGGAGCTTCTCCAAGGTTTCTGGGCCTTCTGCTTCGACTACAATGATATCTTATTATGTCCTTCTAAGTATGTTTCCCAAATAAGATGTCCTTGCTAAAATATTTTCCTTAAAAAGAACATTAAAAAGAATGTTAAGAATGTGGCACAAACTGTCAGAAAGAAGTTTAGAAACTATCATTTACTACCTTATGTGTCAGAAACTATACAACTATATTAAAATCTACAAATATATAAAAAATCTTAAAGATCTGAAGACATCAGTGGAACAAACTAAGGGAAGCAACAATGTTTTTGTGGCAATGGGTCTCTGAAGAAAATGAAGAAACCAGCCATAATGCCTTAAAAACTGAGGCTTTTTCTGTATTGTACAATGGATTCTTTGCCTTTTTTTTTTTCCTTGAGTCACCTTTCTTCTTCCCAAGACCCCTTGAGAAAACCCTTATCTCCCTAAGTTAGTATGCAAG
>JAWWTY010000106.1:96461941-96479747 GCA_035222235.1 Margarornis squamiger
GGGATGGGCCTGATTCAGTGGAAGTAGAAAGCTTCAAACTGTGATCTTTGCATGGGAGTTAAACATTGACAGGGTTGGAACAACAAAAAATAAGATGCTTGTAGTGTAAATGAGCTATAAAACCAATGTATATGCTAAAGGCATGGTAAGAGTAATGATTAGAGTATGCACAAGCCAAGGAAACAATAATCAAGTGTTTGGTACCTGGAGCTGAGTGTTTTATAAAAGAAGAGTTATGGAGGTCAAGCTTCAGAATCAAACTACTTAATACCTAAATTTTGCTGCTGTTGAAATTGCCTGAATAAGCTGAAGACTGTATGTAGAGTTAAGTTTGTGGCTAAAGAGGCCAGAGGATCCTGGTAAGTGAGAAATGTAGCCTTTGGAAGGCAACTAACAAATTATTTCAATTCATGTTCTTCTAGGCCATCTTTGCCTGTGTTCCTTGCTCTTCACATCTGTCATCATTCATGTCACCAAGCCCTCCACTTTCACATTTCCCATTTCACATACTTTTCTATTAAAAGTTTTGACTGTAATCTTTTAGTGGTTATGGAACATTTATTTCTGTAGAATATTTTCCAGCTCATAGTTCAGCTCTAAATTTTCATTATTACTTGTATCAAGCATTTTTGCCCATCATTTTCAAGACTTTCTGGTGCACAGCAGAATGTTAATTCTGGGCAAAACCACAATCTCCTTTGTTAAAAAAAAATTAAAATTGTATATTCTGGATACATTTATGTCTATTCACTAAATGCCTTGGTGTCCACATTCTCAGGTCTTCTGACCTTTAACTAGGGTAATTAAAAAGTCGTTCCCTGGCCTTGTTACTTAGTTAAATACAGAGTATCTGGCTTGCAGCTTGTTCTCTCAGGTACATTTTTATTACAGGAATTCTTAAGCATCTCCATCTTCAAGTGTCACTAGTTGGAAGCATTATGAAATATTTTCTTCCCATGACACTTATAAGCAGATCAGGGTTCTCAGATTCCTGCCATTTCTTTTACTTGCAGTAGTCTATAAGAATCTGAAGTACATTATGCTAGACTGTACTTTATCTTTTCAAGTGAAATGATGCTCCATTTGTTCAAATGCTGCATATGCAATCACTCATGGTGTGAACACCCCTGCTGTAATAACATATGTGAGTAGAGCTAAGCCCAGCTGCATTGTCCTTCCCTCCAAAGTACTCAGATAATAACTGTAATGATGAATCAACAGTGCTGGAAAAGTGCTTCAGAAACGCAATCCCTCTAGTTTTGCTGTTTCCAGCAACTTCAGAACAGGTCCTTGGTGCCATAAAAAGTTGCAGAAGAATCTCATGGTACTGACTAATTATGCAGTAAGGAGGCATGCAAAATTCAAAATTGCTAAGTTTAACACATGGGATAAAAACACCACTTCAGCACATGACAAATGAGAATGGCAACATTTCAGAAAAGAAAGCAATTCAGAAACCATGGAGTCATGACAAAAAGTTCAGCGAAAAGATCAACTTGATGATAAGTGCTGGTCAAACAATAAAAGAGAAAGATAGGAGTTATTAGTAAAGGAAGAGACAACAAATCAAAGGTGCTATGCCACTATTTAGTTGATGACACACATGTTATTTGCAGTTCTGACCTCAAAATGGATACAACAATCTGGAAAGACTTAGAGAAGGTTGAGAGATTAAGAAGTTTGAGAGGTTGTGAGGAAAACACAACATAAAGGTTGGAAAAGTGACAGCTGAGATAAAAATAAGTGTTGATGGTCATGAGGGCTATGGAGAAGATAAGGATGGACGTTTTATTTTTTTATTATTATTATAAATATGCAAAGGGAAAATAAGACTTTGCAAGACAGCATTTTAAATGAATGAAAACCAGTACTTTTCTATAGAATATTGTTAATAGTGGAACTTACTGGCTCATGAGTGGGATGAGTCATGGAAGTACTTGTAGAAAGATTCTCGTAGTCTTTCCCTAAGTATCCACCGTAGTCAATGTTGGAAACATGGTACAGGGCAGAAAAATACATTTTATTTTTTGCTCTGTCAGTGGCATATCAAAGCACAGACACAGTCCGTAGACGTAAAAAGACCACAACTTCTCAGGTATTAAGAAAATGACAGTAGGGGGCTTGTGCCTCTCCCTTTGCTTCCTGGAGTAACGGGATCCCAAATAAGCACACAGTAGATGTCTGTCTTGTTGAAATAAAAGAAGTTGCTGACAGGATCAGAGCACTCATAGAGGTACAAATTATGAGAAAAGGCATTTCTTTCTCATTTTGTTTTCAACGACTTGTCAAAACCTGAAAAGTAATAATCACAGGGGCAGTTCTGATGATTGCCTTTTTCATGTTTTATTTCACTGGTTATAGCTGACCAGGAACTGAAAGAGTGTGCATGCAACACTAACAATGACAGCCCCCTAAGGGGAAAAGAGAACTTAAAGTGAACCTAAATGAGGAAGAATGCATGAGCAACGGGTGCCTGGCAGCACAGAGATCAGGGAACAAAAGCACGCCAGTGCTCTCTTTAGAAATCTTTAGGGAAACATCATGGTTTCCTCCAGGGTCATCGCTGCACTGTATTGCTGGTGAAGTGAACAAGTGCTTTCCTGAGGTATTGTTACTTTTGGTAATATTAGAGTGTTGTTGAAGTACACTACATTTAAACTTTCCTTCTCTGCCATTGGATATACTGGTTTCTTTTTTCAATGCCACAAGTTCACAGTTTTTATTTCAATTCTCATTCTGAGCACAACAGCTGAGTTGCTAATGTGTGGAAAAGCATCACCCAGAATTAATATGATTGCATTCATACCATCCCCTACCATCTTCTTGTCAGCCCTTATAAACTTAAGTTATACTTATTTTGAACTGACCTTTTCTCTAATTGGACAGGAGAACATAGAGGAATATCTATGTGCTAGGATAATGTCTTACTAGAGTAAGGGCAAAAAAGGGTCAGTCTTTTACAAAGAGTGTAATTTCTTGGAGCAGGTGTACAACCAAGACCCCATCTCTCTTGCAGCAACACAATTTCTACTTTTGTGTCCCAGTTTAATATATTTTTTTTTTAAATGTATGTGTCTATCAAAACACTGATTGAGAGGATTTTTTTTTTTCCTGTGCTAAAATATTGCTTATTGTTATTCTGGGTTGATTTAAACACTGGCAGCTTAAACTGCACTGGTGATCTTATTCTTTTATGAAGATTGGAATTGCTGGATTAGATCAGGAGTAGTAAGGTGGTTTCACTCCCTCTGAGGATCTCTAGCAAACACTGCAGAAAACATGCCAGAAACCCCAGTCTGAAGATGTAAAGTGGTTTTCACTCTAACCCTCATTAAGTAGACTTTGGTTTAGAATTTGAAAGGCAGGATTTTATATCCTGTCCCTTTTTTTTTTTTTTTAATGTAATTTTATTTTTTATTTTAAGTAGAAGAGATTGATTTTTTTTTTTTTCTATGAAGCCTCTACTCTTCCTCATGGTCTCTTCAAATGCCCAGCTGTGTCTGTCCTAAGATTCATGCAAATCAATAGGGTTCAGAAGCAGGGCACATTGCCCATTTGTACTCTTCTCAATACAGGACAGCAGCCATCATTTCAAATCAATGATTTCTGGGGGAGCTGCAGCTCATGCTGGATGTGCCACTGTCAGAGGTGTTTTGACAATTACTTAGGAGTTATTCATCCCTGCCAGGCATCACTGCTGCTGAAATGAGGGTTTATACCCTATATGCTTTATAAAATTGAGGGAGCTTAGTGTATCACTGTACTTTGCTGTGGGGTGAGCAAAAAGGCCGTGACCGTACCGAGGAAAAGGGCATGTTTATCCCTCTCTGACCCTGGAGAGAACTCAGAGTAACTCACACCACCAGCTAACAGACAAACTGACTAGGAGGCATTTGTTTCTGCTCCACAGCTTGGAGTTATCTGTGGCACAGGAACACAAGGTTAATGGTGTAGAAGCCTGGGACTGCTTTTTGTTACTGTAAGTATTACCAGTGGGGCCCAATCATGGAAGTTGCCTTTGCTTTGAATCTTCACATTAGTGAGAAAGCCTCACCTTCAGTGCCTTGTACCTTTGTGTATAATTTTGGTAGCACTTGTAAGAGAAGCACTCTGGGACATGTTTCAGCATTGCAGCCCATTAGTCAAGCAGGAAAATCACATAACCTTTATGTTCTCGCTTCATATCCAACATCCAGGAAAAGGCATGTAATATTACAGGCACAACTGGAGTCAGTGTTCTGTTTAATTAATGCTACTTTGCTTGTCAGCACTTCTAACTCAAAATAACTCCAAAAAACCAACCAAAACTTAAAGCAAAGTAAGGGGTCTCTACACCTTTCTAAAAGGATCTCCTACCAAAACATGGATAAAGAGCAAGTCACGTGACACCTATAGCCCATAGGCACAAGACAGGTTCAAAGAGATCAGCATGACACCTTGAGCTATTCAGATCTTGTCAGCATTGCCTGACAACTTTTTTCATGTGTTTACAAAGTACATTTTGCTCTTGTGTAGACTGAGTTTGAAACTCTAAATTTTAACGCAGCTTTTATTTTTGATTGTCAGCATTAGTTGCCAAAGGAACAACTTTTGCATTGCATAATCTGTTACTACTCTCAACAAATGATGACTAGAATCACAGATCAAAACCTAGTACACAGAAAGAATTGAACTTGGTGCTTTCACTCAATGTACAGAGATTTCTGTCACATAGTTATTTTTTTCCAAATAATTCGTACTTCATTCCTCATGTCATAGGGCAAATATCAAGACAATCTAAGTAAGTGCCTGAATTTTAGAAGATATGCAGTAGCTACACAGCAGAAGTACCGCAGAAATACTGCTGTAGAACTTTAAATCTGACTGAATATTTGCAGGCATCTCTCCTTGTCATGGTTAAATAAGAGGTTCAAACTTTTCAAAAAGCAGCATCCTCACAATCTTTTTCTGTTCATTTTAAAGTAAGGATGCTAAAAGAGGGGCAAAAGAGAGTCAGGACAGAGTAGAATATTACACATTTGCTAAAGACAAGAAATAGACAGGTGCTATTCCTGTGGAACTATATATATTACATTGTAACAAGTGTAAGTGTTCTTCTGGAAACTTATGCTAGTACTTACTTGGCTTCACCTGAGACAACTCTCGCTTGTTTCGAATAGTAGCATATATTACAGTCTCCTTTTTCTTTATACTGACATAAACTTTAGCATTCTTCTGAGACACTGAAGTGCAGAAGGATCTAGGACACTTGTGGGATTTTTTTGTGTCTATTGAACTGGCTGTATTTGTTCAAGTCTGACATGATAAAAATGTTAATAGAGTTCTTGCCTGGAATGACTTTTGTTCAAGAACAGAATAAGAGACTGTTTGATAACCCTGCTTCTGTTTGGAACAAAAGCAAAATAAAACCAGACTGTTATGATCAGATGCTCTAAGTTTTTTATATTTGTGCTGATTGAAGGCTTTACCAGGTTGTTTTTCTACTTTTTTTTTAACAAATCCTGTAGACACCTAAATGGGCAATGTTGCTCAAAATCTTGGATGTATGCACTCTCCATTAGGCTGCCTAAGGTGAAATTCAAGGCAGAATACAGACCTGTCTAGCAAAATTTAGATTTTCTCTCTGTTTTTGTGCTTGGAAAAATAGGCAAAGCTGGGTGTGAAACAAAGAAATGATTGATTCCATTCAGAAGGATTAACTTTTCTCCTCATACAGGGAAGGAGGATTGACTTCTAATCAGAAGGATAAGGAGCTCAGACTGGTTCTAGTATCCTATCCAGAAAAGCTGTCAGCAGATTACAGTGTTGTCATGGTAAGTAAGAATATTGCAGAGCACAATCCGACATATTTGTCACAGGTTTATTTGCAAGCCTAACTCCAGAAAATTTGTAACTTTAACTGGACTACAACTTAAGTCTTTCACTGGCATCACATCTTGATGAATATTCAATTAGAAACTACAGAATATGCTGAGTTGGAAGGGACCTGCAAGGATCATCAAGTCCAACTCCCGGCCCTTCACAGGACCATCCCCAAGAATCACACCATGTGCCTGAGGGTATCATCCAAATGCTTCTTGAACTCTGTCAGCCTTGGAGCTGTGACCGCTTCCCCAGAGAGCCTGTTCCATGTCAAACCACCCTCTAGGGGAAGAACCTTTTTCTAATACCCAACCTAAACCTCCCCTGACACAACTTCAGGCCATTCCCTCGGGTCCTGTCACTGGTCACCACAAAGAAGAGATCAGTGCCTGCCCCTCCTCTTCCCCTCACAAGGAAGTTGTAAATTAGAACAAGAGCTTTTATTTTTGTTCCTGTACCTTCTCAATTACTGGAACAATGTATGACTCATTTAGTATTATCCTTATTTGATTAGAACTGCAGCCTTTCTTGACCTAACATCATTTAAGGCGTCAAGTGGGAACGTTGAATATCAATGACAGTGGTGGATTTGATTTGAGATTTCTCTAAATATTTGGCATAAGTTTCTTTTCCATTTTAGAGGACGGTGAAATAGCCATGACATGGAAAATATTTTTCATGTACTTTGAAATGTGATTGCTTCAGCTACAAGGTGGCCTGTTGATTTAAACATGATAAAACCCCACAAACTATTTGCCTCTTTGAATGTTTAAGGAACAAGGACTAGAATTAAAAAAAAAAAAAAAAAAGAATATTTGTATAAAATAATTAACATGAGTAAAACATTTATTAAACTTTATGTTGAGACTAGATTACTGTTTAAAATTTCCACATGAGTTATATATTCAGAGATGTTTATTCACTTCAGTATTCACAATTTCCTTCCTTTATCAGCATCACGGTTTAGAGCTGCCTTAATTTAGGGATAATTTTTGTCAAGACTTCTGAAATAAAATATTGTATACTTTTCCAATTCTATCATGAGCTAAAATAATCTGTCTCTACAAAAAGAATGGACTCAGTTAGTCATGGCTTCCCATGAGGACAGCTAAAAGTCAAGATAATGCATGAAGACCAATGAGAGAGATTATGATGAGAGAGATTATAATTCAGGATATTGAGAAAAACAAGCCTCTCACAGTCTTTCAGGTACATGAGCCACTTTTAAAGCTGAGCTTGTGCCTGCCACCTTGAAATACTGGTTCTCAAGCATTCAACGTCTTTGGAGTACTTGCATATTTCTCCTGACATTTGTTTTATCTCCACTGGCTCACTCTCTCCCTTTCCTTTCTGATGTTCAAAATAACTCAGTGAAATACAAATCATTGTAAAAAAGTAATGTAGGAAGCATAAAGAATTGACACTTCAATGCTTTGGGCATTATGTGCCATTTATTTCAACAGTTTATGTTCAGTGTCAGAATAGTTTGAAGAAAAGGGGATGCACAATCCAGTTCTGTTTGCAACAAATATATTCATAACAAAAAGATGGAATTGTATTTATCCAAGCTGTCATGTATACTATGGATTATTGCAGCCCCTAAAAATATTATGAACTATTGAATAAAGTATGACATGAAAACGTTCAAAATAATGTTGTTAATTAAAAACTGAAAAGTTAGTGTTAAAAATATGTTACCTCCCTCCTTATTCTTAATTCTTCAGATATTTCTAAAAGCAAAATAAAATCACTTGGAGATTTTTTCAGTAGGATTTTATTAATGAACTGTAGGTTTAGATGAAGGGCAATGAATGACAAGTTCTGGCAACACAAGACACTCAAGGAAACACCTTGATGGTAGTAAACAGATTCTCCCAACTCTGCTGACATTAACAAGAGTATGGTATTCCCCCTCCACACCAACTACCACACAATACTCCCTTTTTTTTTCGTATTACTTATGGGATAGACCTTGGTACTTACCTGTCCTTTCCTTCACAATTAGAAGTTTATTTTTCTGCACAGATCTGTTCAAATGTCTAACTGCAAATGGAGATCCTCTCTCTATTTCTAATTCAGTTACAAAAAATAGTATCTGATGGTGACTGGAAACTTTATTTTCTGTATTGAGTATGTAACTTTAATAAGAGATTATAGTGGCATTTTTGGGGGGTTTTTGCTTCTTTTTTGCTTTGTTTTGGTTTTTGGTGGGTTTTTTGGTGTTTTGTTTTTGTTTTTGTTTTTGTTTTGTTTTGTTTTCTGTGGGGGTTTTTTTGTGTGTTTCTTTTTTTTTTTTAACTGTGAAAATGCACTATTTGAGGATACAGAAAGAAGGAACCTCTTAGTATATAAATAACTGGTAAAAGCTTCAGGAAGGCTCGATTGCTCTGGCACACATAATCAGGAACAACTGTTTATAAGTTCACTTTTCTTTTAAAAATAAATCTCAAGTAAGATTTATTTCTATCAGACAAAGCAGTTGTTCATTGTTTATGTTTTCTTTTCTATTTTGGTGAGGATTGTTTTTGCTCTTTTCATGAAAACAGGTTTTTGTGTTTAAATGTAAATGACTGTGAAATGCAAACTGAAAGGACAACTTACATGCATTGAAGAGTGCAGGTGGATAAGCTCTTGCCAATTTTCCTAAATGTTTTGTAACTTTGTTATAATTCTTGGAGTCTTTCAGTTTACGACACAGGATCTGTGCCTGTCAGACACAAAATAATTTCGTGCTGCAATGTTTTGTTTTGTGTTTTTCTCTCCAGTGGCTATTCTTGTTTTGATTTGATGCACTCTTAGGAGAATATGAAGGGATGCAGCTTCTATTTGTATTCTGCAGTTTTGTTTAGGTGCAGTTTGTAATTCTAATGATTGATACTTCTGGAGGAGTTGAAAATCATGAAAGTACACCCTAGTTACCTTGTAACTTCTACTTTTTAAGGCACTTTCACATGAAGAAAATTTCTCTGGGAACTCTGGAATGTTTTATGTGGATCAGCCTTGAGTCATCCTTTCAGTGAATCAAAATAAAAATGGGATGGAAACTTGTCCATGTTTGAAAAATAAAAAGGGGAGTTTTTCCCATCCTTTCAGTAAAGTAACTGTAATGGCCTAAAAGGAATCACTAGTACTTCCACAATACTGGATTATTTTCCTAAACTGCATTTTTTTGGGTGGTGTCTGTAGGCAGAAAAGATGAATCAACTGACTCAATAGTGCACTTAATGTCTGTTCTGCTGTAGAAGGTATATGAGGATTGTCAAGCTGAAAGTTGACTCCAGAAATCTGAAGAAGTCATTTATTCATTTAACTATATTAATAGATCTGTCATATAGCATCAGACCTCCCTGACTCCCCCAGCTTATCTGAAACCTATTAAATGTCTGATGTTTTTTATGGCATCAGAGGTTAGACATCCACACATTGGGATGAAAGTATGCTACATTTTATTTTTCTCATTACAACACATGGTTAAAAACCTCTTAGATCCTTCAGGAAAAGCAAGCACAATAGTGAAAGAAGCAGGAATCACTGAAAAAGTGCTGGAAGCACTGGTTTTTAAAAAAATAGCACACAAAACAGTAAACAGCAGGGACTACAACAAACAGTCCTGTGGTAACACAGAATGAGTTCGAGGGACTAGAAAACTCTAAGATATATTTAAAATTTCATAACGTAGATATATTAACTGGACAAATGTGAAGTACAAATTTATACACTTCTGCAGAAGAGAAATATATTCAATTCTATGTCCTAATTTTAATGGTTTTATTAAAAAAAATATAACTATACATTGAAGTAAGTCCAAGTAAAAAAGACAATTTTAAATTATTAGGCTCTACAGAAACATCCAGCTTCAGTTGACATTGCAGCAGTTTCAAAATTTTGTTTAATTTCCTCTTTTTCTGTGAAGGAAATATCTGATTTATTCCATTCATGTCCTAATAGTTCTGTCCAACTAGAATCTGTAATGAGCAATGAAATATTCTGTGTATATGTAAATGGATGGGTCTGGCAAACCTCACTCTTCAAATAGACGTCATATTGATTACTGAGAAGGATAAACTTTCACTTTCATGTTTTGCTTTCGGGAGTTTGAAATGTCATGAAGTATAGCCAGCATGCACACAAAAGGTGCATTGCAAGAATTTGCCTTTGCCCTGTTTAAGATAATGTTGGGAAACTGACTAAAAATGTTGTGCTTCCATGAATATGTCTGAAAAAAAAAAAAAAAAATTATCTGTTAGAAATATTGTGTAAACTCTTTCCTTATTGCCTTTACTCATAAAACATCCCCAGATGGCAGACCATTCTTCATAACTATACTCCTCAAAATCACTGTTATGGCAGCACCACCTCCCATATCTATATCTTTTGCCTTCCTGGCGATATTGCCCCTTCTATTTTCGGTGTGTTCCTCTCCTCCTTATGCTCTCTGATGTTGTTCCAAAGTTTGGAAAGACCAGAGACTTAAACTGAGTCTCTGCAACTTGCTGGTGCCCTAACAGACCTAGTTTATATATCTGGGTAAATGTGGGACTATCTGGGAACTTGTGTAGCTGATAGCCAGGTGAGTAATTTCTTCTTGCTTTTGCTTAGTTTTGTTTAACTATTCCATCTAGTGCTTGCAACTATATGTTACTTTTTTGGGTCACATAGAAGTAGCAAGGAAGAGCTGTATGTAGAAGAGATACTAGAATTGTCTCTGAACTGTAATCAATTTGTCAATGGCAAATTCCTTGTCATCAAAGTGCAATTTTAGTGACAGGAAAGAGAACAGATGAAATTTACAATATCAAATTTCTGTTTAGGAAAAAAAAAATATTTTGATTAGGTAACAAAAAGTATTTGTCCTGGTGTTAATTAAGAAATAAAGTGCCATGTTAAAAGCATTTGCTTTTATTGTACTTTAACCTCACCAAATTTAAAGGACTTGTAAGAGATTTAGATTTCTTTGCAAGGTGTCGTTTAACCATCTCTGATAGATCTTTATTTCCATTCTTAAATAGAAGATAAAGGCTTTGTGTCTTGGTTTTTATTTCTAATATGAAAGTTTCAGCCTGCTGATTATGAAAGAATAAGAGGTAATGCAGATAAAATATGTTTCCTACCAAAGTTTCCAGTTAAATGAAGTGTGTCTTCAAGAAAACAATAGCATATTGTTCATTGAAATAATCTGCCAACCTTTCCTATTCAATTGCTAAAATATTTATTTTTTTTACATTTAAGTTCCTAATTAACACCCAGTGCATTATATTTTATAGGTCACAATCTTTCAGTTACCATATTTTAAGCACTAAGAAGCAGCTCATAGATGTAAACATTTTCTGTGCTTGAGATTCTATCCGTAACTTTTCTTCTCCATAGTTAAGGAAAGTTTTCTAGTTTTACTCAAAATAAAATGTGTGTAGAATTTCATAGCAAATACGTAGGAAACTTCAGGACTTCCAAAGCAAAAGCCACAAAAACCTCAGTTGCTGATTATTTTTTCTGTGATCTACACATTTTCTCCTGGTGATTCACTTTGTTATATTCACATAAATGCTTGAAAAGAAATTGGTAAGCAGAAGCAACCAGCCTCTGAATGCTAAGGTTACAAAAAAAGGTTGTTGTCAATTCAAAGCAAATTTTTAAAACTGTTTATTTCAGGAGCTTACTTTCAACATTCTCCATAAGGTATAATGTGTTCAGTTCCCTGTCTGGCTGTCTTGTTCTTGACTGTCCAGTTCTTACATCCTTAGACAAATGCTACTGGCTAGATGAATAAATGGCTACACAGAACTTGACCTGGCATGGTGCAACCACCCTTATGGTTAAACTGCTATCACACCTATTTTATGAAAATATCATATTTATTTTTTAATATTGAAGTCCCAAGAAGAACTCCCAAAACTTTATGAATAAGGCACTGTGTTCAGGTGCTGGTTCATACAACTAAATGATATATGAAAAGGTTTTAGTTTTGCAGAAGTCTAACTGTGTCCATAAACTTCCTTGCTGGTGTTCAAATCTTTCACACTAGGGAAAGGAGAAATAATGATTGAATAACAAATGTCCTCCAAAACTGGGTTTTGTAAATCTGAATTGAAGTTAGCACACCTGACAGTCTCTTCCAGTTTAGATACTACAAGACAAGAGGCCAACATGCAAAGAATTGTTTATGTGTTTCTTAAACAGAAATCTCAAAATATAGAATAAAAATTCCTTCACAAAATATTCACTGATCACCCATAAATCTATATTTTTATGAAAGGAATAAAGTGGTCAAGCTAAGCTCTGGTTCTGATAAAATTTATTACCTAATGGAAACCACATGAAACCCACAGTCTTGTTACTTTTATACAGTTTAAACTTGGCTAAAGTTTAAATAAAGGTTATTAGGTGCTTCTTAGAAAGTTTAAGTAATCTACAGTTAATAACTCTGAAACTATCTTTCCTTTTTATTGAATCTTCTTCTGATCTCCAGATTTCTAGGAAGCCCTTAGTTAACACGTTCAAAGAGTATACAACAGAAAACCCTCTGAGTAGAAAGCCACTCATGTCCAATAGTACACCTGAATTGTTGTAAGAGTGCACAAAATAATTTTGCATTCTGGGTAGTTTTGCAAGGGGTTGCTGGAGCTAAAAGCCAAATCAGTTCTTCCCTGAGCCCTCGTGTGCTGTCCCTGCATGGCCAGGGCACTCCTGATGCAGGGGCAGACAGAGATTTTGTCTGTAGCACTACATTTGTGTGTGAGCATGTGTACATGTGCATAGCACAAGTGGGCTGGATCTTTTCCTTCTCCTTGGCCACCTCCAAAACAGTGGATTTTGTGTCAAAAGTCCTCTAATAAGACACTTGCCATAGAATGGAGAAAATATGTGATACTGATGCAAAGGCATTTTATATTATCTAATTTTCTTCACCTTAAACTGGTATAAAATGAGGAAATTACATCCTTAAGTACTCTCAGTTATAGAAGTTATTTCCTTCTCCTCAGAAGTTCACAATTCAAAGTAATTTACCTGTGGAAAAAAGCCTAAGGAGTACATTTCTACTTCTGCCCTTCTCTTTCAAGACCCCCAAAATCTAAGGCCAAAACTTCTTAGCTGTTTGCAATGAGATTGTCTCCTCACCTTTTGTCTTCCAAAATAAATTCTTCCAATTTCCTTTCAAAAGACAGAAAAGAAAATATTTCTAGTTAGTGTGCAAATTTGAAAGGCTAGCTTGCTATATTAGAAAATAGCAAACAGAGTCAGTTCAAGACTTCCCAGAGCAAGGCTGCATGGAAATTTTCTGCCCAGAGAATTAAAAAAAAACCAAAATAAAACCAGTCAAGGGCAGTTGTAGCATGGCAGATGTAGAGTAAGAGAGGAGGAGTCAGGGGGTCAGAATTAGGTCAGTGGAAAAGATCCTGGGATGGATCACTTTAATTTCAAAGGGTTTAGAGTGGGACAGAAGTTGAAGGTCAAAATTTTGAGGCAACTGATATTGGCCAGTGAGGTGCACAAATTGTTGTTAAAAAAAAAAAAGGAAGAGAGTCAGGTTGTTCTGGAGAAGGAAAAATGAGAAGGTAAATTCACAACAGACATCTACTACTTGCTGCAGTTGGCACGTGGGACAAGACAGGCACCAGTGAGCCCATCGTGGGCTGTCTTCTGTATCTGCCCACTCTTGTCTCCAACACCACTGCTTTACAAAAGTCTGTTTCCCTTACACACCAGACTTTGTCTGCATTCCACCACTGAATGCAGAAAAAAACCCCAACTCTTATATAGTCCCTAACAATTGCTTAAATATTAATGATTTGAAAGATTTACTTTTTTTTTTTTTAGTTAATTATCATAATTCAAGAACTCAGTTTCTTCAGATTCAAAGTAGTGGTAATATGCTAATTGTGCTTATAATATCCCCAATCTTGTACTTATTCATCTCTTGTCCCTATACATAAATTACTTATGTGTTTTAGTAAAAATACAAATCCCAAAGACAAAACTCCTGGATTACTGCTTTCAGTTGAGAGTTGATACAAATTAATTCTAACTATTAATTCTGCAGGAGAAGTGCTGATTTTATGTTACTTATCCATTCAGTTGCTATGAAAAATTAAAGAAAGACCCCTTTCAAAACTGCAGAGATCCATACATATGACTTCTGGTAACAGCCTGCTTGCAGGAGCTTTTTTAAACAGTCAGCATTCTAATGGATTCACTGAGCTTAATCATATACTGTCTACTTTTTCCTTGATTTCATTATGCTTTATATCAATGAGACAGAATGTTAGCAGATTGCTACACCAAGCACATTCAAAATATATCACCTATCAAATTAAGAAAAATATAATTACTTGAAGTAAGGGAGTTTGGTTACATGAGATTAAAATAGGTATAATGTCTATATATATATGAACAAGTTCCCCATGTTTTTTAAGAGATTACATTTCCAAAGAAATTAATCTAATATGATGGATGGATTCCATGTTTGAAAAGGTAAGTCAAGATAACCGAATTAGTAATATAATATGTAAGGAAAAAGTGGACAATGTTCACAGTGAAATAAGAAGGGATTGCATCTCTCTGCTTCCAGACCATAATTCAGTAAATCTATATTGATTTTGATTCCTTTGTTTTCACTTATATTCAATGACAAACAAGTGTCATTTTGTATTACTACTGCAAGAAACAACAAGAACATGGTACCACCATGTGAGAGTCTGTGTATTCCCAGGGTTCCGCTCTGAGGGAATTAGTCAGCAATTAAATAGTCCCTTTAGTCAGTGTAAATATTGTTTGGATTTTAATACACTTCAGTATGAAATACATTGCTCTTCCTTTCCATACAAACCATCTGGAATACAGCAGTTGGTACAGCTGACCCTCCTGGTTTCTTTGAAGAAGGGAAGATGTTCTGACACAAACACATAATTTATTTTAATTAAAATCAAGCCAATTGAGACTGGTGCCATGTCTTTGAAAGCTGGTAAACACTTCTAACATTGTCGTGTTTGCTGAAACCAGGACACACATGTAAAGACTATTTTTACAGTAGAGGTTACTTGTTCTGCTGAATCAGAAACTGCTCTTCAAATTTTATTTTCACTCAGGTTATTGAGCTTAGAGAAAAAAAATCTAAACTATAATATTATTCCTGCATAAAATGGTATTTTATTCAAAAATCTGGGCTCAGAGACTTTGTTTCCTTAGCATTATTCCCTGCTAAAAATAAATAATAATTTTAAAAGTTTTGCTCAATTTATAAAAATTTTTTTGACAAAATTTAGTGTTTTCATATTCTTATCTTGCTTCTTTTGACTAGTTCAACTTGGGAATAGTTCACGTGGCAAGTCCTTGTTTCTTTACAGTTCTTCCTTAACAAAAAAAAAAAAAAAAAAAAAAAATCCATGGAGTTATGTCAGCAGAGAACTGAAGTGAAACAACAGTAAATTAGACCCAGTGGAAATGGATGTGTAGACATCTGAGCTGAAGATCACAGGGAAAAGAACATTGAGCAGCCATTGAATTCACCAAAGAAGGAACAAAATAAAAACTCCTAAGTCAGATCACAAGACTGTGGGACTTCACTAATTGCTCATAACAAGCGTACAAAGGAAGCACTTGAAAGGCACTTCTTTGTATCAAATATTCTCACAGTGGCTTATAAAGAAAATAGAGCAGAGGATCACTGCCACTATGCCATGAATATTGTCTTTCAAGATCATAAGTTTGATCAGTTCCTTTTTTCTGCCTGCTCTTCCTTGAAAATGTTTTTCTCTTGTACTAAGTGATTTTTGCTTGGATGAAACTTTCTTACACGGACTTGATACTTAGGAGGAAAGGGAAATTTCATGTTATCATGAGCTAAGAGCATGTACGTCTATTAATTTTAAGAGGTATTGACAGAAAACAGAACTAATATCTGGTAAGATGGTTTCACACAAGATAAATCATACAACAATAATTTTCTTTTTAAAAATAAAAATGATTTGGTGTGTAATCTTTCTTTTGAACTTTTTTTTTTTCTTTTGCTTGTTTTTCCTTAATTTTTGCTCCTCTGGCCCTTGTTCTTTGCTTTCTCGGCCTGCCCTGGAAGCAGCTGGTGTAAACACCACAGAGCAGTATGGAATGCACAATATGAAAAACTAATGCTAATCTCTAGAATTCTGTGCCACTCATAAGGATGCTATACCAAATTTCTCATTTATTAAGTTACAGATATATACAAAAAAGGTATGTTCATTCCCTTCTGCACTTCCCTCTGTGTTTCTCTCTCTGGCTGGTGAGATGAACAACTCTGAGCTGCGTTGACAATGTCAACTAGATCTTAATTGACAGTAATGGGACATTGAGCAACTATAGCAGATTTTGGTACCTACATTAGCCATGTAAATTTAGCCTTGTGATGAATTGCACCGAAGATGTATATTGAGTTCTCGGTATTGAGAGGAAAACTGAAAAAGATTCAGAATTTCTTTGTCCACAGACTTGATTTGTAAAATGTTGACAGAGCAGGTCTTAGCAAAACTTTCTCTGTTGATGTCTCAAGACAATAGGCAAAGGTGTAAACTGGGGTTCAGGACAAGTTTCAGCCCCTAAGATCAAGCATTTATGATCAAAAGCCATAGCACCATGAAGAAAAGGATCTTTATCACTCACTCCAGCAACTTAGTTGTCATCTAGCATCAAATTTGGAGCAGCATGGTTTTGTGACTGACTGAATCTTACTTAGAACACTATTGTTGAGACATGAGAAGGCATTTGAACAAAATTCATCCAAGAAAAAAAAAGAAGTGAAAATAATTAGCAGCTCAAGGCTACGATAAAAAATGTTCTGATGCAAAAAGTTCCAAGACACTAAGTTAAGAAAAAGGCAAGAAAACCACAGAGAATCTGCAGAGACTGCAGTTCTGCAGGATCAAGGCATAGACTCTTTTAAAAGAAGCAGAGAGTGATCCTTTCCCAATCTGACTGACAGCATTCTAGACAGCGAATCCTCAACCAGCATCATACCAGCAGTGGCCAGTACATTCATGCTTACCCTAGCAGCTCATTAGCCCTGACTATCTTCTGTGTGTTAGCTGATACACAATCACTTTACTGTGTATATATTGTTGCACAGTGTCTCTGCTCATGATAAAAGAGGCCAAAGCATAAGGAATCAGAAGGGGAGGGTTATCGCTGGATTTACAGTGGAGGTGTTTAAATGCCAGTTAATATGCAAAACAGTTCTTTTATAGCTTCACCAGCTGTCTCTGCTAGTACCAGTCCAATGATCCAATCACTGTGTCATAGTTTCCCTTAAAAAATGTGCTCAAATTAATTCCACACTGTGATAAGTTCATGGATATATTGTGGGAACTTAGTGTAAGGTCCCACATCTTTGCCAGTTAGATAAACTTCACCAACACTGCTGCTAATGCTATAAACTGAAAATAGGCAGCAGATAGTGTCCAGTTTTCTAAGAAATGGACAAAATCTAGGAAAACATTTATGATCACAGTGATGGTGTCTTCTTGATAGTATCCTAGTAAAGCACTTCACTGCTAGTGATGCCTGGTTTTCTCAAACCATATTTGGTCCAGATTGCTGATCAGGTCATTAGTTAGTGAGCAGTGCAATATCCAGAACTGTCTGATGCTTGCAGAAAGAACAGCAGATTTTCATTAAAATACTAAATGTTGTGTCATTCAACACGGAACTCACAAAAAAAAAAAAAATAAAAATCATTGAAAAGCAGACTCTTTCAAATAGAAAGTCATAGAAAATGAAGTGTCTCAAAGATGCACTATAGAATGCCCCAGTAAAGTATATCTGTTGCGTTCAGGTCGGGAAGGAAGGATGAGGTCCACGCCAGGATACTCAGAACAGCAATGAACAACTTTATTGGGGGAAACAGACTTTTATAGGCTGAGGGTAGAGGGTTCTGGAAGGAGGGTGGAGTAACGACCTGAACACAACATATAAGGGA
>JAWWTY010000106.1:96479847-96529602 GCA_035222235.1 Margarornis squamiger
CAGACTTTTATAGGCTGAGGGTAGAGGGTTCTGGAAGGAGGGTGGAGTAACGACCTGAACACAACATAAAAGGAAAAGGAAGGGTGGTAACCATACATATATGGGAGAACTGAGGAGTGGTCAGCCTTATATGGAGGTGGTGCAGTGCACCACCGACTGACCAATGAGGGACACAGAACTGAGGACAAATCAGGAGCAAGTAACTAAGGGAGTAACAGCCAATGAGGGCCTGATGAGCGGGAAAACTGGGACCAATAGTCAAACGGAATAAATACAACTGTAAAACAACTTATTACAACTGTATGAATAACCATAATAACCTTTTACAAATACAATTCCAGTAACTGTCCTAAACCATTAAACTATTCACAATCGGTCCATGGCCAGGGAGATGCCATCTGGCTTTCCCTGAGCCTCCTTCCACTTGTCGAAATCCTTGACTGGTTTCTCCACATATATCTGCTTTGTCAAAGGTGGCTTTTGGGATAGTTTTAAAGGAAATGGCAGATTCATAAATTCATTATTATAGGCATGTATTTGTAAGGTGGGGTAAAAGATTTTTTTAAACCTTCTCAGAACACTCTTCAAGGAAGCACAAGGGGAGTTTCCTGTTCTGGAAGGTAAGTGATGCACAGGAAGGAGATTCAAGCTAGAAATGAGTAAATGAGGTGGGAGAAAGAACATGGTGGGGATTTGGAGTTACCACATTTGTTTTCCCAAGTAAATGTTAATGGAGCCCTGCTTTCCCCGAGGCAACTGAACACCTGCCTGCCGATGAGAAGCAGTGAATGAATTCCTTGTTTTACTTTGCTTGTGAATGTGGCTTTTGCTTTGCTTATTAAACTGTCTTTATCTCAACCTGTGAGTTTTCTCACTTTTCTGATTGTCTCCCCTGTCCTGCTATGGTTGGAAGTGAGTGAGTGACTGTGTGGGACTGAGTTGCCAGCTGGGGTTAAACCATGATAGTCTTTAAAACCCTGCTGGTGTTACTGAAGATTATCAAATACTATTAGGCAGCAAGACAAGTTCCCAGCAGAAACATTCAACAGTTTATGCAATTCTCCATCTTCCATCTCTGATGGAATGACAACTGTAATCCAGTGCTCAGCAAACTGCAGTATCATCTATTGTGCTGAGGCCTTTTGAAACCATGAAAGAGATGTCACAGTGTAAGGCTAAGTGCTGCTGACATATTTTTTCCAAAATAAACAAATTTGGAGGTTAGAATCTAATCACAAGTTATTGCAGCTGTTACACTGTTACGTGTTAAATGAGGGTCCACAGTAGCTGAAGGTCACCCATATTCTCAAAATGAAATTTGTCTCATCACAGTATGATAATGACTGGGATATATAATTTCTGCCAGTGTTGGGGAAATCTTTGCTGCAGTAGATCTCTTTCTTCAACCAGAAAGTGATCCACTGCAAGTTGATGTAACGGCATGATGATTCATGTGATTTTTTAAGTCAGGAAGATTCAAGAGACATGAGCAGAATGTGAGTGTCAGTCAGTGGAAGACTTTGTCCCTTTGACTATCCTATGACTACATGTCAGGATTCTTGGAGAAAGCTTCACTTCATTCAGCTATCCAGATTAACTTGTTCATTTATGTCACAGTGGCATGACAGCAACAATCTAATAAGTAACAGTGCCAGGGTCTTTTGCTCTATCATGTGGTCCTCATTAATGCACCATTGTTCCGCTAGTATGACTGTGAGGGAAACTCCTCACATTTAGGCATGATGCTATGCAGCCCTATATCCTTTACTGTAGATGGTGGCATGTTTGACCTACAGAGACTCTGAGGTGACCTAAAGCACATACCAAGAGGTCCCTGCCATCACAGGACTGCTCCTGATGCAGGCTGCAAACCTCATTGCTGGCTGCTTTGGCTGCACCATTAAGCATCTCGACCTGCCTCTCAGCATGAGGCAAACAAGAATCCTCTCGCTGCCTTTCCCAGCCATGGGCACAGGCAATACAGTATGAAAATCTGTAGACAAACTCTGCCATTCTGGCAGAATTCCCTCTCATTACTCTCACCATGATGAAGCCATGCAGAGGACAGCAAAGGCTGGTGTAGCTTTTTGAGAGATTAAATCAGCATGTCTAGAATTAAAAGGGCATCTGACTTCAAACAAATGTTAATGTGCACTGTATGGTTGTCACTATTCTTCTCCATGGTTGTAATACTTGGACAAATGAACACTTTTCACATCCAGCCTTCCAGCCAGTTCCGTGTGAGTTATTTTTCTGCCCTTAGTGATGTTAAAATGTATAGCACAGTATGATCCCAGGCAGAGCTGAGGCAGTGTTCCTCCAGGGCTGAGCTACGCTGGTCCAAGCATCTGATGCTTATCTCAGAAAAGTGATTGCTCAGAGCTATTTTCTGATTTAAAAATGTGTGAACAGCTGAGAGGTCAGCCAATGAATTGTTAACCAGACATGCTAAAAGCAAATCTTCAGCTGTGTGGCATTAGCTCAACAACATGGGACAGCACAGCTGAAACATGATCTGCTGTGCCAGTGAATGGGAACTGATACTGTCAAAGCCGATGAGCAGAACTGACTGACATGGTCAGCACAGAACACAGCAAGGGAAGGCAGGACACTCTCTCTCATGCGTGTAGCTGTTGTGATGCAAGTATCAGTCATATATCTCACCAAATTGTCCATACAAGGAGAATCCTCATATGATTAACTAAAGGAAGACTGATGACAACATTTTATGCATTTGCTATATAGAGGAGTTTTGAAGGCTATGAAACCGAACATCTTTGTTTTCCTCTGAACAGAACATTGCAGCAGAAAGGCTGATATAAAATAATGTAATGAAGTCTGTTACTTTTAATTCTGTGAAAAATACATTCGAAGATATTGACTGGGGTGGTTGAAAAGCTTTGGCTAAAAACCTTGAAATATTTTAGTTTTCATGAGGATTTTCTCAGGAAAGATGAAATCTGCTCTGTTTTCATCTTTTGAAAGAAGTGAAATATATAGCAGTTGTGTCGCTATTTCTCAGTTGTTAACTTTTTCTAATGTTGCAGTTAAATATTCTGCCCCAAAATTGTATACAGAAAATTGATATAAATTTGAAATTCCAGAAAAGTATTTTCATAGAAGAGAAAATAAGTCATGCATTAGTCTTTCACAGATAATTTCCATTGTATGAAGGAATCACTGTAAGTGTTCTGCTAAGAAAAAAAAAAATAAAATCAGATTCTTATCCAGTGATGTCCATTATTTCCTGGTCCATGAACAGCAATATTGATTAAATAACCTTCATAATATATTACACTTTACCTTTTCTTTCTCAGCCTAAGTTTTAACTTTTTAATCTCCTGAGGTGACAGAATGAGTTCCTTGGGCAGCACATTGCTCACAAGGTTTGGTTCAAGTCCAATCCAAAGTGATAATCCTGACAATAAATGTCTAGGATTTTCTTAGTAGCTTAAATTAAACCTGCAGTTTCTGGCTCAGTATTTGGAACCATGTTTGAGGAATCAAACATTTCTTGTTGTCATTCTTGGCATACTTTGTCAAGCTCTTCTAAACCCACTTTCTTCTATGTGATAGGACAATATTAGATTAAATAAAAATGCCTGCTTAAGAGGAATATTAGATTTATTTTTTTTTTAAGCACACACTTATAAGGCATTTTGAAAACAAAAATGTCATAATTAGGGGTAAATATTAATGATGATACAGCAGTTATTCTATTTACAGCACAGGTACCTCACATGCATTGGAGAAGAGATTCAGATGGTACCAGAGAGTAGGTACAGTGGGGTTAGTCTTAGTGGTAGGAAGATCTTGAGCTTCCATCTAAAATTATATCAGTATGATTTTTTTGTGAATTTGCATTGCTTGTTACATCATATGATTGGGAATAACTGACAATACAAAAATCTTTGCTTCTCTCTGACTTTGATTTTATTTGAATAAATGTGCAGTGTTGAAGTGGGGGGAAACACCATGTAGAATAAATCCAAACCTTACCAAAGCAAATGCCTTTCAGAAAACAATTTGATAGCCCTGAATTCCCAGCTCAGTGTCACAACAAAAACAGCCATGTGAATTATCATTTGAAGTTGATAATGCTTATAGAATTTAACAATCTCAATAAAGGGGAAAGGTAGCCTAAGCACACATATATCCAAATAATTGTCTAATCTTGATCTAGCACAAGAAGGAGAGGATTGACAGCACATACCAGATTTCTGGTCCAGGTTAAAAAATGTCTAGAAAATTCTAGGGAGAATTATGATACACATTCTGATGAAACTTTTCATGTGTTTCTGTTTCAAGAATGAGAATTTAAGATAGGCTGATCAATTATATATTAATATTATTGTTTACACAAATAAAATGCTAAAAAACTTGACATTATTTGTCTTCATTTTTTTTGAGTTTTTGGGTTTTTTTGTTTATTTGTTTTTATAAAAATACAACTAGGATTTCTAAATATCCTCTTACCATTACATCAGTTTTACAGGAGAGAATAATTAAGTAGCAAAAGTACTGTAAATATCAAACCAGAAATTTATAACATTTGCATGTATTTTACTCAAGATTAAAATGGATGATATTTACAGGAAAGTGAAGATAAACTCTCATATGATTAAAAAAAATAATTTCATGTAGACAGCATTTTCCAGAAATTATTCTTGACATTTACAATAATATGAGGAGTTACAGATGATATGTAATGTCACCACTGACATTATAGGAGATGTAATGCATCCACTGCCAACCACAGCCCTTATTGATAACTTGTTGGGATAATAAATTTCTGTTTTTCTCTGACAAAAGGTTGTGCTCTCTTTACATATTGTTTCTACTGATATAGCTTAGTGCAGACTATAAATTAAAAGACTGATTCTAAAGCCCATGGGAATTAATTCTGGAGTAAGTTCCAAGTATGAGAGTAGGAACTAATAGGCATATATTAAAATAAATTATATTAAATTTTTACTTGGGGTTAGGTGATCAGTTAAGGTACAAAACTGACCTAGAAAAACTACTCTCTTCCCTCTTCTGATTTACATTACAGTTAGATCTTTATTCTATGTCTAATACACTGTTTGCTGGTGGCCAGTCTTAACTACTCAAAAAGACAAATGCATATGAAAAAATAATATAACTTCATGCTACCTGCCTTTAGATGCCTAAGAGTTAGAAAGGAATAGGTAGTCCCCATCTTATAAAAACATCATGAAAACTTGGTTTTGCTGTCTGTGAAGGCTACTTAGAGAAACAGCCCATGATTAGGTAACTAATTTATGTTTGTCTGATTTTGGTACATCAAATATAAGACACGGCTTGATTAATATATACAGATCACACTAATTAAGTACAAATATGCATTATTTAAGGTCTATTTGAACCTTTCTTACCCTTAAAATTGTCTTTGTGGTCATACTGATGTTGAAGCTTGTTGTTCCATTTGCCTTATCAGTTTGTAATCAGGTATAGACACCTGTTCTATAGTCTTCGAAAAAAAGGAAAATATGTATCAGAAATGTCTGAATTCAAACCTGGTGGGTTCTCCTAATGTTTTGTTATTTCTGTAGGACCTGCTTCAAAAGTATAAAATGCCTCATTGTGCCAGTCTTTCAAACTCAAAAACTTCTTAAGGACTTGCATCTTTGAATTGAGGAAAATGATTTTTGAGTCATTGGGCACAGCCTAAGTTGCTGAATGTCATCGACTAGCTAGTCACGCATCAGAGAACCTGTTCCCTTTCCTTTTTTAGGGCTTTCATGACCTTTGTGATAAGTGCTGGGTGCACTTACTTGTGCATCAGTGTAATAAATAGCACATTTAATGCTGTTGTCACTTTAGCAAATGTTCATGAATGAGATCAGTTTCTGCTCACAGATTTTTTATTGTGGAAAATTATTTTACCTTGAACAAAATCTTTCCCTTTTCCTCACTTGACTGCTTTCTCTCTTCTTTGTATTTTCATATGCGTGCTTATATTGTCTTCACGCCCTGTCTTTACAAGAAAACTGGAACTGATCTTGAGACAGGTAAAAGCTTCTTTAAGCTGTAAAAAGAATTTTGCTATAAAACATCCATTAACTCTATGTCTAAACCTATATGTTGCTTGAAAATGTTACTCTTCATTAATTCAGCTTGTTTATTTACTAAATAAAAGTTGTCTTCATCATCTTAAAACAGCTCCCTAGCTCTCCAGCAAAACGTGAAAATGTAGAAATCATAGCAGACTCTCTAATTGTAGGGCAGAATATATCCATTGTTAGAAATGCACCTGAAAACCTACAGATGCTTGATTACAGCTTCGAGGGAAAATCATCTTGTTAAATGGTGTCTTAGCATTTGTAAAACTTCAATGTCTCTTGTAATAGCAAACACCTGAAATTATTTTTGCGTAGAAGAGGATACAAGTTTCTGTAAAATGTAGGAAACATTTTCAGAAATTGAGAGAAATGCAATCCCCCCAAAAAGACTTCTACTCATTTTAATTTCTTCATGTGCTTTTAATACACTTCTGATAAAATTCAAAATCAAGTGTAAAATATGAAGCCCTAAAACAGTAAAAAGTCATGATATCTGATCAATTTCCTCGGTTAAGATTAAGATAAAAATTGAAATAATTTATAAAAAGCCTGAACATTATAATGGGCAGTACATATTAAGGAAAAAGTGTAAACAACATCAATAATAAAAGTTGAAAGTGACAATTTTTAATGTTTTCAATGAAAAAAAATATACTAGGCTTTGTTTTCATTAACCCAGCCCTGATTTATGTAACCTATTTGTGTATCAGTATAATTTTGTTATCCTAAGTAGACTTTAATCTGTATCTTTGGAGAAGTGATGTAAAGTTTATTGGTATTAGAGAACCTCACATGACTGCTGTGGACCATAGCAACACCTCTTTTTCCGTGCTCTGTGTACTGAAGGTCAGTATTAGATATATCATTACCTCACACATTATTTGCAATAGGTATCCATATCTGTGAAACAGAATGGCTGAAATACCATTCCTCTGCATAGTAACTGATTTTCACAGTCTGTTCTTCAAAATTAATTCAAGATTACTGACAGTGATCATTTATGCATGAGCATTGTAGACAAACTGCATTATGCAGCTCACTGCTTAGTTGGTATACACTGTAAATCAAAGGTGTGTTTGACAGTACATGGAAGATTATTTTGGAAACTAATTGCAAATTAACAAATCATAAATATGGATGTGCTGCACACTGCTGTGAAAAATGTCTTTGTTTTATTGGGGATAGAAAGATTCCCAGTCCTTACTGAATTTTTCATATTTCTTACTATATGCTGACATCAGTAATAGGTTTGGGTTTTCCAAATTAACTTCTTCAATTAAAAAAAACAAACAGTAGTTCACTTTCTCTGAAAGTGCGTCTTCTACTTTCATTTGGCACACGTTAGTCCTTGTATTTGTGTAGTAAAATAACTTCCTTAAATCATTTAATACCACAATCTCTCCTTTAGTCACTTCACTCAATCATGATTCAGACTGAATAACTGAGTGCCTTATCAAAAGTAGTTCTCTATTAGAATTTATTCTCCCCAGTAACTGTGTTCAAATATTAATTCTTTTGGAGACTGAAAATCCACTCAGTGCATTTAAAAGCATAGGAAGCTTTAGATTTTCAGACAGCTGGAGATCAAACAGAGTTTAAAGACAGCACAACTAAATATTTCAAAATTTTGAATTTGGATTCAAAATCACCAGATGTTTTTTTCTGAAACGTGTTTTCAAGGTTTTTTTCTTTCCCGATGGTTGTTGATAGGTTTTATTTAATATAAATGCTACCCTGCTTTTGCTGCTTTCATTGCTTCAGCACGGAAAGATTTTTATGCAACACTGTACAAGGCTCAGCAGATTTCATAAATGCAGAGATTTTAATTGTATCGAACTTGTATCTGCCAAGAATGATTCAGCTGAAGTGTATTTCTTGGTAAGTGGGTGGTATTGGGACATGCATCCTTAGGCTGACACGATTAATTTTGTCTGTCTCAAGCTGTGTAACAGTCAAGGTGAAGAGTTGAGAATTTAAGGTTCTTAAGTCAGTGAATAGAGATGGCAAGTGACATGTCCTGGCTGGGTTTTATCTTAGCCTAATACAAATATTTAAGACAGGTGGGTACATTGTTTTCTGGGGCTATTTATCTCTTTACATGGGCAATAGGAGTGTAACTGACAGATTGAGAATGGACACTGCAGTGACATTCTCTCTGTAGAACAGTCCCCAATATTTTAGAACAAATATGCATTTTCATTATTCCCCAAGTATGTTCTTAATTGGTGCATTTTTCATCTGGACAGAATTTCTGAAGGAACAAATGGCACTTTCCTACCATTCTTTTCTTCTTCAAAAATTGCAGATTTTTTTTCAATCTTATGGTTCTCACTTTCTCAAGAAAATATAAAGATCCCATAATCAGTTTACTCCTTGACTTTTCTGCATTTTACGAGTGAATGAGAAAATTCTCTCAATATGGAACATTCAGGGAAAAAAATAAATCCCTAAAATAAACGCGTATGAGAAAGAAATTATTCTTCATGGACACTCTTCAGCCATATATAAGGAGGAAATGCTGCTTTTGTAAGAACGTCTTGGTGTCACCACCCACAAAAGAAAATGTTGATGAAAGGACTAAGAATGACCTTTATGGTTCTGAGAATTAATTATGTATGGTATGAATGTGGGAGGAAGATCACATGAAAGGGTATTAGTACTGTCACAGGGAGGCCCTAACAGTCTACAGAACAATTCAAGAAAAAGTATATTACAGTACTTTCAGAGACATAACTTTGAACCTAATAACCTATGACTAAAGTAAAAGTAGTGACACTTCCATGACACTTAAATTAGATTAAAAATGTATTTGCTGTTGCACTCATGCTATCAGAAACAGTAAAGAAATGGCCATGGAAGATTTTCCATCACAGTTCTAGCCAACATAAGATGGTGAGGAAAATAATTACTTTCATCTTAATGCACATAAACATTAGAACAGAAGGAAAGATTCTTAGTATTTGTATGAAATCATTACATTTTTATTCTGAGTACAATTTCACGTAAATAACACCAGGAACTTACCTGACTTGAATGAATTCTAAATCAACTTTAACAAACAATCTGTAGTCTCCAGATTATTTATATTTTCTTCTATTCATTTTTAATAGTTTTGCATGAAAAAAGTGCAGATAAAGTTCACAGTTAAAATATATGCATTGTAAATCATTACCTCATTTTGTCACTGTGGGTGAGTCCTAGTAAAGGATTCACACATCCAAATACGTAACAGCTAGGACTAGAGGTCATTTAGTCCCTAAGCAGAGGATGATGGGTGTGAATCAGAGCAGTCACATTGTTAAGCAACAAGCTGAGAAGCACCTACAGCTAACCAAAAGGGTAAGGCACATAGCATGGCTTATCCTACACTTAATATTCACATTACTCACTTTGGGCTGGCAAAAGGCATTTCTGCTGCTTTGGTGTGGCCCAGAACAAAAGCTTTTTGAATAAGGTTGGTTTCAGAATTAGGGACTACAGGATTTGTATTACAGAGCTACAAAATTTAAAGATGATTTTTATTACAGAACTACAAAATTTAAAGATTAGGATTAGATTATAGTCACAAAGTTTGACTGATCTAGATTCTACCAGACAGTGTGACAAAATGGACTTCAAGAGTGCTGAGTGTCATTTATGACTGCGGTCATTAGTAGTAATCATGTTGTGGTAGGAAAGGAGGATGAAGAGATCTCCAAAACAAGATTAGAGAGGGGGACAAGGGAAAGCTTTGTTTTGTGGTGACCCAGTGACAAGGACTGCGAAGACTTTTCAGCTGGCGAAGATGATTTAGAGTTCAGAGTGATCTACAGATCTCAGCTGAGACTGGGAAGGCTTACAGGTTGTGATACTTATATTTTGTGGTCTACCAAACAAATGTTGAGATTGTGATCAGGAATAGAATTTGATCAAACAGGAATCAACAGGAAGAAATGCAATACTATAAAAGTTTAGTCTTCCTGGAAAAATAAAATAAAATGAGTAAATAAAATCAAGCAACCAAGTTTGTCTTAAACCTGAGTAGAAACAAACACATAAACCAGTTAGGATTAGGTCAAGGCCTAACTCATCAGGGAGTGATGAAGGTGTATTTGGAATAAGTCTAATAAGAATTCTAAACTATGATTAGTGTTTGTGTGGATGTTGGCACTGGGTTTGGACCATGAGCCAGCAAGAGCTGATAAATCTAAGTTATGTTTGTTCTGATAGCTACAGATTAAATCTGGGACTAGGCAGAGTCCACTGGCATGGAGCCTGTGGATCTCTCATCTGTGCTTGGTCTTGCTTTAGCTGCCACTCTAGCATTATTGAAAGACTTGATGGAGGAGGCTGACCTCATATTAGGACTTGAGACATTAAGGGACCACTGGAGAAGGTTTACTACTGTTTTTCAAATTCCCAGACCTTCTGATGCCATTTGGAATGAAAGCTCTAAAATCAGTTAGTCACTCATTGGTGTGAGTGCACTGCAGACTTTGAATATGTTTATGGGTTAACTTGGTTTTCTTTGAATGGTAATTAAATAGTGCTTCCCTCAGACTGTATATAAAACTTGGTAATTAAATTGAATAAATCAATCTGTTCAGTTCAGCGAAAACCCTCTACTGAAGCTCACAAATACTCAGCCTATTTTTATAGGACATTAATTTTAAAAATACAATAAAATATAACATATAGAAGTTGAAATAATTTTCCTAAACAAGTAGAAGCACCTGTTGTTTGTGCCTTGTCTTTACTGTTTTGTTTTTGGTTTTGTTTTTTATAAAGTTATGATTCTCTGTCTTGTTTTCTTAGGAGGGTTATAACTCCTATGTCTTTATCATGATGATGAACAGAAAGAAAGAG
Source organism: Margarornis squamiger (assembly GCA_035222235.1). Lineage (NCBI taxonomy): Eukaryota > Metazoa > Chordata > Aves > Passeriformes > Furnariidae > Margarornis > Margarornis squamiger. Next base: position 96,490,776 of record JAWWTY010000106.1, read on the forward strand.
GAAAAAAAATGAAATAAAACATCTTTGGTTCATCTTTCAATGATACCAACTATTGTAAATCCTCACAAAGTCATTATTTTAAGGTACTGCTCATTTCAATGACATTTACCTTTTGTATCCACAAGTTTATAAACTCCTTTACCCGCATTTATTACAAAATGAATTGGATATTTTCCATGAATTTTTCCTTTATAATAAACTAAATCTCTTTCTCATTTTCTAATGTCAATTGGGAGGGAATGAATTGCAGAGTACTAAAATTCAAAATCATTCAGTACTTCATAGAAAAATCCATCAGCCTTTTCTGTCACAGCTAGCACCCCAAACAACGGGCACTGAAGAAATTTTAACCAGTAACTATTAAACTGGCTCCTCAGTGTTTTAGAAGGTAAAGGAAAAAGGAAAAAAAAAAGGAAAGGACACACAAAAATTGGGAAATATAATTAGAGTGAAATCAGAAAATCTGAAAAGGAACACTTTTTGTGTTAATAATCCAGAAATCAAATTATAAGCCATCTCTTCCAATTAATATTGTAAGGTTTCAAAGGCCATAGTCTGCTTCTAGTATTGGTTTAATTATATTAATATCTTCACTGGGAGACAAAAACGATGAATTGATAAATATCGCTAACATCTTCTTTAATTTGCTCCAGAGGAATACTGGGCTGAAGTAACTACTGACCTTCACGTTAACTGACTGAGTTTCCTGAATTTCTAAGAAAGCAAAACTTGGAGCACAGAAAACAGAGTTAATGAGAATGTAATTCAAGGTATACAGTCCTTTTACTTCTTTTCAACCTTGTATAAGTTTAGATGAGACACAGCTTTTCATTTTTCACTGTATTGTTGCATATCACACTCAGGCTCTATCATTGTAGTTTTGATGATGGAGATTAAGTTGGAATAAATATAGTAAGCAATGCCTTAGACCAAGAGATCTTTATAGTCTTTCTGATATCACCCTAACTTTTACAGTTTTGTTGTCTGGAAAAAAGTAGAGATGTTCATGAGATTATCTGTGGGAGGTAGAGAGAAGTCCAGTATATGGTATATTATATAGATTGTATGCCTGAGGCAAGAATGTTATCTTAAGATTCAGCTGAAAACTCATTTAGTGCTATATACAATGTCCAGAAAAATCACTCAACAAATATGGCATGATACCACTAAAATAAAGTTTTGTGATATTACTGTAAATTTAAAATGGGTTTGAAATCAAAAACAGGTGCTCCCTATAGCTGAAGTTTGAAATGTCATGAGAAGTGTAAATAGCTCTGAGAAACAAGTGATCAGCTTTGTGTGCAAAGCTCAAAGCAAGTCCATGAATGCTGATGTAGCACATATATTTGAAATCAATAATGATTGCCTGAATAGTGAGACGAAATGAAGTAATTAAACAGGAGGGGCATTGATTTTGTTTAAAGATTAGGCCAAATATTTTGAGTAGGATTCCTGCCTTTTGATGTTCCCCCTAGAGATGGTTATTTCAGAGGTAATTATCTGAACCTCTTTTGTAGTGAGGAGGGAGAAATAAACACTTGTCTATTAGAATTAACCTGACTTTTAGAACAAGAGTACTTGTGCCCTACACACACATTTCCAAACTGACTTCAGACAACTGACGCAGGGGGTCAGATAAAACTTTCCTTAAATGTTCTGAGCAGCTTATAAGAGTGTCAGAGATCTGGACCCTCCCAGATCAACAATGGAAAAAATTGCCTCCAGCAGTTCAGGCTTATAGAGATGTCAACATAAGATTTGACTTCAAGAATTTTCTATTAACTATAAGGTCAAATATGAATAAACAATGTACTAAAGGGTGGATAGCAAAGCTCTGAAGGTCCAGGATACAAATGAGGATAGTGGAGCTTATTTCATGGCTCTGCAAATGCACAGTTATGCTAGATTCTGGCTTAACAAAATATAAGCCTAAAAATATGATTTCACCAGCCTTATGCTTTAGACAAAGTAGACATTTAACGAACTAAATTGGTGGGAAAAGACAAATACTTTCTTCTGCTAAACTACAGGACATTCATGTTACCAAAGGCAGGTTTCTAATATGTAGCAGAGGTTTGTATCTAAGCTAATTGTCTGTATGTCCTTTATTGTCAGCACTTATAAAGTGGAACTTCCACAGTAATATTAGTCTCATCCTCAATAAGACTTCTAAAACAGGCCATTTGATATCATGGGAGACTACAGTAATCTGATTTTTTCAGATGTGAATAGCAGTCAGAAGTAATGCAAGAAAAATATATCCATATAAAAAGTCCCTTTAATTTATTAATTTTGTTCAAGATCTTTAATTTGTTAATTTTGTTCAAGATCTGTATTCTTATAGATGCAATATAATTAGATACATATATAAGCAAGTGTTTCTCTTTTCTGTCAGAAAATTATTAGTTAGGCTGTGACAATAAACTTCCTTCACTAATTCCGTGATACCTTCTAAACCTGAAGTCACTCTTTAAAAAATGAGTTTGGATCTCAACTTCACATATGCAAAATTCACAGACTTACAGAGGTGTGGAAGGACTTTTTCCCATTATTTCTCATCGCTATAGTCAACAGTTTGTTCATAGAACACAATGTTAAATTTCATATAAACACAGTGTATAGTAAAGACTAAAATCCAATTAACTTCCTTACAGTAGGAGATAAGACGAATTCCATTCGAATTGTGGCATTGCCACAAGATTCTGATTATTCAATGTAGATCTGAATTCCATTTTGTCTACCACAGCTCTCCATTATTTAGTTCTGGTTCATGTCTGTTTGGAGCTTACTATTCAGGAAGACTCATTTGCTTCTTAAGAATTTTGTGGTGCAGGTTAAGTAGACAAACAGGTAAAGGTTACAGAATAAGGAACAGATGATTTGAGATCTAATATTAAACTTTTAATATTAGAGCTTTGAATAACATTAATTCTTTTGTAGATAGCACAGTGCAAGGATAGATCTCTGAGTGATGTTTAACAAGGAATAGGTATGAGTTTCAGAGATAAGCCCTGAAAGTTGTACCACGCAAATTAGCTATGTAAAGAGGACAGTCAATTAATGACTATGGGGAAAAATGACAAAAGAACTATGTAGATGGATGAATACTTGGAATGCGAGTGTATAAGAAAATTAACAGAGGACATAATGTTGGAAGAAACCAATATCTTTCTAGCATTGAGGATAAATACATTTTTATGTAAAGATGTTAAAAATCTGTGGGGTGTTCAGAGACTGTGGGGATGATACAACATATAGTCACACCATGTGGAACCAGATAACTTGAAAATTTTTTTCATGCTCTTTAGAAGAAAAAAGAAGCTGTTCTAAGGAAAATGTATGTACTTAAGATGCTTTACCACAAAAGGAGTTTTGCCTTCATGATTTTTTTTCTCCTTTTCAATTACAATAAATTAAGGCATCATTCACATTAGGACTGATCCCAAAATACAGCGTGGGGGAGACTTCATCAGTTATCCTTATCCATGCACAGCTGTCTAACACTGAAATAGCATAGCTTTTATCCCCAGCCCAGCTCAGTGGCACTGCTATGAATGACTTGCAGCTGCCTAACGAGACATAGGCATCCATAGGGGCACCACACTTGCTGTCTGAAGCTTTTTACACCACAGGGCCTGCAGGACCTGCACAGGAAAGACGAAAAGCAGCCAGGAGATACTTCCTTCAGGGCCACCAGATCCAAATACCTTCTGAGTCCCTGAAGAGGCAAAAGCTGCAAGAAGTTGAACTTCCCTTTTCATTTTCTGCAGCCCAAGAAACAAGAATGCCTCAGCTCCATGTCTGCAGGTCCAGCCAGTAGCAAGGCTGAACACATATCCCCAGTAGGCACACACAAACATACACATCCAACACATATGGATTTATAGGCAGATGACCAGACAGATAACACAGGTACAGTGCATACTCACACAGACATACATGACACCAACAGATTCATCCCATTCCCTCTCTAGCTGAGTAGGATAGATGCTTATTAGTGTAAAATACATATATGTATATGTTTGCGGTAGATCCCTTCAGCAGCTGGGCTCAGACAGCCTTTCCAGTAGCTGCTCCTGGATCCTTTGTTTCTCCATGTGCCATTACCCCTTGGAACACTTGCACACAGAGAGATGGAGTCACACCACTCTCTGGAAGCCAGAAGAGGCACCTTTGCTACCCACTAGCCGACTGCCTCATTGTCTCACCTTTAGAAACACATCTGGCTCCCAAGATACTTCACTTGTTTGCTGACTAGTCTAACTTGAGCTTGCTAAAGATTACATACTCACTTATAGACCCACGCACACTCCAGTCATTGACACAATGGACATCAGGGCCTCTGAACCCTGCTCCCACTACAGAGGCTGTTGCATGGTTTTACTCAGTCCAGTCTCTCCAGTTGCTGGCATCACAGACACATGACTGTTCCAAGGTAATGTCTAACTCCAGCTTCTGCACAGGCACTCCTTTGTGCATACATGCACATAAATAGATTTTCCTTTTGTTCCTCTACAGATTAGCTCAGCTGGTTAGAGCATGGTGCTCACACCAAGGCTGTGGGTTTGAACTCTGAAGGGTCACTTAAGAGTTGGTCTCAATGATCCTATTGGGTCGCTTCCAACTCAGAATATTCTGTGAAATCTGTCAAGTTAATTACATCCATAATTCCTCACTTCTTCCCTCCCTAAATATCCTATAATAATGTTGCGTTTCCCCACATACTTTCGAGCCAGATGAGCTTTTATCACAAAACCTAAGTGTTGCCGAGGACTAGGTTCAGTCAATATTTGTATATGTCCAAGGACAGAGATACTACAACCTTTATGGGCAATCTGTTTTGGTCTTTTGACTACCACTTTAACAAACCAGTAAATAGTTTCATTCTTCCATTTAAACAGAATTTTCTGTGTCTCAGTTGGTGTCCTTTGCCTCTTGTCCTTCAGTGGGCAGCAGTGAGAAGAATCTGGCTCCAGCTTCTATATGTCCCCCAATCAGGTATGCATACATAATGCTAAGATTGCTCCTGAGCCTTCCCTTCTCCAGGATGAACAGTCCAAGCTCTCTCAGCTTTTCTTCATATAAGGGATGTTTCCATTCCTTCATAATTTTTGAGGCCCTTTGCCGGACTCACTCCAATGTGCCCATGTCTCTCACTGACTTGGGAACCCAGAGCTGGACTCAGCTTTCTAGTTGTCTCACAGCTACTGAGCAGATGGAAAGGATCACCGTTCTTGACTTGTTGAAAATGCTCTTGAGCTGATGAGTAGTGGCAGAAACTCTCTCTTTAGCAGGAGGAGTACATGAAGGTAACATAAAGCTAATTGGAAAGGATAGTGTAATAATGTGGATAAACATCTCTTAAGATATGCCCTCTGTGATGTCATCAATATATGTGATGAGTACTGCAGTAAAGGGAACCTCTGTCACTGTAAATAGCATAGGTAGAAGCTGCAGATCCTCACAGTGGCTGAGCAAACCGGATTATTTTCACATGGAGTTTAGCATTCTCGGCAAATTCTTTGCTGTTACTCCCCTCTAGCTATGATGGCACACCTACAGATTTGAGGTCTTAATTTCCAAGAGTGATAAACAGAAGAGATTCTGGAGTCTTTTATCTAAATGCATCATTGTTTATAATGTTATAGTGCAGAAAATACATTTCGCTTTCCTGTCTATTATATTGCAGGTTACTATTTTGTTTCTGCCTGACTTCATTCCATAGCACACATTTCATCTGCACCTTCTCAGACAAACACTTGAGAACTGCTGTGCTTGTGATGAGTGGCCTCCAAAGTTCCCCCAAATGAGTCCATTCATTCCCTCTGAGTTTCAATTCACTAATTATATGCCTATTTAATTCCACATTATTCCTGGTAAAAAGTTGTAATTGCATTATTGAATTATATAATTTTTCTTTAAGGTAAATTAACTACAGTATTCTAGCTCTCTTCAAAGCATTACAGATTTTTTTGTATTTAAAGGATGTTATTTGCTATGCCACAATATCATAACTTTAAAGTTTGAACAAGAGCTTGAAATACTCATCTCTTTCTCTAACATGTAAACTCTCCATACAGCTTGCATATTTTACTCATTTTCTATTTATGTATAATAGTTCTTTGGAAATCAGAATTAAAATACACATATACAGTATATTATATATACATATCTACTTATGTATGTGTGTGTAACCACAGTATGTTGTAATTCAGTTAAAATATATTCTTTTCCTAATATAGTTTCTTTTTCAAAGTATGCCACTGGAAAACTGTAGTGCATTTGATTTTTGCAGAAATCAGTGCAGTTAACTATAAAACTCTGCTCAGCTAAGCTAACAGCAAAGGAGGAGAAAAACGATGATCATCACTCAGATCTTTAAAGGTCTTACATAATCAGAACTATTATTTTTATGCTTAATCAAGTTATTCACCAGTTTATGTTTCTGCCCGATATAAACATAAATGAAGTTTGGATTGGAATGCAGTCATATTCTTTTGAGTCATTGTTATTTATTTTATTCCTATAGCATATTATTTTGTACCTAAAGGATAAGCAGTGGTCTAATACAAATGCTATAAAAACAAAGGGGAAAAAATAAAAGGGCATAAGAACATTCATGTATTATACAGCAAATTAGAACTTCCTCTGAAAATTACGGTTAGTACATGTGAATTTAGAACAGAGACCAGTGTCACTCTATATGATGTTTCAAAATTACCAGAAATACACAGCTGTAAGAGAAATGGCAGTAAATTCAGCATGGCTGAATGATCAAGTTTGATAATAATTTGAGTAGTTTTCATGTAAAGGTGCTGTGAAAGGCATCTAAGTCTAGCTGCCTTCTAATTATGAGAAGCAAACAATTTGTATTTTTGACAAGTACTTTCAAGTGGAAAAAAATAGAGGAGAAGAACAAGCTTATGATGACTGTTGATGAGTATAGTCTAAGGGTAAGAGGGAAGGAGAAGTGAAATAAACAAAGCCATAGAGAAGATAGGAGGGTGCCTGGCATAATCACAATAAACTTAGCATAGCCTTGTGTACAATTTGTAGGAGTAATACCACAATTGGAAGCAGAAAAAAAAGAAATAAAAGAATTCACCATCTGCTGAAACACTGTAGTATCACAGTGATCTGCAGGAAACAGCAAACTCTGGTATGTATGGATGTGTTTCTAGGCTAACACATGAGTTTTGTTTGTTTTGACTATACAAAAGAGTTTGTCAATTTTAAAACCACAAATAAGAGCTTCTCCTTCGATAAATTATGGTACGTGTTTGTTTCAAAAAATCCTTGTAGATTATCTCAGGAAGTGCATTATAAAATGCAGACAGTAGTCTATCCTAAAAAGAACATTAAATCTTTTTCTTTTGTTCTAACAGCCACCTTAGAGAAATTAAAACAACTGAACCAAATATTTCTTTTATCTTTTTCATTTCAGATTGTGCCTTTAAAGGAAAATGTCTGTCTAGTTACTTATTTGCAGAGACAGTTTCGTTCTTTCTTTATAGTGGCCTGTAATTAATGGGTTCAAAACTAATCAGAGACATAAAAGACTTTAATGACAAGTTAAAGAGGAAGTAGAATGAAAGAAGGGTACAATAATCATCCTTAAATGGGTTTATATTCATTTCAAGATAGAATTTTAATAGATGGATTAGCTTAATTGATAAAGATGTGATACTTTTTGCACTTTTTAGGTCTAATTTAAGGAGATGAGTCTTGGAAACATACCTGTTAATCAAATCTGTTAGGCACCTGTGAGTAATCTTCCTTGTCTGTCTCTAAGGACTACATTTAGAAAGTGAGTCTCTGCTCCTTATTTAAACCATTGTAGCAGCATGTTAACTGAAGCGCTCTAATTGCTCATGCTTGAAGGTTTGTGACACTAAATGACAAATGGGACCCATGCAAAGCACTGAAGCAAAGAGGAGAGTAGCTGCCAGCTTTGTGACAACATGTGATTATGCATGCACCAGTCTTGTTTATAGATCCTGAAATAATTTCAGTAACATCTGGGAGTGAAGTGGACTAGATTTATCAATTTATTCTATTGGAGAAATTTGCTAAGTTCAGTGACATACATAGCTATTAAGATTTATTTTCAGAGGCCTTGAAAATCAATTTTCTCTTAACAATTCTGGCTATGGTTCACTAATTTATATTGTTTTCTTAGTTCTTTGCTGCTATGCTGTCACTTAAAGGGGCCAGAGTTTCCTTCCCATTTATTCTTGTAAGTATTTCAATAATTTGCATTGGAGTTAATTGCTAGTGAACCTTTTTTACTCCGTACATTTTTGGACAGATTTGAACCTATGTTGTGTGTTACCTACTGTGACAACTTGCAAGACTAATTGCAAGTTTGTTTGGTCCTAATTAAATGGTTCCAATGAATAGACTTACTGGCAACAATCTTAAATGCAAATAATTTTCTGTTCTTCATACAAGTACGGTTTTCAAAGCAGAGAACAGCAGTTTGACAGAAGATTGTTTGTTAAAATTACTTTAACATAATAACTACTGGAACAAAAAATAGTTTTAGGTATCCTGTATTTTATATATTACCAGGAAAATCTTAAGGGTTTGTTGAGTTTTTTCATTCCTGAGGGAAAAAAAAATAAAAAAATCATCAACTACTTGGTTCTAATATCTGAAGTGACAATCAAAAGAAAAAATACCACAAATAAGAAGTCCAACTAGTTCTGGCTCAAGGAACCTGTCTTTCATACCTCATACTTGATATTACCTTAGAGACACTCTCCAGCCTGCCTACACTGCAATCCATCTCTACTCCATTATGTCACTTCAGTAATTATCACTGCATACAAATGTAGTAATTCAGGAGAAGAAGCCTTTTCCCCAAAGAATTTTTATAAGGACACCATAAATAGTATATGGAAATTATTTTTTTAGAAACTAAGCAGGATATAGAGGTGGATGTCTCCTCACTGCAATGTGCTCAGCTGTGTCTTTCTGCTGTATCACATGGTAAAGGAATGTAGTCAACTCCTTCTCCTTTCTCTAATTATTTAGTGTCTGCTTAGGAAAATGATATAGTATTCATCCAGCAAATAATAATTTTCCCTACAAATTCCCCTGACACAGACATATACAGAAATATTAATGACTGACCACCTGGTTTTCTCCCTTTAGTTTTCTAAAAATATATGTTACAGGGATGTTACATGCAGGGTTGTAACTAGAGTTCATACAGTCACGTTTTTATCTGTTAGATGGTTGGGATTTGGGATGTCTCAGTCCTTTTCAGTCAAAAGGCTTATCACAACGTCCATGTATCCTTAGAAAGAGGAGAAGCAAAAGTTTTGTCATTGATCTGAGCTAAAAAGTACCCCAAATGAAGCTCCTTTATACTAGTACTTAATCCCCTTTTTCCTTCGTTTTCATAGCGATGACCCATCTCTCTGATATGAATGACTTAGTGCTATCTCACCATGTACTCTTTTGATGCCTGCCTTTGTGTCTCAGAATTTCATGGGTTTCTAGGACATTAGGAAGGCTGCAACATGGGGTAAGCATAGGAAGACCTCTGCATTCTAAGAAGCAGGCTACATGAGGCTATGTTTTGCTGTTCCCCTTGCACTCACACAACTCATGGCAGAAGGCAGCATTGTTCTACAGAAACAGCGGCTATTAGTAAATGTAAATGTCAGGAAGATTTTTCTGCCTCTGATGACAGCTATGCCTTGGCTCTGCTTGTGTCTAACAGGATGGCTGAATTCTGCCGAAGGCAGACTTGTTGGTGTGGTGCGTTGTTCAATCTTGTTCTCTACCATGTCGAGAGACAGCTCTCCGCTCAGGCCAAAGTGGGACTGCAGATATTGCTGTGTGGAGTTCTGGAGCTGAGCAGTAGCTCTTGGGCCTGTGTCTTGGCCCTGTTCAGTTTGCTTTTAAGGACATTGTGATTTTATCCTGTTACAAGTAAACACATCTGAATAGTCACTTACAGAACACTAATAATCCAAATAAGTGAGCATTCTTCTGTATTACTTTCTTGGGGTCTTTTCATTTGCTTCAAACTGGGCTATAAATGTTGTGCATATGCAATTTCATCAAAACAAGTAATAGGAGCATAGGAATTCAGTATACTCATCCCTCAGAATAAATTCATGAAAATCATTCAACCAGGGTTCTTGGTTTTTCTGAGGAATAGAATCATTGGTGCAAAGCAAAAAAATTCCATACCTGAAGTATACATGTAGACTGAGTTCTACATGATACCTCCTTACAAGGTATTTGCACTTACAGAAATGAAAGCCAACTTTTTTGTAAAAAATTCAGGTTCTATTCCAGATGCTGACAGGTTTGCAATACTGTGGAATTTCATAATAATCTCCTTATGCTGCCTGGGTAATATAGCTATTACCCTGATTTGACATGTGTCAAAATACCCCTATAGTCTCTGTCATGCTGCTTAATACACCTCAGATGACAAGCTGCCTTAGGTCTTCAACAGTATGAATGAAGAATATTAAGCGAGCACCATGTCAGCTCCTAGTTGTATAAAGGTTAAAATATGACATATTTCATAAATTCATAATACATAATCACAGTTAAAACCTATTACTGCTTAAATCCCCTCTAGGGTTTTGCTTTTTGGTTGCAACATCAGGACCAAACTCATTATTTTAGGAAGCAAAAAGAAAAATATTAACTACAAATAAATTATATTATTTTTGAATATCAAAGCAGGTCAAATCCAGGAATTTTCAAAACATGTCAAGTTTGAGGTCAAAACCATAGTCTGACATCATTTCAAATTTTGAATACACAACATAAAGCAAGTTACAAAATGTCTGACAGGTTTCAGTGATCCTCCAAAAGATTTGCCTTCTGTAGTAAAAGAGACAACATTTTCCTGCAAATAGAATGAAAAAGAATATCAATTTCCATGACTGCAACAAAAAAACCCATTGTTTTCACAAATTGAAACAAGAGGCTTAGTGTTGGTTTATATGCAAAGTTGTCCTTAGATATCTCCTCATTGTAGCATTCAGAAGTGATTTATTTTTCCAGACCTCGTTGAATATGATAGATTGGGACAATGATGTTATGATCTAACAGCTGGACTCTCTGCATGAAACAATTACTGCCAGTGAGGAAAGATGTGAGCAATTGGGTAAAAGCCTAATGGAGACAGAAGGGAATGTTTTCAACTCAGAGGTAATAATAGAGGGCTATGATTTAATTATTTCTGAACTGAGTAAAGCTAATAAATCTTCTAAATCTAAACTAGACTTGATTAAAAATGAATTACTGAAAAAAAAATTTAAATTCTGAGGTTTTTGTTTTAAATGTTTTCCAGAGAGAAGACATTTCATATTAAAATGAATGCCAAAAGTATTTAGGATTCTTTTTTATTATCTTTCAAATTCATGTTACTTTTTCCTGCTAAGGAGTGAAGTTTTGTGTTCTCTCCTAGTACAAAGAGAAAAATGTATTTTGAAATTCTATTTTATCATTTTCCCCAGTAAAAAAATATGGACAAAATAATGAAATACTCAAGGAACCTAAATATAGTATTTAATCATGCTGTCAGAATTTTTGCAAACACATCCTCATGACCAACTTCTGACTGTCTTGTGAATGGATTTGGACAGCTAATCCTATAAAAAATTATCACTTTTTTGATACTACAAGGAAAAAAAAACAAAACCAAGAAGGTAAACAATAAGGTGATGGGCCTTATTCCCTTTTCAGGCTTCTTCTTTAAGAAGATAGATTGCATGAATTACAGAAGATAATAGTCCCATGAAAATATTTCAAGATAATAATAATAATAACAAAAACAAGAATTCTGTCCTTCACATCTTTAATATTCAAAACTTCCTGAAATAATAGCATTGGAAAGGTTATTACTGTTTGGTGATAAAAAGAAAAAGGTTAAAAACCCAGAAAAAATTGAAAGATAGTTCTATAACAAACAACCTTATAATGTAGCTATTGATAATAAAATGAAGGTGAGCTTTGGATTTGCAAGTGACAAGCAAAATGCCTTTTGCTTTTTGGATGAGCAGTGGGCATTGGAAGCCAGAAAACTTTGTGACTCATCAGATATTAGACAACAGCAACAGCATACTAGATTTCCTAAATTCTGTAACACTGATCTAGGAAAACATTTGCCTAGAAAAAATTTTGAGTTTTATTCTAAGGCAGATGAAACTATTAATCAATCCAAACAAATTTCACTAAAAAAGATATAATCAAGGTAAAATAAGAATAAGAATTTTTAATTTTATGATACATTTCTGGACAGATGTAAAAAAGCCAAGACAAAGAATAAGAAGAAGGAGAAAGGGCTTTTCAGGTGGCTTTCAGTTATTCATTTCAAAAGTAGGAGTCTTAAATTCAGTTCCCTCTTCTCCTAAAATTGCATAGAGTGCCTTCCTTCTAGGAGCCATTCATAGTCTTTGATATTGAACAGTTCTATCTGTTAGGAGTAATTTTAACTGTGGATTTTTAACCCTCTAAAAGCCAACTAAGTATTTAGTCTTTATTTGAATGATGTGATGAAATACACCTTGAGCAGGCCTTTTGGTTACACCAAATGGAGGATCACATTGGTTTTGGACTCTCAGTACAAAGATTTACAGACTGACAAGAGTCTGGTCAAGAATGGCTAAGGGGCTGACACACAGAGTGTACAAGTGTGCTGGGTTTATCTGTCAGAAGATGAGAAGCCTAAGGGAGCATTTATCTCCTGTGTTTCATTGCCTAATGGTGGGTGATGCAGCAGATGGAGCCAGACTCTTCCCAGAGGGGAAGGACAAGGTGCTGGTCACAAGTTGCAGCAAGAGAAATTGCAGCTGGGTACGAGTTTTTCACAGTGAAAATGGCAAAGTCCTAGAGCAAGTTTCCCAGAGAGGCTGTGGTGTATCTATGCCTGAAATCTTTAGTTTATGTACCCAGCTTAGTAGCACCTTCTCCTAAATTTTTCTCTTCTGATCCAGAGGGATCAGGAACTTCTAAGACAGAAAAAAAGAAACCAGATTGTTGAAGAAATGGAAGGCCTTTGTACCTGTCACTTTTTCCTGTTGCACCACCACTGATGAGTGATCCGTATAGCAGTACATGCAAAGATCAGGCTGTGAATGCAGACACTGCATGTGGATGGATTACAGAGAACTGTCTGGAGGGTGTTTGTTTCAGGATGGCTATTTAAAGTAGATAACCACAGAGGGATTAAAGGGTAACCAGGGAACTTCAGAGAGACAGAAGTGAAGAAAGGGGTCAGCTGGAGAAGAAGTAGCAAAGAAGCACAATAAATTGTAAGAAGATGAGATACCTTGCAATGGGAAGATCAGCAGCCAAAGCCTTGAGTGGCACTGCTGGTAGTTGTCCCACAGCATTGCAGCCTTCCACGGGTCATGAGACCCCTGTGCAGGGCTGGAGAGGTGGTGGTGGGGAGCACACATGAGGACCCACACCTCCATGTGCCTGCTTGACTTTTGAGGTATTTTGCACAAGCAGAGACCCAGAAGGTCTGCAGGGGCACACACAGACCAGGTGTATCCACATCTGCAGCAGGACATGGAAGTGTAGAGGGGGAACGTAGGAGAGGGGATGCATGGCAGCTGTGCACTGGCACATGTTTGTGCATCACTCTGAGTGTGTGTGATTAGTTATTAGATAGAAGCTTTAAAAAGCTTAGTGTTTAGTAATGTTTTGCATGAGTCTAGTAGGGTGGTTTATTTGTCATGTTGATGATATTAATCATGAAGGTGCAGTTCACTCAGAGATTAATTATGTACCACATCTTTACAAATAAACTATCTAAACTGTGATTTATAAGTACATGAACTGAGCACCTCATATCTGTGAAAGATATTAGACAATTTCTTCATATTTTCATATACTGACTCACCTTTATGAACAGAACTGAAGTCAGAGCAGTTAGGTGTAGAAGTGTGACTTTGATTTTTTCTTCAAAAAATATGTTTTTTCTTTTCTGAAATACACGACTAAACAGAAGCAGGTCAGCTAATGCACACCAAGAAAATGGGAAATTTCAAGTATTTTTCATTGAGATTGAGAGCTTGGTCATGTATTAGACAACTAGATTAAGACTGTGAGAAACTGTTCTTAATGCTGAGAAACTGTAAAGGCTTCTTTCTCAGACTGAAGAAAAACAAAATGATGGTTTATTAATTTTTGAAAATAAACCTCCAAAAGTAATCAGAAACTTACAGTTATTGGGATCAGAAAGAAAATATCACAAAGGACTAGATGACATCAACATCCATCCTCTATCACCATCATTTCAGAATTTAGTATAGTAAGAAAAAAGTTTATAAAATGTGAATCTAACTTATTGGTTTTTATACTCAAGTGTCTAAATTAAAACAACTGCATATTTTTTTCTGGATCACTGAAGAACTGAAAATCAAGGCAATCACTGTGAAAAACTTTTACTTTAGTTTAATTTCTGAGAGAATCCTTTCTCTAAATTTGGTACAAAGCATTTCCATTGACATAGAAAAATCAGATAAAATTGTGTAAATTAGCTGAGAATTAGTTCACTGATTCATAAAATGGAAATGAAGCTTCTACGTCTTTTTTTTTTTAATTTCTCTTAGAAGAATGGAAATTCTTAAATATATTTCATATTATTAGATTTCAGAAGACTAAAACTTATACCTGAGTTTCTCTGAAGTTAAAAATATTATCCTTTTAATAGTATCTATTTTCAGAAAATTTACCAAAACAATGAAGGGAAAGCATTTATTCAATTTGAAAAAAAAAAAAAAAAAACAACCTGAAGAAAGTGTATGCCTTTCATAACAACCTCCCACCTCCCCAACATAGAGTTTAAAAGAAAAACAGGAAAAAAATATTTTTTTTGTTGTTTGTTTGTTTGTTTGTTTGGCTCTATTTTCAACACAGTAGGGTTATCTACCAAAAAAACATTTCAAACTTCCAAACTGATATTAATTTCACTTTCTTCATTATTATATATTACATTTTGATGATCTCTTCTCTTACCTTTACCTACCTCATCTAGGGTCAGCAATACAGCCATATCAGTTAATTTTGACACATTTTTCAGGTCTGTCCAGCATAACTTTTCTTGACCAGTATTGAAATGTAATGAAAATATGATCATACAGAACCTTTCTATTCTTTTATTTTGTGACAGAAACAATAAGTATTATAGCTCAACCAGTTTCTGTGCTAGGCTATAATCATGTTAAAAATCCTAAACCTCTTAATAAACCATAATTTTATTACAATTCATTTGTGAATCTATAATAATCTTATATTTATCTAATGCTCAGTAATTAAGTCCTTATTTGCCTAATCAAAAGAATCATGGAGAATCAAACCCAGAAAATAGACAACAAGACATATTAAGCTGATATAATACACCAAAATATGCTCCATTTATGTGATATATGATTGTTTGATGCAGATTGTTCAGGTTTGTTGTTCAAAAAAATTTTTCCAAACAAGTAACAATGAAATGGTCATATTTTATTTAGATGGAATACCTCTGATAGTCGTATCGCTTTTTTTAATATATCTCATAAAACCAGGACACAACCAACATATTTGGTACCATATCGAGTTAACAATTCCAGTTAGTTTTTTCTGTTCATTCATAACATACGTTATTTGATATGATTTAAGATGCTTATATAATCAGTAACTACTCAAAAGGCATTTTGGGGGGCTGTGCTATACTGGCATAGCTCTGCAAAGTGTAGAACTAGTAGGCAATATTTCATTTGCGATGTTTTTGCTTTTGGGGTTTTTTGTTTTTTTTTTTTCTTTGTTTGTTTTTTGGGTTTTTTGTGGTTTTGTTTTTTGTTGTGGGTGGGTTTTTTTTGGTTTTTTTTTTTTTTCTTTTTCTGACAGAAAACTATATTTGCAAGACTGAGGTTGTTTGTCTTAATCTTGTAAGGCCTCACTAGTAGGACCTCTCGGACTTATTGTCTAGGCTTTCCTAGGTTTGCCAGGAGTTTTATTTTACTTTGTTCATCAGTTGGAGGAGTTCTATAATGAAATTTGTTATGACCTAATTTGTCTTACTTTTGCATAGCTTTTTATAACTAAATTTAAATTTGATACGAGTAAGAAGTAACTTTTTTTGTGCAGAGTGAAATATTTGTGTAGTGCCATAATGCAGAGTAGAATATAGGGATGGGATGAGATCAAGGTGTTGGAAACTGGAACACAGGTACAGGATCCTGTGTGGGGTAGGTATGACAGGAGGATCTTGCGTCCTTAAGCCTGTGAATGACTCAGCAGCTGCCAAAATGTCAACTTAGGGTGTTGAGCAAAGCCAGCTGTAAGGGTAAGATAGAGCAAAGAGCTTGTATCTGGGGTAACTCACACTCCTTGTAAATTGAATAGAGATTTAATGTAGCATTTTAGATCAGTGAAGAATATACAAGGTATATAAAGGGTCACGAAGTATGCAAGTGGACCCTAAAGTGTGGAGAAGGAAACCATCAGTATCAAAGTCATGCTTTTCCTGGTAAAAAACTGAGAATGCTGGAAGGTCCCTGGCCACCTTCATCTGAAACCAACTACCATGGGAGGTGAGGTGATACAACAATATATCAAGGTACAGATATTAGAAAGTCTGAGTCTTTAATTCTCATACTTCATTTTTCCTTTCTCTTAAATCAGGTCTTGACTATTTCTTCATTTTGACTGTGAAGTTTTCATCTATACTTAGCAACAAATTTCAGACCTTGCATATAATGTGGATTTCTTTTACCTTTAGTAGCATTTTGAATGCAACAAAGGAACAGGTGGAGTTTCTAGTCTCAAGGCTGAAAGGATCCAGTTAAAAACACAGCAAAAAAACAGGAAAAATCCTTGACTCTTCGACAGGTCAGATTTGAAAAAGAGATTTCTGGCAAAACAAGAGTTTCATGCTATTGTTTGAGAAATAACCTGTAACTGAAGTTTCATAGCAAATTTAAAACTTAACTAGTGAAAAAAAAAGCGATGCCCATATTGCCCCCCAAACCTCCACCAAACAAACCTGAGACAAGCCAAGACTGTCTGGTCAGAGCTCATTAATTCTGTATTTTTGGGCAGAAGTGACAGAAGCAATATATATCTAGTTATATTTATCCTTATGTAACTGAAGTAGTAAATAATGTTCTTACATTTGAAATAACTCACAATGACAAAGATGTAGGCCAAGATTCTGCTCACATACTTGCATGTGTCAATCAGATGTCGAGGTGTTTAAATAAATGAAGTTACACCCGTGCAAGCTCACTGTAATTGCAAGGAGGTAGCATTTCCAGGGTTATGATGGTAGAAAGATGTTATGTTAAAATGACACAATTAATTTTCTCCTCTTCTCCCTGGTGCAGCTTAGGGAAAGGTGGTGACAGCTCAGAGGTGGGAGAAGATGTGACTAGGGACAAGGGGGGAGAGGAGGAATGGCCGAACGTCCATCAGTGGGCAACTCTGCTGTCAGCCAGCAATGGCTTGTGCTATAAATGGGCAAAGTCAGGGGAGCAGGATTTGAAGCCCACGTCAGGAAGAAAGTGGTAAAGCACATTGTTTAAGCAATCCAATTAAGAAGGGAGAAATTTTTTCAGGATTTTTATGACAGAAGTCTGGCAGATAGAGCGGGTCTTGGCCAAAAGGAACAGCTGGCTGAATCCAAACATTTGTGTAAAGAGACAGCAGGAGTACCTGGAAAAACACACAGGCTGTTCTAAAATATTTTAAAAATACTGTTTGCAAGTGTTCAAGGTCAGGTTGAATGGGACCCTGAGCAACCTGATGTAAAGTGGGGCTTCCCTGCCTGTGGCGGAGGGAGTGGGAACTACATGATCTTTAAAGTAGGTCCCTTCTAATCCAAACCATTCTATGATTCTATAAAAATAATTCAGCCCAATTTCATGAAGGAACAGTCTTGTCTTCTTCTGGCTTGTCCCAGTGTGGCTCAGAGAGTGCAACTACTGCAGCCAGGCCCTAGAGCCCAGGTCTGAAGAAAGGCTCCATCTCTGCATATTGTTTTGTCTTTTAGGCACAGAAATTCATCTTTTTTTGAAAACACAGGACCTGATCCACATCCCAGATAAAGCTACTGTATTTTGGTAAGGGTGTGATGGTGGTCTTTGCTGTCCAGAGGAACTGCTTTCTGATGAGGCAGCTAAAGGGTGATAAAGTATAAGTAAAATAGTGAGAGTAGCTGGAATTCACCCGTGACGTGCCACAGAGAATAAGAGTGGGCTCAGTTCTCTAATCGGTTTTTATGCCGGTGTTTGCCTGCAGAAGTTAATTAATTTAAGAGTAGAAAAAACAGGGTGGGTTAAAATAAAAGAATAAAATCTTGTTCCAGTGACAGATGTTTCCATATGGCCTAAGCAGAAACTGAGGCAGTCAAGCTTTTTGATACAACTTCTTATCTTAAACAATTATTTTAGGAAAAACATTGTGGGGAGTGATTCTATAATGTACCATTAATTAAACTGTAATAACCTATAAGATAGATGAGACTAATTTTCCAATGGCTTATTTTGGAATTATTCTCACAGATGAAATCAAAATGGAGATAATATAGCAATTTATAAAAGTGCAAGCTTTGAAAAGGTACTTTTATTCTTTTAAGAATATTTTTTTTCCAGTGACCAAAAAGAACATTGACCTTTTCAACATTCCCATTTCCTGATAAGTTGAAAAATAAAAAGCAGTGATATAAGCTGTTTCAGTCATTTCAGACAAAGAGTTGGATAAACAAACTGAGAATTGCTTCTATCAAAATGAGACTAATTTAGTCAAATGCTTGCATTAATCAAAATTAACATTTTTTCAAAAACCTTTTTTTGTTGAACATGCTTTGAGAGAGTATTTTAAATTTGCTTAATGAAGACTGAATGACCTGATTTATGCTCAGTACCAGTCCATACCAATTACTATTTTATTCTATGATGTATGTCTGCTTGCTAGAAAAATACCTAACAGAATCTGACCCATTATCTTCTTCTGAGAAGTTCAATAATTGAGCCTAATTTTGATGAATATGTACTTCAGAGATCCTCTTTCATAACTCTCTTTGCCACTACATCTTCTATTTAAGTATTTCTTTTTTTTTTTTCAGCTTGCTTCATTTGCTTAAAATACAAAACATTGCAGGAAGACACACAGCACTAATTTGGGTAAATGCTATAAGAATTACATGCATCTATTAGTGACATTATGAATGTTTATTGTAGTCCAATTGCTACAGGAGCAAAGTTAGAAGCTGGGAACCAGCATACTTTATATGCTTTTCAGCAAGTGAAACAGAAAGCAAGCTCCTACTTACTGTAACCGAAGTAGAAGTAGGTATATTTTAGGCATTTTTTTTTTTCATTTTACTACTGAAATCAGTGTCCATAGTGCCTCTGACTGACTAGAACAGAATCTGTAAGGGTTTCAAGGAAACAGGAAAAAAATGAAATAAAATTATTTATTTCTTACAAAATATATTTTTGATAAAAATGTATTGCCTAAGTTGAATAAATAGCATACTTTTCCAAATACAACTTCTCATGGACTGAACTGAAATGGTTTACACGTTGTAAGTGAAGATTACATATATGGGTGTTACACAGCTGTGGCACAACCAATATATTTCCAGGGAAATATAGGTGTTACTTTTTTAACAAGTGAAATTTCAAGGGTAGATCTAAACTTACACATTTATGCAAATTCAAACTTTTAAAACCAAAGCTACCATCTTAATTAAGATTATTATTAAGATTATTATTATTATTATTATTAAGATTGAATAAAACCTAGAAATGAGGGTCTGAAATCTGCCTGAGTACCCATGTCAGGTTGGCAGGACTTGATCCCTCATACAGTGCCAGTGTGACAGGCAATTGTCACTAAGGAAATAGCCCTTGCTGAGCAAAAGGATGTGTCTTAATTCTCTCTTTCATCCTCCTGACAAGGGTGCACTAACTCAAGGCTGGTTAACACCATCCACTCTTCAGAAGAGCTGTTCTTTGGCAATAAAGAGAAAATACTCTTCTCTTTCAAAAAACTGTCTGGTTGTGACACAGGAAGACAAGAAACCATGTGGAAAAACCCAGGAAATCTATGTGTGTTCTATTTCCAAATTATTCTTATGTTTTATGTTTGTAGCTTCCTACTTCAAAATAAGGAAGATCTGTACTTACATATCTACTTACATCCATTATACTTAGATGGAAATGCACATTTCTAAAGATCTATTGGTCTAGCAGTTCTGTAATAGATATGGAATGATCTGGATAAAGATTGATGTGTTCCTGTTCTCTGTAAAACAACTACTGGTGAAAAGGAAAATTTCTCAGAAATGCTTAACTTTTGATGCATAAGAGAAAATTTTAGATGGATAGGAGGAGATAATTTGCAGCAACCATAAGGTTAGGACTGAAGAAAGTGCTCTCTCTGTCTTTGTAAATGAAACCATACCAGGCACACTGCTTCCCTGCAGAAATGAAGCTACTCAAGAGCACACTGAGCACTAAGCTCTCTGGTCTGCTGTGTTGCTTCTCAGAAAGCATTTTCTTTGCTTTTTAGTGCAGATGTAGCCCTGACCTACCTACATTACTGTTTTCTGAGTGGTAGCATGAGAAACCATTTTCTTGCACCTTCAGACTGTCTTTTGCTAGCAGTGATCCACATACCTGATATGCACTTTGATTTAACCCAGATAGATGGAGGATAGTGGGTAAAGAATAAGAGATCAGGACAATTTACTTGAAAGTTGATGTATTTAAATCATGTGTCTACAACAAGTCAGTGTTTGCGAGCTCATGGCTGAACTGCCATGGCCAGTTCTGATAGACACTGTAAAATGGATGCTGAAAAGGGAAAGAGTTACAGAATGAGCCAAAATCTGAGGAACATTTATTTCCTGTGACCTCTTTTGGATAAAAAAAAAGGATTAGTAAAATGTATAAAAGCCTCCTACACCTGAATTTTTTTTTCAACAACCTAGTAAAACAAAATCAGACATTAGTGAACTGTGATTAACATCAGAATCTTAAAAATCATCTCATAGGAACAGAGTTAGCAGGAAAGGACAGTAATTTTGGCTTGTTCTGTATAAGATGCAAAGTAGGGTTACTGTTATTATTACAAAAGATCCCTCCTTTCCATTGTTGAATCTAAAGAATGTACAAACAACTTCAGAGCAAAAGATTCCTTTAAAATGAAGGAAAATAATTCCACAAAACTTGGTTGTCTTCATACTGAGTATTTTATTTACTTTTCCTGGGGAACTTAATTAACCAAAACTACCATGTTGTTAAATACATTGTTTAGTTATACCAACCAACAACAACAAAAAAACCCCAAACAAACAAACAAACAAACAAAAGAATAATTAGGAATTACCAAATCTCAGTAATCCGCATGATCTCTATGATTTTTATCGAAAGGAATAATAAAATTAGCTTCCATCCAGTCAAAAAAGAATATCAAATAAATAAATAAAGCTTTTAGCTTGGGTTTTATTTCATTGATCCATCAGTCAAAGTAGTAAAAAATGATTGATAATCTCTAATTTGCCTACATAGGGTTATATAACAAATAATAAGGAATCTGTGAAATATGCATATAGGCCACTTGTGCTTGAGAGAAAAATTTCTTGTAAAATATCTCCATTGTAAGCTAACATGATAGGGATAAATCAGCTATCTGGAAGCCATTAGGTCCTGGTTAAGCTTTAGTGGGAATCAGAGAGGAAGCTGCTTGTCTAAGTTACTGTGTAATCATAGCTACAAGAGGTTAGAGGGTCCAGTTGCTTGTAATTAGTGCTCTAAATCTGCTTCTGAGGACCTGATTAGTGAACACATCCCTGTGCCTGAGAACTTAACCAAAGCCCATGGAAACTCTTGCCATAAGGAGACTGTTAGCAATTAGAAAGAGCAAAGAATGATCAGAGCAAGAAAAGAAAATCAATAATGGAGTAACTATCAAAATAGTTATTTCAAAACAGCAATGACATGCACAGCTGTTGCAATATAAATTGCATCACAAAAGTCTTCTTGGTATAGCCAGGGAATATTTAGCCTATTGAACCTTCAAGAGAACTTTGTTCATTTTATGAAAGACATTACAGATTCAATACAAGGACACTATATCTTATAAACTAAAACATTTCTTTGATCCTGCTTCTTATATATTTACAGCCTTAAATTTTAACATTTCGAAGTACTTTAAGGGATCATCTGAAAGCAATGAATTCTCATGTCCCAGTATCTGCTTGAGTAATGATTGACACCAAATAAATTTAATAGAACATTTTTTAATTTCTAAAGCCCAAGAGTTAAGCTTTAAATTTTAAATATGGATGCAAATACATTGATAAAATACTTTTTAAGAGCTTTAGTATTTTTTCATGGCAGGTTTCTTAATGGTAAACATTCAATGATGGTGTGACATATGAAAGAAAATTCATTGCTAATAGAAATGAAGAAGGGGATAAATTCATGCATAGATCAGAGTCTTCTACATGGTCTACTCATTGAGTTTTATTTCCATTAAGCACTATTTTATTTTTTAAATAAATTGTATTAATTTTGTGTTATTTTGACACTGTAGAGTAACTATTATTCTACAATTTGTCAAGAAAATATTTCCATTCTTGAAAATCAAAATTTGTTGGTGTCTTTTGTTTTGTTTGTTTGTTTTTTTTTTTTGTCTGTTTGTTTGTTTGTTTTGAGGTATTTTTTAGCATTTAATCTTATGGGTTTAGGATATTTTAAACATGTAGGAAATAGGAACTAGTACAATTTAGTTGTACATTCTCAACTAGTTGTAGTTCTCTTGGCTTGAGACAAAAAAACATTGGGCTTTTTTCACAGTTTCCTTGGTGTCAGTGTGGGAGTGGGGGGTGAATTAGAGGAATATAATGCTTAGCTTTATAGTCTGTGTTTTAAAACAGTGTCTAGTGGATTTGATAGCAGTAACCATTTGTGATGGTAAAACATCAGAAGAAGGCTGGGCTTCAAAGGAATGTGTTCAGAGCCTTCTGGAGATTTCCATTATGTATCTCAAAGTACAGTCTTAACAAGTAAAGAAAACTGAATCATCAGCTGGTTCTCCAAGTCTTTATGTAAATGGCTACACTTTTCAAAACTGACAAAGTTACTTTGTAGCCTAACTCAGCTCATGATATCAAAAACATTTAAGTCAGTTTGAACTCTCTCAACCTTCCCATCCATCTGTAATCCTGCATTTTTCGAGTATTACTAGGACAGCCAGGATAGAAATCCTTGACATTACACACAGAGAACTCTTTTATTTGACACATGTGCTCATATTAATAAAAGTTGATCTTCTTGCTTTGTTTTTTTTGTGGGGTTTTTTAAAACTTTTCTAATGTTTTGTCCACTAAGTACTTTTTTTTTTACTATGCAGATTTTAGGTACTATATATCACAATGACTTGTGCTATTTTGGTTGAAATAAATGAAACATTATTTTTCTACTTATTTATGAGTTTGAACTAGGAGCAGCATATTGGACTATTTGCTTCAACAAAATGCAGAACCACAACAATGAAATATGAATTCCAGGATTTCTGAGGAAAAATCAAAGTTGGGGAACTACCTTTTTTTATGTAGTTCCCATTACCTGCAAGAGGAAACAGAGCCTACTTCACTGGTTCACATTAAAATAATAGAATCATGGAGTGGCTTGGGTTGAAAGGGACCTTAAAGATCATATAGTTCCAACCCCTCCATCATAGGCAGGGACACCCTCCACTAGATCAGGTTACTGTGAAACCCATGATCACCTTGAATACCTCCAGGGATAGGAAGCCCTCAACATCTCTGGACAAATTGTCCCAGTGCCTCACCACTGTTATAGTAGAGAATTTCTTACGAACATCTAAGCCAAACTTTCCCTCCTTCAGTTTAAGGCCATTCCCCTTTGTTCTACCACTACATGCCCTTGTGAAAGGCCTCTCTCCAACCTTTTTGTACTGAGAAGCTGCCCTGAAGTCTCACCTTCTCTTCTCCAGGCTGAACAGCCCCAATAGTCTCAGCCTATTTTCGTAGGAGAGAAGACCCAGCCTTGCTCAGGTCATCTTAGTGACTCTCTTCTGGACTCATTCCAACAGGTCAGTGACCTTAACATTTTGGAAGCAGTTTAGTGGCAGTGGGTGAAAAAGAAGGTTAATATTGAAAGAATATGAATTTGAACTTCTGGATTTGCCTTTGAAGTTAGGTGCATCTACCACTTCAGTGAAATTTTTATATATATCTAAGGCTGCATTATATAATATGGCTCCATCTTAACTGTCTTACCAGGACCAATCTTGGCATAACAAAGGGCATGGGATCTTGTTGCCAACCAGGTGAGAGAATACTCAGGGCCACAGCAGGACCCAAGGACTCTGCTGGAAGACCCCAGACTTTTGTACACTAAGACTATGAGGCTACAAAAACACAGAGTTTCTTTGTTTGGGGTCCTTCCTCGGATGTACCCAGCTCAACATGTTATTTTTTTATTGCACTGGACGTGCCTTAGCTCAACTACAACTTGAATTGTCTTATAATCATCATTAGAAGTGTTGACTCAGTTCTGTTGGAAATATTCTTCAACCTATAAAAATACAGATTGCTCATTGCTGATTTTAGTCAGTGCAAGCCCAAGGCACAGGCCATGGAGATTC
This sequence comes from Margarornis squamiger, assembly GCA_035222235.1. NCBI lineage: Eukaryota > Metazoa > Chordata > Aves > Passeriformes > Furnariidae > Margarornis > Margarornis squamiger. Next base: position 96,515,427 of record JAWWTY010000106.1, read on the forward strand.
CCTATTGCCAGAGGTCTTTTGCCCAGCTACATCAAAGTAACACTTGAAGATGTATACTCTGTGTTACAGAAGTAAAGGCTCTTCAGCTCTACCAAAACACTGTCAAAATCAGCACATTTTTACAGGTATGTGCTGATTAGTCTACCTCACTGATTAGTCACTACTCAGTGACTGATGGGAATGACTCAAAGTGCAAAGACATTTATCATCATGTTAAGCACATGCAGAGTTAGGTTTATTCACAATGCAACATTTGGTTCTGGATAGACTGATTTCTCTCTTCTGTGATTGTATATAGACCAGTGCATCATGCTGAGTTAATCAGGGGTTTGGGAGATCTTCTCATTATTGTGTGTTTAGTGCATTGTTATTACTGCTGGCCAGAAGAGTTAGAGGCAATAAATTCATGAGCACCGAAAATTTTACTTGGCTTTGAATAATATGAGCCAATAATAGCTCTAATATTAACAACAGTTAATACTTTTAATGTTTTAATATAGTAAAAAATATATTATTGGGCATTAGTGATTTAATATCTCCATTTGAACCACATATATGTTGGGACAAACCTGGAAAGCAAATTTTTAATAGTTTCAGTACTTAGTTCAAAAGATAAAATAACCATTTACTGAAATAAAACCAGCAAAATTATTACTTAGATTGCTAATTGTGCTATAAATATACCTCACTTTGTAACTGGGAAATGAGGCTGAAAAGCCTTTGACAAGTTCTTTCTAGAGAATCACAAAGGTCTTATTTATGTTAAAAATAAGTCACCTTTACTACTTGAAAGATGAAATTGGGCTATGTATATTTCTGGGTAGTTTATGTTTCTAAGGGACTGAATATTTCAAAGCTTTTTAACTATCCTGAATGCTTCAGTTTTCCAAAACATGTCAAGAAAAAAAAACAAATACAGACATATTATTTTGCCTTAATTATTTTTTTACTATTATTACATTTGTTTTGGTCATGCATCAAGTCTTATGTTTGGTGTTCAATATTTACTATAGTGTTAATTATTTACTATACTAGGGATTACTCACAGGGTTGTGAGACCTTTGGGAGTTTGTGTGAATTATCAGCTTTTGTCTTAACAATGGCATCTTTCTTCCAATTTTAATTATTTGTTGAATAGTTTATGTGCCCTGCTTTGTGTTTTCTTGTGGTGAGCAAGAACAGCGTACAGCAGCTCAGCATTACCACCCCTACTGGGTGGGAAATTTGTTGGCTTTTGCCTCCCAGGAGGTGTACTGCTTGCTGCAAATGACTGGAAATGTTGCCTAGAAAGCTAAGGAGCTTCAGATATTTTGTATAACATTTGTTTTTCAGATAAAAAAAAAAAAGAAAAAAGAAATCCTACTTTGAAATAGGCATAGAAACCTGTTCCCATTGAAGTGGATGATGTCTCACATGAAGCCTGTGCCAATCTTCTTTCAGGATTAAACTGAAAACTAGACCTGTAATTAAGCCCAGATTTTACTCTTCATTGTTAGAATCACAAAAACCCCAGCAATCCAATATCAAAGATACACTAAGGCTGCCACCCTGACCTTTAGATAGAAAAAGCGGCTGTAGCAAATGCTGTGGTGAGCAGTGAGCACCTGAGCTTGCTGTGTAGCACGACATGGCAGGCACTTTGTGGGAGGCAGGCAGTGCCTGCTCACCTTCTCTTAGCCAGCGAGTAGATGCATCCTGGCACTATGACCCACAATGCAGCAATGCCAGTCAGAGGGGCTGTTGGGACCTGGGTCATGTCTGTCTGACAGGAACACCAGATTCCGGATGAGTACTGAGGGCAGAAGAAATACAGGAAAAAACGGGCAGAGTCACCAAACTATCACTGGATGTCCCTGGATACATAAGTATGAAAGAATAGTCCTGCTGCATCTGTCACCTCACTGAGAGCACATTTGACCCAGAGGACAATTCAGGGTATTTTTCTTTTTGAAGGCAGTGTAGATTTCCACCATAAAGTCAAACCAAAGCTCCTGTTGGTCACCAGATGCTGAGTAGAAAGACTTAAGTGAGGAATGCTAGGCCATGACAGAGTTGGGGTTCTTCAGCCTGAAGAAGAGAAGGCTGCAGGGAAACCTTATTATGGTCTTTCAATACCTAAAGAGGGCTTATAGGAAAGATTTTTTATTGAGGCCTGTAGCAATAGGACAAGGGGTAATGGTTTTAAACTAAAAAAGGATTGATTATATTAGAGATAAGGGAGAAGTTTTTTACAATGAGGATAGTGGAACACTGGAACAGGTTGCCCAGAGTGGTGCTGGATGCCCCATTACTGGAAACATACCAAGTCAGGCCAGACAGGACTCTGAGCGACACGATCTAGTTAAAGGTGTCCCTGCTCATTCTATGGGGTCGGAGTAAAGGACCTTTAAAGCTCCCTTCCAACTCAAACTATTCTACAATCTATGATAATGGATTTAACTCAAAGACAGATATAAGCAAAACCAGCTAAACTCCTCTAAAGACCAGGAAAATGTGGGTACTGAAAAAAAAAAAAACAAAACCAACACTGAGGAGAAAAACTATTTCTATCTTAGTCAGTAGTTTCATACTATTCCACTCAATAAAAAATAAACCTGTTAATTAATTACCAACTTACTGTCAAAGTACTCCTTTTTGACAAAGCACTCATTTGTGCTTCCATTACTGCAAACACATATAATATCTGACAGACTGGTCTTGAACACCTGCATTTAATTCAATAACATTCTTCACTGAATTTTAATTGTATATTAGACTCATGAAGTGTAGACCAATCCTATAATTCACTCCATATTTATCTGGTTGTTAGTTCTGATGAGGACCTAAATTGAAATCAATACAGGCAATTTCTATGTATAATCAAATATTAATATTGAAACAGTTACATCCATCCAGGGACATAAGAAATTAAGTGAAGATGTGGAACTGTCTAGATAAAGTCTTTGTTGCTAGGAACATATGAATAAGGGAGATCTGATAGGTTGTGAAATCCAAGCCCCATCTTATTGCCAGCAATGCAGTAATACAATGTTTTTAATAAATGGCTCTTCTGTTCTTCAGTACAGGAACAGTGAGATCTTGCACCTATTTTCCTACTACAAATTTTTTTGCATCTGGTCACTTCCAAGAACCGAAGGCATTCAGTAAACTTACAAAATAGGAATGACTAGGTATGTTGGTTCATATAGCAGTTACAGAGCTTCAACTTGGCCCATGAGTCAGTTCTGTATAATACATAATTTTGTGTATTAGAAGCTACTTCAGTGTCTTAAAACTTCATTTGTCTATATAACACACAGTCAAATTTAGAGGTGGGACATATTTCCACCTCACTACAGTCTTCTAAAGGTTAGATATTTAGACATTCTCTTTTCTCTAGGAAATGATTATACACAGGTATCCTACTGAAATTCATCCCACTTGTGTTGCAATGAGAAGGCTTGCTTCCCTAAGGCATCACTTAACTACAGGGGCACTGCAGTTGGGGTTTAAAGTTAAGTGACTTGACCCTCTCTCTAGTGCTTTGTCTGTGGCCACAAACTGAAAAGGGAACCCCTGGGAACTACACACAGACCTCAGAGAAGTCACGTTGTTTCTCAAGGGGTGAAAGAGACCATTTCCAGAGAAGATGACTTACACTGCTGAGCTGCTGTAACAACCCAAAAAAAGGTTTTGGTCCAGACCAACCTCTTGTGTCCCATACAGTCCTTAGCATCCACTCAGAATACACCAAAAGACAAGAGATAGCCTGAAGAGCAATTTTGGGGATGGCCTCTTTGGTGTAAACGGCAAATGAGTTTTACCTATGAGTGCGTGTGCAGCCACATGGTAGTTAGACTCCAGGGCTTGCCAGAATTCTAGAACCATTTAATTGACTAACATTGCTATGGTTTTGCCCATCCAAAAGTTTCTGGTTTTTTTTTGTTTTCCTTTGCTTGAAGTATACAACTAAGTATTCACAATTTTAAAATATTTACATTTGGAATTAGAACAGAGGATATCATTTGACATTCTTACTGGATATTTTTTGCAGATAAAATCAATTTTTAAGACATTGACATTAGTAATTGCAAGTGCTGATAAATAAAAAAAGCTTTAAAGTTATTGTTCCATTCAGTCAAATACTTTTTGACTACATTTCTTTCTCTTGAGAACAAACTTGCTAATTAAGCCATGGCAGTAATGATATTGCCAACACTATGTAGAAAAAAAACTCCCTTAAATATGCCTCTTACTTCTTCCCCTAAACAGCTTTTTGTTGTTAAATTATTACTCCTTATTTAGTATGTTCCCTTGTACAATTACCTTGTACAATTAATCTTGATTGTGACCAATCAAGGATTATTTTTAATAAAGTTGATTATGTTTTACTCAAAGACTCTAGATTTATTTGATCTTTTTAGAGCACCATGTCTTCTAATTGACTCTTGGTTGTGAATTGCTCTGCTAAGACTTACTGAGTGAGTAACTGAGGGGCTTTTCTTGGATTAATCTTTATAGTGTTTTATTGCATATTTATGGTGTGATGCACTTGGCTAACTACAGTTTTTTGACTTCTCAAGGTAAATTACAATTTAAATGTTGAGCATGGCATACTTTCACTAGTAAATTCATTAAATACTGTGATATTTGTAGTATTGTTCTCTATCCACTTGTTTGTGATTTCTTTTTTTTTTTTTTAAATAATGATTGTTATTTTTTATTTAACATACTTGCTTAAAACTCTGTTTTACTACCCCAACATTTCATGCTGTTTGGAAGACTAGAACCCTATCCTGAGAACTCTCAAGAAAAAATCCAAATCTCGTACATGCTGAATGATATAACAACAAACATGTTGAGTGTGTGAAAAATCCAGGGCATGGTGGTGGATGTATTTTCTATCTTTTACTTCACTACTTTTCAACACATTGTGCAAAAGATTAATGGAAATTCTCAGGGATCTCCAAACTGTCATGGTATTTGATGACAAAACTGGCAAGCCCTAAAAGTAGGAGTTGCAGTGAGCATCATTTTCTTACTAATAAATAGGAAACCAGATTTCACAGAGTCATTACAGAACCATTTTGCAGAATTTTATTACAATATAGTTGTTAAATACTCCTAATTTTTCCCCAGGCACTCACCTTAACACCAACTTATAACCAGTGCATTCATTAATTTAAAGGATATAACTTACCTCATTCTTCGTCTTTTGTGGTCAATGGGATATGACAGCGGTCTGATAAAAAACACATTAAAAACAGTCTCTGAAAATTGCTTTTTCATTCATCAGTGGCATGAATTTCAAGCCAAAATTCCTTAAATGCTAGCAGAAGTTTTCTGATTCTTGGCAATTATTACAGTATTAGTGATTTATGAAATCCCTGGTGAGCAAAAATAATTTGTCTTGTTTAGCCTAGGCAGATGAAGATGACTGAGGGGAGAAAAAAGTCAATAACTTCCCTCAGATTCTGGAATGGATTATGACTGGAGATGCTATTAGATTTAGACAGTTAAAATAACTTTTCAATATACTGAACAAAACAAAAGTAGGGATTGTGTTAATATCAAAGCTGAGTATTGCTAGCAAGAGTTCGAATCTATTAGCATTCATCTGTGTCCTGTCATCTTGGCTTTTCTTCATCTGCGGTTTTGTGAGTGATGCTCCGAGTGGAGATTGAATTGTAATAAATATTTATACCCAAAACCAGTGCAGGTGATAATGTGAATATGTGCACCTTCCAGAGCTGTGAACAGAGCATATGTTATAGTTTTGAAATAAACTCTGTGGTAAGACAGCCTAAGCGATTTAACTATTTTCAAAACCAAAACTGGAATTTTAAGGTCTTAAGCAATGAGAATGATAGTTACACAGTTTCTGTATTTAGAGATTTTTTTTTATTTCTTTTTTCCCCCTAAGCCATCCAGAAGTCAAAATCCCACTGTTAGGGGATTTTAGCATTCTCAGGCATGTATTTATTTGAAAACAGTGAGATGTGAATACCTGAAAATGTTCTCTATGCTTATCTATATGTAGTCAAAAAGAGCATGGAAGTGTGATCTGGGCCAGGAAAATCTTGGTTTATTTTGGTACCAACCTAGGTACTTCTACCCACTATCAGTGAACCCTGCACCAAACAAATTGCTGGGCACTTTTCTTCAGCCTCTTGTTTTGCTGGAGTGTGATTTCAGGAAAAACAAACAAACCAAACCCCCACCAAACCAAACCAAACAAACACAACAACAATCAAAAAAACCCCCAAATTAATACCCTCTTTTGGTATTTTTACACGAACCTTCACAAAGTGAAAAATGTTCATGAAAGATTTCTTTTTTACATGATACAGTAAAAATGTGGAGATTTTGTGGATCACAAAACACAGAGGAAATATTTCTTTTTAACACAATAAAATTAAATGTTCCATTGAGCCCAGTCAGTCAAATTTCTTTTTCTCAGTCTATACTTATATATGTTTTAGCATTCCCAGTCCTATGGATCACTCATCTTACTAACATGAGAGCCTATAAAGCCCTTATACAGCTACAGGTTCAGGTATTTTTTACATAGATCCAAGTCAAAAATAAAGAAGACAAGAAATCTTTTGCTTACAACCACGTCACTCACAATAGTGAAGGATGAGATTGGAGAAGAGTGTGTCCAGCAATCAGTGTGGGGCAGGGTGTGCATAAGAGCAGTGTTCAGAGATGTTCCCCATGGGCACACACCAGTTCCTCTCCCTTTCATAGTCCTCCTGTCTTGAATTCCCCACTCTTATTTTCCTGTGCTGTTATACTTGTGACGACTCCATGACCCTCTCTTTCCTCCCAAGGAGTCCAGTTTCCCCAAGGGCTTCCAAAACACAGCCCCTTTCTTTTGTCTGAATGAATATGCCACTGCCATCATTCTCTTCCTGCCTTTCAATGGGCACCAGTGCCACCCTCCACCAGTTGCACTGACTGCTCCTCTCCAAAGAGTGATTTGAGTCCCCCTTCAAAGGAAGAAACACAGCTCCTTTTCCTTCTCTCTCTATGACTTCTGAAAAATCAGTTAAGAGACTGAATTCAGTGCAAATTCATCCAAAGAAATAAAATAAAACTGTCCAAGGGATAAAAAAAAAAAAAACAAAACACAAAAAAACCAACAACCACAACAACAACAAAAAAAAAAAACCCCAAACAAACAAACAAAAAAAAAAAACCAAAAAACCCAAAACAAACAAAAGAAAAAACCAAAACCAACCAAGCAAAAAAAAAAACAAAAAAAAACAAAAAAACCCCAAACAGATCTACAGTGCTCCTACATTTGTAGGACATGAGAGTATATTCCGGGAAAGTCTAGGAACAGCACTAAGATCCATCTACTCACAAAATATATGTTAAAAATCAACTGTTGATAAGGATTCACCTGTTCACCTTTAAACTGAAAAATAGAAGCTGATTTCTAGCAACTGGAGGAACATAATTCCAGAACAGTCTTTCAGCAGCAGAAGGAAACTAGGATACAAATGCAGAACTTGGCCAGTTACTGAAAGTCATTCTGTGACAAAGTTACCTGCTGGAAATGAGACCCCCACATGATCATCTGGGAGATCCCTTCTATTCCTGCGTTGCATCCTGTTCTTCATCTTTTGGATTCTCTTTCTTCTTTGAGTTACTACTACATTCTGTTAGGCAAATCCTGTGTCTTCTAACTGTCTCTAGAACCCCAGGTACCCCAGTGTGGTATAAATAGGAGTGGCATTCACAAGTGAAGCACATTAAACACAGGGTAAACCTCTCAACATAACATATCAACACTTGTCTCTCTTTTCTTGCATGATAAGTGCAAGAAACAAAGAAAAATATAGTGTGTGCTTTATATTGCAGAACAGAGAGATTTCTCTTCATATAGGTTTGATGGGAACTGCTTTGAAATTAACCATAATAAGTAATGCAAGCTTCATCTGGTGGTCTGAGTGTGCTGTCAAATAACAGATCTTCCAAGGGTGTTTATAAAAGAATAAGACAGCATAAAATGTTAACTAGAAAATGGCATAGATAAAGTTAAAAATAATAATAAAACCCCCACTCAGTACTGGAAAAAAAAATGAGCCAGATGATAAAAGTAAATTATAAAAATAAAAATACTCCATAGTAAGGTAGTTGCAAAACCCCTATTAAATAATGGACATCTATAGAAGTTTTTATTTTGACATGAAACTTGAGTTTTTTAGAGAGCAATAGAATAAACAAAGAATAATATCCCAAATAAATTCAAAGAACAGGAAGGAATAAAACTGTGCTGTTCAGTTCTTTCTATTATAAATACATCTATTGTTTTACTGCCCCACTAAAAGGCATATCTCTTTGCTGAAGGATGTGCTTTTCAGATCTATGATCTGGAAGAGGGTTTGCATTGCCTTTTCTTCTGTAATGACCAAGGAAGAGAACTATTTTTATTTTCTCTGATTAGCAACTTCTCACAAAACATTTATCCAGCTGTCCTATCAGCTTCTACCTTAAGAAAAGGGAACATAGAGGAGCATACTTTGAGACAAGTGGATATTTTTTCAAGCTTGGAGGTGAGATTGTATGTTCCTCATTTTCCTCTTAATTATCTCTTAAAAAAACCCTCAACTTCAATGCTGACAGGATATTAATGCAGTAATCAGTGCATTTTTTTCCATAACACTTCAAATATACGTTTTTAAAACAGTTATCATAGCCCATCATGTATTTCATCAGTGGGGCTAAACTCAGTACTTTAAACCATGAGGTTTACTTTCTTATGATCAGCTCTGTGTGTGGAAAAGTAAATTCACAATGACTGTATCATAACATTGATTTACATTATAGTACCCAACCAGTTAGTTTTTTTGCCCTTTATGAAGATGATACATAATGAGGAATTCAGCAACAATAATGGTTATTTGGTTATTTTGCTATCTGTTCTCCTCCTGTTGCTGACCAGCTCCTGAAAAATTATGTAATCCACTGCTTTCACCTTAATTTGGCTTATATTGAATTCCATGACAAAGAGTGCAACTCATTGCTCAAGGGGTTTTCTTTGTTATATTTTCTTATATTTCTTGTCTGCTGACTAACATTGTTCAGCCTCAGAGATATTAACAAAGCTCTGCTATATGTCAAAATATCCTTTTCTCTCAAGGGTTAGTTTTGCATCCCCCAACAGTATCACTTGGAGTTCAATGTTCTTGTTTCACCTCAATGTCACTTGCTATTGAACTCTTGGCTACGTTTCCAAAATTGAATCAGCCTGAGGTGAAACTTTATCATAGTTTTATTTTCCCTTTTTTGCTCTTCTGCTTGAACACACATTTCATTTAGTAACCATCTAATCACTGGTGATGTTTTCCATATCGCTGTATTACATCAACAATGGCCTGTGTCAAATCTGGATTGTGCAGTTCTTTATGCACAATATTGCGTACTTAGATTATCAATATTTTTTGATCTCTTTCTGTGAAAGCTTTATCTCTATGGTATTGATTGCTAAAGTGTCCTGGTATCAGTTATTGTTGGGGACTGTCAAAAAAGTAAACATTAAAAAGATAGATTATAGTGACAAATTTCTTGAGACAATGATCTCTTTGGGGCTTGTATGTGGTGATGCTGAAAATCAGTTACAGACTTTATTCAGGAACAAAGCCAGACAACAGTTTTCATAAAAAGAAGACCTGCTTTTCAGGAGAAAACTCAAGAAGGGGAAGAAAGCATGCAAAAATTATGAGGCTAGCCATGGCAAAGTGAAAGAGCTAGAAGAGAGCCAAAGATATTTGAGTCTTAATGTTATTCCTGCCAAAAGAATAGTCTGAGAGACACAGATGTTCAGTATCTCATCCTTTCTACTGGCTTGCTCCAGTAGGATGATCCAAAGGATGATAACTAGTTATGTCAATAATTTCAGGAGCTCAAGAGACAAATGTCTGTGTCATAAATGAAGATATTTCAAATTGGTAGATGAACTCGGTGAACAATTATTTTATACAATTAATTGTGTTTGTTACTTGTTTCTGGAAAATCTCTGGAATAATATTCAAAACCACATTTTTACAGATTTTTATGAGTAACATTCATGTTGTATAGGAAATATAACTTGGAACAATCAGGTTAACGTAGAAATCAAAGACTATTTCAATACTCTTTATAAGTTTGGGATGTACATTTCAATGTGTTTCAGAGATCCAGAGACTCTTAGGACATGTGATGATGCCCTGAAATGACACATACCATATGCATACCAAGCCCTTGAACTTTATAGCTTTATAGCTTTCCCTGCACAATCTCTTGTTTATCAACATCCTCTGTGAATGGTTTAAGAAGGCCCTGTTGGTAACAATCTATTACATTGATCTTATCAACATTGTGTACAATTGTAGAGCTATCTCCCTAATTGTTTCCAGACTCTATATGTGCAGGGTCACATTAATTACAAATTTGCACTGGCGTTTTCATGATCTCTAAATTGTCTTCATTCAAAAAATCAGCCCTCTATCTTTTCTTGGTGCCTATGTTCAAGATTTTCTCTCACTGAACCTTAGCCTTTTAAAATTTACTTTTCTTGCCTAAGTCACCTCAGTTCTTTCTGCTGTGAATGAACAGAGATGTTTACCTACATAAGTTAGTTAATCTATTGCTAACATAGATGAATTGACTGTCTGGAGACTCCCCTGATTGCAAACCTACATATTGAAGCAGTTAATATTAGTTAAGTTTACTTACCTTCCAGGGGAAAACTAGAACTAAGCACTTTTGCGTTGGCCTCTATTCGAATGAATTTGTTTGAATGAGTTCAACTTTCCAGGCAATCTCATGGACCAGTCCAGGCAGAGCACTACTTTTACCCACAAAAGCACCAACATCACCCACGCAGACATGAGCAGCACAGACTGCCTGGTCCTTTTCAACAGATTAGGTGGAAGTCACTGGTGACAGACCCTTATCCTCCAGAGTCCATCAATCAGCAGCCTAAGTGTTGTCATTTTTGTTGTTGTCTTCATTATCTCTGATTAGGGTTTGTATACCTTGGTGTTCAATTTATTAATTTTCCAGTCTCTTGACTTTGTTTCTTTATTTGAATAGCTGTTTACTAGATACCCTCAAAACCCTTATGTCCCCAAATGTCCTTACATTTCAGGCATCCACCTGTCCTTTACCTTACATATATACTATAATTCTGTTACAATAAGAAAAAAAAAAAAAATCCCACTTTTTCAGCATCTTTCACTTGAGAATCTCAAAACTTTTAATGAAAAAATAATGAATGAATAACAGAACTAAGCCATGTAATATCCTGTGATGCAGATGTCTCATATCTGAAAGGTGAAGAAAAAGAAGCTCAGTTTTATCTTGTCTGAATTCATCTGAGGTCAACAGAATACAAATGGTGTGAATTTAGCATGAGAAGTCAGATTTATGGAGACTTCCCAGGTGCTTAAAACCCATTAGATTTCTTAGTAACTAAACTTAGTTGATTGTGCCATATTCCTGAGAGACATGATATAAAAATAAGACTCCATAACATCTGCTGTAAGTAAAAATTATACTAGAAAAATCTCAGCTCCTACTTTTTTTCCCCCCCTTCATGGACTGGATTAATTGCTTAGACTTTAAAAAAGTAGGTGTGGATGTTTCTTTCTATAAAGCAGAGTTAATTTCCAAGATGTCAAAGATCATTATGAAAGGAGAGCCTTGATTCTCCTGAAGCCAGCAGTTATTCACAAAGGAGTCTTTGGACCTGAAATTGGCCATTTTATGAAAATTAGGGAATGTTCTCTCCAAATTACACAGGTGAAGCTGACAGCCTGACAGCTAAAGGGCAGAGTGATTTATTCTTGTGTAAAAAATAACTCACATCTGTCACACTTGTATACCTGGAAATATACTGTATCATTGCTGGCGTGTATTAACTGTTTAAACTCTTTTTATGTATCAGGTAAGAATGGGATAAGAAAAAGAATGGGAGTAGAAGAAAACATAAGAATATAACACTTATTAGTACAAAGGTTCAATGCAAAGCACTATAGGAAACTCACTGTGTGGTAATGGATATAAATTATTTTCAAGTTGAAAAAATTAAATTGAAAATACTTTTGAGAAATGACTTCATATGTCAAGTCTGAAACATGTACTCAGAGTTGGATTCAGCACCTACTGAAGTAGAATTATTTCCTCTTGGTGAATGCCAGATAAAGCTGGAGGGAAGAAATTGTGGGAATTGCTTAAGATAAAGTCAAAGCTCACATAAACTGCAGAAAAGTTGAGCACAACTCAAATCTGCTTTGCAGTTCAGTGCTGATAATGTTCTGGTATGTTTTGCATATCTCCGTATATCCCTGAGATAGCTGGAAAAAAGTAAATACGCAATGGGAAAACTCTTATTTCTGAAGCAAAGAGCCTGAAGATACAGAAAGCAAGATCTGTCTATTTGCCAGTGAGTTTGGTTCTCATCTACCTCTACAAGAAAGTTAGTGGTGTCTTCAGATTTATTGGTGCCTAGACACCAGTAATTTGCTTTTCTACTTTTACTATAGAGATAGAGATAGTGATATCTTTATAGTGTTATCTTTATAGTAGAGGTAGTGTTAGAAGCCTTAAAACTTCTGAGTTCCAGTATGTATTGTAATCTCTTTGATGTGTGGGCAGATCTTTTGCCTGACTACTGAGAGTATTCCCTTGAGTGTGGTTAGTTGATCATGAAGCACAGGTGTAAGTTCAGCAATTATCTAAACATGTAATAATGAACAAACCATAGCAATATTTTTGGACTACTAAAATGTGCAATGTGTAAAATAGTGACAGCCAGAGACAATGCAGATCCTCTTAAACAGATGCCAAAGAACACTAATAAGAAAGGTTTGTTTCTCTGTGTGAAGCATCAGAAATTTTACTCTAAAAATTACCAAGTGGTGTCAGGTTAGCAAAGCTCCCCAAAGGTTTTCTACTAAAGAAAGGACAATTTAAAAAAAGTAAAAAGACAGTAGTTTAATAAAAATAGATTAGCAAAGTCAGATGAAAAAGAAGGTAATCAAATTACATCTGGGCATGTTCTTGGACAACTGGCTTTAAGTGGCCAGGGGTGTCGGACCAGGTAACCTCAGTAGGTCCTTTCCAATCTCAAACGTTCTGCGACTCAGTGGTCCTGTAAAGCAAAATTAAACAGCATTACCTTGATGGATGTGTCAAAAATAAACAAATGAAGGGAAGCAAGAATTACTCTAATTTCTGCTGAAGGTTCTCAAAGTATTTTAAAAGTGACTTATAGTCATTAATATCAGCAGGAGATGACAGGTGTAGAAAGGCATTGTCAATTATCTGTTCCCTTTCCTTTCTGTTCCTGTTGTATTTTGAAAGATCAGTTCAAGCCATGCAAGCTTTGTGCTCCCTTGACAGTTTAAAATACAACATTTAGAGTTCCTCCCAGATGTGCTTACTAGACACTTCAGTGAAATCTTATCTAAAAAATTGATTGTCTTAGTTTCATGAAACACACACATCCACACACATATAACAGCATCCATAGAAACATACAAATAAACAAGCTGTAGAAAACCCCTGTTATTAAAATAATGCTTATTCTTTCACATTTTGTTTATTTTTTTTCCACAATTCAGTGAATTACCTCTAACAGTAAGCTTCTTTTACCTTTAAAATAGCAAGAAAAAAAAAGTAGACAAAAATGATAAAAGGTTTGTAGGTCTGCAAAGGGTTTTCTCCCTCAAAGCTTAAGTATCAAAAATAAATAAAGTTATCTAAAATAGATTTCATACAGTTCATCTTCATATTTTGTTCAAATGCAAATTCATAAGTAGATGTATAGAGAACTGAGACGCTTGACTGATAATTCACAGTAAGAATTTGTTCTCAGTAAGTCTGATGCATATAATGCACATACTTGCTGAGCTAGAATCACCCATCATTTCTCAAATGAATATCTATCTTTAGAAGCCCAGCAAAAGTTTCTAATCAACGAAAGTCAATACACCATCTGATTTTCTCCTTTTCTCTTTGCTTATGTCCTAAGCATGGCTTTTTGCTGCTTAAGACTCTTTGAAGAGTGTATTCAGTGGCTTGAATACACGTCTTTCATCTGTGGGTTCAGTAAAATATTTTAATACCTGTGGGAGGAGACCCAACCGATGAAGGAGTAAAAGAAGAGGGCTTCCATGAATGGATACAGTGCCACACACTTTGA